>CM034308.1:10864062-11464062 GCA_019925795.1 Dendrobium chrysotoxum
TTTTTTGGGGAGTTATGAGAGAAATTTGAATGTAGGGACTGTTTAGAGATTTCCTTTTTGATTGTATGCATTAAATAGTTTGTTTTCTTAGGGTTAAGGGATCTTGAATTTGGTGAAATTTGAGATCAGCCAAATTCAAGATCCCTTAGATTTAGGTTTTCTATTGGGCTCTAGCGGCGTCTAGAGATTTGGGAGAGATAGATCCTCTCGAATAGAGGATTAATTGTATCTTGGTATTTTTCGTTTCCATTTCATCAAATAATACAAATTATCTATTGTTTTCTTGGTTTTGTGTGAATTTTTGTGGAGAATTCTCGTTGTTTTTCGAGGATTAATAGGAAATACTTTAGATCAACAAGTGTTTCCTACTTTCCTATCAAATTGGTATCATAGTAGATTTTGGGACTATTTTGGGGTTTTTTCTGTGAAAATCAGCTGCTATTTTTCAAAGGTCGAATTCCAGATTTTTGAGTCTACAAAGATCCGGATATTGATGGCGGCCAAAAAGTGGATGTGTTGGAGGAACGCCTCAAAGTGGAGATTGGACAAATGAAATATGAAATTTCAGATCTATAAACTCAAGTTTCAGATTTAAAGAAAGATATTTCAGCCAACAACGAGAAGATGGATGAGAAATTTTTCAACCTGGGAGAGATGTTGAAGAAAGTGCTCGAGGGCCAAACCAAAATATCACCGTCGGAGGGGAGAGAAGGCGCCGACAACCAGGGAGATGGGAAAAACCCTAAGATAATCAGGCAAAGGGGAGATCAGGAGGTGGAGACTCGAAAGGGAGAAGAGAGAATACCTCTCCTAGAGTCTATTTCTAGGGAGGAGCCAGGCAGAGGGTATGAGAAAAGGCGTGAGGAGGTAGTGCAAGAACGAAGATGTGCTGATTTGGAGAGGAGATGGGTGAGATTGGAAAGAGAAATGAGTAATTATGACCAAAGGGGGGCTGAATTTGAAGGGGAGGGATTTTTTATGATCCAAGGGGTGCTGAATTTGAGAGGAGAAGTTGAGAATTTGATGAAAGATTGGGGTATGAACGTAGAAGGAATGATTGGGACACTTGGGGAGAATCACCCCCTTGGGGAAGGGGAAATTATGAAGGGAGCAGAGGGAATGGAGGCGATTTGAGGGTGAGGAAATTGAAGATGCCTATCTTTGAGGGAGAGGATGCACATGGGTGGATCTACTACAGGGTGGAAAGATACTTTACTGTCAACATGTTGACGGAGGAGGAGAGACTGACGGTAACTGACCTATGTTTGGAAGGGAAGACTTTGGTTTGGTACCAGTGGGAGGGACATGCGACAACCCATACGGAGTTGGAGGGAGTTCAAGGATTGTTTGGTAAAATGTTTCTGAACTGGCAGGGGATGAGACTTCTACGAGCAGTTCTTCGCCTTAACACAGGATGGTTCAGTGATGGAATACCGGGAGAGATTCGAGTACCTCGCTAGTCGATTGGACCGCCTTCCTAAGACAATGCTAGAGGAAAATTTCATGAAGGGACTGACACCCGAGATCTGGGCAGCAATTAGATTGATGAGGGCCTTGTGACTTGGGAGAGGATGGAGCTAACTCAGTTGGTGGAGGATCAGAGACACCTGGAGAGAGGGACGGAAGGCAGCAGCTCAGGAGGCTCGTATAGGATGGCCATCACCTTATTGGCATCCAAGGTGCCAACACTAGATATTCTTCGGGGGACTTCAAAGGAAAACATTACAGAAGGAAGACCTAGGGACAACATCAAGAAGCTCAAAGAAACGAAATTACAGGAGAAGAGGGCGAAGGGGCTCTGTTTCAGATGTGACGAGAAGTATTGATGTAGAACATACATGCATGGATGATTAGGTTAAGGAATTTGCACGCTTAGTATTTAGAGAACAAAATAATTATTGAATTCAAGTGAGTTTGAACGATGAAGTAAAACACAATGAGCGGTAAAATAAGTTTAGGCCAAATTACATTCATAGAAATTAAGATCGCAATAATCAATTTAATCTAATGTTGTATACATGAATGGTGTTCAACAATAAATCCCAATGCTAACAATAAGAGTAGTCCTTAAGCAAGAATCCCTCACTCAACTCTCTAGATCCGTAGACTTTAGCGGGGAAGAAATAGCATGATCGTTGTGAATCAAAATATAACCACAAGAGATAAATGAACTAGAAAGATAGGAGAGTTTGGAGGAAGAGTTTACCCAATGGGAAGATAACACGAACCTCCTGATTGCTGCTGGATAGCAACCCGCCCTTTTCTGATTGGTTGGACAGCACTATCCTTTGCTGAAAGGTCCTGAATAGCAAGCCAAAATCTCTGGACAGCACTCCAAGGAAGTTTGAGCAGCAGGTTTTGAGTCTTAGGAGTCTTGAACAGCTACTCGTGAGATCTGGACAGCACCCAAGGAAGTCTGGACAGCAGGTTTGGGGTATTAGGAGTCTTAGACAGCAACTTGAAAGGCTGGAGATCCCTGGACAGTGTGCAGGATTCATCCAGAAATTCAAGACAGCAAATAGACTCTGTTCGGAAATCTGGACAGTCGGTTGGGGGAGATGAAATACAACGGTTTCCTCCTCCTGGGTTCACGTGAGCATGAAGGGGAAGTGGGAAACTGTGTGGACAACAATGGAGGAGAGATGGAGTTAATTCCCTTTGATTTAGGCCTAGGTTTGGAAAGAAAATTAATTGGGGAGGCAGGGGCAGGGCCGCCAAAAGAGAGGGGGGGGGGGGGGGGGAATTGTGTCTAGGTTCAATGTATGTGGTCCCCATGCAATCAATGTAATTAGGTGAATAAATCTGAGTTTAAATTCAGATTTGAGGAGATTGGGGTTTCCTAAAATAAAGGTATCAAATAAGAAAGTATTTGAAATTCAAACATAGGATTGATCTCAATTAAAATACTTTCCAAATTTAAGCGGAACTATTTTAGGAAAGTAATTAATGATTGATTTGAATTTTGAAATTCAAAATCCATGGGTTATGGGAGGAGGGGCCGGTGGCTAATGGGATCTAGAAGGGCGGTGGTGAGGGGTGGCTGATTTGTGGGGGCCGGTGGGTGTGGTGGGGCAATGAGGGAGGTGGTTATGGGGTGGCCGGCGGCTTCAAAAGAGTGGAAGCTTGGGGTGGCCGGCGGCTATAGGGTGGAGGTAAAGAAGAGAAAGAAAACAAAGAAGAGATAGGGAAGGAAAGAACCACGAACCGGGGACGCTTCCACCGATTGATGGGTATTGTGTTTGACCTCTTCTAGGCTCTCTCCTCTCATGAACTCACAAAGAGATCTTGAACAAAGCTGAATTTCATTTCAATAATAATCATCATCCCCCTCACAAAGGAGTAGGGGAGGGCTTTAAATAGCCCAAAACAAAGTGACAATCAAAAGTACTAAAATGCCCCTTGGGCTTACATTAGTCTAACCCTTAAGTAAGGGAAAAATTGGAAAAGATAATAAACATTAAAATAAATCTAATACATCAAATAATAAAATAAACATAAAAACACAACTAGAGTGGATGTCCTCATCAAGTATGTTCGGGGCCCAAGTGTAAGGATTGAACTCTTCAGGTTTTTACCGTTTGTGATGACGAGGGAATAGAGGAAGGTGTTGTCTTTCCACCTTGCGGACAAGGTGGATCTTTGGGAGGGGAGTATTGTTAGATCAGTCCATTGGATCAATCTACATGGGATCGGCTCAGGCGGACAGAGGCGGAACTCTTCTGCCTCTCCTGTATGCTGCTAGAAATCGCCAGGTCCAGGGAGCTTTTTGGGAAGGATTTTTGGAGGAGTTAGGATGGAAATTTGAATGTAGGGACTGTTTAGAGATTTCTTTTTTGATTGTATGCATTAAATAGTTTATTTTCCTAGGGTTAGGGGATCTTGAATTTGGCTGAAATTTGAGATCTCTTGGATTTAGGTTTTCTATTGGGCTCTAGCGACGTCTAGAGATTTAGGAGAGATAGATCCTCCTCTTGAATAGAGGATCAATTGTATCTTGGTATTTTCCGTTTCCATTTCATCAAATAATACAAATTATCTACTGTTTTCCTGATTTTGTGTGGATTTTTGTGGAGAATTCTCGCTGTTTTCCGAAGATTGATAGGAAATACTTGAGATCTACAAGTGTTTCCTATCCATACGCAAATTAGATTTTATTTTGAGCTCCACAATTCTCCTTCTGCATATGAAC
Source organism: Dendrobium chrysotoxum (assembly GCA_019925795.1). NCBI lineage: Eukaryota > Viridiplantae > Streptophyta > Magnoliopsida > Asparagales > Orchidaceae > Dendrobium > Dendrobium chrysotoxum. The sequence continues at coordinate 10,868,252 of CM034308.1, forward strand.
TCTTGGGTCTCGCATGTCCTAGTCATGTCCAGACCATGTCTAGCTTGTGTCGTAGACCAATTCCCGGGACATAATTTTTGAGGTGTTGGATAGGTGTTAGGGTGTGTCAAAGCCATGTTTGTATTCGACATGTGTCCGACATGAGCACAACACAAGATGTGTTTTGAAGTGTCAGTGCTTCTAGTTTTATGCTATAGAAATTAATTGAATTTCTAAATATAAACATATGGATATGTATTTCCATCCATTGATTTGAAAGGAATATTTTTGTGTATTATGAGAATTGATTTGGTTTTGATTAAGAGAAAAAGATGTGTCAAAAGAAGCAATTAAAGAAATGTATGCTTCAATAATGAAAAATATTTGATGTAGTTATGTAGTACAACAACAACAACATCATCAAGCCTTTATCCCACTATGTAAGGTCGGCTACATGAATCCTTTTTCTGCATTGTGCCATGTTAAAAGTTAAATTCTCATTTAAATCTAATAAAGAAAGGTTATTTCTAATATTTTCTAACCAAGTCTTTTTAGGTCTACCTCTACCTTTCTTAACATAAGTTAAATCCATGTGACCAAATCATCTAAGGCGACTCTCTCTAATCTTATCTTCCATTGGAGCTTCTCCAACCTTTTCACATATATGCTCATTTTGTATTATGTCTCTAAGAGTAAAGCCACTCATCCACCTGAGCTTCCTCATCTCTGCAACACTTAACTTAATATTATGCTTCTCTTTTAATGGCCAACATTCTAAAGCATTGTAGGTCTAACAACCATCTTATAGAATTTTCCCTTAAGTTTGAGGGGAACTTTTCTATCACACAATAAGCCTGATGCATTCCTCTACTTCAACCATCCAACTTGAATTCTACTAATAATATCCCCATTTATTTCACAATCACTCTAAACAATAGACCCAATATATCTAAAACGTGTACTCTTATTAATGACTTGATCACCCAAAGTCATAACCTCCCCCACCCCACACACAGACACAAAAGAATTGTTATTACTAAAATTACACTATATATATTCAATTTTAGATCTACTCAAACGAAAACCTTTAGACTCTAAGGTTGAAATTTACCTTCAACTCCCCCTCTTGTCTTATCAACAAGAAGAATATCATCAACAAAAAGCATACACTAGGGTATAACCTCTTGCAAATGCCTAGTGAGAACATCCATGACTAAAGCAAAAAGATATGGGCTTAAGGCTGATCTTTGATGTAATCCAACTGAAATAGGAAAATACTTGGTCAAACCACCTTGTGTCTGAACACAAGTAACAGCTCTTGCATACATATCCTTAATGACTTAAATATAAGCATTATTAACCCTTTTCTTTTCTAGAACTATCCATAGCACTTTTCTTAGAACTTTATCATATGCTTTCTCTAAATCAATAAATATCATATGTAGATCCTCCTTATTCTCTCTATACTTCTCCATCAAACCTCTCACTAAATGTATAGCTTCCATAGTAGACCTACCCGGTATTAAGCCAAATTGATTCTGAGAAACATTAGTATCACGCCGCAATCTATGCTCCATAACTCTCTCCCATAGTTTTAAAGTATGACACATTAGCTTAATTCCTCTATAATTTGCACAATCTTGTGCATCACTTTTATACTTAAAGATAGGAATCATTACACTCATTCTCCACTCATCTGACATCTTTTTAGTCTACAAAATAATATTAAAAAGTTTAATAAGCCAAGAAATTCTTTGATCTCCTAAGCATTTCCACACCTCTACTGGAATATAATCAGGTCCAACAGCTTTTTCACACTTCATTTTCTTTAAAGCCTCTCTAACTTCGGTTTTACTAATACGCCGATAAAAATAAAAATCTTTATTTTGATTTAGGATGCTAAGGTCACTAAAGTCACTTTGATGTAGTTATGTAGTGATTAAAAAAATATATTAGGAAACATCATGGATCAACGTCATATTTATTTTTAGCTTAAAAGCTATGGAGATCTTTATGAAACATATTCAAAGTGAGTCACATTTATGTATGCTATTTGCCAATAACATAATTCTTTTAGATGTGACAGCTTTTAAAGCAATTAAAATTTAGAACAACAGAAGAAATGATTGGCAAGGTTGTTAAAATAAAAAAAGTTACTTAGAAATTATGCTTAAAAAAAGTATATCTCAAGCACTTACAAGTGGTTTTCTTAAATTGTTGTTATATTTCTATGATATAGGGATTTAATTGTTAGGCTACAATAAATTTATTTAGGTAAAAGAATCAAAATGATTCATTAACTCTTTATGAATGATTAAAATAGTCCCCAATTATATTAAAAGATTATTTTAGTCTCTCAATTCTTTAAAAAATAATCAAAATAGTTTTATAAAGAGTCAAGGGAATGGAGAGATCAAAATGATCCTTTAATATAGTTGGAGATCATTTTGATTTTTTATAAAGAGTCAAGAGATTATTTTGGTCATTTTCTCAACTCATTTACAATTCAGTTAGTGAGCAATAAATGAGAATGTTAAATGGATGTGATGTAGAACTAAATGATGCAATAATGATTATTAAAGAGTTTGCGCACTTTCAATTAAGAACAATAAAGAACTAGAACTTCTAGCCAATTAACGAAAATGGAAAACAAGAAAAGGGTGCCTTAGTTTAGGCTAAGTCACACAATAACAGTTAGGATTACAAAACAATTATAAAATTCAACATAAGCTAACATAGAGGGTATCCAAGAACATCCCTAGATTAACAACGAGATTAGATGCATAGAAGTCCATCACTCATTCCCTACATTTACTAAGCTTTAGCGAAGCGTTGCACGGTTCCTTATGCTTGAAACACAACCACAATCGAAAGAGACGGGAAGGAAAATGAGGAAGGGAAAAGAGTTCCCTTGTCTTGGATTGGCGGTGATCTGCCACTGAACGGTGGAAAGCTGTTCTTCGATGGCCTCTGAAATGGTGAATATGATGCGCTCCAAGTATTCCTCGACAGAATTTATCTACCTCCGGATGACGTCAAAGAAGGATGATTGAAGGATGTCGACGAAGCCTTATTCGTTGTAGACGAAACCAGAGTCACGTTCAGGATCGACCATGCATGAGATACGTGGCGGTTGGAATATTGTGGATGACGCCCTTTTGCTGTCCTTGAAGATTCTTGTTGCGAGGATGAAGTCTCTCCAAGAAATCCGAGAGGACAAATGAGTGTGAGGGTGGCCGGCCAAGGTGGGAGGTTAGGGAGAGTTTAGATTTAGATTTTGGGTGGGGTTAGGAAATTAGGTAAAGTGTCTCCCTAATTAATCCTCTTAATTTGAGGGGATTAATGAGTGATGGGAGAGAGAGGGGCGGCGGGTAGGGAAATAGGGAGGGAGATTTGAATTAATTCCAATGGAGGAAGCTTCCTTTTGGAAGGAATTAATTAGATGGGGACAGGAGGGGTTCAACCAAGAGAGAGGGAGGGGGTAGGTGTCTAGGTTCAATGTATTTGGACCTAAGGCTTTAATTAATCAATTAATTCAGATTTGATTAATTGATTTGATTGTGGGCCTTTTCCAAAAATAGGATTTTCAAAATAGGAAAGATTTTGAAATTTAAATTTGACTTAATTAAAATTTAAATTCTTTCCAAAGTTAGGTTGAATTAAATAAGGAAAGTGGGGCTTTGGGGAAAATTTAAAAAGTGAAGAGGGAGGCCGGCGGCTTGGTGCAGGAGGGGATGGCCGACGGTTATGAGGTGATGGTGGGGGCCGTCGGTGGGGAAGGGGGGAAGTGAAGGGCCGGCGGTTTAAGGGGGGGTTTGGCCGTGGGGAGGGAGGAGGCTAGGGCCGGCGGTATAAGGGGAGGGAGGAGGCTAGGGCCGGCAGAATAAGGGGAGGGGGAAGGAGAAAAATAAGAGAAAAATGCCACGAACCCAAACATTTTCAATGCTGGTGGGTGATCTGCTTCCCTCTCCTAGGGATTTCTCTCCAAAGACTCAAGCTCTCACAAGAACTCAATTTGTAGGAATTTGATTATAATTCATTCATTCATTAACTTCAAAAGAAATATATGGGGCTTATATATAGCCTTCTACAATGAAAAGGAACTAAATACGATATTACCCCTAGGGCTTACATATGACAAAACCCTTAAGGGTAAAACGGGAAATGCTAATAAAACAAATACATAAAACAAATAAATAAACAAATATATATGATGACTCAAAAATAGATCAGTGCGATCGTGGCCGTAGATCGTCGGCCATGTCTCTGATATACTTTCCATGATCTGATGTCCCCATCAGGATGTGTTGTAGAAACTTAAAAAATAGTGTATGAACTGATTATTAGATAGATGATGTGTCCACATTTTCTTTGTGCTTTATCATGCTCTTACATTTTTACAGATCATACCAAAGAAGTTTATTGAGAACTTTAATGGTGAGCTACTTGAAACTGTTGAGCTGAAGGCCCCAAGTGGTGATATATGGCATGTTGAATTAAAGAAGACGAATGACGGAGTTGTTCTTGATTGCGGTTGGAAGTATTTTGTTGAAGCTTATGGTATTCAAGAAAATGACACATTGGTGTTCAAGTATGATGGCTGCTCTTCCTTTCTTGTCTTGATGTTTGAACAAAGTGGTTGTGAGAAACCTGCTTCTCATCGTGTAAAGAAAGGGGATCCTATGGATAATTTATGTGCAATACCTTCTGTCAAAAGGGCCAGAAATGATTCCAGTGTAAGTTCTTATAGACATACCGAGCAAGAACAGCCTATAACTTCACAACACAGGAACTCGAGAGCAAATAGAAGTGCGGAGAAGAATCACGTCAGGGTGAGGAAGAATTCCAGAAGAATTTATAGGCCTAAGAACCCCTTAGTTGCTTCCAGAAAAAAGAAAGCTGCAAGAGGTAGCTTTCCTTTAAAAATATGGCATAGGTTATAACATAGAAATGGCATTATTTTCCAATAAATATGCATCTTTTCACTTTCCAATACTTTATATCAATGATTGTCATAGTTCGCATTCTTCAGGATTTTTGCTGCTTTTACATTTGAGTGCTCATGAGCTAATTGCTTCTAATGTTTGCTTCCTTTGATATTTGGATTCTTTAGTACTGTCTTTCACTCTCATGCTTTGATTCTTAGCAAATTTATTGCATTTTTCTATGGAAGTTTAACAAATGAATTTAATGGGAATGTGAGGATCATTAATTACCATCATCTATGTTGTGTTTTTTTATTGTTCCTTTTTTTCAGCATCTAGATTGAACCTACTATTTTAGTATGTACCATCATATTATTGGGATTATTTGATTTGCTGAAAAAGGAATGTAAAGTAAGAGAAACGTAGTGCATTTAAAATATTTTATAGTTTGGTTGTGTGCAGAATAAGTACAAGAGATTATTTTTTTATGTTTGGTTTGAAATAAAATGAATTAAGTGCAAAGCTTGGCGATGGTGGCTGGCTATGGCGGTTTGAACTGGTGGATTGCGGCCGACAATGGAGGTTAAAGCGGAGTGACCAACAGTGGTGGTGGACAGTGTTTGCTGGCAATAACTAGTTGTTACGGCGGTGATGACTTATGGTAGCGAGTTGCAGAGTATTTACAATGTATTTGAAAATAAGTCAAATCAGTTGATTTTGGAATACAACAAAAAAATGAGCTAGATGGTGAATTTTAAATTCATCAATAAATTACATTGCATTCAAAATGCAGCCTACTAAATAGCATAATTTTCAAAATACATGCATCTAGTTTACTTTACACAAATAATGTAGCAAACCTAACAGCCTTTTAGTTATTCACTTTTCTATTTTTCCAACCAATTTGAAATTAAAATAAACTTTTGAATTTACTTTATTAACTTCATGTTTTGATTATTCAGAAGATGAAAGATGTATCATAAAAGCCATAGAAAACCCCGCCAATGAAGTCTCTTTGGATGAGCATTGTAGTGCAAACATGTACTTCGTTTCAAGAAAGGCAGGAATTAGTGACGCAGAAAAGAAAAAATTGCTTAGCTTTGCTAAATCAATTCAAACAGACAAGCCTTCGTTTGTATCAATCATGGTGCCTTGCAGCATTGTCAAAAGATTTTATATGGTAAGTTCAAAAACTGATTCTTTTCAAATTTCTTAAGAACATTTATCATCAATAAATATTTCTTTATGACTCTGAAGTTCTGAACGATATTTACATTAAAGAACTATTGTTTTTATACTGCCAATACTGACCATAGACTAGTCCATGTTGTGCAATGTGAGATTAATTTTGTACTCTGTTATGGTTAAATATCAAATACACTGAAGAATGGCAAAGAATACTGTTAGACCGGTCCATGCTAGACCGGTCCAACCGGCCCTAGGCAAAGGGCCGGCTCAAGTTTACATGAGGCGGACCATGCAGGGCTACACCTTGGGAATTGCCGCCCAATGCAATTGTGGGGCCCACTAGGGAATCCCATTAGGAAGGAGGGGGGTGGCTAGGCCTGTAGAATGATTTGGCTTGTGTTGTTTAATTGTATGCTTTCAGTAGGAAGGGAAAATTAGGGTTAGGGGATCTTGATGTTTGTGACTGATTTTGTGTCTTGGTGCTTGGCGTTCTTGGGCTCTAGTGGCGTATAGGGATTGGGAGAGATAGATCCTCCTCTCGAATTGAGAATCAATTGTATCTTAGAATTTTCCTTCCGTTATCTTTGATTATTGTAATAAATTTTTGTTTTTCTGGGTTTTCCTTGGATTTTTGTGGATATTTCCCATTGTTTTTCAAAGATTGATAGGTTTTCACTTGAGATCCATAAGTGTTTTTTATCAAATTGGTATCAGAGCAGTTTTTGCAACTGTTTTTGGGCTGTTTTTGTGAATTTCGGCAGTTGAATTTTGTCCGAGGGGCTGTTTTGTTGCTTTTGGGGTCGAGATTCAGATTTTTGAGTCTAACAAAAATCCAGGTATCGATGGCGGCCAAGAAAGTGGATGCGTTGGAAGAACGCCTTGAGGGGGAGATGATTAAAATGAAAGCAACGGTAGATGATAGAATATCCTCCATAGAAGGCAAAGTTTCAGATCTTCATGAGATGATGATGAAGAAGATACTGGACAATCAAAATCAAACGGTGGCATCAGAGTCAAAAGGTTCGGTAGGGAGAAATACGAATTTTGAAATTCATAGGAGTGAAAACGAGGTGGAGATCATAGAGGAGAGAGGTGAAAGATATGGAGAGAGGTGTGGTTATTGGGGGCATGAACCAAGGGGTGCTGATTGGGAAAGAAAAGAGAGGGATTATGGTAGGAGGGTGCTGATTTTGAAGGAAGGAGGGGAGAAAGTGAAGATGGGTATGGGTATGAGCGTGGAAGGGAGGATTGAGACACTTGGTAAGGACCAAACACTTGGGGAAGGGAAAATTATGGAGAAATCAGGGGAAATGGGGGAGATCCAAAGGTCCGAAAGCTGAGATGCCCATTTTTGAAGAGGATGATGCATATGGGTGGATCTACAAGGTAGAGAGATATTTCGCCATGAATGGGTTGACGGAGAAGGAGAAATTGACGGCAGCTGACTTATGTTTGAAAGGGAAGGTGTTTGCTTGGTACCAGTTGAGAGATATGAGGAGGCTCATACGGAGTTGGAGGGAGTTCAAGGAATGCTTATTGGAAAGTTTCCAAACCGGCTGGGGTGGGGTCTTCTATGAGCAGTTCTTTACACCTGTGCTGGAAGGCTCAGTGGCAGATTATCGTGAGAGATTTGAGTACCTGGCGAGTCGATTGGATCCACTTTCGGAGACTCTTCTGGAGGGGAATTTCATGAAGGGACTCAAATCAGAGATCTGGGCAGCAGTGAGGGTCATGAGGACTCATGACATGGGAGAGGCTATGGAGCTGGCACAACTGGTGGAGGATCAGAAGTACTGGGAGAGGGGAGCTAGAGGTAGTAGTTCAGGTGGCTCTTACAGGATGACTACCACTCTCTTAACACCCAAGGGGCCTGCATCAGACAACATTCGTGAGACCCCAAGAGAGAAGCCAGTAGGAGGAGGAAGTGGGGGGAATTTTAAAAGATTGACTAAGAGGGAGATACATGAGAAGAGGGCAAAGGGATTATGCTTCAGATGTGATGAGAAATATACTCCAGAGCACAGGTGCCGGGACCAAACTCTTCAGGTTCTTATCGTCTGTGATGACGAAGAAACTGAGGAGGGAGGTGAGAGTGAGACAGGGGTAGAGGAAGGCAAGCTGCATCTTGACGTGACAGAGGTCTCCTTGAACTCAGTGGTAGGATTCACTCCGAGTCATACCATGAAGGTAATGGGAGAAATAGCAGACAGGGAGGTGGTGATGTTGATTGACAATGGGGCTACCCACAATTTCATCTCCAACCAGGTTGTGGACCAATTTGGGGTGACATTGGTGGAGACAAGGTGTTATTGAGTGATGATGGGTACATGGAAAGTGGAGACGGGCCATGGGATCTGTCGGGGAGTAGTGCTGACCATACAGGAGGTCCAGGTGAGGGAGGATTTTCTCCCATTAGAGTTAGGGAGCACTGATGTCATCCTGAGGATGAAGTGGTTGTAGACCTTGGGGAACACCAAGGTCAATTGGAGAGTATTGACGATGGAGCTAGTGGTGGAAGGGGGCAGGGTAGTGATCAGGGGATATGTATGGCTCTCCAAAGCCATGGTATCACTTAAAATCATGGTGAGGAGCATACAAAGATGGGGGAAGGTTATTTGGTAGAGCTACAGAGGCTGGAGGGGATTAGATTGGAGGATGGTGGGGACATCTCTCTTTAAGTACAGCCATTGATTCAGCAGTTGAGTGAGATTTTTCAGCCACCTCTAAGGGATCAGGAGCATGCTATCACCTTGAGGGAAGGTGTCACACATCAGTGTCAGGCCCTATCGCTATCTTCAATTTTAGAAGGATGAAATTGATAAGTTAATCAAAGAGATGTTGGAAGTAGGGATTATCAGGCCCAGTGTGAGTCCTTTTTCTAGCCCAGTGTTACTGGTTAAGAAAAAGAATGGAAGTTAGAGGTTCTGCGTGGACTACAGGGCTATGAATAAGGAAACTATGCCACAAAAGTTTCCTATCACAGTGATAGATGAGTTGTTGGATGAGCTGAGTGGGGCAGTTATCTTCACCAAGATAGATCTGAAGTCAGGATATCATCAGATTAGAATGAAAAGGGAGGATGTGCTAAAGACTGCTTTCAGAACTCATGAGGGGCATTATGAGTTCCTAGTGATGTCTTTTGGCCTCACTAATGCCCCAACCACTTTTCAGTCCCTTATGAACAAGGTTTTCCGACCTATCTCAACGATTTGTGCCAGTCATATGGGGAGTATTGGGAGCACTTAAGGAAGGTTTTAGAGATGTTACAGGAGCATCAGCTGAGGGCCAATCTGTAGAAATGTTGCTTTGCCCAGGCCAATGTGAAGTACTTGCGACATGTAGTCTCTCAAGAGGGTGTAGCTATGGATCAGACCAAAATTGAGGCTCTATTGAGATGGCCACTGCCCAAAAATCTCAAGGAGCTAAAGGGATTTCAAGGGCTGACCGGTTATTATAGGAGGTTCATGAAGGACTATAACACCATCGCATGGCCACTAAAAGAAGGATGGTTTCTTGTGGGCGGAGGTAGCCACAGTAGCTTTTGAGAGATTGAAGAAGGCCATGACCACCATGTCGATCTTGGCCCTACCAGATTTCACTTAGGTCTTCATAGTTGAGACAGATGCCTCAGGGTATGGATTGGGAGCAGTACTCATGCAGAGCCATCGACCCATCGCCTACTTCAGCTAAGTGCTGACAGCTAGAGTCAGGCTGAAGTCAGACTATGAGAGGGAATTGATGGCCATTGTGCTGGCCATCCGAAAGTGGTGACCCTACTTGTTGGGTCGGCATTTCATTGTCAGGACGGACCATTGGAGCTAGAAGTATTTGTTGGAGCAGAGGATGGTGACAGAGCAACACCAGAGATGACTGTCAAAGTTATTAAGATATGACTTTGAAATCCAGTATAGGTCGGGGATAGAGAACAAGCCAGCGGATACCTTGTCCAGATGTATGGAGGAGTTATAGACGATAACAGTGTCGATACCACTGATGCTGGATTAGGGGGGCCATTAAGGAAGAGAGCACGGGATGAGGAGTTAGGGAGGATTAGGGCAGATTTATTGAATGATGGGAGTAGCCACCCGGGCTATTCTTTAGAAGGGGAGAGGCTTATATACTAAGGGAGATTTGTGATGCCTAGGACATTGATCTATATTCCACACCTACTCCAGGAGTTTCATGGGAGTGCTATTTGGGGTCATTCAGCGGTGCAAAAGACATACAGGAGACTCAACTTAGAGTTGTACTGGAATGGGATGCACAAGAATGTGGAGGAGTTGGTAGCCAGATATGAGATTTGTCAGAGGAATAAGTACATGGCCATATCTCTAGGAGGATTACTGCAGCCCTTAGCTCTACTAGGTCGGGTGTGGGAGATATTCATGGATTTCATAGATGGATTACCCTAATCAGAAGGGTTCACAATGATTTTAGTGATAGTAGACAGACTGAGCAAGTATGCTTATTTCAGGGTGTTGGAAGAAGTGAAGAGGCATTTGTTGAGGGCTCAGTAGATTATGAAGAAATAGGCAGATAGGCATAGAAAGGACATCCAATTTGAGGTAGGGGAGAGGGTGTTCTTAAAGCTTGGGCCTTACAGGCAGACGATAGTCACCAACAGGAGGAATGAGAAGCTTGCCCCAAGGTACTTTGGGCCATATGAGATATTAGAGAGGATTGGAGCGGTGACATATCAGTTGAAATTACCATTAACAGCGACTATACATCCTTTGTTCCATGCATCCCAACTAAGGAGGGCAATTGGGGATCATGCAATGAGTTTTGAATTACCAGTGACACTGATAAAGGACTTGGAGGTGGTATTAGAATCATTAGAGTTGATGAGGGTGTGTCAGGGAGAAGAGGGAACTAAGGAAGTTCTGATCAAATGGAAGAGCCTACCGGACGACGACGCCACATGAGAGCCCTATGAGAAGGTGAAGCATAAGTTCCCCTCCTTTCACCTTGAGGACAATTTGATTCTTTGGGAGGGGGGTATTGTTAGACCGGTCCATGCTGGACCGATCCAGCCGGCCCTAGGCAAAGGGCTGGCTCAGGTTTACATGAGGCAGACCAAGCAGGTCTGCACCCTGGGAATTGTGGGGCCCACTAGGGAATCTCATTAGGAAGGAGGGAGGCGGCTAGGGCTGTAATTGTATGCTTTAAGTAGGGTGGGAAAATTAGGGATAGGGATTGGGAGAGATAAATCCTCCTCTCGAATGGAGGATCAACTATATCTTGGTATTTTCCTTCCGTTATCTCTAATTATTGCAATAAATTGCTATTTTTCTGATTTTTCTTCAGAGTTTTGTGGATATTTCTCGTTGGTTTTTCAAAATTGATAGGCTTTCACTTGAGATCCTCAAGTGTTTGCTATTAAATACATAGGTGTTCCTTCTGTCATCACACGATATCAAATACATAGGTGTTCCTTCTGTCATCACACGGTATTGTGGATATCCTGCCAATAGATATTGTTGGTATGCCAATACATGAAAAGGTTAATGAATTATTTGCCTTCAAATTTATTTATGTACTTTAGATGTCTTAAAATAACAGCTTTTTTTACAGCTTTACAGGTTGCTGTCACAATTCTTTTTTGCTGCTTTTTCGATATTTTTCAAAAATTTTTGTGATGAATAGCTTTTCATAACTAGATTTGTTAGGGTGCAATAGATATAAGAAAGTTGTTATCCTTCTTATCTTTTAAAGAAAAAAAACCTATATTACCTACACTATTTTTGAAAAAATTAGTTCTACAACTAGTTTAATAGACAGTTACGGCCATCTCTAATTGACCCATCTAAGTTCAAAACTAGGTTTGAATTACAGCTTCTGAAACAACGATTCAATGAACAGTTTAAGCTCTTGACATTAGTGCTTGGAAATGGTCAAAATTGAGTTCTTGAAGTGAGTTTTACTAATTTTTATTTGTTTTGCACTCATTTTTTTAGGAACTCAACCGGTATTTATTTGGCTTAGTGACATTCATTTTTAGCATCATCCTATTAATTTTGTATTATTTTATTATTATTATTTTATAAAAAATAAATAAATGTGACTTCCACAAACTCTTATAAGTGAAATTTAGGCTTCGTTTGGAACAGTTTTAGACCATTATTTTTTTTTTCTGCTTTTAAGATATTTTTATATTAAAAAAAATAATTTTATAAAACAGTAAAAAATTGATCCCAAATATAGCCTTATTCTCACATTTATATGAAGTAAGAACTGACTTTCATACATTTGCTGTTAAATAAGCCTTAAAATTATGTTCTTGGAGATTATTATCCATGAACCATGGTAAGATTCTTATAAACTTTCTATCAATTCTGATAAATAATTGTTCATCTCATCTTCTCTCTGTAGACCATTCCCATTGCCTTTGCAATGGAGTATCTTCCTCGAACTAGCAATAGAGTTTTTCTCCGAGTTCCTGACGAGCAGAGGCTTTGGCAAGTGCATTGTCTTGTTCAGGCTCGTTCAGTAGGGTTTACTTCCGGCTGGAAGAATTTTGTTCGTGGCAACCATTTGAAGATAGGGGACATCTGCCTTTTTGAGCTGTTGGAGACTCAGAAAGACATTTTAATGACTGTTCATGTCAATAGGATTTAGTCAAGTCATTTCACCACAGATATTGGCTCATTATATACTTGTTGTTATTGGCAGCTTTAATGATTGTTCTTCAAGTTTTTCTTTTTTGGAAACTTGTTCTTCTAGTTTTTTTGACTGTGAAGCAGTTCAGGCTGTTAAAGTTATATTGTTCTTCTGGTTATTCATATATTAATCATGAATTAATCATGTAAAGATGTGAAGGCAACATTTAGAAGAGAATTATTTTTCAAAGATTTTCTTTCTAATGAGAACTTTTAGAAGAAGGATAGAAACAGAGATCTGCCTGCTTTATATTCACAACTTGATCCCATCAGGTCTAGTAGTGTTGAAATGTTAATATTAACTTGATAAGCATGCCAGAACACCCTCTGAAGTATCCATAGAAATAAAATAAACAAAAAACCTCTCTTCTAAAAGTATTAGTATAGTGAGACCCAATGGGTTGTCAATTGAATCCATTGTGAACCGAAACCCTACATGCAGTAGCAAACTCCAGGTTCTTGTAAGGAGCAACATCAGGACAAGATAAAGAAAGATAAATGCAAGAGAGAATAATGTGATTCATTAATATTGAGCTATATGCCAGAGGGTAATTCTATTTCAACCAAATTTCCATAAAACTTTAATGGTTTTAGCTACAAAGAGGATTAAGAAACTCCAATGATCTAAAGATCCTTGATTTGAATCATAGAATAAAAATCTCTGTAGGAATAATGATTATACACATCAGCTTAGCTACCTTGAGCTAAAAACCCTCCTTCTGTCAGCTTAATAACAAATAGAATAAGATGATTCAAATCAAGGATTTAGTACAAGATTTATATCTAATTTTTTAAAAAATACAAACTTTCAAATACATCTGACGCCATTTTTTCCATTAAGATCATGAATTTGCGCTTTTTCTGGAGTATATATACCCAACATTATTATTGAACTGACAACTATAGCATGAAATATGATTCTTTTGATAAAAAAAAACCTCCCAAAAACTTCTAAACTGGGTTTGCAGGAACGAATGGATCAAATCCTAATCGTTTCAAGTTCTTTAACATCATAAAATACAGAATACTTATATAAGCACAAAAGTGTGATTTTAACCATCTCATAGTCGAGCAAATGATTTAGTATTGCTGTCTTATGATTTCAAACTTGACAAACAATGTGGTAAATGGAAAGAATTTAGACAAGCGGCTTTTGCTCGCAAACATTACTACTCCTGCTTTTCTAGTTCACCCATTCTCTCGATAATAGCCTGCAAAAATCGAACAAACTTAGAACAGTAAATTTAGTAACTGGATAAAAAGCGAAATGTTCTGATTGCTTCGAAGCTAGCAAATAAAAATAAAAAAATAAATGTTATTTTATCATCACTATTATCATTAGCTTTATCCCTAGCAAATACTCGTTTCAGCCTTCATTCCTTGAGTGCCACTAAGATGTTAACTTGATTTAGCATAATATCATTATCAAAATTCAGAATTATTCCATGCTTTTATCGATTAACCAAATAGAAAGGCTGCAAAGCTGGAAAGGTTGAAAGAAGGCAACACAGCCTAAAGTAATCATATAAGCAAAGCAATGAAGGATTCTAACCACAGCCATGCAATTATATATATAATTCTAATGCATTTTACAAAGCTTTTGATTTTTTGAGTTTAAAATAGATTTCAGCTATTAAATAGGACAATGTAAGAAAAAAAAATGGATGAACTACTCTCAACATGTGAATGAATGGTATAGGATGTGGGGATAAGAGCTCCTACTCTTATACACAACTATCCTCTCTAAAAGTGATAGTAGCAATTTTATCTTCACATCTTCATCCGTCGTACAAATATTTGAACTAAAGAGATTTAAGGTAGCAAAAACATTATTTTGATTATTTTTTATAATGCTAATGAATTTAGGAAGAGGTAGATTAAAAGACATAGTTAGAAAATATTAGAAATGACCTTTTTTTTTATTTTAAATAACATTTTGACTATTAACAAGACACAATGGAGAAAAATGATTCATATAGTCGACCCCAAGTAGTGGGATAAAGGCTTGATGTTGTTGATGATTCTGTAATAATTTTAGCTATTTTAAATCTTAACCAATCATATTTTTATCAATCATATATATTTTTAGCCAAAAGAGATTTAAAGTAGCCAGGAGGATAGAGCCATTTATCCTTGTACATCTTTCACCATCCATCAAAAATTGCAAATGGCTAAGATTTTAAGTAGCTAGAAATCATTAGTTTATAAAAAGCAGCAAAAAGTTACCTTTTAATTACTTTGAATCCTAGCCATTAAAATTTTTAATAGATGATAAAGTATATGTGAGAATAACTGGCTTCATCCTTCCACATGGATAACATTCTAACTCATATATCTCCTATCTACATGGGTGGAGAGCTAATTTCCTATCTAATTATTCATTATTTTCCTAGACTTATTGACCTCGCCATATTATTATCAGGCTATCAGTTGAAGCAGATTACACCAAACTTTTTCCGGATCAAGCCTAGTACGTGTGTGATTATTTGATCTGTATGTTAAAATGATATCCACATTTTGACTAACCATGGAACCTCACATTACTGAGGTTTGATTTTCTTGATCTCAACTTCAACTTCAGTATTTCAATCAAAAAACATTATATTCTTTGGGCTTTCATTATTGGCAAAAGCTTACAAGTAGATGTTGCCACCACTCACCTTTCTAGGCCTTCTGTGGTTAGAGTTCTAATTGAGCTGGATGTAACTAAAGAATAGATTGATTTGGGACTATTCTTAATAGGTCATGATTGGGTCTCACTTTTATGATATTGGAAGAAGATTGAATTTGAAAATGTGCCGTTGTATTATGTCCCTTACAAAAATTTTTACAACAAATATTCCGATTGCTTCGAAGCTCATCAATAATTGAGGAAACCATATGCTTTTAACACAAGCATTCATGTTCATGGGAGCAGAAAAATAACCAAAATCTCACTCATGGTGGGTGAATATAGCTCAACCCTCTTTCTTTCATTATGCGCACATAATTTGGAACACCCACTCGATGAATCATTGGAATATGAGCCATCAGACCCTCCTCTTGCTACACTTAGCCCTGAGAATGATATCATAACCTCATATGCTTTTAAGTATAATATCACATGTCCTCTAGCATAGTTAGTCCCTATCCCACTCTTATAAATAAGGATGTCAATGTTACTAATTCTAAACAGCTTTCTAAGTTATGCGTTAGTTTTATCTTCTATTAAAACCCATGTCGGTAGCAGGTTCCATATCCTCTTTTCCAAGAGGTGTAGAAATAACAAAAAAATTACCTTCATTCTACAATATTCACAAGGTTACAAGCAAGACATTACAATCGACAGCTTGTGATGTTAGCTTGACCTATTAGACAAATATATTCTACTAGGTCATCATATGTACTAAAATTTGCTGCAAATAATTTTTTAGAGCAAGTAAATCTTAATGGGCCAAATTTTAGAAAGGAGCATGTCGTTTATTAAAATTAGTTTTAGGAGCAAATTTTAAAAAAAATTTAAAAAGCAGCAAAATAGCCAAATGATTTGGCGTATTCAGAATACGCCAAATCATTTGGCATTTTTATAAGTATGAGGAGAGAGAATGAGAGAGAGAGATAAAGAGGTGGAGAGAGAAAAGGGGGGAGAGAGAGGGCCACCAGATTGGAAGAATAAGAGAGAGGAGGAGAGAGATGGGGGAGGTATTTTTATATAATATTATATAAATATTATTTTTAATATTGGTAATTTAATTTATTAAATAATTATTTATAAAAACTTTTAAATTAAAATAAACAAGTATAAAAAATATATTTTTAATTAAATTTTTTAGGACATTTAATATAGATGTAATGAAAATGAAAATAATATTTCATTATATTTTCAATGTATTTTTATAAAAAATTATTTATTACAAAAACTTTTAAATTTTCATTCTAATAAAATTTTGATAAAAAATAGATTAAAAAAATAATAAAATATTATTTTTAATATTAGTAATTTAATAAAATATATTCCAGTGAACTTTTAATATTAGTAATTTAATTTATTACAAAAACTTTTAAAATTTTATTCTAATAAATTTTTATAAAAATAGATTAAAAATTTACTGAAATATAATTTAAATGGATTAAAAACATATATAATATAATATTAATAGTTTTTATAATATATATAATATAATTCTATTTTTTATCAAAATTTTATTATAATGAAAATTTAAAAATTTTTGTAATAAATAATTTTTTTATAAAAATGCATTGAAAATATAATGAAATATTATTTTCATTTTCATTACATCTATATTAAATGACCTAAAAAATTTATTTAAAAATATATTTTTTATGCTTGTTTATTTTAATTTAAAAGTTTTATAAATAATTATTTAATAAATTAAATTACCAATATTTAAAATAATATTTATATAATATTATATAAAAAATTCCTCCCCGATCTCTCTCCTCTCTCTTATTCTTCCAATCCGGTGGCTCTTTCTCTCCCCCCTTTTCTCTCTCCACCTCTTTATCTCTCTCTCTCTCTCTCATTCTCTCTCCCCCATGCTAAAAAAGCCAAATGAATTGGTGTATTCTGAATACGCCAAATCATTTGGCTATTTTGCTGCTTTTTAATTTTTTTTTTAAATTTGCTCCTTAAACTAATTTTAGTAAATGACATGCTCCTTTCTAAAATTTGGCCATCTTAATGCTGGTTTTGTGAAACCTAGTGTATTTTTAGGATTTATGGGATTTAAATGCTTTCTTAAATTGCCACGTTTTTCATGAACTTCTTCATATGCTTTCATTGATTTCTTCCCCTTCTTAAGCCTAACAAAGCTCCCGCCAATTTACCTCATATCTTAGGTAGGGGTAGAAGGGTTCTAAGATTTCAAGTATTAGTGAAGAGAGAAAAAATGGGTTACATAAATTGATAAAGTGTTTATAGGAATTTAGGATATACTTATAATTATTATTTTTTATAAGATTTTTTTAAATCATTAATAATAATGATTGACATTTAATTTAATTGATTAAAAATATTAAAAATTATTATTATTTTCTTATAATTAATTTTTAATAATATCAATTTTGTACATCAGTATTCTCAAGATATATTAACATTCGAAAATAAAAATATTTAAAAATGTATTTAAATTAATTAATATATAATTGATAATTAATCCTAAAATATTTACATACTAAAATATGATGAATAAATAGATATTAATAAAATAAATATATAAATGACAATTAATCCTTAAATATTATTGGTATTGAATATAATATTATTATTGAATATATAATTAAATAAGTTCTACTTAATCAAATTTTATTTAAATAATTTATGAGCTTAATATCAAGCATTTAACAAATTACTTGTTGAATAAACAAACAATCTTGTTCGTGAACATAAGTAAACAAGTTGGATTGTGTTAAAATTTGGTTCATGTAATATTCAAGTTTTAAAAAAAGCGTTGAACTTATTTAATTACTAACATGAATGAGCATCAATTGAGTTGAGCTTGAGCTGTTCATCAAGTGCATTGGTTCACCTATAGCACTCGCAACTAAGATCATTGCTCGCTCTCTCCCCAAGTGTACAAGATGCCACGAAGAAGAAAAATATACTTTTTGGTACATTACCTTCAACAACCCCACCCCCCGCACTCGCGCGCGTGGCAACGAATTCGTCTAAAGCAACAACAAACAATAGGGAACAAAAGTCTAAAATAATAGAATTAAATGTTTCATGTAACTTCTTGATAAAGCATAAAGCAAGTAATTCTTTATTTCACCTACTTCCTTGATATCTTTTCCAACTTATTTCAGAAAAGTAATATTATTTTGTGAGAGAATAAAAGTGGAGGAAAGAGTGTGACTTGAAGGATGAGTAATTTCCCCATGTTACTTGTGCAACAACAAATTTGAAAAAAAAAAAATTCTAGCCTAGCTGTATCTAGGATGATTAACACTGCCGTTGTCAGGTCTCAAATCCTGGATGAGAAAAGTGGAGGGTTGCGTTAGATAGTCGACAGCCAGCATAAAACTTGTCGAATAATAATGACATGAATCCTTTAAAAAATTATGTTAATGCTAGGGAGTCCCCTGGAAGCGACGTGCTGTATAGCCTGAATACAGCGACAAATGTGCAAGGGCCGCTGCACCGCCACCCGGGTGCAGTGTTAAATAGGCAAGGGTTCCCACATCAAGGACGGATGTGGGCAAAGAACCTAGTCCATGAAACTAAAATTAGGATAGGAACTTGGAATATATGTTCCCTTACAGGAAAATTAATGAAATTAATAAATATTATGACTCATATGAAGATAAATATTCTATGCATTCAGGAAACTAAATGGGTTGGAGAGAAGGCTAAGGACATTGATAGTTTAGGATTTAAACTTTGGTATTCGGGTACAAGTCATACTAGAAATAGTGTGGACGTGATTTTAGATAAGAGTTTGAAGGATAATATTATAAATATTAATAGAATTGGAGATAGAATTATAACTTTAAAGATTGTTATTGATGCTAAGATTGTTAACATTATAAGTGTTTATGCTCCTCAAGTGAGTTTGGATATGGATTCAAAATTAAAATTTTGGAATGACTTAGAAGAATTAATACAAAAGATACCTCTTGAAGAAAGAGTTTTTATTGGAGGAGATTTAAATGGACATGTTAGTAGAGAGGTAAATGATTTTAAAAGCATTCATGGTGGCCATGGGTTTGGAACGACAAATGAAGGTGGTAAGTCCATGTTAGATTTTTATTTAGCTTATGATTTTTTAATTGCTAATACCTTATTTAAGAAAAGGAATGAGCATCTCATTACTTATAAAAATGGATATAGTACAACTTAGATTGATTATTTTCTTATAAGAAAATTAGATCGTTTAGATTGCAAAGATTATAAAGTTATTCCGAGTGAAAATTTATATACCCAACATCTTTTATTAGTTTTGGACTTGAAGATAATGGGGCGGAAAATAAAAAATAAAGTAAAATAATATTCTAGGATTAGATGGGGGCTTTTAAAGAATATTAACAAAAATATTTTTGAAAGTAAAATTTTAGATCTTAAGATTTTGTCTGTGCATGAGGATGCTAATATTATGTGGGAAAAAACGACTAGTGATATTAAAAATATTACAAAAGATGTGCTTGGAGTTTCAAAAGAAAAATCTCCTAATAGTAAAAATAGTTGGTGGTAGAATCTAAATGTACAAGAAAAGATTAAAAATAAGAAGATTTGTTATAAAAATTGGTTTAATTGTAAAAATTCTGATAATTAGAAAATATATAAAGAGACACGTAAGGAACCTAAGAAAGCAATATGCAATGCAAAGAATTTAGCTTTTAGTGATTTATATAATAGATTAAATACTAAGGAGGGAGAAAGATATATGTATAAGTTAGCCAAACAAAGAGATATGAGTAGTAAGGATTTAGTTCAGGTGAAATGTATTAAGAATGAAGATTAAAAAGTACTTTTTTAGAAGATGATATTCAAGAAAGGTGGATGAGATATTTTGCTAAACTTTTTAATGATGATTGTGAAAATAAAATTGACTGTAGTGACCTTAGCACCCTAAATGAAAATAAAGATTTCTATTTTTATCGGCGTATTAGTAAAACCGAAGTTAGAGAGGCTTTAAAGAAAATGAAGGGTGGAAAAGCTGTTGGACCTGATAATATTCCAATAGAGGTGTTGAAATGCTTAAGAGATGAAGGAATCTCTTGGCTTACTAAACTTTTTAATACTGTTTTGAAGACTAAAAAGATGACAGATGAGTGGAGAATGATTGTGTTAATCCCTATTTTTAAGAATAAAGGTGATGCACAAGATTGTGCGAATTATAGAGGAATTAAGTTAATGTGTCATACTTTAAAACTATGGGAACGAGTTATGGAGCATAAGTTGCGGCGTGATACTAATGTTTCTCAAAATCAATTTGGCTTAATACCGGGTAGGTCTACTATGGAAGCTATACATTTATTGAGAGGTTTGATGGAGAAGTATATAGAGAATAAGGAAGATCTACATATGATATTTATTGATTTAGAAAAAAACATATAATAAAGTTCCAAGAGAAGTGCTTTGGAGAGTTCTTGAAAAGAAAGGAGTTAATAACGCTTATAATCAAATCATTAAAGATATGTATGCAGGAGTTATTACTTGTGTTCAAACACAAGGTGGTTTGACCAAGTATTTCCCTATTTCGGTTGGATTACATCAAGGATCAGCCTTAAGCCCATATCTTTTTGCTTTAGTCATGAATGTTCTCACTAGACATTTGCAAGAGGATGTACCTTGGTGTATGCTTTTTGCTTATGATATTCTTCTTGTTGATAAGACTAGAGAGAGTTGAAGGTAAACTAGAATTGTGGAGGTCAACCTTAGAGTCTAAAGGTTTTCGCTTGAGTAGATCTAAAATGGAATATATGGAGTATAATTTTAGTAATAATAGACCTAGTGATGGGATTGTGACTTTGGGTGATCAAGTCATTAATAAGAGTACACGTTTAAGATATTTTGGATCTATTGTTCAGAGTGATGGTGAAATAGATGGGGATATTATCAGCAGAATCCAAATTGGATGGTTGAAGTGGAGGAAGGCATCGGGCTTATTGTGTGATAGAAAAGTAGCCCTCAAACTTAAGGGAAAATTCTATAAGATGGTGGTGAGACCTGCAATGCTTTATGGTGTCGAATATTGGCCATTAAAAGAGAAGCATAATTCTAAGCTAAGTGTTGCAGAGATGAGGATGCTCAGGTGGATGAGTGGCTTTACCCTTAGAGATAGGATACGAAATGAGCATAGTCATGAAAAGGTTGGAGTAGCTTCAGTGGAAGATAAGATTAGAGAGAGTCGCCTTAGATGATTTGGTCACATAAAATGGTGGCCTCCCGATGACCCGGTTAGGAAAGTAGAGGTCTTAGATTTGACTTATGTTAAGAAAGGTAGAGGTAGACCTAAAAAGACTTGGTTATAAAATATTAGAAATGATCTTTCTTTATTAGATTTAAACGAGAATTTGACTTTTAACAGGACACAATGGAGAAAAAGGATTCATGTAGCCGACCCCACGTAGTGGGATAAAGGCTTGATGTTGTTGTTGTTGTAGCTGTATCTAGGATGATAATCTTTGACAAATCACTCTAGATCAATTCACAACTGTATTTCATTTCACTATACGTTGAGAACACCTTGGAATTGCAGATTTCACAAATTAAGAAAACAAAACATGTCTGTTTAGTAAACAGCTTAGAGATGCATGTGTATAAGTTGGTGTCAATTTATTTTCCATGAACTAAAGCCATTCACGGGCATTCATTAGTATAAAAAGAAACATGATCGTTTCCCACAATGCATGGATATATTTAGCACAGATATGCCTGAGTAATTCAAATGTGCTGAAGAATAACTTATCAACCTTGAAAAGAAGCCTTTACGCAAATACAGTTTGAATGAAGCAAATAGCTGAATGAATGTGTGACATTCATTTATGCATAAAAATATATAGAAAAGGGTCAAGCAAAAGAAAGCTAACCTTCTTGCTTGTTTCTTGTAGCTCCCCAGCAAGAATGAACTCATCCAAAATCAGGTATACCTTGGTAAATATTGAAAGCATAGTAATGAGAATATCAGATAACATAGAGTACTCATATCTTTCTGATACACTAGGATATTAACATGCATGATCATAGTAAATAAGAAAACATTATCATTATTATAAAAACATCAAGAATCTCATCCACAAATACAGGCGTGAGTATCAAAGAAATAATTCTATAATTAACACCCTATAATAATTTTTATTAATAAGCACAATTAACAATCTAATATTATGCACATGCATAAATTTCACATCCACATTAGGCTAGGTATTTTCATCTCTCTCTCTCTCTCTGGGGCATGCACACAGAAAATACCTAGCCTAGTGTGGATGTGGAATTTATGCATGGGCATAATTTTGATTAGATTTTCTATTGAGCTTATTAATCAAAAATTATTATAGGGCGCAAATTGTAAAATTATTTCTCTGATGCCCACACCTACATTGTTCAATGTGTTTGCGGATGAGATTTCTTGATGCTTTTATAATAATGATAATGTTTTCTTATTTCTCTTTCTCTCTCTGTGGTGCAGGACGTAGGTCCAATGGATTTGTTCGGGTAATCAGGAAGAAGCAAGACATCAAATTTTCAATGTTTTGTATTACAAACATGGCAAAGATGTGATTGAGCCTTAAACAAGCAAAACACAACTATGGTTTAGGGGCTATTTGGTTGGCTGAAAAAGAAATGCAATATAAAAATAATACAGGATAAAAGAAATAATTTGGAGTTATTTGGATTATATAAAAAGAATGCAAGGGATTCATTTTTTTATTTGGCTTGAAGTAAAATGAATGCAGTGTAATGTCTAAAGAGGATGGTGGTTAGTGGTCAATAGTGGTGGCTGACGATAGGTGCCTGGCGAGGGCAGCCGGAGGCTGGGGTGGCCTCTTTGGCGACGATGGTGGCTAGCGGAGGTGGGTGGCCTGTGGTGTCGACGACAATTGTGGTGGAGGAGTAGCGGGGGGGGGGGGGCTTGGTGGCAGGCAATAGCAATGGCGATGAATTTACGGTGCATTTAGAAAATGCCAAAATATGAAAAATTTCAAATACACCAAAAATGAACTAGAGGGTGAATTCTGAATGCATCAAAATGTGACATTACATTTATTTTACTTCAAACCAAATACTAATATTCTCAAAACCCATATATTTGGAAATCTTTTACACCATTTTATTTCAAACAAAACAGCCCCTTAATCAAAACTGAATGAATGTTTAATGAAAAACATTTGAATGGCAGCTTCATAAGCCCACAAAAATCATATTGAGAAAATGGTCAAAAATATTCATAAACTATTTAGAGTCATTTTAGTCCTAGCCATCCAATATGATCAACTTAGTATGAAATATGATCCAAAATAATCTCTTTGTTGGATTATTTTTTAACATATTTGAAAAGTCTAGGAACTAATTTTAACATATTAGATAATATGAATTATTTTGACCTTTTTCTCAAACAACATTTCAACAATATAACTAGTATGCAGTAATTTTTTTTATAAACTTGCAATGAGTGCAACAGAAAAAATTGTCAGAAAGTTTGACGGTGCTAGGGCTGACTGTTCTGTTAATTATCCATAAAAGTGACATGAAAAAAAAAGATTGAAATATTAAGAAGAACACAAA
Source organism: Dendrobium chrysotoxum (assembly GCA_019925795.1). Classification (NCBI taxonomy): domain Eukaryota; kingdom Viridiplantae; phylum Streptophyta; class Magnoliopsida; order Asparagales; family Orchidaceae; genus Dendrobium; species Dendrobium chrysotoxum. The sequence goes on from CM034308.1 coordinate 10,892,230, forward strand.
CCTTGTTAAAATTAAATACCAAGTCTAGCTCACATACGTTGCTGAAAAAATGATCCAAAATCTCCACAAATAAATGGATGCACTCCAAGTATGCTAATTCATTATCGGTTATATCAACACACATTGAAAAGAAAAGTCCAGCATATCTTCTGTATATAACCTTGTGCGTGCGGAACTGCAATGAAAGAAAAGAAAAGGAAGGTACAAGAGTATAATACAACAGAGAAAATAACAATAAACTTTATATTCGTTGCAAAATTTTCCACAGCTTTGTAATGACGAGCAAAATATTAGGTAAAACTAATTACATGGAACTTTCCCCTAACCAATAAAAGGATTTTCTCAAGGCGAGTGCTTTAATCAAAATTCTTGCGAATAAAAAAAAGAGTTTCACAAAATATCTCTTTTAGTTATCCCCAGTAGAGTACTTTTTTAAAACTTCCGCCAATAGACCACAACGTATACAGCATCTAAAGTAAGGCTTAATTTGTTGGTTGAAAAGAGCATCACCAAACTGTTTGATTATCTTTCTATTGATATGTTACTGAAAATGTTTCCATATCTAATTTGGTAGTTATTTAAAAAAAAATGTAACGGGCATGTGGATTGGAGTTGCAGGCGTCCGGGCAGAGTGTAGTTCCTAAGCCATGTGACGTGATCCGTGTGGGACTTCTGTGAGTTTGGAGTTGCGGAAGTGAAGTACTTTCATGCGGCTGGATTTGAAAATTTTAAAAGCCGTATTTCTAGCCAGATCATCATACGCAGGATTGCAATGGACTTGAGGGCTGGTGCAACTGATTTGGAAGTTAAAATTAAATTGAAAAATTAACTTAACATAAAAAATCTAATGTCAACCTCCTAAACCAAACTAGACTATAAGAAGACTATAAGGCTTATGAGGCATGTGATCGATAATTTTGTGGCTTGAATAAAATCCTCTTTTGAACAAATTGAATGTGTGATTTCTTCAATTGTGATACATGTAAGACCACCTAATTTAAGGGGAAGTTATCTTATTATACAGGTGTTAGGCCTAATTTTTCTTATTTTAGTAATTTCCTTCCTTATTTATTTCTTCTATAAAATTTGCTATTAGATAACATAACACTCTTAATATTATCAAAAAGTGATACATCGAGATTTAATTTTAGGTAACTAATTCATTTGCTCGCAAATTTTATTAATTTCTATATGCTTATTCAAATTTTTTGATATTTTCGATCATTAGTTATCATTTGATTTTAAACTCTAGCATTACTTGTTTATATACAAAAAAGTAAATTGTTTGCTTAATTGATATTCTATGATATAAGAATCCTCATTTATTTCTTTACATGAAATTATATTTCGCATTATATTAGTTGCATTTAGATAGTATCAAAGAAGGTAGCGTCAATGTCACTTAGAAATGGAGCTAATTACCATGATAACTTAATAGACAATGAAAGGGATGAATTATGACAAATTTACCACAGCAATTGATTGAAATGTTAAAAAAGCAAAATCAAATTTGTGATGGCATTAATATGGATAAAACAATAATTAATAATTTGGAAACTAATCAAGTTCATGCATGTAAACGTGAAGTGAACTCCTATCATAATGATGAACCAATTCATTTAAATGTAAATTCTGGTAGGAGACAGGGTAATCAAATTGATAGATATTTCAAAATCTTTAACAATAGTGCTAATGAAAATCATAAACATCAAAATTTTGATGCAGATGACTAAATAGGAAAGTTAAAGTAGAAAGTGTCTACCTATGACGGAAGATTTGATCCTACAGCATTCCCAAATGGATGCTATGCATGATAATTTTTTTTGAATGACAAACTATGTCATATGAACGTCAAGTAAGATTTGCAAAAGAGAAATTAACTCGGCAAGAAAAAAATTTATTAAATGAGTATGAAAACACAAATGAAAAGATGAAGAAGAAAGCCTGCAACTACCTGGGCTAAAAATGAAGAACTTATAAGTTTGTCATATCATGATTGTTTGTTTAATGAATTTAATTCATTAAAACAAAGGACCAAAACTTGTATAGAATAAATGAAAAAAATTAAATTGTTGTTCCGTTCTGAAATCAATGAAGAACCTAATACAACACTCTATGTATGAGCCTGATTTGAGAACTAAAATCAAGAGAAAGATGAAACCTCGCTACATTCCATCACTTGAGCATACATTTCAACTTGCATTAGACTTTGAACCAAAATTCTAATTTTTTTCTAAGAGAGTTGCCACATATTCAGGTGGTGCATAGTTTCAAAAAAGCAATAAAGTTCAATCTATTCCACTTATTGCATCTAAGGGTAATAATACCACAGTTAATAAGGTCATTAAGGGAGAATCAACTGCATCTATATTTGGGACTAATATCTATGCCAATGCATGTTTTAAGTGTCATCAAACTGGTTATTATACTACTGAGTATCTCAATAGGAATTACAATATAAATGTGGAGGGAAAAGATAATGAAACCAATGATTCTAATGATATTCATGAGTTGATGAAGATATTAGTGATTCTCATGATGCTTCAATTGATAAATCTATGAATTTCATGTGTTGCATCATAGTTTCTCCTAAAATTGAATCTAAGGATGAGGATTAAAATTTCTCAAACATACTTAAATAAGGGGAGAAACTTTGCAAACTTATAACTGATAGTAGTTGTACCAATGTTGTTCCTAAATCTGCTTTAAACCACATGAACTTGAAACCTAAATTATATCCACAATCATATAAGATAGCTTGGATAGATAAAGCTACTATATTTGTGTCTCAAATGTGTCTGGTTATGATTCAGTTGGCTACCTATATTTATAAAATTTAATAAAATGAGCTGCCCATGGACATATCTCAGTTTTTTGGGCAAACCTTGGGATGTCTAATATAACTTTTGATGTTACTTATTTTGGGCGTATCTCATAACTAATAATGATGATAGACAAACCTCACAACGTTCATATGACTCATATAATTTAGATGTTACTTATTTTGGGAGGATCAATACCATTAAGATTAATCAGAGTATGATAGTTTTAAAACTTACAAAACCTAAGAGTAAACATGAATCCACACAATAATCTAGTGCTCCCAATGAAGTCGAAAGTCTTTGAACACTGTGACAAAATTTATACTTGGTAATAATGCCATGATGCATATAAGTCCAGAAAGGCTTCCATATGAAACCTTTAAAAAACTTAATTAACTTAAAATGGAGACAATTTAAAATTGCGCAATATATTGGAACAAATACCTACAAATTGATTGAATAGTTCAAATATTTTGGTATAAATCTACTTTCACCGTGTGTGATATAACCTTATTTCATAAGCTTCTAATTGCTTGGATTCTACTCTCATTCCAACTCTTCTTTGCGAGTTCCATCCAATCTATTGCCAAATTCTTTTATGCAGCTTATTCCAACTGCAGATATTGTGTATTGATGGTGAACTTCTGAAACATTATCACTAGTGATGCATACTTAACTGCGATGATTCATGCATTACTTTACAGGACCCAAAAATTTCTATCTAGATTAGCTTGACGAGCAACATATGCTAAATTTTGAGCCAAGTATGTCCAAGACAAATAGATTTGATAGAAAACTTTACATTTAGTCTCATTGGAAGCATCACATCAAACATCAATTTGTGTTGTTTATATACTTTCTTTTCTTTAGTTAAATTTTTTCTATTAGTTGGTTCATTTTATTTGTTATGTTCTGAGGACAAGCCAGTTATGATGACCGAGAAGGGATTGATTGGCCAAGAAATGTTGTATTTTATTTCATAGTTTTATGTTAGTTTATTTGATTAAACTAATTTTAGTCTTAATTAATTTTTAGATTAATTGTCACAAAAAGTGCAGTTATGGTAGGTGATGTTATATCTTGATGCAAGCTAACTAGAGAGAAAAGCCAGATAAAGAGAACAATGGGCAACACTAACTAAATTAGATTCAAATAGTAGCAATCATCCACCAACTTCAAAACACAACGGAAAATTGAAACCAAACGAAACAAAAGGAAAATAAAAAGGCGCTATCCTCAGAACAACCGTTAGAACGGTTTCCTCACATGCATCTAAAAGTAGGTAAAGAAAAGTATGTGCTTAGGGCTAGCAACCCGATGGACCACCACAGCAAGAAGGTCCAAGCGTCCAACCAAAACTCCTCCAACAAATACTTCCAAATCAGCCAACCAACAACACCAAAAGCTCAAGAAGAAAGATACAGGTGGAGTGGAACTTGCGTAGAGAAGAAGATGTAAGAAGCCCAGACGAAATAGAGAGGAGAAAGAAATGGAACAAGCTCTCAAGCTTTTCCAAGAAGAGAAAAAACCCTCAGGTTTTAGTGGCTTTACTTAGCAATTTTCAACAACCTTTTCCTTCATAAAACATGTTATATTTATAGGCAAACCATAAGGAAACCAAACAGCCATAGCACCTCCAACTAAACCAATTAGATTTAGGGAAATGAAAAACCAAAAGTCACCAAACAGCAGCCTCAATTAGGTACAGGAAACAAGGAGGCAAATTCACGGGTAACCAGCCAGAAAAGCCACGGAAGCTAGCCAGCAAAGCCACGGGAAAACCACCCAGGTAAGAACCCGAAAAGCCACATAGGAACCAGAGCAAGGAGGGCACGGAATTCACCCAGGAGCTTCACGGGAACAGCAAAAGCCCAGAGAAAACCGAGGAGACAGCAAAGACGAAGGGGAAGGGGAAGGGGCAAGTTCCACACCACATACCTTTAAGAATTAATGAGCTAGGAAGTGAAATACTCCAACCATCATTGAGCTAACTTCAGCTCAAGCATTAATGAGCTTTCTCCAAGTAGAACCTACATATTAAACTTCATCATATAAGCAACAAAGGTCCAACCCGAGAAACAGCAGCCACCCAAGGGACCCAACCAAGCTAGCAAACCACGGTCTACCAAGCCCAAGCACAACCTACCATGTTCATCGGATGCCTTCCATCATTGGATAGCTAAAAAAATATAAAAACTAAATAAAAATCATTGTTCAATATAAATTACAAAATCATGAATGCATCATATCTTTACATTGTTTGGAGTATTAGAAATTGATGGTTTTTTTTTGTATTATTGTTGGGTTTGGTATTACAAGTTCAATTTGAGTGAGCCAAATTTTTTCAAGGTGAGCAAATTAATACAATGGTGCGGTGGTTTTGAAATTATTCATTACAAAAAGGAAAAGAAGTTTCAGGCATGCAGCACCAATTGAGGGCTTGGAGTTGCTAGTGCAAGCGTGGAGTATGGTTCCTGCACTATGCAATGTAATTGGGGAGGGACTTGTGTGGATTAGAGTTGTGGAGTGCAGGACTTGCATACAACTAATTTGGAAAATTTAAAAGTTAGGCTTGTGATTGGATCAACAAACATGAGTTTGCAATGGCCTTAAGGTTGGTACAATTGATTTGGGACTTAAAATTAAAATGAAAATTTTACTTAAAATTAAATCAAAGCTGATTTTGTGCCAACCTTATCTGCTAGCTCAGGCTATAAAGAGTTTATAAATAAGGTTTTAAGGAAAGTAACTCATAATTTTGGGACTTGAATTAAATTTATCTCCCAAGTTTCAGTATTGCAAGTACAAGTTGCATGTATGATTCTTTTGAATGTAGTGCGCATGAGGCTACTTGATTATAGGAAAACTTATCACCTTAAACCCACTTGAGGCTTGTTTTTCTTATATTGATATTTTTTTCTTGTATATTCCATCTATATAATGTGCTATTTGCCAGCATGACACTTTTGATTTTGGAAAAGTGACATGCTAGAAATCTATTTTTGTAGAAATTAATTTTGTTCCTATTGATTTTAATTGTTTTCAAATTATTGTTGAAAATATAGGATATTTTTTCACTTGGTTTTCAAACTATAGTATTGTTTGCTTACAGTTAATAAAAATAAATTATTGGGTAAATTAGTAAATTGTGATGGGGTAAATTAGTAATTTGTGATCTACAAACTATAAACAATCTTTTGCATTAAAACATAGCATATATCATCTAGTGCCATTAGGATGCCAAACCCTTAGTGTCCTAGATCAATATTCTTCAATGTAAACACTAATTCAATACCATTCCTAAATGACAAGTTATAAAGGAGGGTTGTGCAGGAAGATAGTTGGCTATTACAACATAAGAAAGAGTTTGTGTTGAATTGGTCTTGAATTTATGGTTTTGAAAGAAATTTTCTATATTACTTATTGAGTATTTATTTTTTGTCTATGCCTCAAATTGGAATGTCACTTAATAGTCAAACATAATCATTTGGCACTCTACCCTCATACTTTTACCAAATGTTTATCTTAGCAACTCTCACTTCAAACCACAACTAACTTGGTTGCCAGGGATTTCTTTAATCTATAACATTCATATCCAAATATATATTATAAGCAAATCTTAACTAGATGCAGCTTAAGTACCCAGCTTTTTACTCAACTAGATATATCCTAGTCTACAACCCGATTTTTCTGTATGGTAAATACAAAATAAAAACCTACTCTTCTAACTGACTCACTATTGTCTTCAGATCACCTAAAACAGAAAATGTTGCCAATAATAATTGTTCAATTAATCCGAAGTCCCTTACATACCAAAATTTTATCTATCGTTCCAGCTTTTCTTCTTCATTAAACATAACCTCACATATTAAAAACATTACATTGTCAGCTTCTACCACTCTTAAAAATTTTTATGCACCACCCTGGGGGAATACAAGATGGAAAATAATATATCTGTTTAATTCTAAGACCAATCTGTGCTGCCAAATTATTGATTCGAGATGCCAAAAGAAGTAACGGTGCTCAGAAAAAATGCATTTCCTAGCACTGCTTCAAGAAATAGACATGTCTGCCGAACAATCCAAATTAGTCAGACGCAGAATCAATCTGCCCCACATCTTGTAACTCTCAGATCCCAGAACAAACAAGCAAGCGAGAGAAACCTATTTCGGACTGATCAACAAAAGAGAAAGTATGACGCTTACCTCCACAAAATTGGTGAACTTTGGATCCCTGTTTACCACCAATCGATGAACCTGAAAAAAAAAAACCCTAAGCACCCCGCATAACAATCTCAAACGGAATTATACATCCTTTTCCACCTTCAGAGAAATCGCGAAAGGAAGACAGATAAGACAGAACTCCACATTTTCACGGATCAAACTAATTTGGTTCTAGAAATTGGGAGACGATTACCTCATATTCAACCTTATGCTTCTCGGATTCTTCCAGTGGGACATAGTACTTTGCTAGGCGGGTCTTTCCCTGCCTGTTCTGGAGCAGAATAAACCGGATCTTGCATCAAATCAACCCAAAAGTGAGAGAAGAATAAGAAGATTTCGCCTAAGGAAATGGCTTATCGCAATAACAACTCGAACCGACACGGTTCGAATGGCGGCATACCATTATAAATGGAACAAGGTGCGAAGATCTTCGTTAACAGAGAAGCAGATGAAGAAGACCGGGCAGATCTTAGTTATCCGCCGGGGGTGAAAGCAGACGCAGGTTTGCAGGTGCTTACCACCCAAGAATGGAGGACATTGAGCGAAGTCGCGTTTGGTTCCAAATCTGGTGACGGAGCCACGCCCGCAAGCCGCGACATTTGGGGCAAAGTGGAAATTGAATTGTAGACGTAGAAAAATAATTTTTTTCTAAACCATCTTTTGATTGGTTTGATTTCAATTTTCACAAATTTTTTAAAAGATAACGTAAAATTTATCATATTATATATATGCCATTCTAAAAAAATTAAGATTTTTTTTGGAGCAGTTTTTTCACTATTTTTTAAATCAAATTTTAATATAAAATTTTTTTAAATTAAAAATTTTATACTAAAAATCTGTTTTGAAAAACAAAAAAAAAATTGTTTAAAACAAAGCCTTCATAAGATTCAGCAATAATGAAGTTGTTTTGATTGGCTTTTTTGCCTATTTGATTAGCTAAACTTGCAAAACACTGAAAAGTAATGAGATGAACCGTAAAATATTGGCTAGATGCGCTGAAAATCCAAATTAAACATTAATATCATAAACATTATTTAAAATATTTTAAATATAGCTTTATTAATTTCATGAGAAAAAACAGATTATTTATTTATAACTTATTTATTATTTATCTACAATCAGAAAATTGTAAATATTATAAATTTTTTCTGAAAATTACAATTTAATTTAGAAAAAATATTAATAAGTTTGTACTATAAGAAAAGGCACGATAAGCGTTAAAAGAGCTATACCATTGACAAATAATAAGGTAGATTTTTTCTAAATGCAATAGACCAAATTAATTCTGAATAAAATAATAGGTCAAATTTTGGGTCAGATCTTTCTAATTCAAATTTAATCGATATAATTTTATAATCTTTTGAATATTTGATTGATTATGTAAGAGTATATTATAAAAATTAAATGATTAATTATATATTAATGAAAAACAACGGGAGATTTGCAGGCATATATATAGAGCCATACATTAAGCAGCGTAATACAATTCGACTGGTACAGATAAAAAAATTTTGTTTGGGACGGTTTTTTTTATTATTTTTTAAAATAATTTTTTAGTAAAAAATTTATACTAAAAAATTGCTCTAACAAATAATAAGAACGCCATACCAAACGAAGCCTTAGCCTTATGAACAAAAGTCACACCAAAACATATGAAATCAGCAACAGAGATCGAAGAAATGAACAAAGAGAATCGTCATTTATTTAAAATGCCTGAAACAATAGAAAAGGAAAGGAAAATATTGAGATTGGATGCTCCAAATCAGCTGGAAGGGGCATTTGAACAAGGAGTTATTGACGGAAATAAATCAACTCACAAAGCAACAAAAAATTATGAGAATTGCTACAAATTTTGCTCAAGAAGTGCAAAGAGCCAAAGACATATGTGTTAGCAGTACAGAAAAATGTTTTGTCCTGAAGGCTGTAGCAAGGAAAAACAGTAAATTAATACTAAAAAAACAACACAACTAAAAAGTCTAAAATTGAATCACCAAAGTTCTTCCTGGAGAATATCAATCATGTGGTTGTTTATGAGAAATGGCCTACAAAACCTGGAATGGAACTAAAGGTTTTATGTTTTATTATCAAAAGAACAAAACACAACATGGTTCAAGTTGGGAATAAATAAGTCAGAAATTAGTATCTGCAAATATTACGGAAATTACACAATTATTTATCACCTACAAAAACTAGAATTGAAGTAAACTTTTTATAAAAAACAAAAAAAAAACTAAAAACAAAAATACTAGCTGGTTCACCCAGAAAAATACAAGAAGCCTAATCTGGCATATTCCTCTGCCCTAGCCAGCTAAACAACTCCAATGCGTAGTTCAAACGTTGGCTTCCTTCTTCTTTTTTTTTTCTCCACCAAGATTTCTGTCTTCAAGTACCTGCCATTGATAAGTACTTTAAAAACTTGAACCAACACAAACACTTGGTTTACAAAATTTAATAATCAGAATCATTAACTGGCATTCAATCATTTAAAAAGCTACATAAAACCACTTAAATTCAGCTTCCACTATTTGACTAACTAATATTTCTGTAATATATAACAATTCTTATACTCTATTTTTTCTCCTAAGTTTGCAAAAAATCAATCTGAAGATTGAGATTACTCTCACACTAACTTAGTTGTCAGTGACTTTTTATGTTGGCCAGCAATCAAATATATATAGCATATGGTCAATTTGTAGTTCATTAAAACCCACCATTTTAAGCTTCTATAAAATTATCTTAGTGGGCAATACTCCAAAATACCAAGCCACCCTTGACTTTAATGATTAACTCTTAACTCTACAAGTGATTTTCAACCACATCCTCCTTCTGTATAATAAACGTAAGCACTTACATCAAAATAAGTCATTCACTTTTTAAAACACATCACATGCAAATGATATACACTAAGATACCTCACTTTAAAGATCAATCATAAGCATTTTCAAATCAATATCATTAGCATATAATGCTTCCTAGGAAATAGTATTGCAATATTAAAAGTATATGTTTTGAAAATATATGCATTTATTCTCCCTTAATTCTATTTATTCTCTCATTTACTTTTCTCTTATTGCAATCATCATGTATGTGATACGTCAGGGGGACCACCTTGTGGGACCCAGGGAAACTATTATTCATTATGTGAGGAAGAGGACTCAAGGAGAAGCCGTTTAATTTGTTTAGGAAGGTTTCCTAATTATATTTATATTATTTATGAATGTTTCCTAAAGCATGTTTAATTGTTTAGAAAGATTTCCTAAATTATGTTTATACTATTTAGAAAGTGTTTAATTATTTAGGAAGGTTTCCTAAATTATTTTAAATTGTTTAGGAATGTTCTATTTGTGTTAGGCTAGGGCTATTTAAGGGGGGTTGTCTAGGGTTTAGATCATGCTATTGATAAGTTTTGTGAGTGTTTGTTGTTCATGATTTTTGTGAGGGATTCTAGTGGTGTCTAGAACTTGGGAGAGGTCTTTCTCTCAAAAGAAAATCATTGTATCTTGCTTGTTCGTACTTCTTTTCTTATCAATAAAAATAAGTTGGTTTGCTGAGATTTACTGTTTGTTCGCTGATATTGGGTGCTTAATTCCTATCAAATTGGTATCAGAATAATTTCTTAGGATCCATGGCTGGGAGAAGAGTTGAGGTGTTGGAAGAAAAGTTGGAGAGGGAAGTAGGGCAATTGCGAACGAATGTGGAATTGTTGAATGAGCACTTTTTGGAGATGGACGGAAGGTTTGGAAATCTCAAAGAGATGATGAAACAGATATTAAAGAATCAAACTAAGGCGGCTCCGTCGAAGCAAGGGGGAATCGCGAAAATGATATGCCGAGAGAAGATCAGAGAGTTGTACCAAGCAAGATTGATGAGGATGAAATGATAAAGACTGTTGATCCTGGTGTAGAGAAAGATTCAACTAAAGTATCTTTAGATGTTGATGGTAAAACTACATTAGCGGAACTTGATTTACCTGCAGATCTCCCAAAAGAAAATAAAAATGGCATTGAAGGCTACAAGCATCAAAACTTCATAAGCCAAGATATGAAGATACTTCAGATAAAACTAAAAATTATGTACCAACTGATTCTTTTTATTCTTCAAGTTCACATAAAGTTTTGGTGGATAAGTTGAGTGCAAACCAAAAGAAAGTTATCCAATCTGTTAAGGGATTTAAGGGCAATGCATTTTCTTCTGAAATAATTGAATATTCTTCTATCGCTGGAGAAATGGAAAGAAAAATGTCTGTATTGTTTCATATAAACAAACTGTTGATAGAGTTTTAAGCAGCATGCTACAACTGTTTCATGTGGATCCAACAAGGAAATGCATTCCAAGATTACAATTACTCGCCCATTTTCTTTTGCAACTGGAAAAATATTCTTTAGCAACAGCTTCCTTTGTTCCACCTTGAGGACAATGTGGCTCTTTTGGGATGAGAGTATTGATATGTCAGGGGAGGCCACCTTGTGGGACCCAGGGAAGCTATTATTCATTACGTGAGGATGAGGAATCAAGGAGAAGCTGTTTAATTTGTTTAGGAAATTTTCTTAATTATGTTTATATTGTTTAGGAATATTTCCTAAATCATGTTTAATTGTTTAGGAAGGTTTTCAAAATTATGTTTAATTATTTAGGAATATTCTATTTGTGTTATGGTGGCTAGGGCTATTTAAAGGGGAGTTATCTAGGTTTAGATCATGCTATTGATTAGTTTTGTGAGTATTTATTGTCCACGATTTTTGGAGGGATTCTAACGGCGTCGAGAATTTGGGAGAGAAGATCCTCCTCTCAAAAGAGGACCACTATATCTTGCTTGTTCATATTTCTTTTTTTATCAAAAAAAATCTATTGGTTTACTAAACTTTATTGCCTGTTCGTTGATTTTGGGCACTCAAGTCCTATCAGTATGCCTATAAAAAGGCATCTTTACCCAATGAATAAGAAAATCAAATTCTTTCTCCTTAACACAAGAAATAAAATTATTACTCTAATTTTCCACTCAAAACAAGTGGTAGATTTTTTTCACCAAAACTTTTAGTCCCCTTATTTTCTTCCTTGTGTAACAAATATATATGGACTAGCCTGAAGTTTGCTGTTTCTTCATTTATTTATTCTTTCTTCATCACATTTATTCTCTTAGAAAATTCCTATTGTATTCAGCTTATACAATAGACATATTTATTCAGCGAATAAGATAATCAAATTCTCTCCTCTTAAAGAATGCGAAAATTTTATAGACTGGATGCAATCCTTTGCTGTAGTTTTAAGATGATTCAAAACTCTATACTAAACTATTATAATTGACTGTTCCAACAAACATATATTTAATAACTCAAGAAAACCTTGACACACTAATTCACTTTACTATTCACCCAATCAATATCATATGCCTTTAAAGCTAAAATTCTATCTTTAATAACTTCAAAGAAATTTTGACAAAAACAAATTCTTCATGCTTTCTTATTCAATTCATGTGGCAAATAAATGCCAACCATAATAAATTTTTCTGCCGTAGAATGAAATTTATTCTAGACTTTGTTATGTTATTCTCTCAAAATTTCATAAAATAACTCATAAATTTAATTCCCATATATTAACCACAATGTTAAATATCTTTATTCTTCGTTATTGGTACAAAATATTACTTCTTCAGCCATTTAACATTCTTAAATCTTTAAAATTTCAAAAAATATGTGCCAACCAAAAACATATTAATCACTTTCGCCAAGTGTGCAGAATATATGACCATTACTGGACCTGGACATGAAAAAATTAAAGATTCATACCTGTAAAAATAGGCTCTAAAGTAAGATTTCAAATTCTAGTACAAGGTTTAAAATTGCGCAATTGGGTATTGAGACGTTTTTCGTTCGTGAGACGAGGCATAAGCCTCAAGGCGTTTTGAAGCGTAAGCCTCAAAATCTAAAAATTGCGTAAAGTCAAAATAAAAGTAAAAAGTAATTTTTTATATAATATTCAAATAATATGTTAAAGGATGACATATGTTAAAGGATGACATATTAATTTTCTATTGAACTATGAAATAATAAATTTACATACATATGAAACACAAAATTGTATAAGATGTAAAGTGTTAAATTATAAATGATGTGAAATAAAATTGAAATCTAAATATTACAAGAACAAAACAATATAAAATATATGAATTGCATAAAAGTATCATATAACATCAAGTTCGGCACTAATTTTTTTCTTTCTTAGTTGCCTACTCATCTATATTTAATTACTAAAGAACTAAAATAATTGCAACAACTCCCAAATCATCTGTACTGTGATTATTAAGGGGATTTTTATTTGAGTCACGGTCATAACAAATTGGTCTCTTCCCTACCTCATCCTGTAAGGTCCAATAGCTCTCAATCTACTTCTTCTTCATTTATTTTGGTCATCGTCATCTTTCATAAATATTTGTCATTAACCTAAATATAATACTCCAAAATTTTAAGAGGAGATGGTGGTGGCATACGGCTTTCTAGTGATCCCCCGCAGCGGCTACGATGGTGGTGATCAACCCATGCATAGGAGGACCACTAACCCCCCCCCCCCCCCCCCCCCCCCCCCAGCAGGAAGCATGTCTCCATTACTTCTCTCCAACAACTATTTAATCGGTGGTACATTTCCAGTCCAAATTGCTGATAAATTTATGGTTATCAACTGTAATTGGAAGCAATTATCCACCATTTTAGTCCTCCCCACAGCCCTACACATCACATAAATATTATAAACCCAGAATTTGTGATAGTGTTATAAAACGTTCTCTCAAATTAAACGAACTACCATATCATAGTAGACATGTGACCAGTAAAACAATAGTTGCAATTGCCAACCTTGACGCTGATTTTTACATTTCAGTATTCTATTCATAATAACATTGTAGGAAATACTCGGACCATCTCCAATTACAACGGTTAACACGCAAAAGGCGAAGCAAAAAAGTTCAATACAGATCAAAAGATGTCCAAGAGGACTAAGACATTCAACCAGTCAAAGAAGGAGAAACAAAAAAATAAACTTCCAAAAGACATTTCGAGCATATTGTAATTATTTTCAATTTAAAAGATTTTGATTTTTATACGGTCAATAAAAGAAGCGCTACCTATTTTCATTTCTTATAAAGGATATTATAAGGATTTGAAATAAAGGTTGTACAGACATCTTGAGTGAAAACTGATAGAGAAAATACGAAGCAATCATGCTAGGCATTTGTTAGACAGGTCCAATTGGACCAGTCCAGCCGGGACCGGCCCAGGCGGAACGAGGCGGACATTGTCCGCCTCCCGCTACAGCCGCACGCGAGCCGCTACCTTGCGGGAGCCGAATAGGAAGGATTTTTGAGGGATTTGGGAGGGAAATTTGAATGTAGGGACTGTTTAGGGATTTCCTTTTGATTTGTATGCATTAAATACTTTGTTTTCCTAGGGTTAGGGCATCTTGAATTTGGCTGAAATTTGAGATCTCTTAGGTCTTTTGGGCTCTAGCGGCGTCTAGAGATTTGGGAGAGAAAGATCCTCCTCTCGAATAGAGGATCAATTGTATCTTGCTGTTTTCCATTTCCCTTTCATCAAATAATACAAATTATCTACTGTTTTCGTGATTTGTGTGGACTTTTGTGGAGTTTTCTCGCTGTTTTCCGAAGATTGATAGGAATTACTTGAGATCTTCAAGTGTTTCCTATCAAATTGGTATCAGAGCGTTGTCTTGGGACCATCGGCGGCTGAAATTATAAAATTTTAGCGGTGAAATCTCATCCGGAAGAAGATCTTCTCGTGGTTCTTGGGAAGAAATATGGCCGGGAAGAAGGTTGAAGTTTTGGAAGGAGAAATTGCGCAACTTAAATCAGAGTTGGAGGAAAAATGGTCTGATTTTCAAAATCAGATTTCATCCAATAATAAAAGGATGGAAGAGAAGTTCACCGTGATGGAAGAGATGTTGAAGAAATTGCTTGAAGCCAAAATCAAACCAGTGACATCGGAAGCAAAGGAAACTATCGGCGGCCATGGAAGAGATGGGAACCCTAACACGTTTAGGGGAAGGGAAAATCCATAAGTGGAGATCCTGGAGGGAGAAGATGGAATGCCTCATCTACAACCACTTTCTAGAGAGGAGAGGAGCAGTGACTACGCAAGAAGGGGTGCTGAATTTGAAAGGAGAGGGGATGATTTTGATCGCCGGTGTGCTGATTTTGAAAGAAGAAGAGGGGATTTTGATGAAGGGTTTGGTTATGATCGCCGGAGGGAAGATCGTGACAATTGGGGAGCACCTCATCTTCAAGGAATGGGAGGTTATGGAGGATTTAAGGGAAATTGGTGTGACCCGAGGGTGAGGAAATTGAAGATGCCAATCTTTGAGGGGGAGGATGCGCACGGGTGGATCTACAAGGTAGAAAGATATTTCGCCGTCAATGGGTTGACAGAAGAGGAGAGACTGACGGCGGCGGGCCTATGTTTGGAAGGGAAGGCTTTGTCTTGGTATCAGTGGAGGGACATGCGACGACCCATACGGAGTTGGAGAGAGTTCAAGGATTGTTTGGTAGAACGTTTCCGAACTGGCAGGGGAGGAGACTTCTACGAGCAATTCTTCGCCTTGACACAGGAGGGTTCAGTGACAGAGTACCGGGAGAGATTCGAGTACCTTGCTAGCCGATTGGACCGCCTTCCTGAGACAGTGCTCGAGGGAAATTTCATGAAGGGGCTGACACCAGAGATCCGGGCAGCGGTTAGAGTAATGAGACCTCGTGACTTGGGAGAGGCTATGGAACTAGCTCAGTTGGTGGAGGATCAGAGGCACCTGGAAAAAGGGGTGGAAGGCAGCAACTCAAAAGGCACATACAGGATGGCCACCACCTTTTTGACACCTAAGGAGCCGACACCGGGTACCTTTCGGGAGACTCCGAAGGAGAAGACTGCTGGCGGAAGACCTGGGGACAACTTCAAGAAGCTCACAGAAACAGAATTACAGGAGAAGAGGGCGAAGGGGATCTGTTTCAGATGTGATGAGAGGTATACGCCGGGGCACAGATGTAAGGACCGAACTCTTCAGGTTCTTGTTGTTTGTGATGAAGAAGAATGGGAGGATGGTGTCGTCTTTCCACCTTGCGGACAAGGTGGATCTTTGGGAGGGGAGTATTGTTAGACCGGTCCAATTGGACCGGTCCAGCCGGTCCAGCCGGGACCGGCCCAGGCGGAACGAGGCGGACATTGTCCGCCTCCCGCTACAGCCGCACGCGAGCCGCTACCTTGCGGGAGCCGAATAGGAAGGATTTTTGAGGGGTTTGGGAGGAAAATTTGAATGTAGGGACTGTTTAGGGATTTCCTTTTGATTTGTATGCATTAAATACTTTGTTTTCCTAGGGTTAGGGCATCTTGAATTTGGCTGAAATTTGAGATCTCTTAGGTCTTTTGGGCTCTAGCGGCGTCTAGAGATTTGGGAGAGAAAGATCCTCCTCTCGAATAGAGGATCAATTGTATCTTGCTGTTTTCCATTTCCCTTTCATCAAATAATACAAATTACCTACTGTTTTCGTGATTTGTGTGGACTTTTGTGGAGTTTTCTCGTTGTTTTCCGAAGATCGATAGGAATTACTTGAGATCTTCAAGTGTTTCCTATCAGCATTATTCCTTCTAAACAAGAGACAAGATCACTATGCCCAATGAGCACTTCAGGATCATTCATCGGATGTCAACCTAGCATGCATCCAGCATAAAAATAGTGAGCTCATGTAGAAGGATAAAATTTCAAGGGAAAATATTCTTATGTCCTCTCATTTTATTTGCTGTATCAAATAAATCAAACCTTCAATATCCAAAAGCAAATGAACCCTATTAATGATGGACAAAACTCGAGGACAAAATGAAGGAAACATACAGCATTTGAATAGCAGCATGAAACTCCTGAGAGAAAGTAGACCACTCTCTTCAATCACCCATCTTTACCACTCCTCCCTATCAAATCCCAATCCCAATTTCTTGAATCAAAATAAGTTAAAAAAAATGCAGAATATGAACTGCCAAATTAAGTGCACGGTATAAGCAAATGCAAAAATTAAAAATAGTTGAAGGTTACATATATATTGTTGTTTGATAGGAAAATTAGGGAATACATATCATTTAGAAGATGAAACAGTAAATTTTCTATAAATGGTTTTTTATATGCGTGATACTTAAACTTCCTAAGTTAACCATATGAAACCCAAACTAAGGTTTTGTGGGTATGACCTGTGCTTTCCTGTTATTGCTATCAGAGCTTTTCAAAAGGTATTTTATCAGCCACAATTTTCATTCTTTTTTTTAAAGCTTTTTGAAAGCAAATAATGAAAAAAGCTATCCAGATTCATCATCCAAACAGACCTTTGTATTGGTTGCTGTTCTTGCCACAGAAGCAAGATGAAAGCAGAAATCAAATGAAATCCAAGTAACCAACTGTATGGCATCAAATTTTCAAGTTCTTTTCAATTTAGCATCAATTTGATATATGCAATAATACATTTTGAGGGAGAAAATAGTCACTAAATTGCAAAAATCACCATTCTTCTCCACAACACGCCACTTTTTCACTAGCAATGCCAGGTAATGTGAGGAACTTTATGTGGCCTGCAAAAGTGGCACTGGCACCTTATAGCAGCTGGACATAGCATCTGAAAACAATCTTGTGCAAGCTGCACAAGCTTACTTTTATAATGAGTGATGTGTCATACACGCCACAAAGAGGGTTGCAAACAAATCAATGCGTTTTAAAACCCCTGAATACTCCTTTAGTTAAGAATAATTTATCTTTGATTAGTAATTAAATTTCTATTATAATATCATATTATATTAATATTAATATTATATACACAATAATAATGATTAATGCATAATTTTTTAATGCTATTAAAATAATAGATATTGAAATATTTAATATAAGTACATATAGTTTATTAAATAATAATTTATTAATTTTTTTATTATATAAATGTATTATACTGAATATAAACTATATAAATTATTATAATGTACAAAATATTTTAAAATATTTTTCTATAACTTAATGAAATAATGCCTTTGTAGATGCTTATGTGTGTGTAAATTTTGATTTATGGTGCATATCTACTTCCTGGCTCCTGCCCAACATAATAAAAAAAAATTTCCTTCTATGTTGGACAATAAAATAGTAATTTTAGAAGTGACTTTCTCAACTTCTACTTTCAAAAGTGGGAATTGTCACTTCCTCTCGCTTCCAAGTAAGCCCTTCATGCAAATGTGTTTACGTAACAGGCTGATAGCAAAGGTACATATTGGTAAGATGCAAGGGTTTATGGGAATATGCAACTAATGAGTAAGCTTTAGGCAAGAATTACGCATATTAAAAAAAAACTTTTCAATGTTACATAAAAGACGTTTCTAGACAATATGAATACATAAATAAATAAATTCAAGTAAATAGATCAATTCAGGGATCACTCCTAGTAACACGGAATGGGTTCTATTTGAGTTACTAAAACAGAACGATAAGCAAAATCACAGGAGAAAAGCTGATACTAAATTATATGTGATTTTAAACGCATATAGAAGAGTGGAAAAGGGTGTGAGAATAGAACAGAATTGGTATCCTACCAACAACAATAACAACATCATCATCAAGCCTTTATCACACTAAATTGGTATCCTGCCAAATAAATAAATTTCAAACTTTCAATCAGATTGACCAAACAAAGTAAAATGCATTCCAAACAAAAACTATGTCATTTAATAAACATTTTTTTTATTTTAGAGAATGCTCAACACACCCAACGTAACATATTCTTAACACCATCAATGCAATAAAAAGTGTGATGTGCTCTTCTTAAATTATAGATGCCACATAGATTTGGATGTTGAAAATGTAATAAATTTGTGGGTTTGAGAAGCATTGCTCCTTACATTTTACATATTCCGAACATACTTACCTGCATTTAATCGGCCCAAGGGGTTCAATATGAAAATGATAATATAAGATCAGGTAAAGGATAAAACCTACATTAATAAGAAAGCCGCATCACCCTCCGGCTTTCCACCAGCCTCCTTCTCTCTCTCGCATCAACCATCCTTTCCATTCCTACCTAAATCCCAATTTCCCCTTATCAACCAAAACTTTAAAAAGCAAAATCACAAAACTTTTGGAAACAATATTATCATGAATAATCCAATCTAATCGTATTTTCATCAGTTCAATAAAAAACATCATCATTTTCTATTCAATGCAGATCCTAAATCAATTGACATTCGAAGACTCAAAAGAAGAGACCTAGCGATCTTGACAAGTGCGGCGAAAGGTACCCTGAGACAGCTCACAGCACGCTCTCGCGCTGACCGAGAGGTGAGAGGTGAGTCGCGGAATGGGGATCACGCTATGCAGCGGAAGAAGTGACGATGCGCATCCTAGCTCACACGGCGCCCTGCTACAAAGAAAGCATTGGTTAACGACATAATTCCCTACCGTGAAACAGAAAGAGTAATAGGGTTTCCACCTCGAGGTAGCAAAGAGGCGAGTGCGTTGGATACGAGGAGGGCGGAAACTGGGAAGAGCCGCCGGTGATCGGAGGGAAGACGGAGACGAACGTGCAACGGAGATGATCGACCTAGAGATGGAGCCACGCCAGGCCATTTCTGGGTGAAAGAGGATTACGGAGGCTCACAAGGCACCAGAGATGGCGGCGGAAGGTTTAGGGCTCCTCTCTTCAGTCCCGTAGTTTGCTGACGGACAATTTGTTAGGCTACATACATTAAAAAAAAATTAAAATGATCAAACTTTTTTTTTTAAATGACCAAAAATATAGTTTTCTTAGAAAGGCTTATTCCATTTTGCATTTTCACTTCAAATCGGATTTCTATAAAAAATAAAAATTAAGATTACAATTTATGTTTTCAACCTAATATATTAAATATATAATTTAAAAGAATAATAATTTTTAGTTTAATATTTAGATATTTCAAAATTTTAATATAAAAAAGTAATAATTAGAGTATTATTAAATGTAACATATATATATATATATATATATATATAACTTTACCAAAATAAATATCTAATAAAAATTATAGAAATAAATAATAAATTAAAATAAGTATTTTTAATACAATATAATTATCGCGGGTTAGAATATATGCGGTGATAGAGTTATAATCAGCTCACACAGAGAACATAAAATTTTTTACGTGAAAAATCCTAAAAAAGGGAAAAACCATGGGGCATGGCCCAATTGAAAATAATTCCAGTAGAATTTGAGTGGATTACAATCAGTTGACTCGCACTTGAGGGTGATCAGATTGCAAATGTTAACCGTATGGTTAAAGTCGGGGGTAGATAAAGTTCGACGTTACTTGGTGGTCCAACGAAAGTACGGCGTCACTTGGTGGTTCGGCGGAAGTTCGGCGTCACTTGGAAGTTCGGGTATTAGTTGGTAGTCCGACTGTGGTTTGGTAGAAATCCAACGTCCATCGGTGGTTCGGCGAAACTCCGGCGTTAGGCGGTGGTCCGATGGAAGTTCGGCGAAACTCCGTAGTTAGTCCGTGGTCCGATGGAAGTTTGGTGGAACTTCGGTGTCAGCTGGTGGTCCGGTGGTGGTTTAGCAGAACTCCGGCGTCCATTAGTGGGTCGGTGGAAGTTCGGCGGAACTCCGATGTCAGTCAGTGGCCCGACAGAACCCCGGCTCTAGATGGTCGTTCGGCGGGACTCCGGCATCAGTCGGTGGTCCGGTGGAACTTTGGGCGGTGGTCGAGGAGGAGCGAGGAGGCAAGAGCGATCTTTGATCTCTCTCTAACTTCTCTTCCTTTGACTGAGGGTCCCTTTTCTTAATAAAGGGGGGGGGGGGGTCTATTTATAGATTTCTGAGAGTAGCATGACCCGTAAATAGGAGGAAGATCAATGATAAATTCGGAGTGGTTTGGATGGACAATTGATGTTGAATCCCTTAATCATAGACTGTTTATTAGGCATTTGAATGTCTTAGTGATTTCAAAATTCAGTGATCTTGGGCTCGTTGGATTCGTCTCGCCGAGCCGCTCGATTTAATTATAAGCATGTCATGTTTGGAAATCGTTTGGTAATCCAAATTGTAGTTTGAACCTTTGAACAACACTTTTGGGTCCTTGATTTAGACTCATCTGGGTTTGGATTGAGTCGAATTTGGTGTCGTTGGGTTCGTATTTTCGAGACGTTCAATTTGATTGTAAGTTTGCTGAAATCGTAGTTCGAATGATCCCAATCTTAATTTCGGGAGTTTTCAACTTGATTTTACCTCGAGATTTGTGCATGATCAAGATAATTTTTTGATGATATATCAATAATATATATTTATAAGTATTGTTGCGGACTCAAATATACGCGGCGATAGATTTTAATTTTCCGTCTCAGCGTTGTACGTATATCCAGCACACAAACAGAATCGAAATTGTAACACCAAGATTTTTATGTGGAAAACCCTGGAAAGGGAAAAAACCACGGGGCCACGCCCAGTTGAAAGAGTTCCACTAGTGTTGTTTGAAGTACACGAGGCTGATTCGTCCTTTAAATTCAAGACGATCAGATTACAATGAGTATCAGTTACAAGGACAAGCAGAGTTCCGACGTCACTTGAGTGTCCGGCAGAATTCCGGCGTCACTTGGAAAGAAGTTCCGCGTCACTTGGAAAGAAGTCAGGCGTCACTCGGGCGTCGGGTAGAATTCCGGCGTCACTTGGAAAGAAATCCGGCGTCACTCGGGCGTCGGGTAGAATTTCGGCGTTGGGCAGAATTTCGAAGTTGCTCCCATGTCGGGCAGAGCTCCGGCGTCCCTCGGGCGCCTGGTGGTGCTTCGGTGGTGTTCCGGCGGTGTTCCGGCGGTGGTCGAGGAGGAGTTATTCCCTCCTAGGCTTCTCTTCTTCTCTTCTTGGCTTGGGTCCCCTTTTAAGAGAAATGAGGGGCTATTTATAGTTTTTCTGGAGTGGCATAGCTCGTAAATAGATGAGGGATTAGGGGCAAATAAGGAGTGATCCGGATGAACGACCGATATTGAATCCCTTGATCATGAGCCGTTTATTGAGCATCTTAAGGTCTTAATGGTATTAGAATTCTGCGATCTTGGGCTCGTTGGATTTGTCTCGTCGAGCCGCTCGATTCGACTATAAGCTCGTCAAAATCGGAGACCGTTTGGTAACTCAAATTGCTGTTCGATGCTTCCAACAGCACTTCGGGTACTTGATTTGGGCTCGTTTGGACTCGGATTGAGTCGAATTTGGTGTTGTTGGATTCGTATTTCCGAGACGCTCAGTTCGACTATAAGCTTGCTGAAATCGGAGTTTAAATAGTCTCCGAATTAATTTTTGAAGTTTCCAACTTGAGTTTTTCCTCGAGATTCGTGCCCGATCAAGATAATTTTTTGATGACGTATCAAGTATAATATTCAATTTTATTTTGTATGTAATATAATATAAAATATAGTTATAATTCTTACATTGAATTTCTTTTTAAAATTTTATAATTATAATTAATAATAGTTATATGTTTTTACTGTCTCTTTACTCTTGTTGTATGATATTTTTACTAATGATATCCTTCTTGTTGATAAGAGTAGATTGGGAGCAAGATTGGGCGCCGTGGCACTCGGCCTAAATTTTATATTTAAACATCATTTTCCCCTAAATGAAATCCATTTCATCCCAATAGTGGCAAGTGGCAACCAGCTAGAGAGAGAGAAGAGGAATCTTAGAGAGAGAAGGCTATTTTTGGGCGACTAGTATATTTTTAGCTATCAGCTCAGTTCTAAAATTTATCCCGCTCGACATATGTTCCCGCTCGAGATATGTTACATTTTGTCTATCTCAATTTTAAAAAACAACAAAATTTTTGATATTTTTTAATTTAATTTTATAACTCTGTTAGCAAAAAATGAGGATAAATTGATATCTATAAAATTTTCACTGTATAACTTTCTGTATGTTATAAATACAATAGTTCTGAACATTTCTATATATTTTCTAGGAAATTTTCACTGGGTAAATTAGAAAATGTGAGTTTTTTGATAAATTTGAAAATAATTCAGGTTATAAAAATAATATTGCAGTACAATTAAAGGTTTAAAATAATGCTTTGAATAATCTCTAATAATTTAATTATATTTTGAAACAATGCATTTTTGCCCAATAGTATATTATATTGCCTATCATTATAGTATTTTATGATATTTTGAAATGGGTTTAATTACCTTTTTTGAAATACAATGAATTATATGCTTATTGGATTAAAATATGTGATTTTAAGGAGATCTAGTGTGGGTGGAGGAAGTTATGTTCTGATGCTAAATGCACATTCTAGTGCCAAAGATACATTCTAGTACTATATACATATTTTGTTTGGTGTTAGACATTGGGAGTCATAAATGTCTGTTTCTTATATGTCAGCATGAGAGTTATAAGGCCCATAATTCTTTGAATTCGTTTCTGATGGGAGATGTAATGACCTAAGAAAAATCTATCATTTTTCTGTAATGATATTATGAAATGCTTGTTTATTTATTAATTGATATTTACATTTATGAGAACTGCAAATACTATTCTATTGTACTTATTATGAATTATTTTGAAATTCATTGAAATGCTTAATAAATGATTATTTTAAAATTTAGATCGAAAAGTGCAGCTTACTAAGGTGTGATGACTTATAGCTTAACTATAAATTTGTTTTATGGTCTCGAAAAAGGAAGGAGAGTTAGGATCTTATTTGCTTGAGGTTGTATGGATATTTATCTTTCTAATTTTTGTACAGTTACGACTAGTTATTTAAATTGTTCTACTCTATAATTTAATTTGTAGCCAGTAATGTTTTGATGAGTAATGAAAGAAAATTCTGAGGAGGATGAGTTATTTGCTATATGTTGTGAAATTATTAGCAGCATTGTGATCATTCATTTGTTATAAGTTAAATTTTGAAGAAGATGAGAAATAGTTTACATATGCATACTTTCACATGCACATAAAATATTCTAAGACATATGCAGAAGAATTTAAAAGAGAAAATAACTTTTAAAATTATTTTCTACAATAATTTTATAGTATAATTTTTTTTAAAGTAATAAAAAATGATCAAACAAAAATTATAATTATGATCTGAAAAATAAAACAGAAAAAAATTGTCCCTTAATCATTAATTCAAACTCGCTCATTGAAAGCACTTTTGACCAAAACAAAAAACAAAAAACAAAAAAACAAAAGAGGATAAAAATTAAAATATAAGTAAAATTAGATTAAAAGATAACATGCAAAGAGAACTTGTTAAGTAGTTTGCGATTATAATTATTTTTTAGAAAGTTGAGCACTCATCACAAATTAGATTAAAAAACTAGTGAAATTAGTGCGGCTCAAACCCCGCCCACAGGGCAAAGTGCCAAACAAGCAAGCTTAATCTGTCAATGTTTATTTCTCCAATTATAAGATTTAAGGAGTCAAAATTTGTTTATTCTCATAAAAAATAAAAAATAAAAAACAATGGCCTCTTATGGTCCATCAAAATTGGAGAGATTATTACATGTGGAGTTCGAACACAGATAACCGTTCGGTTTTATGACTATGAACAGTAAAAACGCAATAAAATCTCAACAATGAACAATAAAACACAGTGATAAATAGTAACTGTGCTTTTACTGTTCACAGTCACAAAACCGAACGGTTCTCTATGTCCGGACTCCGCACGTAATAATCTCTCCCAAACCTGTAATGGGAGAGATTATTATGTGCGGAGTCCAAATATAATTTTTCATCCAGGTTCCAATCATATGAAGATACCAAAATTTTCTCTCTCTTGAATACATCCTATATATAAAAGAGAAAAAAAAATCAGATGTTTTCATCTGATTAGAGTAATAATTTTTCCTATAATCAAATCAGCCCTCAACCATGGTCTCTTATGGTCCACACACTTGCCTTATCAACTCTCGCTCATTATTTTCCTCCCAATTCGAAAGACCTTTGTGCCGATTTTCTATTTTTTCCTAACAAGCAATAAAAGCCACAAATACTGTCCCAAACGGATGTGCAATCTCCTCCCCAGCCATTCAGCCCAAAGCTCATCTTATCCAATCCCTCTCCTTTCCTTTCCTATACAAAACACTACTCTCCGCTTCTCTCGACTCCCAGATTCATAATCAAGCAGCAGAAACAGAAACAGGTAACTCAACTTCCCCCCTCTCCATCTTCTCTAATCTAGTATCATAATTTCCTCATCTCACGCTACTACATCCTTAGCTTCGGCTTCAGCTGCTGCTTCCTCACAGAAATGGCAGTCATATCTCCTGTAACTTTTCCGGCAGCAGCTGTCTCCACCTCTGCACTTAACGCCACCATGAAGGGGAAGGCCAGTGTAACATACATAGAAGGATTGAACTCCTATGGAGGTCTTAAAGTGCAGAACACAGTTACCTCCCTCGGTGTCTCGCGATGCGCTGACAAGTCATTTGCCATGGTTATGAACTCGATCAAGTCACCGAGCAAGAAGGGGGAGAAGAGCAGAGGGGGAGCATTCTCCTCAACCTGCAACGCTGCAGCTGAAATATTCAAAATTGCAGCGATCATGAATGCCCTGGTGCTCGTTGGTGTGGCATTTGGCTTTATTCTTCTGCGAGTGGAGGCATTAGTTGAAGAATCAGAATAAGAAATAGATAGCAAGCAGTCGTTTGCATTGTGTTTAAATTTTTGTTCTTCACAGCTGTATCAGATGATGAATATTCATTTTTCTGCAACTTGATTTGATTTGGATAAGCAAAAGAACCCTTTTATCTTCTACATAAGCCCTTCGATTCACATACACATTAAATAACTTTGAGAAATGATACATATTATTCGTTTGGGTCCGTAACCGTGACAGACATGCAAATCTGTGCAACTGAGAAATATTTTTCTGATCAGCTGAGTTCTTATCATTTTCTCTCAACTGATGATTCCCATAAAGAAGCTAGCTAAATCACACTTTTGTATAATATTCGGATTTTTTTTTGTTTTAGGGGCTGTTTGGTATCGGATTTGCGCTAGGATTTAAGCGTGATTTAAGATAAATCCAGCCAAATAGTTTTCGGAGGTCATCTAAATCCGACGCATACGTAAATCCGGGATTTACTAAATCCCATCGTTCAACGGATTTAACGGAATTTACGCTCATGCGAGCTCTCTCCCGCGGCGCCTGTGTCGTGAAGTACCTGCGAAAGTTATCTACAATGACGACGCCATTGGATTGCTCTCATCCGTAGCCCTAGCCTCTTCGATTTATGGTCCTCTTCACTCAGCCGGCCGTTTTCATCCACCTGCTACGCTTCTTCGATCGCAGTCCTGCGAGAAAGCTTTCGTCGTCGCATAGGTATTCCTCGGCTGAAATAACTGTTCTTGTGAAAATAACCTCCGGCTGCAATCCTTGCAAAAATAACTATTCTTCTTTGTTTCCTTTTTTTCTAAATAATTGTTTGATTTGCTGTGGATTCCTATTAGATGTTATGTTATATTAAAATAGTTCTTTGGAATGCTGTAGAGGAATGAATGCTATTGTAGTTTTTTTCTAACTATAGCTGTTATATTATAGCATTGGAAGACAGATTATGAGTTCTCAGGTATTGTTAATTGGTTTATTTGTTGAACTTTTGAAAATCTGTAGCTATTATAGTTACTTGTTGATTAACAATGATGCTAAAATCCTGTTAGTTTCTATTGTACGAGCTCATGTTGAATTTATTATGTGGCAACAGATTTCAGGATTTAACAGGATTTAAAATTTGTCATACCAAACAATTTTCAGGATTTGACAGCCTCAGGATTTACTAAATCCGGATTTACATGATTTACTAAATCTCACTAAAGTTAAATCCAATCCAATACCAAACATCCCCTTAAATAAAAAAAGTCAATCTGCAATATGTCCACTAAAGAGCTGTAATTTTAGGAAATGGTAAATTTCCTGTAAAAGGCAACCAAAGGATTAGCTATAAACCAATCCTTCCCAGAATAAAATACAATCTCAGTTAAAATATAATATAACTTGCTTATTGAATAGATTTCTCAGTTACATCTAAACCAATATCAAGAACTTTGAACAAATTTTGTTTTTGAACCAATTAGGCTGCTAAATCTCACAGGTATGATACAATGGACAAGGCTTTTTTAAATCAAACTTGTTTCAAATCCAAAATATGTACTTCTCACAAAATCAACTATGACACCATGATACATATATATGCCAAGACCTTTTTTTCGACTATCTTGTAATCTGCTATAGGGAATGAATATTTGGTAGACAAAAAACACATTGGGCAAGGGGCTCATCTTATGTTTTAATTGCAAGCTGATACATGGTAAGTTGTCATTGGTGATTCATAAGGAACTGAAGTAATTCCTGTTATAAGGCTGGTAGAGGTATATAGCACAAAATATAATATATATCAAGAAGCAAGATATTCATCCCAATTATTAAACAACTAATTCAGACCTCTGAAAGTGTATTGAAAGGGAAGTGGTAGAGTCAGCAGCCATCTTCGGCAAAGGCCAAGGAGCACAGATCCAATTAGTGGTCTCTGGTGCTCCTCATCGACTTTTTTTTTTCTGGAATCAGGTTGACTGAAAGACTTACCATGTTATAAAAAGTGATCATTGATCCATTTTCCTAGCAATAGTTTTACCTTCTGCGGATTTGCTAACAGAAGAAGTAGCAACAAAGTTCGCAATGTAATGCAGATCTATTAGAAGTATCGTGTTTTTTTAAAAAATCAGATGAGAGAATTGAGAGCTCACGGAATAGGAATAGGTCCCAGAAACAGAACTTTTTTTTTTTGTAAAAACAAAACAAAGGGTAACACATTTGTTTCTCAATTTTTCCTGATACTGATATAATAGGAAGGCCCCCCTCAGTTTTAAAAGAGAGGTAAAGAATGCAGTTAGATAACTGATGTAATTTGGCAAAGATGATTGTTGAAATTTTCTTGCAAATACGACAAACAGAAAAAATGCATTTCCACATCAAACTAATTTGCTTTCTTTGAGACTAAGCTAACATCATATAGATGCTCTCCGGCAGGTATAAAAGAGCTGCCAACTGATAAAAACCATCACAAGCAATGAGATTAGTTCAAAGCCTAGCACCTTTATAGGCTGCCATCCCAGCACCTTCCTCAGATAGCTGCAAAAATGCATGATCATGTCATTACATATGAGTGCAGAGAAGGCACTTATGCATCATAATCTGAAATTTCATTGAGAAAAGAAGAATCACAAGTTTAAAAAAAAAAAAAAATCATGCGGTCATCTTACAAAGCAAACCCAGCAAGTAATAACACTATTGACTGATTGAATGACCTTCGTGGAATAGAAAACAAATAATAGAATGCCCGATGCATTCTTAAGTTGGCATTCACAGGGAAATCTTTCTTCCCATGGAAAGAGTAAAATGGAGAGTATTATTCAAAGGAAAACTGTGAAGTCCAAAAATATAACTTAAGCTTAAGTCCAATTTCTCTTAAAGGTTCAAGCTCTATAATTTCAAGCTTCATGTTATATTCAAATTTTGAATCGGATGCAACCTCATAGTAAAAGTGCCCTGCATCTTCTACATATGCAATATCCTCAATGAAATATTCATAAACCATACTTTCAATAATAACATATTCAACAAAATAGGTTAACAACTCAAAATTACATAAAATGAAATTTTTTGAAAATATGAAAATTGTGCATTGCAGTGTTGCGACGTTGAAGCCTCTGTTCTATAATAATTAGAAGCAGCATGCAGTGCAACAACGGTGCGGTTTGTAGCATCGCGGCATTGGGCACTGAATAATTTTTTTAATATATTTAATATAAATATCCCTCACCACCTAAACCATCTCCCGCCTTGTCACGGAAGGAAAAAAAAGGAGAAGGAGAAGAGAAGGGAGAGAAGGAAGAAAGAGAAAGGTCTTTCGGAGCTTTTTTGTCTGTCGCTTCTGTTTCCAAAATTATTTTGATCGTTGTAAGTGACTATACATTGAATAAGGAATTTCTTTGCTTACTAAATTTTTTAATATTATTTTGAAGATTAAAAAGATGTCAGATGAGTGGAGAATAAGTATGTTGATTCCTGTTTTTAAGAATAAAGGTGATGCACAAGATTGTGCGAATTATAGAGGAATTAAGTTAATGTGTCATACTTTAAAACTATTGGAGAGAGTTATGGAGCATAGATTGCGGCATGATACTAACGTTTCTAAAAATCAATTTGGATTCATGTCGGGTATGTCTACTATGAAAGCTAGACATTTATTGAGAGGTTTGATGGAGAAGTATAGAGAGAATAAGGAGGATCTACATATGATATTTATTGATTTAGAGAAAGCATATGATAAAGTTTCAAGAGAAGTGCTATGGAGAGTTCTAGAAAAGAAAGGGATTAATAATGCTTATATTCAAGTAATTAATGATATATATGCAAGAGCTGTTACTTGTGTCCGGACACAAGGTGGTTTGACCAAGTATTTTCCTATTTCAGTTGGATTACATCAAGGATCAGCCTTAAGCCCATATCTTTTTGC
Organism: Dendrobium chrysotoxum; assembly: GCA_019925795.1. Lineage (NCBI taxonomy): Eukaryota > Viridiplantae > Streptophyta > Magnoliopsida > Asparagales > Orchidaceae > Dendrobium > Dendrobium chrysotoxum. The sequence continues at coordinate 10,921,826 of CM034308.1, forward strand.
TTTAGTCATGGATGTTCTCACTAGACATTCGCAAGAGGTGTACCCTAGTGTATGCTTTTTGCTGATGATATTCTTCTTATTGATAAGACTAAAGAGGGAGTTGAAGATAAACTTGAATTATGGAGGTCAACCTTAGAGTCTAAAGGTTTTCGTTTGATTAGATCTAAAACTGAATATATGGAATGTAATTTTAGTAAGAATAGTTCTAGTGGGGGGATTGTGACCTTAGGTGATCAAGTCATTAATAAGAGTACATATTTTAGATATCTTGGGTCTATTGTTCAGAGTGATGGTGAAATAGATGGGGATATTATTGGTAGAATTCAAGTTGGATGGTTGAAGTGGAGGAATGCATCGGGCTTGTTGTGTGATAGAAAAGTCCACCTCAAACTTAAGGGAAAATTCTATAAGATGGTGGTTAGACCTACAATGCTTTATAGTGCAGAATGTTGGCCATTAAAAGAGAAGCATAATATTAAGTTAAGTGTTGCAAAGATGAGGATGCTCAGGTGGATGAGTGGCTTTACTCTTAGAGACAAGATACCAAATAAGCATATATGTGAAAAGGTTGGAGTAGCTCCAGTGGAAGATAAGAATAGAGAGAGTTGCCTCAGATGGTTTGGTCACATAAAATGGCGGTCTTCCGATGACCCGGTTAGGAAAGTAGATGTATTAGATTTGACTTATGTTAAGAAGGGTAGAGGTAGACCTAAAAAGACTTGGTTAGAAAAATATTAGAAATGACATTTCTTTATTAGATTTAAATGAGAATTTAACTTTTAACAAGGCATAATGGAGAAAAAGAATTCATGTGGCCGACCCCACATAGTGGGATAAAGACTTGATATTGTTGTTGTTGTTGTTGTAAGTGACTATACATCTGTCCTCAATGATTTTGAGTTTAGTACACTTCTCTCTCCTGAAATTAATAAAATGAATATCTCCCATTTTAATCAGCTTTCACCATGTAACTTTTAAGATGTTATAGATATTGTTATTCTGAAAGTTTTGACTAGTTTATATTAAAATTTCACTAAATGGTTTGACTTATATGGGATTTTAAATGAAATGAGCAGAAAAATATTGAGTACAAAATGATAAAGTACTAATGTACTAAATTTAGATATGAGATACATTACATGCATATGATTACACTTTATTTAGCATGATACGCACTTTGACATAATACATGCATATTGATGAGCATATTGGATATATCTACATGTTATGATCGTTGTATATGATGTGTACAGAATGCCTGTTATTATAATATACATGATATGAAATGAGTGTAAGAACAAGCAAAATGAATGAATTGATGTGCTATATGAGATGGATGGAATTAATATTGATATGATTGATAAGACTAGTGTCTATTATGATAAGATCAATGACCAATATGTTCGAGGATAAATGTGATAGATAAATGATAGATATGATCGATGAAACATAAGATAGATGATATATATGACCAATGATAAATAAGAGATATGATCGATGGCATATAAAACAAATGATATATATATGACCGATGATAAATAAGATTGATGATAGATGAAATTGATGATTGATAAGACCGATGATACATAATATATGTTATACGACGATTGATTAATTGATGATGTTGACTGATTGATTGATGAGACTATTGTTCATATGATTATGTTTCAAGTATATTATTTTTATTTTGTGCATTGATTTCAATTATAGATTTTAGTGATTTGCAGTAATGTCCCAAAATCTAAATTAGAAGAATTGCATCTTTCTATCTTCTTAATTATCTATCAGAGTCACTAATTATCTATTAATTTAATAATTCTAGCGAAAGCCACTACAATTCATATACATCAAAATAAAATTCTATATTCATTCTTTCAAAATGCGATTTGCAATAACCAGTAGATTATTCAATATATTGATCTATCTTTTAGCTACTTACTACAAAAGAATAAAAGATAATACAAAACAAAATAAAACCTGGAAATATTGATCAACCTCACTTTGTAGGATCATTATCCATTCCCAGACCTGAAATCAAAATTACATAATAAGCTTACAATGCTCAACAGACAATCAACACACACCACTGCATTCAATGCAAGACAAAAGAATTAATATGTATGCCTAGTTCAAATCAATATCAATTATTATACTATCAATATGAACAATAATCAATTTATGCAATCAACATCAATCACAAGTAGAAATCAATATGATCAATAAAATCTGAGTATCTTAGTAGGTAAAAAAAAGTTCATCAATCTATAAAAAAAGCAACATAAATTCTATCAATCAATAATAAGTGTTATACATTAAAACAAGCCTCAATTTTCTATCAGTTATATTCATACTAATGATTCTATTATCTACTTCTATCAATTATTACGTCATGTATTAGTATGCCATATCAATATGTCTATTAGTATCTATCAGTATCCCTGTCACATGCTATGTCATGTTATATCAGTTTCAATACTAGTCTAATCAATTATATATCAGTTTTATTTATCAATTAATCCATATGCTCTAATATAAATACATGCAAATAAAGATACAATTATGAATAGCAAGATAAAACATCTAACTAGTTACATTATGTTTTTATGTATCTTGTATCTGTATCAAGCGTCAGGTGGCTATCTTATAAGAGTCGTAACTCCTGCCCGTCAACGTATCTTGTCCCCTTATGACTCCTTATCTTGCATCTTGTATCGGAATTACACCACAACCTGTAATTTAAAGAAAAATCCGTCGGCCCACCCTCCAGTATATGATATCTTGCTCCAGCTAACCTGAATTATTTTACAACCAGTCAGCCTTTCTTGCAATGCCATATTTATCTTATAGAGAAAATGACCAAAATGATTTCTTAACTTTTTATGAAAAACCTAAATAGTCTTCAACTATATTAAATGACCATTTTGGCCCCTCAACTCTTTAAGGAGAAACCAAAATAGTCTCTCCATGAGACTATTTCGATTCTTTTTAAAGACTTGAGTGACCAAAATAGTCCCAAACTATATTAAAAAATTATTTTGGTCCTTCATAAAGAGTCAATTGATCATTTTGATCCTTTTTTCTTATCTTATACCAGTCATATTATTTTCTATGCAAATTCAGTATAATATATGAGATGTAATAATCTATGAAATACAAGAAAAATCATACACTATTCATTTACTTCAAAAAATCATAACTATCAATTTACCATGTAAAATTCAATAATATTACAATCAAAATGCTCATAAAAATCATATCTATCATATACAAAAAATTACAACGTAAAAGTTCGATAAATCAAGAGAAAATACTTTTTTATTACTTTTGGGAGATTAAATTCATCAAACACAAAACCACTAAAAATAAAGGTAGGATTCGGGTTACCTACCACGTTCAAAAGAAATCATAGAAAAGAATCAACGGACAAAAATGCTCCAAGCAACATTCTCTCTCCCTTCCTCTCCCCTTTCTTCCACAGCAAGGCAGGAACAATGGGTGAGGTGGCTGAGGGTAATGAGGTTTAATAAATGGATTGAGATATTTTATTATTTATAAAAGAACCATTAAATTGATTTAGAAGAAAGTAAAGATTACTCTTTAAGGATTTTAATTACAGGTAACATATCATTCATATTATATTAAGGTTATTGATAAATTATAACTTAAATTACCCCTAATATCCCACCTAAAACCTTTAATTAAATACATAATGATAACAAGATTGCCTTGAGGCAAACTATGTTCAATTAAAAGATCTCTAAACCTATCATAATATACAATCATACTTGATACGTCATCAAGAAATTATCATGGCCAGGCATGAATCTCGATGCACATTTGAATTGGAAACCTCTGAAATTAAATTTAGGGCCATTTGGACTCTGATTTCAGCAAATTTATAATCAAACTAAACATCTCGATGAGATGAACCCAACGACATCAAAATCGATCTAATTCGAGCCCAATTGAATCAAAATCAATTACTCAAAATATAGTTGAAAACTTCAAAACATAAATTAGGTGATCAAATGATCTCTGAATATGACATGCTTATAATCAAATTGAGTGGCTCGACGAGATGAATCAAACGAGCCCAATATCACTTAATATGATATCATTTAGGTAACTAAATGCTGAAAAAATGATCTATAATCAGGGGAATCAATACGGGCCATCCGATGGAATGCTCCGTATTTGCTCCATATTTTTCTCATATTTACGAGACATGTCACTCCCAAAGATCTATAAATAGGCCCCCACTCCCAACATGAGGGGGACCTTTGGCTAGAGATTCGAGAAAGCTCTAAGGCTCTAAGTATCCCCGAGCACCACCCGAGCACCACCACCAACAAACCTTCATCGATCGGTCGTCGCCGCCGAACCTCCGCCCGGCCTTTGACCACCACCGGACCTCTGTTAGGCCACTGATCAGCGCCGGACCTCCGCCCTACAGCCGATCACCACCGTCGGACTTCCACTCTACCAATTGCCACCAGACCTCTGTCTGGCTATCGATCGCCATACCTCCTCCCAACCACCGTTGTCGGACCTCCATCAACCAACCACCGTTGGATTGCCGGACCTCAGCCCGGCCGCCAATATCCGCCAGACCTTTTTCCGTCCGGCTGTCAATCACCGCCGGACCTCTACTGCCCAGAAGCCGCAGCCACGGAACTTCCACTCGATCATCGCCATCGTCGAGCCACTGCCAGACCTTTACATGGCCGCTCCCACAGGACTTCTGACCCCCGTCGCCCGCCGACCTCGGTCCTCACACTGCCATTGCCTGACTACGGTCATTCCAACCCTCGTTGTCCAACCATGGTCATTCCAACCCTCGTTGTCCAACCATGGTCATTCCAACTTTTGAGAACCCATACGAACTTAGGCTGATTCTCCATACTATTGTAATTTCATTGCCTCCAACTTAAGTGACGGGTCAACCTTTGTAACTTATCATACATAGTGGAATATCTTCACCTAGACGAGACCCCGCGATTTTTTACCTTTTCGGATTTTTCATGCAAAAAATTTATGGTGTTTCCTGGCACTCTTACTTATCTATTTGTGTGCTAGATATTCATGCATTGCTAAGATGAAAAACTCTCACATTCTGTCACCGTGAATCTACCAGCCCGCAATAATACTAGAATTATTTTGTTTACAACCCTTAAAGCAATTAGTTAATTGGTCATAATATTCTCCAAATGACATTCTGGCACTCTTACTTATCTATTTGTGTGCTAGATATTCAAAAATTCTCAACCATCAACAACAACAACAACAACAACAACATCAAGCCTTTATCCCACTACGTGGGGTCGGCTACATGAATCCTTTTTCTCCATTGTGTCCTATTAAAAGTCAAATTCTCGTTTAAATCTAATAAAGAAAGATCATTTCTAATATTTTCTAACCAAGTCTTTTTAGGTCTACCTCTACCTTTCTTAACATAAGTCAAATCTAAGACCTCTACTTTCCTAACCGGGTCATCGGGAGGCCGCCGTTTTACGTGACCAAACCATCTAAGGCGACTCTCTCTAATCTTATCTTCCACTGGAGCTACTCCAACCTTTTCACGAATATGCTCATTTCGTATCCTATCTCTAAGGGTAAAGCCACTCATCCACCTGAGCATCCTCATCTCTGCAACACTTAACTTAGAATTATGCTTCTCTTTTAATGGCCAACATTCAGCACCATAAAGCATTGCAGGTCTCACCACCATCTTATAAAATTTTCCCTTAAGTTTGAGGGGTACTTTTCTATCACACAATAAGCCCGATGCATTCCTCCACTTCAACCATCCAACTTGGATTCTGCTGATAATATCCCCATCTATATCACCATCACTCTGAACAATAGATCCAAGATATCTAAAACGTGTAGTCTTATTAATGACTTGATCGGCCAAAATCACAATGCCCTCACTAGGTCTATTATTACTAAAATTACACTCCATATATTCCGTTTTAGATCTACTCAAGCGAAAACCTTTAGACTCTAAGGTTGACCTCCACAATTCTAGTTTACCTTCAACTCCCTCTCTAGTCTTATCAACAAGAAGAATATCATCAGCAAAAAGCATACACCAAGGTACATCCTCTTGCAAATGTCTAGTGAGAACATCGATGACTAAAGCAAAAAGATATGGGCTTAAGGCTGATCCTTGGTGTAATCCAACCGAAATAGGAAAATACTTGGTCAAACCACCTTGTGTTTGAACACAAGTAATAGCTCCTGCATACATATCTTTAATGATTTGAATATAAGCGTTATTAACTTCTTTCTTTTCAAGAACTCTCCATAGCACTTCTCTTGGAACTTTATCATATGCTTTTTCTAAATCAATAAATATCATATGTAAATCCTCCTTATTCTCTCTATATTTCTCCATCAAACCTCTTAATAAATGTATGGCTTCCATAGTAGACCTACCCGGCATAAATCCAAATTGATTTTGAGAAACATTAGTATCACGCCGCAACCTATGCTCCATAACTCGTTCCCATAGTTTTAAAGTATGACACATTAACTTAATTCCTCTATAATTCGCACAATCTTGTGCATCACCTTTATTCTTAAAAATAGGGATTAACACACTCATTCTCCACTCATCTGGCATCTTTTTAGTCTTCAAAACAGTATTAAAAAGTTTAGTAAGCCAAGAAATTCCTTCATCTCCTAAGCATTTCCACACCTCTATTGGAATATCATCAGGTCCAACAGCTTTTCCACCCTTCATTTTCTTTAAAGCCTCTCTAACTTCGGTTTTACTAATACGCCGATAAAAACAGAAATCTTTATTTTCATTTAAGGTGCTAAGGTCACTACAGTCAATTTTATTTTTGCATTCTTCATTAAAAAGTTTAGCAAAATATCTCATCCACCTTTGTTGAATATCATCTTCTAAAAAAAGTACTTTTTGATCTTCATCCTTAATACACTTCACTTGAACTAAATCCTTACTACTCCTATCTCTTTGTTTGGCTAGCTTATACATATATCTTTCTCCCTCCTTAGTATCTAATCTATTATATAAATCACTAAAAGCTAAACTCTTTGCATCACATATTGCTTTCTTAGATTCCTTACGTGCCTCTTTATATAATTTCCAATTATCAAAATTTTTACAATTAAACCAATTTTTATAACAAATCTTCTTATTTTTAATCTTTTCTTGCACATTTGGATTCCACCACCAACTATTTTTACTATTAGGAGCTTTTCCCTTTGAAACTCCAAGCACATCTTTTGCAATATTCTTAATATTACTAGCCACTTTTTCCCACATAACATTAGCATCCTCATGCACAGACAAAATCTTAAGATCTAAAATCTTACTCTCAAAAATATTTTTGTTAATATTCTTTAAATGCCCCCATCTAATCCTAGGAAAACGTTTTACTTTATTTTTTAATTTCTTCCCCATTATCTTCAAATCCAAAATTAATAAACGATGTTGGATACATAAGTTTTCACTCGGAATAACTTTACAATCTTTGCAATCTAAACGATCTAATTTCCTTATAAGAAAATAATCAATCTGAGTTGTACTATATCCATTTTTATAAGTAATGAGATGCTCATTCCTTTTCTTAAATAATGTATTAGCAATTAAAAAATCATAAGCTAAACAAAAATCTAATATGGACTTACCACCTTCATTTGTCGTTCCAAACTCATGGCCACCATGAATGCTTTTAAAATCATCTACCTCTCTACCAACATGTCCATTTAAATCTCCTCCAATAAAAACTCTTTCTTCAAGAGGTATCTTTTGTATTAATTCTTCTAAGTCATTCCAAAATTTTAATTTTGAATCCATATCCAAACCCACTTGAGGAGCATAAGCACTTATAATGTTAACAATCTTAGCATCAACAACAATCTTTAAAGCTATAATTCTATCTCCAATTCTATTAATATTTATAACATTATCCTTCAAACTCTTATCTAAAATCACACCTACACCATTTCTAGTACGACTCCTACCCGAATACCAAAGTTTAAATCCTAAACTATCAATCTCCTTAGCCTTTTCTCCAACCCATTTAGTTTCCTGAATGCACAGAATATTTATCTTCCTATGAATCATAATATCTATTAATTCCATTAATTTGCCTGTAAGGGAACCTATATTCCAAGTTCCTATCCTAATTTTAGTTTCATGGACTAGCTTCTTTGCCCACATCCGTCCTTGATGTGGTAACCCTTGCCTATTTAACACTGCACCCGGGCGGCGGTGCAACGGCCCTTGCACACTTGTCGCTGTATTCAGGCCATACAACGCGTCGCTTCCAGGGGACGCCCTAGCATTAACACAATTTCTTAAAGGATTCATGTCATTATTATTCGACAAGTTTTACGCTGGCTGTCGACTACCTAATGCAACCCTCCACTTTTCTCAACCATCAACTTAAGCAAAAATCAATCTATTTTAATGCAAAATTAGTAAACAAACTTTATTTTTTCTAAATGATAATGTCGAGATCACTAAATTATACAATTTCAAAGAAACGTGAGAACCAGTACAAAAATCCTACCGTGAATGAATTCACACCACAAAAAGAAATATATCACATATCAAATTTGACAAAATTGCAATCACGAACGCACATTAATCACTAAACAACTTCGGAAAAACATGGATATAAATCATCAAGTGGGAGATCCAAGCTTCACGTCGGCAAAATGAAATTTCTGCCCTGTAAGTGCTCATTAAGACTTGTGAAATGCTTCAAGAATCCACAGCGAATAGCACACATGCGAGAAGAAAACAAAATTTTTGTTTTACTATTCAACATTCAATTGATTTTTAAGAAGGATACAAAATAAATAATTAATCAGAATCCACTAAAATCTGGTCATTCTCAAGGCTAATAATGATTATGAGCCAACATGCATACATGACTAAAGCCAATGAAGTTTTCCAACTCTATAAAAACTAAGGCATCATATATTCTTCGCGAACAAAGGTTGCATTTGGAATTTAACAAAGAAGCTTGTTTAAATAAATAATAAAACAAATGACCTCCAAGTAACAGGATACAATCAAGGCATAGTTTTATCAGCCAAAGCTCTTCGTATCACATATTTCCAAGCCTTAAACAGCAAGGATTGCAACATTATGTACTTTATTAAATTTCAATCAAATATATTTGAACTAATTGCAATGGTGTGAAAAGCCGAGCTTCAGTGAGCTCAAGTGTTGTTCGGTTGAGCTTATTAAGCAAAGAAGCCAAAATATTTTGTTTGTGTTTCAGTTCTTAAAATATCGAGCTGAACACAAATCATTCCCAAATATAAAATTTACTTACAATTCATACATAAATTATAAAATATATATGTCACCACGTGTATTTACATATATACATATAAATATAAATATATGACTATCAACATACATAATATATCCATATAGACACACATATACATGTAAACACATAAGTATACATGTATATATTCATATTTTTTAATGTTTATAAACATATTCAAGCTATTATAGAGCAAAACACAATTGAAAAGGGCCATGTACATGTTTGGCTTGTTAAATATGCGAGCTTATAAAAGCTAGCTGAACTCAAGCTAATCATGGACCCTAACAAAATCGAACATCTAGCATTTTGGACATCCCTAATTTCAATTACACGTATATCAAATAAATTCAAAGCATCAATTTTCAGCCTACTCTCTCTGCTTTTTTCCCGGTGCTTCGGGGCGTTGCTAGGGCTTCGCCCTAGCCTAGGGGTGTCAATATTTGACACAACCTGAAAACCTAACCTGAACCCGACATGAAAATTTTGGGTTCGGGTTGACCCGGAAACCCGGGAATGACCGGATTGACCCGCTAACCGCGTGACTGCAACTGACCGCAATTGCCCGAGGCAAATCACGCATCGCGACTCGCGCGTCTCATCTGCGTTAGCGTCGGTCTGCCCGCCGCGCTACGCCACTGACCCGCCTACCCCCCGCCGCCCTGAGTCGCGTCCCCGTTGGCCGCCGCCGCATCTACGTTGCGTCGCATCGCATCCCAGCTGCAGCGTCGCGCCATCACGTCCCGAGATACGAAGCTGACACGCTGCCGACCCACCGATGCTACCAACCCAGAGTTGTCGTGTCCAAGGGTCAGATCGGGTCGGGTTGACCCGAACCCGAAGTGGGTCAGGTTCAAGTCCAAAAAACTGACCCGTTTGCAAAAACGTGTCAGGTTTGGGTTGACCTGGATAGTGCAGAATCAATTCCGAGTTCGACCTGAACCTGACCCGTGACCCAAAATTGACACCCCTACCCTAGCCGCCTACTGCCATCAGTTTTTAGCATCTGATGCTGCCTCCCGTCGTCGTTCTGGTGCCGAGGGGAGTTCTCTTCTCTTGTTCTTCTTTTTTATTGTCATTTCATCTTGGCCTGATTTGTCCACCTCCGCTTGCCGGAATGGCGGTGAATCGACTGGTCGACCATAGTTTTTTGGAAGGGCTGACCAAGTCTCGCACTCTCGCTCGTTCCTTAATGCTTTATCTGGTTCTTCTTCTTCTGTGTGTTTCCCCGAGTTTAAAACTACTACATGTTGTGGTTTGCCTTCTTTATGGATATCGGATGAAGAGATTTGTGCCCTTGTCGAGCCGCTTAAATTTGTTTTAGTTGGTTTATTCCCCTCTCTCCCTTCCTAGTCTCGATGTTATTCGGAGGTTTTTTTTCAACCTTAAGTTGATTGGAGAGTTCTCGGTTACCATGTTGGATCAATCTCACGCTTTGATCAAGTTGGGGAATGATTTTGATTATAGTAGAATTTTTTGTCATAGATCTTATTTGGTTTATAATTGTTATATGAAATTGACCAAATGGTCTCCTTTAATTGATATTGGTGTTGAATCTCCCATTATTCCCATTTGGATATCATTTTCCAAGTTGAGTCCACATCTATTTTCCCCTCGTATCCTCCATGGCCTGGGAATGTTGTTTGGTCGTCCGTTAAAGTTGATAATGCAACTGCTTTAGGCTCTCGTCCGTCTGTTGTCCATGTCTTAGTTGAACTTGATATCACTAAAAAATATTCTGACAAAGTGTGGCCTAGTCCGGATAGTTGTGGCTATATACAACAGGTTGTGATGGAGGAATCCCCTTCTTTTTGTGATAAATGTAAATGTTTAGGGCATTCGATCGGTTCTTGTCGCCCCATTCATGCTTCTGTCCCGATGTTTGGCAATGCAGCTATTTCAAATCCTATTAATGCTAATGTTCAGTCTGAATTGAATGCTCATGGTGTTGTGGAAATTATAGATAATGTTACTTCTACTTTGCCTTTTTCGCCAATAAAAGCTTTGGCGGTTAATGAGAATAAAGGCTCTCATTTGGTTAATGAGGTGAATGTGGACACATATAATGTTGGTTTAATTGATGGGGGTGATGACTCGTCAACTGCTGTTTTGCCTCTGGTTTTATCCTGTAGCAACAAGGAGGATATTGTGGGTCCTAACCCTGAGCATATCATTGTGGGCACCAACCCTTGCTTAGTTAACCTAATTGCTTCTCAATCCCCTAGTTCTATTGCTGGAGGTGGTAAGGATAATGACTCTGAATTTTCTCCTTTTGGGTCTGTGGCTGCTTGCCCTGCAGGTAGTTTGGTTTCAAACTCACCTGTAGTGAATGAGGGGTTGGATGACGAAGATTTGCCTATTAATGATAATGTTGTTGAAGATGATGAACTTAATGTTAATTTGATGGCCTCTGCCCCTCTCATTAATATTCCTATTTCTCTTATTGCTAATGATGATTTGTGAGCTCAATTAGTTGCCAACTTGAAGATGAGTGCGGTGGTTCAAGGAGATTGGCTCCATGAGTGTGATTCGGCCTCTAATTGGGATGATGGGGATGAGACGGATGTGCCATTAATGTATTCTAGGGAAACCGATGATTTAAAGGTGATTCAGATAGTCGAGGATGGGTTTTTTTTTAAAAAGTTGGTAAATACATGCGGAGGAAATCCCCAAAAAAAAAACTTGGGTTTTCTTTTCTTCCTTGCTTGTGTCCTTTTGACTTGGCCTGCTCGTTGTGCTCTCGGGTGCACTGAGATTTGTTTGGTTGCTGATTCTGTGGGGTCTTATTTTGCTTCTTTGGGGTTTGTTGGTTGGCTTCCTCTTGGATGCTTCTGTGGTGAACTTTGGTTATTCTATGGTGACCTTCGGCGACTTGTTTCAGGATGGTTTTATTTCTTTGCTTTCTTGCAGGTGCTCCTTCATTATCTTTTACTACATATGTGGTTTTTGTGTTCGTCGCTGTTGCTAGCTGCTACTGCTACCCGTTTTGTTCTTCGGTTGTTTTTCTTTTGATTTCTTTTTTATTGTAATAGTTCTGATCCTTCAGCTCTTAGGTTTTGATTCAGATGTTATATTTTTAGTGAGCTTGTAGATCTTTTAAGGACTTATAACTCCTTTTTTAATGAACGCATAAGCCCCTATGTGTGGGTTTCCTCCAAAAAAAAAAAAAAATCAAAGCATCACAATTCAAATGCGCTAACTAGGTTTCACAAAACCACACTTGCTCGTTACTCTCCCTCTTCTTAAATGAAAAGTAGGAAATTACCAACAGTTGGCAAACAAATTGGAACTGATCCTACAGAAAAAATTCCCTCACATGCTCAAATTATGCAGTATTACTGCTAACTATTCACAGAAACGCAATTCAACCTATTAGCAAGGATTTCATGGCATCTCAAATTCGAGTTTCCGTTCTCCAATTCAAAATTTCACATATTCAATCTAATCTGCACAGGAGATCCCAAAAATCGAACCTAGTAGGAAAGAAGCGAGGCCAGGGTTTCCGCCATGAAACAAAGGAACATTGAGCTTGCAGATGGATAACAGATCGATAAAGTATGAGTCCATGAAAGGATGAGAAAAGCTTACAGAGGAGTGGCGGACTAAAAAACGGCGTGCGGACCGAATGTGAGAATCACGCAGTTTATGAAATGGAACATCGTCATTGTGCTCGTCCTCCTAGGTTTATTTGCCGCCACGGCCGCCGCCGAACAACGTCACAAAGAGGTCGGGGCCCAAAAAATGAGAGATCCATATCTACTCCGCACTTACAAGTTGGCAAATGATGTACTGAAGTTCCCTCGAGTATTTAGTTGTCACAGCTAATCTCTTGGGTGAGAGTTTAGGCTTTCAATTAAAAAATTTTTGATTTAAATTTTTATGTATATGAGTTTATCTTAATTAACTTAAATGTTCCAAAAAAAAGAATTTAGTTGTCGAAATCATCTGTGTGGTTGACGAGAAATTATTATGTTTGGTCACGACATGCTATATACATAGTAATATACAGTAAAGACAGTAAAGTAAATTGATGATGTGATCCGTTCTAATTGGTCTCTAGACGGCGTCGAATGACTGCACATAATAATTTAAGAGAAATTATTCTGTGCGGAATCTAGAGGGAAGAATCGTCTAGATATGTGAGTGTACATATTTATACATAGTGTGTATCACTTAAGTGTACATATTGTGTGTACATAGTGTGTACACTTATAATCTAGATGATTCTTCCCGTCCGAACTCTGCACATAATAATTTCTCATAATTTTGCGTGGCTCAGGCCTAGTTTGGCCTATTAATAAATTTTTTTGGGAAAATCCTATAAATAGATTATGCCATACCAATTTCGAAGATATTTTTATAGAAAGTCATGTCATCTGACTATTTTCTCAGAATATAACATTTTTAATGTTTTATAAAGATAATTGCTTAATTTATGCAAATTTGCACAACTAATCTGATATAATCTTACAATAACATCTAGATTTTATCTCACTACATAGGTCACTATATGAATTTTTTTCTCCATTTTGTCCTATCATAAGTTAAATTCTGTTTAAATCTTATAAAATTAAACTTATTTCTATACTTTCGAACCAAATCTTTTTAGACTCATCTCTGCTACATCTATTTTTCAAATCAAGTCATCAGAAGGCCGGCATTTTATGTGACAAAATTATCTAAAACGACTCTTTCTAATATTATCCGCCATTGGTGCTACTCCAACCTTTTCATATATTTACTTATTTTGCATTCTATCTATAAGTGTAAAATCACTCATCTATCTAAGCATCCTCATCCCTGCTACATTTAACTTAATTTATTAAAATATGATACAATCATAACATTTGTTAAAATTCTGACATTATTTGATGAGAGAAAAGGTTAGTAAGCAACAAAAATTTAATTATAATAAATTTAGAATTATTTGAAGTTATTTTAAGATAAATGAAAAAAATTAATTAATTAATTAATTAATTAATTTTGTGTACTATTTTAAAGTATATTTAACAATTTTAAATTTATTTAAATAAATTTGGGGGAATGTCATATTGTATTTGCATATGTAACACATAAAAGCTTCTAAAAATCTCAAAAGTGGATCTCTGTAAACCTCTATCACTTCTCAGCCTAAATTCGTGCACTGAACTGCTCCATCTCTCCTCATGCCGAAGTCGAACCCTGGCCCTAACGAGGTGACCTTCACTACAGAACATATAATGTTTTTAGCTTTGTGGAAACTGCTAACAACACACTCTCACCAGCAGAAGCAATCATGTGCAAACGGCAGCACAGGGGAACAACCACCTGTAACGGCAAAAGCAATCATCACCTTAGGATCATAACAACTTAGTTCAATCACAATCATACACCTGTAGAGCTATACTTTACTCATATAAGTAGACACTAAAGCAACTGTAGCAGTGTAATAAAAGGAATTTCATTAGAATGGAAATCTGCTAGTCTGTTTGAAACTTTCTCTTTCTGTTTTATGCTTTCATCTTTATGGTATCAGAGCACTCGGCTCACAGCCCAATTCTCTAAAATGGCGCAATCTCCCTCCTCCCACACCGGTGAACTTTCCACCGACGTACATTCCGACAACCTATCTATCCAATCCTCTCTCAAGTTCCTAATCTCTAATATCAAAACTTTAGTACCCACGCAGCTCTCCAACGAGAATTATCCGACATGGAGATCGCAGATGTTGAAACTCTTTCGAGCCAATAGCTATGCAGGATTCCTTGATCGCACTTCCCAGCGCCCTCCTATCTCTTGCAGCTTCTCGATGGCACGGCGACGATCAACCCGACGTACACCCAATGGACACTCATGGATCAGAATCTAGCCGCAGCCCTCTGTTCGACCATCTCACCCAGTGTTCTTCCATACGTACTCAATCTCGACACCTCCTCCGACATCTGGATGACTCTAGAGCGTCAACTACAGGCCACCCACCGCTCTAGGGTAATACAGCTCAAGAATGAGCTTCATCACATTCCATGGGATAGATGACAATGCTACAATACCTTACCAACGTCAAAACGTTGGTCAACAACATCTCTGCAGCAGGATCTACAATCGACAGCGAAGACGTGCTTCTCTACACACTCAATGGTCTACCTCCACAGTGTTAGGCGTTTAAGCCCGCAATCCGCACGAAGCTGACGCCATTAAGCCTCAAAGACCTATATTCGCTACTCATTAGCGTAGAGATCAATCTGACCGCAGAATTAGCCAAGGAGATGACTCCTCCCAACCCATACATGGCACTCTACTCAGCTCGTAGACGAGGACAACATTGAGGCCGCTTCTAACCTACCACTGGTCGTGGACGATCCCCTCAGCAAACCGGTGCACGTCAATACAATCACCCTGCCCATCACCTACCAAATATGTGGCAAATGCGGGCATCCTGAGCATTAGTGCTGGCACCGTCTCAACCTGCAGTACCCAACCCCCACAACACCTTCGATAGCCCTTGTCGCTTCAAACACCAATGCTACATCCGAGTGGATCCTGGACTATGGCACATCGTCTCACATGACCAATAGCCTCGACAATCTCAGTCATGCAGAAGAATACCGTGGCCCAGATAATGTTGATATCGGAGATGGTCGTACCTTGCCCATAGCCCACTCCGGCAGAGGACTGCTTCCCACACCAACACGTAAGCTACTACTTCCTCAAATTCTTCATCTACCTCACTTATCTCACAATCTACTTTCAGTCTCCACTCTGGCTAATGATAATAATCTCTCCATATCATTTGACTCATCCGGTTTCTCCATCAACACTGCTCTTCTCTCAAGACAATGCCGTAACGGCATCTACCCACTCCGAGCTCATCGTTCTCCTTTCACAAGTCACCAAGCCATGTCAGCAACAATTCCACCATCCCTTCGTTGGCACCATCGCTTGGGACATCCACATCCGCAAGTTCTCGCCACCATCTCCAAGCAAAACAGCTCTCTTAATATCTCTTTATCCTCTTCTCCTTGTCTCTCATGTAAGGCTTCAAAGGGCCATAAATTACCATTCTCTAGATCTAGAACTCATTCACACCGATGTATGGGGTCCGACCCCAATTTCATCTACTCAAGGCTTTAAATATTATATCATATTTGTAGATGATGCTTCTCGTTATACCTAGGTGTTTCCTCTAAAGCAAAAATCTGATGTTTATTCTACATTTTGTAAATTTCATAAAGCACTCGAAAATCAACTCTCTCTCAAAATCAAACATTTAAGAAGTGATGGCGGCTCATAATTTACAAATCAATACTTTCAAACCTATCTTCATTTCTCACCAACTCAACTGTCCCTACATCCTCGAGCAAAACAGCCTGGCAGAACGAAAACATCGCAATGGCATCCGAATTCCTTGCTCTCCAACAACAAAATACATGGATACTAGTACCCCCTCCACCCAACACAACCATACTTAGATCTCGCTGGACTTATAAAACCAAACTTAATACCAACGACTCCATTGCGAGATACAAAGCCCGCCTTGTAGCTCAAGGTCACCGTCAGGAGTATGGCATAAACTACACAGAAGCCTTCAGCCCTGTAGCCAAGTTTCCCTCCATTCGAGTACTCCTAACCGTGGCCCTCAATCACAATTGGTCCATACACCAACTCGACATCACCAATGCATTCCTTCATGGTTCCATTCATGAGAAAGTATATATGAAACAACCCTACGGTTTCGAAGATCACCAATTTTCCCATCACGTTTGTCTTCTTCAAAAATCAATCTATGGCCTTAAACAAGTCCCTCGCCAATGGTTTCATACATTATCTCAATTCCTTCTGTCTCACGGTTCCAGAAAAGCAATGCTGATCCATCATTATTCACATATCATCACGACAACAAACATGCCTACCTTCTGTCTACGTTGGCGACATTCTCTTCACCGTAAATCACCCACCCACCCTACTTCAAATCATATCATCTCTTAGCCAACATTTCTCTATCAAAAATCTCGATCATAACAACTCAGTTCAATCACGATCATACACCTGTAGAGCTACACTTTACTCATATGTATAAGTAGACACTAAAGCAACTGTAGCAGTGTAATAAAAGGAATTTCATTAGAACGGAAATCAGCTAGTCTGCTTGAAACTTTCTGTCTTTCTCTTTTCTGCTTTCATCCTTAGTCATTTACAGAGCAACAGCTCTGTCTTTACCTGCCAGCATTCTATATTATTGACGTCTGTTTCGATGGTTGAGTTATTTACACTGCTTTCAATCAATGTTCTTATTACATTAGTTGCTGTTTATCATTATTAAATTCAATTGGTTAGTGTAATCATAAACTTCTGTTGACTATGCAGTGTTTGTGTGATCCGATTTTCGGAATGGGTTTAAAGACAGATATGAATGAGTATTTTTTTATATAACTTTTAAATTTTGTGGATGCTTGTCTCAAAGTAAGAATCAACTGTGGAAGAAATATGAATATATGATGATGGGAAGTAGAAAACTGCTAAGATTTATAAAGACATGGTGAATTTTCATATGCTGAAGGAGGAGATTGAAGTGATTTATCGTAAAAGGTCATTATTTCAAGCTATACTATCACATTTGTGGAATATCACCAAAAAACCACACGCTTACTTCTTATCACAAGTGAAACAAAAGTGCTGGAAATGATTGCACAATCTAACAGAAGTGACCAAGTTATGGCAATTGTCATAACTCAAGATGGCAGAGAAGTTGGTATAGGTATACGAACAAAATCTGTCGGTAACAACAAAATTCTATCAGTAAAATCCTGTTTCTAGCAAATTTCCGACGAAAAATTGTCCAACGATAATTCACACGTCGGAAAGTTTATTCCGTCGAAAAAAAACCGCAAAAAATATTTCCAGGGGACTTACCGGCGGAAAAACCGAAACTAATACGTCGTTTTCCTAGAAGGAAATCCGGCGTTTTATTCGCCGGAATTTCTGGCGGAAACTTTCCTCCTTAAATACTGGCAGATAATCCGCCGGATGGATTCGCCGGTTTGGACGCCGCTTGTACCGGCGGATAAATATCCACCAAAAATTCTGCCCGTAAACAACAATTTTCCTGTAATGAAGTTCGCAAGGCCAGGAGGTTAGTGATGATAGTAACATGTTGCATCGCTACTATATAAGATCTTATTGTATTCATAAAAACAACAATGAACTTAAGACTTGTAACTTATAATGAGGAGTTTTTAATTACCCAAGTTGGAGATGATAAAGATTTAATAGTTAGTGCAGGATTCTATTATTCTCAAAGTTTCAAACAAGTGCTCTGATCCAACGCCATTAAGAATAATTTTGGAGAGAAGATTTAAAGCTAGTTATAGAGCCTGAGTCATAGCCATTTATTCACCCCGAGGATGTCCTTGCAGAGTAAGAGCGACATTGTGTGCTGATAGCTACTCTTTTGAGGTGAGGAAATTAGAATCAATACACTTATGGAGTGAATAGTATAGGAAATAAATAAGCAACCTCCTTAGGTAGCCCACTTATTGAGCCTGAGTCATAGACATTTAGTTGGTCTTGAATCTTAATGCTTGAATTGCCATTTGATGTTGAAGTACTTAGGTGTTATACCATCTGTAGATTCTCTAGATGGTAATAAAGGATGCTTTACCTTAGCCATTGCAGTTGTTGAAAATGAGTCAAAGAAAACTTGGAAAAGTTTTTTAGGACATTTGGCAAAAATTGTTGGGTCTGATGTGCACCATTTAGCATTTATATCAGGCATTGGAAAGCGTTTGTGAGAGGCAATCAAACTCAAATTCCCAAGTGCGAAGCACAACGTTTGTTTACCCCATTTATGAAAAAACTTGAAGTAGTATTATAATAAGCTTAAATTTTATGGTCGAATAAATGAATTATGAAATATTTTCCCGCAAGTGGATTCATATTTACTTGCTGTCACTACAAGGAAAATTCGACATTTTCGACGAATTTTACCGTCGGATATCGGGTGATTTTCGATGGAAAAAATTCCGTCAATAAATCATACGTAGGAAAATCTATTCCGTTGGATTTTTCCTGTTGGAAAATCTTATGATGGAATTCTGATGGATCAATGCCAGAAAATAGCGATAGCAAAAGCGACGGAATGGAGCTGAATCGTTGCCAGAAATTATCGACAGTTTTTCCTGCTACATTTCCGTTGGAAATTTCCAGCGGAATTTCTAGCCCCACCTTCCCATTGTGCTTGCCCGTCAATGCCGCATCGAAAATTTCTAAAGAAATTTCGGCCGAAAACTTGTAGCATCGTCAAAATAAAAAAATAAAAAAATGCAGCCCTTCATCATTTTAATGAAACAATTTACATTGACCTACAATAGTTTATGTAGATATATTATAACAAACATTAAAATATGATAGAACAATGCTAATAATAACATAGAAGAAATCGTTCAAAATATAAATCTTACATTCATTCAGATGTGATCGTTGTAAACATAAACTGTTCAATTCACAAACATAAATCTCACAACAATGTCTTTCTTACGCACATTCAAAATAAGTTCTCCAAACATGTTTAACAACTTAAACAAAAAAGCTAATAATATTTTCCAATATATATAAAAATCTAATCTATCATCTTCAATCTCTTCGCTCCCCTCAAACTTAGGCTCATGTTGCTTATCTTTCTTCTTTTGATTTTGATTCATATATGATTGCAGCTCTACCTGTATCTTCTATTGTTGCGTCAGAGAATGAGTTTTACCTCTTGAATCTCGAAGAAATAAGGAGAAATGAGCAATAAACCATTTGGGATGGCGACGAGCGGCGGAGCAGGTGATAATCGGTTTTGGGAGGAAGAACGTGAAAATGAAGTAAAAAAGATGGATTGAGGTGAAATATGGCTTTTACTGGTAGATTTTTTGGCTGAAAAATTCATCGAAAATTAAGTAAATTTTCTGACGACAATTTAGGATGAAAAATGTAACACTAATCACCAACGAAAATTCTGGTGGATTTTTTCCGGTGAAATTTCTGGCGGACATGTTATATCCTGATATTATTATTTAATTTTATTCATAAAAATTAATGTCTTTTCTATTGTACATATTTAGCTATGTAGTAATATAATTTTTGTTATGTATTATTATGCCAAAAATGTTATATATAATGTTACATAATAAAATAGACAATAGTAAACCAGGCTTACTAAGTCATAGTGCACTTTCAATAGTGATTAATTAACTCAGGCTAAATAAAGCGGGATTTATGACTAATAGAAAGGTTTCAAATATTTAAATATACTATTTAATTGTATGTGTATTAAATAGATATTAATAGAAATTAAAATAATAATAATGAGAGAAAAAAATAGTATTTGTTATTTATTTAAAAACTTGTTTCCTTTAAAAATTATTTTATTCTTCTGTGAATTATAAGAAATTTTCTTGATAGCAAAAGACAGGATTGTAAAATTTAGATTGTTGAATTGGCCAACTATGAGAGCAGTAGAAAAAAACTAAATCCTAAATGTAAGAACTGGCTAGTCCGGTTTAGCCGAACTGGACCTTGTGCTGAAGCATGTGAGCAGAGTTGGACAAACAACGAATGAAGTAGATGAGTCAAGCCGGCAAAACCGCAGGGAGGACCTGGCGGAATCGAATCGTGCAATTGTGT
This sequence comes from Dendrobium chrysotoxum, assembly GCA_019925795.1. NCBI lineage: Eukaryota > Viridiplantae > Streptophyta > Magnoliopsida > Asparagales > Orchidaceae > Dendrobium > Dendrobium chrysotoxum. The sequence continues at coordinate 10,942,786 of CM034308.1, forward strand.
GAAGGAATAAGTACGGAAGTGAAAAGAAACGACTCCTCATGCGAGATAACTCTGTTCCGCTCCATCTAGTATTGCTAAATAAGAGAAATTAAAGATAGAAGGGGTAAGGGGGACGGAACCTGTGAGCAAGCTGCCGAGAAGGAGATCAAAAGAAGGAAAAAGGAAGGGACCGTGGGATGAGCTTGAGCAGTGAATGTGGGATACCGTACCGAAAGGGTGAGTGTTGAAGTGTGGAAGAAGGAAGTTGCATGCGTTCGAGTTAAGGCTTGGGATTGCCAGCGGGGAAAGGTAAATTTTTTTTTTTAAGAGAAAGAATACTTAAATAATATGTTGATAAATTCTAAATTATTTATTAATGAATTTGTAAGAATAAAATAGTAAATAGTATTAAGAAATTTTATTTAAATTTTATAAAATAACTTAGAAGATATTAATGTTAAATTTAATGTTTAAAAATAAAAATTAATATATATATATATATATTAAAATTCGCATATGAGATTTTAAAATGAACGAAAATTTTACGAAAATTTTAATTTAGAAATTAATAATAAAATAAGATAAAGTGACATTTAAAATGAAAGATTATGAGAGTTAACTGAGATATATATTTTAATTTAAAATACTAATTAAGAAAATTAATTATATAAATAATAAATTGACTGATTAATTTTAAAATAAAAAAGAAATCTCAAATATGATAATAAAGAAAATATTGTTTATATATATATAGAGAGAGAAAATAAATAGTTTTAAAAATTCAATTTTAATTAATTAGTGAATTAACAAATTAATTAGAAGAGGTGAGACTAATTAAATTTTAATGACGTGATCTTTTTATATGTTTTAAATTTAACATCATTGGAATAAGGAGCAAAAATAAATTATCAAGGCATTCGTTCCAAGGTGAGTACTCATGCTTCTATTTTATAATAATGAAGTTGTTTTCTTTAATTCAAGTTCATTGAATTTAATTTATATTGGGTAGTTAACGATTATTGTAAAATTCTAACATTTATTCTTTATGAATGGTCATATTGAATTCTTTTATAGTTAGCATGATTATTTAGCATTTGCACTATAGAAAGTTATTGAATGATAAATGAATGAAATGATTATATAGAAATGTTTGTATGTACATGTCGACTGATAGAGTACACCCCCTTATGGTACTGGCTGTGGACTCAATGTACTCATGCACGTAAAAGGAAAAGATTATGAAAAAAGAAAAGGAAATAAAAAATGAGTACCTTCATTGTTACTATTTTTGACAGTAACTCTTGTGACAATTGTATTATTTACAAGAAAGGATAATGATAAACATAAATATATGATAATGATATATATATAGTGTTGATGGTCATATTTGAAATGAATTTAAACGAAATTATTTTATATTTAGAATTGAGCATGCATATTATTTCAAAGGCCTTGTGTTACCGTAATTTAGATGCATGATTTACTCATTGAGTTCTTTAATGGCTCACTCCTGAATTTATAAATGAATCTGTATTATTCAAAGATTAAAATGGGTAGAAGAGATGAAAATATGTACCGTAGACGAAACGCTCCTAATTAAAGGTACTTATATCTTTTATTTTAAATTATTTTGAAGTTTTTAGTGGCTCTTTCAGTTAATTGGAGATAGATTTAGCAAATAAAAATTTTAATCAACCGTCCGACCGTGTGTTCCTTAATTCGAGCCTCCGAGCCGGGTCATGACACTAAACTGAGAGGTCTTGGGTTCAAGCCTAGTATATGCGATGTGTGTGAGAATTTACCTTAATTGGCCTAAATGTCCCAAAAATACAAACTAGAAAAAATATTAAGTTGTGCATGGCAGGCTTTAATGCAGGACAACAACCAGAAAGGTGATCGATCAATTATGATCATCAATGTCATGAGTCAATAGTGGGCAATAATATAAATTCATGTGGCTATGTATATATGCACATAGGCGATGACATTGTCAAGTGATAGTAAATGTGGGTCATAATGGATGTTGGTAGACATCGAGCAAGTAACAATAATCGTTGGTCGTGATTGTTAGCATTAATCAATGAACAAAGGTTTAAGTTTTTTTTTTAATCCAAGAACTCTTTCCACTCCATGTGTTCATTGCGTATAGAATGAAGGTCTATTTATAGAATTTTGGTAGAGGGTTTTTTTATACCAAAATTTCAAATTATCCTAGAATGATTCCTCCATTGGTCATTTGATATTTTTGAAAGATTTGAGTCTTTGATTAAAGGCATCAGAATTTTGATCTCGTCCGAGTGCTTGCATCGTGATGTGTGCTTTTATTTATAAATTTGTTGAAAATATAATTTGAATGATCTCAATTTTGATTTTGGAAGTTTTTAATTCAAATAATTGTGTCGAGGTCCGTATTTGACCAAGTAGAGTATCTTTAGATGAATTTGTTGCTCTCTATTTTAGAACATCAAAATCTCCGATCGAGTCTAAAAGTAATTTGAATCATGAAGATTTGTGATGTAAAATTCTAATTAAAAAAAAAATAGAATGCGCAATGGCTCATCGTCAATGTAGATTTCTCTTAAGACAATGAACTAAGTAAATTTAGGCTTCATTTTGGACGACTTTTTATTGCTTCTTAAAATAGAATTTTAGTTAAAAAATTCAATTTTTTGTATTAAAATACTGTTTTAAGAAGTAATAAAAAAAGTCCCCCTTACCCTAATCGAACATTCATTAGCCAAGTTCTATAGCTTAAATTTTGTCATAAAAAATGAACGTTGCGCAAATTAATCATGGTTCAATCTTTACTTTAAGGTCCAAATAGATGTTAAAAGGAGACAGGCAGCACCCTCTAAAGGGTTCCTATGAAGAAACCCGAAATTTATCAAATATTTATAATTTATTTATTTTTTTGCTCTTTAAAATTTTGTTATGTAAAATTTAATTACAAATTTTAGATGCGAACTATTTTTAAATGTCGATATAGATATATCATCAAAAAATTATCTTGATCGGGCATGAATCTTGAGGAAAAATCAAATTAGAAATTTCAAAAATTAAATTGGAGATCATATGAACTCCAATTTCAACAAACATATAGTCAAACTAAACGACTCGAAAATACAAACCCAACGACACCAAATTCGACCTAATCCAAGCTTAAATGGGTCCAAATCAAAGACCCGAAGCACATTTGGAAGGTTCGAACCATAATTTGGATTACCAAACGTGACATGCTTATAGTCGAATCGAGCGGCTCGACGAGACAAATCCAACGAGCCCAAGATCGTCGAATTCTGATATCACTAAGATACTCAAATACTCAATAAACGGTCCACAATCTAGGGATTCAACATCAGCCGTCCATTCAAACCACTCCCAATTTACCCTTGAACTTCCTCCTATTTACTGGTCATGCCACTCTAAGAAAAACTTAATAAATTGAATTCATTTATTATTTTAGTATACAAATAAGAGTTCCCTTTCATTACATTTGTACCAAATAAATGTTTGTGCCAATTCCAAATATAATGTTTAATTATGCGAGTATTATATGAAATACAATATTTTGATTTCTAAGGGTTTATTTGGGATGACAGCAATTTTTTATAAATTTGATTATAAAATTGCTATGAGAAAAATAATTGTCACTCTTGTTGTAAAAAGTAGCTTTATGCCACATAAAATTTTGAAAAATAATAAAAAATTAATAAAGTAGTAGCGAGATGAAATTGTGGTTGTTATTTGAAATGTAAAGCAGTGAGAAAGCTATTCTAAACCGACCCTAAATTTGAAAAAAAATATCATTATGTAATTTTAATCAAAATGATTTTTATAATTTTGATTAGCTTTGAGATGTACTAACTTAATGACCATACAAACACATCATAATGATCAAATTTGCCTAAAGGTATTCTCATCATGAAATCATTGATGTCATGACAGATTGACAGGTGTTCATCCTGTCATATAATGAAAAAATAAATAAATAAATAAATAAAATGTTTTATCTAGAATTCATATTCAAAGGCAAAAATAAAAAAAATATATCATATTTAAAGGGGGTTAAATTTGTTAATAACACAACCATACATTTTCCTAGCTTTGTTTTTCAAGCCCAACTTGTCTTCACTTCATAATTTTTTAGCCTTCTGTCTGTGAGGAAAAGGACATAATTAACATTGATTATTCAATTTTTACTACATTGCCATTACAAATTCAAATATTTATATACCTAACTAGGTTACAAAATCAGCTTGGTATTAACTATAATCATGAAATTAGTGTTAATTAATTCTTTAATAAATTATCCATTTGTCCTCTAATTAACCCAGTCAACAATCAGAAGTTGAAACCTAATTAGCTCAACTATTAATTATCTGTAAGTTAATTTATTCATAATTAATTAATCTCGTTGTTATTTAAACTAATCACTAGCCTTGACTAACACAGCTAATAAAACTACTAAAATCCACTAAACAATTAAAATACTAAATCAAATGAGAACCTGTTTATTACAGTGTGGACAAATGGCATATAGAACTGAGCCCTTTGAAATTCTCTTCACATGCATTTGAGTGAGAACAGACATTTCAATATTTAATTTTTTATTTTTTATAATTTGTTTTATAATAATTTATTTTTTCCAGGATTTTTTATATAGAAGGCACAGCTAGCTTGGAATTAATGTCTGTCAAGATCCACACTGTTGAATATTCTGTGAAAATAATTATGTTTTTTATGTTATAAAATAATAATATTAAGTAAAATTTTCTTAAACAAATATTACAAATCTTATCTTCACTATCAAAAAAATAGGTCTTTCGCAGCAAAATTTTTGACCTATCCCGGCGATTATACCCGCCGCTATTTCATTGCAGCGGTTTTAAAACCGCTATAGTACTCCCGTTGTAATTGTAATGCGCTTCAACGGCATTCCGCAACGGTTTGAAGATCGGCGGGGTAGATTTTACAGAGTGCTTACTTTAGCAGCGGTTATAACCGGTGCAAATCTATATAATTGTGTCGGTTATAACCGCGACAAATACGATCAAATTAAACCGATATCGTGTTGCGAAAAACCCATTTTTAATTAGTAGTGCCTTAGTGTTAAGGGAATTGTTTTCTTTCAAAATATTACAAACTATATACCTTTCAACTCAGCAGCAATTTCTTACATGTGATTAAGGATATCTTGACATAATGGGCATATTTGAAAATTTCAATTTAGATTTGTAACCCAAGAAAAAAATTGTTTAAGGATATCTTGACTTAATTGACTTCATGTTGGACTTAATAGTCCTAGGATTTACGTTGCAATTAGCACATTTTTTTAATATCATAAATAGTACTAATCTCAAAGATAATTCAAAGGCCATTAAACTCATCATCATGACGCCAATTACATCAGGATATCCTTACTCAATTTTTTTTTTAAGTACCTAGCTAGTGGTGTACGTAGCTGGAGTTGGGAGTTGGTGCACTGAGAGGATAAGAAGAATTGGTTGCAGCATTCTGATCAAATTGCAGTCCTTCATCTACTTCTGACCATTGGTTAAGGCCCAGATCTGACTGCCTTAGCTCTTGCTCTTGCCCTGCAAAACATTGCACATTCACCAGAAAACTAGTCATAAATAAGCCTTATTCTGGCTTTTAACTCACAAGACTCCCAACAAATTAAATAGTTCACATGAAGAAAAGACCTCATTATTTAATTGTATGAGCTTAGTTTACAATTTTTTTAATATTTAATTTGTATTTTCAGCAAGCTATTAATTAATCATATTGATATGAATAATGGCAAAAAATTTGCTAATAAGACATTTGTGGGGTGTGAATCCTTATAGTTATTGCCGCCCAGTCATCCAATTCTCAAAAAAGAAGGATGGAATTCGATCTAGTCTTATTTTATTTCAAAATTACTCCAATTTTAATTGAATTGAACCCCTATCATGTCCATTATGCATCGAATAACAATAGGGCAATAGTTATATCTGCACATAGTTAATTAGAATATTATTAGAGAGAACCAAAATAAATTACCAGCTAAACCTCCTCTATCTGCACTCTTCACCGTTCTATACATCTGCAACAACATCAAAATCCCATAAAGATAAACTGCTGAAAAGGAAAAATGATAAGTTCATTTGAAAAAAAAGCCATAGAAGAAGATGAGAAAAAAAAAAAATTAATGAAGCAAACAGTCAAACGTGCTATAAAGCTATCTAATGATACTTGTTGCTTCTATAGATGCCATTCTGTCCTTAGTATATGTATATGACTAGTATCCTCTATTATTCCCCCATCACTGCAAGAAACCCTAACCCTAACAAAGTTCTAGAACTGGAATAAGAATCGTCACAGAAGTAATATATAGCAAAAGGGATATATTGTCAGAAAACTGCACCAGGAAGCTACAGGTTCTAATAATGAAGATGATTGTCAAGATGGGTATAGATTATCCCATCAATAAATTAAGCATGCTTATAGAGCTGCATCTGCTTGATTTATGTCATACTCTAATATTGCTGTGCGAAAGGAAAATTCCTATCAGATGTTACTTATCATCATTCATTTGAAGATTGAGATGTGTTCATAGTCTCTGTCATCATAAAATTATATTCAGAAGAGCAAAAGATGCGTATGACATGCATATATAAATCTTTTACCTGGAGATGGCTCTTTACATGCGAGAGTGTTAGATTCTTCACGTTCATCAACTCTAGTACTAATTTTGGTGTTGCTCCTGTGCATGATATTCATTTATATTGGTTTAAAAGAAGTTAAAAGAAAATATCAGAAATATATAAACAATAGTAATGAAGAGCTTGACTAGCTAGCTACTTTCATGGCCGCCCAGGAGCTCCACAGCATGGATAAAGCGAGCGTGAAGAGATTTAGTCCACTTCATTCTCGGCGCACGGATGCTCCGTCTTCCTCCATGACCGGTTCTTGAATTCCTCGTTGATTCATGAATTTGAGAGTTGTGTTGCGGCGCCATCGCGATCGTTGGCTCGAAGCCTAGACTCAAAGTTGGCTCAACTGCGGTGGCGACGGCGGCATCTGTTGTTGTCATTGGGAGGAGCATGAGAGCAAATCATGCAAGGAAATACTAATGGAAGGGAAGGGATGAGAGGAAGATGAACAAGGAGAAAGAATAGAAGAGTAGAGAAATAATGAAAGAAGAGGGGGAAGTGATGAAATAAACTGGTAGAAGTGAATGAAGAGGCGGCAATGGATAAATTAATAGTGTTGATTAGGTCATCATGATGTTCAATCATGGAGTGTGAAAAAAATATTAACAAATTAGTGTTGCTTTTACTATCAGAAGAAATATTAAAAATAATAAATTTTCACTAGTTTTTCATAAATTATTTAAGCATTCATAATTTAAAAAATGATTCATATAGGAAGGTGAGATCCTAGACAGCTTCATATATATATATATATATATATATATATATATATATATATATATTAATTTTAGTATTTATTGGAACCATCCGAGCTCTAATTTTAGCAAGCTTATAGTCAAACTGAACGTCTCGGAAATACGAACCCAACGACACCAAATTTGACTCAATCTGAGCCAAATGGGTCCAAATCAAGGGCCCGAAGCACCATTTTAAGGTTCAAACCACAATTTGTATTACCAAACGGTTTCAAACACGACGTACTTATAGTCGAATCGAGCGGCTCGACGAGACAAATCCAACGAGCCTAAGATCACTGAATTTCGACATCACTAAGACCTTCAAATGTCCATCAAATGGTCCACGATCAAGGAATTCAACATCAGCCGTTCACACAAACCACTCACCATTTACCGTTGATCTTCCACCTATTTACGGGCCATGCCACTCCAAGAAATCTATAAATAGACCCCTCCTTTCTCATGAAAGTGGGAACCTAATCCTAAGGAGAAAAGAGAGAGATCGGAGATCGCTCTTGCCTCCTTGCTCCTCCTTAACCACCGTTGGAGTTCTGTCGGACCACCGCCTGATGTTGAAGCTCCGCCGCACCACCACCTGAGGCCCGGACTTTCGTCGGACCACCACCTGATATCCTCAGCTCCGCCAAACCACAGCATGAAGCCTTGAGCTCCGCCGAACCACCACCTGACGTCCTCAGCTCCGCCGGACCACCACATGACATCCTCAGCTCCGCTGGACAACCACCTGAGGCCCGCACTCCTGTCGAACCACCACCTGAGGCCTGCACTCCTGTCGGACCACCACCTGAGACCCACACTCCTGCTGGACCACCACCTGAGGCCCACACTCAGCTCCTGCCGGACCACCACCTGAGGCCCGCACTCAGCTCCTGTAGGACCACCATTTGAGGCCCGCACTCCTGCCGGACCACCACCTGAGGTCCGCACTTCTGTCGGACCACCACCTGAGGCCCGCACTTCTACTGGACTTATACTCGGTCATACTATGATCCTTCCGACCTCCATCTCCTACTATGGTCCTTTCGACCTCCCTCGCCAGATAATGGTCTTTTTGACCCTGGTCTTCTGCCGATTATGGCCCTTTCGACCTCCATTGCTAGACAACAGTCTTTTTGACCTAGGTCTTCTGCCGACTATGGTCTTTCTGACCTCCCACACCAAGCAACGATCATTCTGACCCTTCTCTCCTGTCGATTACGATCCTTTCGACCTCCATCGCCTACGTATTATGGTCTTTCCGACCCTTGTCTTATCGACAATGGTCCTGCCAACCAAATAAATATGTCTATGTTGATTATTGTAACTCCCACCATGTAATGCACTCTATATGATGTATATTTGCGACATCAAGCCAAGGCCTTCTTCCAAGGAAGGGCCTTATTTTTAATCGATTGTAATTACTAGTGGATTCATTCAAACTGGGCCAGGCCCCGTGATTTTTCCCCCTCTTCAGGGGTTTCCACGTAAAAACTCTGGTGTCTCGTATGAATGTAACACCCTCTCTCTTATCTGACTGGGTGCCGTATCTTCGCACAACGCTAAGATATTAAACTATATATTTATCTACCGTTGCAAATATTCCAGGACACAACAATATGTTTTTTTCTTGAACATTTAGGTCAATTAAGACAAACTCATGCACAAATTATATACCCAAAATTCGAATTCAAGACCTTTTAGTTGATAGTCAAAATTTCTAACCAATAGATCAAGATGAGCTGCATATATTATAAGGTTTAACAAAGTTAGTATATCAAGACAAAAATTTTATAAAGAATCCAACTTATACCTTAATTATACAAGAAATTCTTAATCATATTTTTTTAATTTCACATTTTGAGCAACTATATTCATAATGTATATCGTTGATAGATAATTATGAAAGAAATATAAGTTTTGATTTGGAATAAAGAGAGATAAAGAATTGCTCATAGTAACTTATGCTGCTAATGAAAAATAAAAATTGAAGAATTGATTTTATTTTATTTTATTTTGTTCATATAAGTAATCAAGTAAAAAAAAAAGAGCAGATAAAAAAAAAACTAGGGAAAAAAGCTTCTTGGCCTTGCTCATTTGAATAACTTCCACCCATAAAGAAATTATTAATTATTATTATTCCAACTATGATCATAATATACAATAAGAAATAAATTAATTTTGCATCAAAATATTTGAACAAAAATTACATAGAGATCGGGTCTTAAAGCCTTTGAATATTTGATGAGTCTAATGTGAATTTAAATAATTATTTATATGTTATCTTTTTAAAAATTTTAAGACTCATAACCAAATTGCTTTTCATAAAAAACGTTTGCTTTTTAAATTATTTTTAAAGGGAATAGAAATTATGTTAGGATATTCTAATATAAATTATATTATGATGAATTTTAAAATTATTTCATTAAATTTTTTGTAACATTGGTACAAAACAAATTTTCATGTACTATACTAATTATATTGTCAAGGCAAAATAAATTATTTCAAGCCAATTCTAATATAGTTTATATCATAATATTCAAACATAATTTTTTTTTCAATTTATTTGTAAAATCTTTAGAACATCTTTAATTTATTAAGGGAAAGCAATTTTTATCTTAAGAAAATAATAGCAAAATTGGAGCTTTCCACAAGCATGAGAATCTTCTAATAGACTAATAAAAGCTATAATAGCTTGTGCAAATAAAAAAATTTGTGTAAATACAAAACTTTGTTGAAATAAATAATGAAAGCAATGAATTATATTCCCAAATTTACGTATACATCCCTTTCTTCATGTCCTTAAAAAATTGAGAGTAAAGATCAAGCTGCTCATTGATTAAAAAAGATGATTATATTTTCAAAATGGTCCATATAAATCATATAATTTATCACGCAATATTAAGGGAAAAAAAAAGCTTAAATAAAATTAAAACAGTGATGATGATGATGAGAAAAATTGTTGAAAGAAAAATAGATGATTAAATAAATTAATCAATGCAAAATAAATAAAAATAATAAAAGGACAATATTGCTAATTAAAAAAAATACCCAAAATAATCTCTTAAATGAAATGAAAAAGGAACATTGGAATATGATCATTTTTGTAACTATAATATCATTTTTTAATAATAATAATTATTATAGGGACATATTCCTTACTTTTTCTTAAATTGTTACATATTTTTTGTAATTATTAATAAAAGAGTATATTCTTTCAAAATATTTATTGTTTGATAATGATAGCTGATGAAATGCTATTTAAAAAGAGCAAACAATAGTTATTGGTAAGTAAAATAATTTACTTTTGCATTTCAATAATATCTAAAAACGGCACAATCTACTTTAGTAATAGTAGTTCCCCACAATAACCTTCTGAAGACAGTTTTTAGCACAACTGAACACCATCAGATGTTTGCGCAGACAGAAGGCAAAGATTCGTTCCACGATGATGAGAGGCCATGACAAGGAGAGCCAACTCGAGTTTGTCTGCTTAATGAGCTAATGAATCCTAACATAAGCCCAAAAATCTCGCAAACTCCTCTTTTACTTCTTCAAATGCTATTGGTCCTGCCAATGCCTTCTCTTGTGAGCTCCTATTAATGTAACGTTATTGTCGATGCCTTCTCGAACAAATTACTACTATCATCGATATCTTTTCCAACAAGCTCCTCTCGTGACGCCTTCTCTAGTGAACTAATGTTGTTGTTAATGCCTTCTCCAGCGAATTCACATTACAGCTTAGAGAATTTGGGGGATTCTACCTCATGAGTCAAGCTCAAGCACATTTTTTAATCTATCAAATAAAGTTCAAGCTCAATATATGAGCTTGACTTGAGCTTGAGCTCAAGGTCGAATATGTAATTAGTTAATGAGCTGAGCTTGAATTAGTTATAACTCAAGTTAGACCCATCTTGTTTGCACTGGTAGCTAGCCATAACCATCACAAATAAACATTGTGTCAAATAGGAAGAAAGAAGGCTACATGCATATTTCTAATTTAATCTAGCTTAATTCCTCTTAATTTAAAAATGAAATATGTAGGCCAAAACAATTATAACTAAACCAAATGTGAATTACTACAATTCTAAAATAATTTGTTAAAAAGAATAATTTTTATTTATATAACTCTATATATATTGTTATTACAGCATAAAGTTATATAGCAAGTCCACTCAATTCTGTCGCCCACCCACAAAGAACAGCCGCGGTTTTCTAATCCCCAAATCCGGCAGCCAAAAGGAAAACAAAATCACATAGGACCTCCCTCCATGCCACTTTCTATGCGTACCAATATCTCCACCATCCAATCTATGGCATATTGCCATGATGTACGGCTAGATTTCAAGTAGCACCACCACCGACTTTTGGAGAAATTATTCTGTATGCGGTCACCGGATGTCATTCTGAGACGAATCAAGACGCATTACGTCACTTTTTTTTATATATCTTTGCTATATACTGCTTTGTACAGGATTACATGGTGCATCCCGATTTATCTCCAGACAGTCCTGTGACCGCACAGAATAATTTCCCAAGCTTTTGACCCATAACCTGCGGCTCTCAACTTCCAACGGTCTTAAACCACCCCCTGTTTTAAACTTTAACAAATTCCTTTGCTTTATCCCCCAATGGCCAATTCACATACATAAATAACCCAAACCATCCGTCTTCCCTTCTTCATCTTCCGCATTAATGTCAGGCGCCATGCATAGTTACAGTGTTGAGCTTCGCAAATTTTATAGAAAGATTAAAGCTTCTGCAGTTCAGATCGAATCAGATTGTTCAATCGGTTCGAGGGAAAACAAAATCGGAGAAGACAATCAAGCTGGATCGTGCGCCGTTGATCGGCGCCAAGAGCTCAAGCTGCCACATCTGCCAGAGCTTGGATCAGACCTTGCTTTGTCAATTCTGGTGGATTGCTTTAATCTGTAGAAATTTGTTAACGGTGTGTTATTTGGAGATTATTAGGCATGATTTTGCTGGTATCTCATGGTGGAGACTGGAGAGATTCAATTTTATGTATAATTTGTGCGTTCTTCCCTCCATGATCTTGTTATTGTGATTAATATCAAAATTTCTACATTTTGAGCTGCTTTTTAGGTTTGCTGATTACTGTAGCAGAGGGCCAAATGGTTTCCAGTATGGGGAGGAAAGTTTCAGACTTCAGATTTTTCTCCTACCTCTCAAAGAATAGGTTGCAGATTATAATTGTCAGTAAAAAAAAACAGTGAAGATGTTTTTGGCTTCTTTTAGACAATTTTTTTATTGATTTTTAAAGGAAGATTTTAGTATAAAAATTTTTTATTTTAAAATTATTTTAAAAAACAGTAAAAATACTGTTCAGAACGCAACCTTTATCTTATTTTGAATAGAATTGTAACATAAAGTATTTGATAACATATGAGCTTCAAGATATTTTTGAACTTTTTAGTTGTAGTTGGAGAGTTTTATCAATAATATTGTTAATAGTAAGGAGCTTTTTTCCTTGACAAAGGCCACAATAGATATTATAAAAAAATCATTGTGTTATACAAAATGAAATTATCATACTCTAATATAAAAAAACGAGTTGCTTCCCAAATTAGTGTCCGTACATATATAAGTATAATTTTCATATAAATTTTAATTAGTTCTTCAATAGTTAAGCAAAAAAAAAAAAAAAACCTGATTTATTGCTGTTTTACTTCTCAAATCGTAATCACAAATTTGACTACTGCTTTCTTGTCACTTTCAAAAAAAATTTTAAGTAGGAAGCTATATTTTACAATGAGTTATAAATATGTGGTCGCTTAAAAAAAATCTCTTCGATTTTTAATATATAATATCTATAGTAGTTTTCAAAAATATTGTTCACTTGGGCTTCGTTTGCGACGGCTTTTATTTTTGTACTAAAATTCCGTTTTAAGAAGCATTAAAAAAACCGTCCCAAACGAATCAAGCCTTAGACTTCGTTGGGACGACTTTTCTATTGCTTTTTAAAATAGTTTTTTAATACAAAATTTTTTTGAAAAATAAAATTATACTAAAAAGCTGTTTTAGAAAGTAATAAGAAAGCTGTCTGAAACGAAGCCTTAATGAAGGACCTGTTTGAGATGATTAAATTTTCATAAAGGTGTTATTAGTAAAGCTATTGTTGGAAAAAATTAATTTTCTTAAAAAATATTGTAAAAAGCAACTCCTAGCATATAGAGATTCTTGAAAGTAATAAGAAAGTATTATTAAAAGAGAATTGTTGTTGCAATTTGAAAAACAAAATAATAAGAAAGTTATCACAAACAAATCAGAACTCAAAAAATAGATAACCAGTAAATTAACAGATTTAGGCATTTAGCAATAAGATTACATATAAAGTACTAATTGTATAATTATTGTTGTTGTTGTAACAAATTATTGAAGTTCCACTGGGCCTGGCTTGCCTAAGGCTTAGAAACCAATTTTCAAAACCCACCCAACATAATCTGACTTGGCAAACTTGCTTATAAACTACTTAGATGTTACTAGGTGTTAAGAGTATCTAAAAATTGCCAGCCGAACGCAATTTATGAACTATTACTACCCGATACGTCATCAAAAAATTATCTTGATCGGGCACGAATCTCGAGGCAAAATCAAGTTGGAAGCTTCCAAAATTAATTTTGGGACCATCCGAACTCCGATCCCAGCAAACTTACAGTTGAACTGAGCGTCTCGGAAATACGAACCCGACGACACCAAATTCAACCCAATCCGAGCCCAAATGAGTCCAATTCAAGGGTCAGAAGTGCTATTGGAGGGTTCAAACCATAATTTGTATTACCAAACGGTCTCCAAATGTGACATGCTTATAGTCGAATCGAGCGTCTCGACGAGACGAATCCAACGAGCCCAAGATCACCAAATTCCGACATCATTAAGACCTTCAAATGTCCAGCGAACGGTCTATGATCAAGGGATTCAAGATCGGCCATCCATTCAACCACTCCCTAACTACCCTTGATCTTCCACCTATTTATGGGCCATGCCACTCACGAAAATCTATAAATAGAAACCCCATTTCTCATGAAAAGGGACACCTAATCCTAAGGAGAAAAAGAGAGAGCTCTTGCCCCCTTTGCTCCTCCTCGACCACCGCCAGAGTTCCGCCGGACCACCACCTGACGTCGGAGTTCCGCCGGACCACCACATGAGGCCCTGCACTTCGCCGGACCACCGCCTGAGGCCCTGCTCTTCGCCGGACCACCACCTGAGGCCCTGCTATTCGCCGGACCATCACCTAAGGCCCTGCTATTCGCCGGACCACCACCTGAGGCCTTACTCTTCGCCGGACCACCACCTGAGGCCATACTCTTCGCCAGACCACCATCTGACGTCCTCACCTCTGCCCGACAATTACCTAGGGACCAAAATTCTGCCAGACCACCGGGAGACCCTGAAGTTCTGCCAGCGCAACCTTAGGCCTTCAAAAGCTTTTAATTTCCACCCTACGGGTGATACTTATAATCTGATCGCCCTTGGAGGCGGTCAGTCCCTTGTAATCTGCTCAAGTTCTAGTGGAATCTTTTCAACTGGGCCAGGCCCCGTGGTTTTTCCCCTTTTCAGGGTTTTCCACGTAAAAATCTTATGTTCTCTATGTGTGTGAGCTGGATATTCGTGCAACGCTAAGACGTGGAATTCTAACTCTATCGCCGCGTATATTCTAGCCCGCTACAGTTTGGCGCCGTCTGTGGGAAACTGCTAGTCCCACTATCCTAAAGCACCACCGCAATGGCCAACAGGCGCAGTAATCGCATCCTGGGAGCCTCTCGCTCCAATTCACACCAATCTCGGAATCAGTCCTTGAATCAGGGGCGCCATGCATCTGCCTCTTTTTAGCCCGGTGGCCGAAACCCTGCTAGAGAAGGGACTTCAGGACCGTCCCTTGAAGATCACATTCAAAGGATGGAGGATTCCCAGAAGGAGATCCTTCAACTTCTACGAGAGACCCGACCACCTCCTGACGAGATTCTACTCCCTCGAGATCCTCCAAGGGTCGAAGATGTTCCAGCAGACCACCTTCATGTCGAGTTTCCTCTCCCTCCACCAAGGAGACGTCCTCCAACATGTCAAGATGACGAACTTGCTGACACAGCCAGCTCTACCCTTCCTTCGCGCGCAGATCAGCAACACCGCATTCCTCAGGACGCTCCTGAAGGCTTAGCCCGGCCCCATATTGCCGAACTCCCTCGCAACGCCCTAAGGCATGAACTGCGAAGGCTGGTCCGAGAAGAATTCCCTGGGGGAGGTGTGAGGCAACCACCTCGCCCATGGGATTTCCAGGATTCATCACCTCTGACTGAGGCCATTCTTCAGCATCCCATCCTGGCAGGATTCAAGCTACCCAGCATCGATCCCTATGACGGGACATCTGACCCATACGAGCATATCGACCACTACAGAACTATAATGCACATCCAGCGAGCCTCATATGCGCTCCTCTGCCAAGTCTTTCCTGCCACCCTTAAAGGGCAGGCCCGAACATGGTTTTATTCACTCCCTGCTGGATCTATTCCCATATTTATTAAATTGGCCAAAGTGTTCGTCGAACAATTTGTTGCCAATCGAAGAATGGTTAAGGACTCCTCCCACCTCTCTGGAATCCGACAGAACGAAAATGAGTCCCTTAAGGAGTACTTCCAGTGGTTTTCTACTGAAGCCCGACAGATTCCTGGAGTAGATCCTGAGTTACTCAGAGGAGTTTTTCTTGGAGGACTCCATCCAGGCCTTTTTTACTCAGCCCTTATGCGGGATACGGTCCCTTCATATGCTGACTTGATCCACCGCGTGGAGGCACAAATATCTGCCGATGAGGCCATCAATGCCCACAGGAAGCAATTCGAGCAAACAACTGGGAAGCGAAAAAGGACACCTGGGATGGAAAATCTTTCCTCCCATCGAAAAAAGAATGCTAATTTGCCCCCTCGACCCTCGCAGCCACGACGAGAATCTCGCCCAGAAAAAGAGTATACGCCACTCAACGCGTCCCGGGCCAATGTGCTAATGGCCATCCAAAATCAGGAAAGCGTTAAGTGGCCTCAGCCTCTAAAACCTAACGTCGGGAATCAGGAGCAATACTGCCACTTTCACCGCAGTCGTGGACATACTACTGAAGCCTGCAGACAGCTCAAAGAAGAGATTGAAAGACTGATCCGGCAGGGGTATCTCCGACAATTTGTCAAGAATCCACCAGCCCGGGAGGATGGTGTCCAAGCTGAGGGGCAGATTCAACAACAAAAACAACTAGCAAACAATCGCCAAATGGTAGGCGAAATTGAAACCATTGCTGGGGGTCCTTCATTGCCAAGTCAAGGATTGATCGCCGTCACCAAAGAGCCTACACCAAAAAAGTCCCGTGCCGACCATTCCATCGCCTTCAATGATTCAGACTTGGAGGGGGTAAAGACCCCTCATCAAGATCCACTCGTAATAAGTGCAGGAATTGGTGACCCGTGCTATAAGGTCAAGAGAATCTTGGTGGACAACGGGAGCTCTGTAGATGTATTATTCTACTCCACTTTTCTCAGCTTGGGTCTTGCTAGAGAAAAACTCCAACCTGTCACAGGACCGTTATACGGATTTGACAATCGGCCCGTGCGAGTAGAAGGCACGA
Organism: Dendrobium chrysotoxum; assembly: GCA_019925795.1. Classification (NCBI taxonomy): domain Eukaryota; kingdom Viridiplantae; phylum Streptophyta; class Magnoliopsida; order Asparagales; family Orchidaceae; genus Dendrobium; species Dendrobium chrysotoxum. The sequence continues at coordinate 10,959,822 of CM034308.1, forward strand.
TCAGCCTTCCCGTTGTACTAGGAGAGTTCCCCCGAAAAACCACACACTCTATCCAGTTTATTGTCGTGAAGTCAGAATCAGCATACAATGCCATCTTTGGAAGGCCATTACAATCGATCTTCAGGGTTGTTGCCTCAATCCCACACCTAAAGTTGAAATTTCTCACCCCAGCTGGAATTGGCATAGTGCAAGGAGATTAGCAAGAAGCACAATCCTGTAATCTTCGACAGGCTCAACCACGCCCATCAATTACCTTGAGCATCGAGGGCTTTGATCTACGAAACGAAGACATTCCTCAAAAGGCCTCCCCCGTCGAGGACCTTGCCCATATCTCCCTATCCAATGAACATCCTTCAAGAACAGTGCAGATCGGGTCGTTACTCTTAGAAGAAGAAAAGATGAAGTACGTAGAATTTCTACAGAAAAATTAGGATGTCTTCGCCTGGACTCCAGCAGACACGCCAGGAATCAGCTCTGAGGTAATCACCCACTCTCTCAGAATAAACCCAACCTGCAAGCCAGTAATCCAAAAAAGCGGAATTTCGCACCAGAGCGCCAGCAAGCAATTGAAAAGGAGGTCGACAAACTCCTGAAAGCTGAATTCTGGTTAGCAAATGTAGTCATGGTCAAAAAGACCAGTGGAGCTTGGAGGATGTGCGTAGACTACACAGACCTCAATAAAGCCTGTCCGAAAGACAATTTTCCTCTCCCTCGTATCGATCAACTAGTGGATGCCACATCTGGGCACCAAATGCTGAGCTTCATGGATCCCTACTCAGGCTACAACCAAATAAGGATGAATCCCGCAGACGAGGAGGCAACAACTTTTCAAACGGGCAGAGGACTATACTGCTACCAGGTTATGCCCTTCGGACTAAAAAATGCAGGAGCCACATATCAGCGTCTCATGAATAAGGTATTTAAAAACCTTATTGGGCATACTATGGAGGTGTACATGGATGATATGCTGGTCAAAAGGCTTGAAAAATCACAGCATATCTTTGATTTAGAACAATGCTTCTGTCTTCTGCGATCCTATAACATGCGCCTCAACCCCTCTAAATGCGCATTTGGAGTTGCCTCAGGAAAATTTCTGGGGTTTATGGTCACCGATCAGGGGATTGAGGCCAATCCTGAGAAGATCCAGGCTCTGAGGGACATGGTACCTCCAAGAAACATCAAGGAAGTTCAGAGACTAAACGGAAGGATCGCAGCACTCTCTCGCTTCTTAGCTCGCTCCGGAGATAAATATCTGCCCTTCTTCAAGATCCTCCGAGGGGCCCGTAACTCAGGATTTCAATGGACAGACGAATGTCAAGAGGCATTCGAGCAGCTTCGAACCTATCTTACTTCACCTCCGCTACTCTCAAAGCCAATTCTAGGGGAAAAATTATTTTTTTACTTGGCTATTTCTGCCCAGGCAATCAGTTCAGTCATAGTCCGAGAAGAGAATGCTACTCAATGCCCCATATACTATGTCAGCAAGATCCTATCTGAAACAGAAGGACGTTATCCCATATTAGATAAAACAGCGCTGGCCTTAGTCTACTCGGCTAGGAAGCTATGCCCCTACTTCCAGGCCCATACATTTGGAGTCTACATGAATCTGCCGCTGAAAAATGTCCTGCAGAAGCCCGAAGCCTCTAGCAGGCTCATCAAGTGGTCTATAAAACTGGGAGAGTTTGACATTCATTACCTGCCCAGACCTGACATCAAGTCCCAGGTACTTGCATATTTCGTGGTTGAATGCACCATCTCAGTATCTGACAAGTCACTAAGCGCTTCTCCTTCTCCCCCGTGCTGGACAATGTATGTTGATGGAGCATCCAAAAGTTCTGGTGCCGGAGTAGGAATCTTGTTGATCTCTCCGCAACAAGTTACTCTTGAATACGGGCTCCGACTCAAGTTCCCTGCAACAAACAACAAAGCAGAATACGAGGCTTTTATTGCCGAATTACACCTGACAATTGACTGTGAAGTACAAAACCTGGTGGTCTACACTGATTCATAACTAGTTGCTTCACAGGTGGAGGTGGAGTTTGACATCCATAACCCCCAGTTGGCACTTTATTGCAACATAGTAAATCTGCTCCTAGCTCGTATAAGTGAACATCAAATTATACATATTCTTCAGGAGCAAAATACGCGAGCAGACGCCCTCTCCAAACTAGCTACTGCTGCAACCGGTGACACATACAAAAGAAGGTATATCGAGGAGATATATTTTCCAAGTATTTCGGGCCCGTGGATAATACAGTTAATTGAATCAGGAGAGACATCTTGGATTGACCCTCTCCCATCTTTCTTACAAGAGGGTGTTCTTCCAGAAGACCCGATAGCAGCCGTACGACTTCGGAGGCAGGCGTCCAACTTTACTGTTGTAAATAGAGAGTTATACAAACAGGCTTTCACAGGGCCCTATCTCAAGTGCCTCCCTCCTTCAGAAGCTAACTATGCGCTCCGAGAAGTACATTCAGACATCTATGGAGAACATTTGGGCGGAAGGGCACTCTCCTATAAGATAATGAGACAAGATTTCTACTGGCCCACGATGAAACAAGATGCACTAGAGTTCATACGAAAGTGCAATAACTGCCAATTACATGTCAACCTTACCCATCTACCTGCTATAGAAATCTCAACACTATAGAGTCCCTGGCCTTTTGCTCAGTGGGGGATCGACATAATGGGGCCCTTCCCCATAGCCACTGGACAACGAAAATTTACTATACTGGCTGTGGATTACTTCACCAAGTGGGTAGAGGCCGAACCTCTGGCAAAAATCACAGAGGCAAATACTAAACAGTTCTTGTGGAAGAACATAATATGCCGTTTCGGCATTCCCTCCAAAGTAATTACAGATAACGGAACATAGATCACGGGAAAGATCTTTACCACATTTTGTAAAGATCTTCACATTCAGCTAGTACACACGGTTGTGGCCCATCCCCAGACTAATGGACAGACAGAGGTCACTAATCGGACAATTCTGAAAGGATTGAAGACACGCTTGGAGAAGGCTGGGGGGCAATTGGCTGACAAACTCCCAAATGTCCTCTGGGCCTATCGTACCACAGCACGAACCCCAACAGGAGAAACCCCGTACAATCTCTACTTTGGCACCGAAGCTGTCATTCCAATCTACATTGGAGTTCCAAGTCATAGAGTCCAAACTTTTGACTTAAACAGCAACGAAGAAAAGCTCAGATGCAATCTAGACCTCCTCCCAGAAGTAAGAGATGAAGTGGTGCTCAAGACTGCTGCATATCACCAAAGAATTGCCCGTCACTATAACCGAAGGATGAAACCACGTCGTATAGCAATAGGGGATCTAGTTCTGCGCAGCATCGAGGCGGCAGGAAAAAGCCCTCAGCACAACAAACTCTCCCCCCTCTGGGAGGGTCCGTACTTGGTGGCAGCCGTGGTGAAGCCATGAACTTTCAAACTAAAAGATGCTGAAGGAAAAATGCTTCATCGGACCTGGAATGTGGATAACCTTCGCAAATACTATCAGTAGAAGATAAAAGTGTTTTTGTTTTCAAGTGTTGTTTATCTCCTGTATTGACAGTAACATTTGTAGCTCCTATTCCTGAATTGCATCAGGGAAGTATGGTGTTGTTCAGTGTAGTAAAGTTATGTTCCCTTATTCAGTTATATTATTGCCTCCTTCAATTAAACCTAAAGACACTGTGAGCCTCAATCTTGAAATCCTAGATGCGAGTAATACGCAACACGATTGCAACTCAATCCAGGATGATCAGTCCCAGGGGGATTTGATCCGACCTCTTCCACACAGGTTAAAAAGCATAACCAAATGCTTCAATTCACAACCTCGGATAGGTCAAAACATCCTAAGTGGATGTCACTTAGTTATAATATCCTTGGTTCGAGGCACGCACACTCTTCGTTGCACCTCAATCACTGGATGATCGGCCCCAAGGGGATCCAGCTTGACCTCTTCCACACAGGTTAAATATCATTATACAATGCTATAATCAACAACCTCGGAAAGGCCAAAAGTCCTTTGCTTGAAACTTGAACTCCTTAAAAAAAAAGAGAGAAGCTTGAATCTCAGTCGCTTGAGAGTTGGTCCTAAGTGGGTACGACCTGACCTCTTTCACATAGATTGAACGGCGTTAATCAATAATCTCAAATGATTCAAGTACCTTAAAAGAGAGAAGAAGCATAAAGGTCATTCAGATTAAATCATAGAAGGCAACACATAATTTACTACTAAATAAGCAATCCACTAATGAATCATAAATGACAACATATATGAACACGAACATCCAACATAAACAAAAGCACTAAGAAAGATCAGATAAGTACAACTAGCAAAGACACTACTCAATATCTACCACTTCATCATCAGCCTCAAGGGCAAAGGCCTTCTGTAGCTCGCTCTCTATCTCGTCGCCATCAGAACCCGGAGGAAAGTCGTCTGAAGCCTGGCTAGGTGTTAGCCCCTCAACTTCAACTCCGGTCTTTCGCTGCATCAAACGAACTCCCTTCAAGAAGCCCCGGATGAACCCATCATCAAGGCATTGCTGCTCTAAAGCCTTCACTTCTACCTCGTAAATGTGATCGCAAGCCTCCTGAACATGGTCCTGGATGATGATCTTGAAAGCTATGGACTTCTTGAAATCATCAATGACCCTTGAAGACTCAAAACTCGTCAGAACAACTTCCTTCTCAGCAATAAGAGTCTGAGACCTCTTGTTCTCAGCCTCGAGCACCGCTACTTTCTCTCCAGAAGCCCTCTGATCCTCACAGAGCTGGGTGATCGTCGCCTGAGCCCTCTCAAGATCAACCTGAAGACGATCTATCTACTTGTTCTGGAGGGATACTGATTGTACTATATTTGCCAGCTCGGTCCTACACCCGTATAGCTCCTCCTCCAGCACCTTGGCCGCTCTAGTCTTTTGGTCATACTTCCGCTTGAATTCTCCCTAAAGATACTTGATTTTCACAAATTCAGCATTCCATTCATTCAGGGCCCCCCGTTAGCTCGGCCTCGAGCTCTGTACGCCGTGACAACTGAAATAAGAGGGAAGAGGGGAATTAGAAGCCATTCCAGAATAAAAAGAAAAGAAACACTAGAAAAGAGTTCCTTACCAGGTCATCAGCTTTGCGACGTCCGACATATTGATGGCTCAAGACATCCCCAGGAACACGAATCTTAACAGGGGAAGAAACAGGTGCAACCTTGCCTGTGTTCGTCGCAACCCCCTCCAACTTCTTCTTCTTCAGCAAAACCTGGGGATCTTCACCTCCCACCTGTCGCTTAGAGGCAGCCTTTGGAACTGGGACAGGTGGCTCAGGAACCTTAGAAGTTGGCTTCAACATCTGAGCATCCGACCTCCCGGGATGAAAGGACAGGCCAACCTTGAACAGAAACTCTTCTTCTATATACTTATTTAAATAACGAACCTCATATAGAAGAAGCTCGACATCGTGGACCTTCAGAAGCCTCATTATGTCATCCTCTCCGACGTGCAAAGGAGCTGGCAAGTCCCTCATCTTCCCCCACTTCTCAAGTAGGCCCCAGTCATTCCTCACAAAAAGTATGAACTGGACCAGCTCTTCGCAGGGTCTAGGGTGGGCATGTCTAACTATTTGCATCTAAAAGTCACAGGCCCCTGCATGTCACTGGTAAGTCGTCCCATCCGCGAAAGATGCTCAGGTGTCAGCACAGCCCCCCGGTCTCTGAAAAGGGTAATCAGTCCCACTGTTACCGACATGGCTCTATAAGAAAACTGCAATAAGCACACCCCGCAACTCCTTAAAATCTTGACCAGCTCAGCGGGAGGTGAAAAACACAGTCTTGCTCGCAGACTGGTCTCGCTGACAGTAAGGTACCCGGAAGGAGGAAGACTGGCCCGATCAGACCTCTTCGGAACCATCGTCACCACATCATTCAGGATGTGGAAATTCTTATGGAGAAGCATCAGAAGATCACCCGTAATAGTGGACGCAACATCATCCACCTTTGCTCTTTTAGTGGACCTCCGCTCTCCGCAGCGCGGCAGACTTTCTCCCGACCGCGGGATCACTCGAGGGAATGTGGTCACCCGACATGACCTCTGTATAGGGAGGGGCCCTGCTGTATGATAAGGGTTGCCACCTATCCGAAGACAGGGGAAGACCTCCCGTATAGCAAGAGGGCAGAGGGGCGGAGGGGAAGGAGTCTCCTTCTCGCAGCAAGGGGCCCTGGGCCTGGACGAGGGATGCCACCCATTCAGAGCCAGGGGAGGGCCTTACGTGAAAGAAAAGAGAGGGGAAGGGGGGAAAGGTGCAAGGGTTAAGGGCCTAAGGGGGGATATTTATAGGTGGAGAGGGGGAGTTAGGGAAGTCATGAAAAAAAAGGGTGAATGCTGTTAAGTAAAAAAAAAATTTTGGCAACCGCCGGCAGTTCGCCGGCGGTTGCCGGTCAAACCGGCTGACCAGGGCCGGTCAGCCACGACCGGCCAAACAGCCCTACCGACGGGCAGGGCGCGGGCCCAGGCGGACCGCAGGCGCGGGCCAGGCAGCCTGCAGGCAGGCGGGCCCGCAGCAGCGCGCGGGCAGAACCGGCAGCGGCGGCGACAGCGCGTGGGCAGGGCCAGTAGCGGCGGCGGCGGCTAGGCCGCCCCAGCCCGCTTTCGGGCCCAATTTCGGGCCCGGAAAGGTAAAATCGGACGTTTTTGGAGTCCTCGGAGCCGTTTTTTGACATTCCAGACTCAATTTTGGCACTTTTTGAGCCATTCGGGACTTCTACAAGCAAATTTGGTTTTTTGCAAATATCAAATTGCACGAAAAAATTCCTCAAAGATTGAAATGTGTATTTTTGAACTTCTGGAGTTTCGACGTCCGAAAATAGGGGGGCAACTGATACGTCATCAAAAAATTATCTTGATCGGGCACGAATCTCGAGGCAAAATCAAGTTGGAAGCTTTCGAAATTAATTTTGGGACCATCCGAACTCTGATCCCAGCAAACTTACAATCAAACTGAGCGTCTCGAAAATACAAACCCGACGACACCAAATTCAACCCAATCCGAGCCCAAATGAGTCCAAATCAAGGGTCAGAAGTGCTATTAGAGGGTTCAAACCATAATTTGGATTACCAAATGGTCTCCAAATGTGACATGCTTATAGTCGAATCGAGCGTCTCGACGAGACGAATCCAACGAGCCCAAGATCACCAAATTCCGACATCATTAAGACCTTCAAATGTCCAGCAAACGGTCTATGATCAAGGGATTCAAGATCGGCCATCCATTCAACCACTCCCTAACTACCCTTGATCTTCCACCTATTTACGGGTCATGCCACTCACGAAAATCTATAAATAGAGATTCCATTTCTCATGAAAAGGGACACCTAATCCTAAGGAGAAAAAGAGAGAGCTCTTGCCCCCTTTGCTCCTCCTCGACCACCGCCGGAGTTCCGCCGGACCACCACCTGACGCCGGAGTTCAGCCGGACCACCACCTGAGGCCCTGCACTTCGCCGGACCACCGCCTAAGGCCCTGGTCTTCGCCGGACCACCACCTGAGGCCCTGCTCTTCGCCGGACCACCACCTAAGGCCCTGCTATTCGCCGGACCACCACCTGAGGCCTTACTCTTCGCCGAACAACCACCTGAGGCCCTGCTCTTCGCCATACCACCATCTGACGTCCTCACCTCTGCCCGATAATTACCTAGGGACTAAAATTCTGCCATACCTCCGGGAGACCCCGAAGTTCTGCCAGCGCAACCTTAGGCCTTCTAAAGCTTTTAATTTCCACCATACGGGTGATACTTGTAATCTGATCGCCCTTGGAGGCGAGTCAGTCCCCTGTAATCTGCTCAAGTTCTAGTGGAATCTTTTCAACTGGGCCAGGCCTCGTGGTTTTTCCCCTTTTCAGGGTTTTCCACGTAAAAATCTTGTGTTCTCTGTGTGTGTGAGCTGGATATTCGTGCAACGCTAAGACGTTGAATTCTAACTCTATTGCCGTGCATATTCTAGCCCGCAACACTACCAAATCATTTGAAGGGAAGCATTCTTAAATGGTTGAAAGAAAGGACTATTCTTTTTGTTGAATGCCTTTTCCATTAGAGATTAATTGCTAATGCAAGAAAATGTTTATTTTTTTAAATAATACAACAACAACAATATTAAGTCTAGATGAATCTTTTTTCTTCATTGTATTTGGTTAAGAGTCGAATTCTTATTTAAATCTAATAAAAATGACATTTCTAATATTTTATAATAGGCTTTTTAGGTTTACATCTACTTTTTTTTAACAAAGATTAAATGAATCTAATTCATCTATTTTCTTAATCGGGTCATCAAAGGGCTGATATTTTATGTGACCAAACCATCTTAATTTGCCTCTCTCTAATCTTATCTGCCATTGGAGTTACTCCAACATTTTCACATATAAACTCATTTCATATTTTATCTCTAAGAGTAAAGCCACTCATCCACCCAAGCATCATCATCTTTGCAACACTTAACATAATTTTATGCTTCACTTTTAATGGTCAACATTCTGCAACATAAAGCATTACATGTCTCACCACAATCTTATAGGATTTTCTCTTAAATTTGAGGGATATTTTTCTATCACCCATCAGACCCGATACATTCCTCCATTTCAACCATCCAACTTAAATTCTACTAATAATATCCCCATTCGATTTCACCTTCGATTTGAACAACATACCCAAAATATTTAAAATGTGTACAATATTTTTCAAATAATAATTATGACAGAATATATTTTTATAAATTATATTATAATAGACTAGAAAGTGTTATAACTTATTTTACAATAAGAATTCATATATATTGCATTAATTTCAAAATAAATTTAATGATTCTCAAACTCCTCATGACACAACTCAGGAATGAAATTATAATTTTTTATTCAATATTAAGTAATTAAAGAATTAAAATTCTATTGAATGCACAGCATAAGATTCACCAACTAAAAGAAGAGAATTCTTTTAGGAATTAAAATATATATATATATAAAATAAAAATTAACCTATCATAATAGATATCAAGTGAATTGAACTATCCATCAGATGAAAACAAGAAATTGAATGAAGAGCTCATTTACTCACTTGCAAATGAAAAATATCACATTTTAAATGTTAAAAATGAAATATTCAAACCAAATGAGAAAATGAAAAATAAAAAAAGTCAGAATATTTTGGCTAAAATATAATCAGAGTAAAATTTATATTCATAAAAAATGAGTGTAATAAAAATTAAATTGATAAATTATATATTATGTTCTTTAAACTAAATTTTTGAACAAAATATCCTCCATCAAATTTTCTCCCATGAGAAAAATATAGTCGGAATGTTAAAAGAATATTCCTGAATCAAATATAAGCACCTAATTGAGTGGCTTCCTATCGACCACAGAAAGGGTAAAACCTCCACGTTGCCGCTGTCTCTATTTGCCTTTGTTGTCCATACTCCCACGGTTTAATTCATTGCCAAGAAACCTCGGCCGCCCCTGTTTCCCACAAATCTGTCTCTCTTCTCTTCTACCACTTATCTTTTCCATTACTTCTGCTATAAAGCAAATCTAGCTCTGGCTTCAGCTCTCCAATAAAAAATTAAGCCACATTAGTTGTTCTACTTGAATCAGCCTAGTTTCATTCCATTCCACTTAGGAGATCTCAAGAACTAGAGATCATGGCTGGGCTCTTGGACGCTTTGGGAAGTGGGCTTGTTAAGCTTGGATGGTGGAAGATGAACTTCATTGCAGTGAAGTCAGTTGGAGAAGAAATGCCGGTGGTGAAAGAGAAGGAGACAACGGCGGCAGTGAATCAGAGAATGGTGAGGCAGAGGAGCGGTGTGAGCATCTCAGAGGCTACCATTTGCATGCTCATGGACCGCTTCGCCCCAAGTTGATTACTCTATATCAATGTGCTGTGTTGTTAGTAGATATACAAATGCATATATGTAATAGTTAAATAGATGGTGGCATATTTAGAGGCATGCTAGTGATGAGTTTTAGGATGAAGCAGAAGTTTTGAACTGGTATTCTTTGCACTAAAATGGTAGACTCTGCAAATTGTGTTGTGTGCAAAAATAAGTTTCAAACTTTCCTTCAAAATTTAAGCTGTTTGGTGGATGTTTTTTCTTTCCTACATGGACACTTAATTGGCCTGATAGGATCGATGTCATGAAAGCAAGAGAGTCAAGAGAAGACTTCTACGAACATCCTTAGGCCTTAGTCTGCAACTTTTTGTTCTTATATATGATTACTTGCACTACTGTTTAAGCGGAAAATGAGCAAATTACTTTGGACTGGTGATCTTTCATGAGCTAAGTTAACTAATTAAGGAAAATCTACTTGTTTTTTTATTTCTGTTAGGCGGTTTAAAGGCAAAGAAGGCCTAAACGAATAGCTTAGAGCAAGTCCCAAAAACACACCTACTCAAGCAAGATGCAACGAAGATACTTGATAAAATTTGCCATGCATGGTGATTATGCTAATTCAAATTTGCCATGCATGGTGATAAAATTTGCCATTCATGGTGATTATGCTAATTCAAATGAAACAGCGGCTAATTCAAATGAAATTAAAGTTGTCAAACCCCCAACATTCAGAAACTCTTAGAAGTTTTCACATAAAATGGAAAATAATTTTAACCTGTCGTTTTGATGGTGATTATGCTCCTATCTATAAATTATTAAGGTTTTGTTTGAAACAGCTTTAAACCACTCTTTTAAGAAATTTTTGTACTAAAAAATAACTTTACAAAGCAGTAAGAAAGCCGTCTCAAATGAAGCGCAAGTCAAAATTGACTTTATGCCATTCAATTCAACTCAATCTCTAGTTTAATCAGGCCTTGCTATATCCTAATTCAATTTTATCTCAATTCAACCATCCAATCTCAATCAACGCCACACTCAATTTAATAGTTTTCATCTTAAAAAAATTCTTTTATACATATAGCACAAACCAATTACAGATAATTAGGCATGCGGTCAATTTCAAATATAATTTCTTTAATTGGTGAATATAAAGTTTAAGGAAGGCCATAGGCGATACATGGACATGTGATAAGTACTTTGAGAATCATGGAGCATATAGCTTAAGTTAAAGCTCTTTGGTTTGCACACAAGTATGAACACATACATGCACACCTTTGTGCACACATATACACTAAAACAAACAAGGGTGCATACAAATATGAACTCAAACATAACTTCATCCATGATAAATGCATTCAAATCTACATAAACATTTTGATCCTATCCCAGGCTAGCTCGTACAAATTTTTTTAAAATCCAAACTCAATTGAAAAAAAAAACCCTCCTGACTTTAGAATGGTTTTGACCAATCAGCCAAATTCATAACATATTATACAAATATAATATTGAATTATTGAAATGTTGTCGCATAGGTTGGATGTATGACAATATATACCATGCTAATTATTTTATGATTCATGTTATACTATTGTGTTATTTCTGCTACAGAATTTTTTGTAATTAAGTTGTGCAGCTATAAAAATTAGCATTTAGGAATACATACATAGGTTTTATTCCTTAGACGTACTTATTGCAATTGCTGAAATTTAGGCTTATAACATGCCAGAACCGGATTAAGCAATATCGAAAGCAATACCAAACAACGCCTTCTCCAATGCAGGGCAATGCAGCTTCTGCAATTTGATTATAACGCTCTTAATCACAAATATTGAGAAGAACACATTGTATTTCATATATTTTACAATACACGCAATTCAGCCTTTGTATGCTAGATGTTGTCTCTAAGAAATTACAGAGAAAAAAATCAGAATATCATAATTTATGGAGTTAACCAGGTCAAAGAGGAGTTAATATGCTAAATCGGTTTATAATAAATAAATGACAAAAAAAATTATATTGCAAATTTAGCTCATCAATCCCACAAATCACTCCCAAATTACTCCATACACTTATGGTCTCCAACACTCCTCAAGCTGAGGAATAAACATATTTCGTCCCCAACTTGCTAATAATTCTCTAAAATGTGTAACTAGTCGAAGCTTTTGTTGTCACATTTACAAATGTTCTTCTGTTAAAACATATAGTGTGCAAATCAAACCTTGGTAGAGCTTTTCAATAATGAAGCAATGGTCAACATCTATGTGCTTGGTGTGATCATGCAATACCAGATTAAATGCAATATTAATAATTGATTTATTATCACAATACAATTTCATTAGCTTTTACACTGAAACTCTAAGGCCTTTCAAAATTATTTCCAACCATAATAACTCACAAATTCATAGTGTCATGGCCTGAAACTCAGCTTCGATACTTTGCAACAACTTATTTCTTATTGCTCTTCCGTGTAAAGAGGTTCCCCTCAAAAGAAAGCACAATGATCCAAGGTTAACATCCCATCTAAAACTGATCTAATGTGGCCTATATCTGTATATACTTCCAAACTTATAATCATTTTTAAAGAGAAAACCTTATCCTGGACTTGGGAGGTATTGAAGAATTTTGTAAATTGCTTGGAGGCGAGCTTCATTTGGATTGTGTATGAGTCGATTCACAGTATCAACCACATAAGTAATGTTAGGCAAGTTATAAGATAGATTAGTTTTCTACCTTGCCTTTGGAAATTCCTATGTCCATAAGTTTATCATCAACAGCTTTTCTGACCTTATGATTCAATTCAATGATGTATTTATTGATCTATAACCTGTCTTTCAAGTCTCCTTTAATAAGTTGATCACATGCTTTTATTGTGAGATGAAGATTCCCTCCTTTGGGTGAATACGTTTAATTCCAAGGAAGTATTTTAGCTTGTCAAGATCTTTCATTTTTAAGTACTTGGCCAACTTGAACTTTGAGTACCACCATGTCTTCTCATGATGCCATTAATATATGCAATGAGTGTCACAACTCCCTCCGAAGCATAGTTTTTTATAAATATAGTATGATAACATGGACATTGTTTGTAGCCCATTCCTAACATCACACTTGAAAACCTACGAAGCCAAGTTTAGGATGTTGATGCAGAACTAAGATGCGTATGCAATGAAAGTAATATTTTGCACGCTTTTAAATGGGAGCAATGTTAAATATCAACTTAAAGCGATTCAAACAATAATATAAAATAAGAGTGGGGTGAGATAAGCTTATGCCAAGTTACAATTTAGAAGTTGGGATCACAAACTAATCAATTGATCGAGCTTTGCATATAGGGTGAATTTCAACAAAAATCCCTAAATTAACAGAAAGATTAGTCATTACTCGAAATCCTTCACTCACACTCTTAATTAACTAGGCTTCAGCGGAGCGTTGTACAATTCAATCACGACTACAAGTAGGAATGAACTAGTAAGGACTAAGATAAGGGTAAGAGTTCACCTTTGTCAGTTCTTGGATATGGTTTGCCACATAACAGAAGAGAGTTGCTCGTCGATAGCGCTTACAAGGTTGAAGGTAATGCGATCAACGTAGTCCTCAACGGAGTCATCAACGTCTACGTTGAGGTTGAAGAGCGATAAACGAAGAATATCAATGAATCCTTGACTATCGTAAATAAATCCGTGGTCTTGACCTGGGTCGGCCATTCATGAGGAGAATGATGCTTTGGTAAGGTAGGAGAAGATTCCTTGCTGCCCTTGATAGATCGTCTTGCTAGAGAAGGGATTTCCCAAGTAGTTTTCAAGAAGAAAAGAGAGGAAAGGAGAGCCGGCCAAGCTAGGAGGGTTGGGGAAAACTAGGGTTCAGATTTTGGAGGTGGAGGGATGAGGAGGGATTTGAATTTTGAATCCCTAAATTGATTTTGATGGAAGGGACTTTGGGGTTAAGAGTTTCCTAAAATATATCTTCCCCTTTGGAGACAAATTTAAGGGGATAGGAGAGAGAGGGGCGGCGAGTAGAGAGAGGGGAGGGGGAGAGGGAGAGGGAGGAATTAGGGGAATTAATTTCTTTGATTTGGGCCCAAGTTTGGAAGGAAAATAATTGAGGGAGGAAGCATGGGGCCGACCAAGAGAGAGGGGGGAAAGGGAGTGTCTAGGTTCAATGTATTTGGATTAGGGATTAATTAATCAATCAATTTCAGATTTGATTAATTAATAGAATGAGGGAAGCTTCCAAAAATTAATGTAATTAATTAGGAAGGATTTGAAATTCAAATTAGATTAATTTGAATTTAAATTCCTTTTCAAATTAATGATAATCTAAATAAAGAAAGAGGGGGTTTTGGAGGAAAGTGGGGTTAGGGAGGGAGGTGGCCGGCGGTTGGGCTAGGGTATGGTGGCTCTCGGCCAAGAGGAGGGGGGTGGGTGGGTGGGTGGTGGCGGTTTGGAGAGGGAAGGGTGGTTGGCCGATGGGGGAAGGGGTAAGGGTTGGTGGCCGGCGGTTGGGAGGGATTTTAGGGAAGGGATAGCCGGTGGTTTGGAGGGGGAAGGAAGGATGATGGTCGGTGGTGGGGGAGGAAGGAGATGGGGAACCGTGAGCCCGGACGCTTCTTGGGACTGATGGGTGATCCGTTGCCCTCACTAGGGCCTTCTACCTCTCAAAAGCTCTCAAACTCTATCCAAGAACACACAATGCCAAAATTTTATTTTCAATAATCATCATCCCTTCAAATGAAGATGAAGGGGCTATAAATAGCTAAGTACATCAATAACAAACCAAAAGACTCAAATGCCCTAAAGGGCTATAAATGACTACTCCCTTAAATGAGGGTAATAATGGAAAATGCTCAATAAACTAATACATCAATACATTTGATAATCAAAAATAAAGAGGTGTAATCGTGGCCGTAGATTGGTGGCCCCGTCTCTGATAGACTCTCCAAGGTCGAATGTCCTCATCAGATGTCTACTCCAATTCATATAATGCCTTAATTTGCACACCAAAGTTTTCTTAGAGGCACTAAATCCAAGAGGAAAATTCATATAAATTTCTTCTTCAAGTTCTCCATATAGGAATAAATTTTTAATGACAAATTTCTAAAAATTACACTAATAATTAGCATCCAAAGACATCAAAACTCTCATTGAGTTCATCATTGCTATTGGGAAAAAAGTCCCTTAGTAGCCAACGTTGAAAGTGATGTAGGATTTTGGTGGGTCTTTTTATGCTTTTTGATGGAGAGGTATTTACGTGGGATCGTATGGAGTGTTTTTGAGCTTGTTGAAGGATAGTTATGGTCAACCTATGAGTGGGAGGACTTTTGGCAAAGAGTTTGGTAAGAGGGATAGAGGAGATGGATGCAAGCAGGGGTGTAAGTGAGCCGAGCCGGCTCGTGAGCCAGCTCGAGCTCGACTTATTAACGAGCTCGCGAGTCAAGTTTATTGAGCCACGAGTTCGAGCTCGAGCCTATACTCGAGCTTGATCTCGAGCCTGGCTTGGCTCAAAAGCTCACTAAGCCGCTCGATTAAATTAAAATGTATTTAATAATTAATTTAAATTAGTATTATATAATATATTTAATAATTTTAAATTAATTCTATATTAAAAAATAAAAATTCTAAAAAATTGAATTTTTTAATTTAAAACTAAGAAATTGAGCTCAACAATTGAGTCGAGCTCGAGCTTTCTAAACAACCTCGAGCAATCAAGTGGAGCTCGAGCCTATGAATTTTTTAACGAGTCGAGCTTGAGCTTAATAAACGAGCTCGAGTTGAGCTCAAGCTCGATCTCAGTAAGAGCTAAGCTATGAGTGGAGCTTGAGCTTAATAAACGAGCTCGAGTTGAGCTCAAGCTCGATCTCAGTAACACCTAAACAAGCTTAGCTCGATAAGACAGATACTCAACTCGACTCGACTCGTTTATACCCCTAGATGTAAGCAATGAAGAAGGGAAAAATAACCATGATTATATTGTAACCTCAACGAAGAATTATAAGACTGATATATCATCAAAAAAAATTATTTGATCGGGCACAAATCTCGAGGCAAAATTAAGTTGAAAACTTCTAAAATTAAATTCAAGACCATCTGAACTCCAATTTCAGCAAACTTATAGTTGAACTGAACGTCTCAAAAAGATGAACCCAACGACACCAAATTCGACCCAGTACAAGCCCAAATGGGTCCAAATCAAAGACTCAAAGCGCCTTTGGAAGGTTCAAACCATAATTTTGATTACTAAACGATTCCCAAATGTGACATGCTTATAGTCGAATCGAGTGGCTCGATGAGACAAATCCAACGAGCCCAAGATCACCAAATTCTAATATCATTAAGACATTCAAATGCCCAGTAAACTGTCCACAATCAAGGGGATCAATATCGGTCGTCCATTCAAACCACTCCCAACATACCCTTGATCTTCCTCCTATTTAATGGTCATGCCACTCCCAAAAACTATAAATAGACCCCTCATTCTTCATTGAGGGGGACCTCAAGCAAGGAAGAGAAGGGAGAGGAGGAAGAAAGGAGGGAGTAATAGGGAGGAAGGGAAGAAGAGAGGAAGGGGAAAAAAATCTGAGATATCTCTTGCCACCAAGCTCCTCGTCGACCACCGCCCAGCTACCGACCATTGCAGGACTTCCTCCTAACCACCGACTGTTGTCGGACTTCCATCCGGCCACCAACTGTCACGGACTTACGCTGGCCACCGACTGTCACCATACTTTCGCCAGACTTCCTCCCAACTATCGAGTGTCACCGGACTTCTGCTCGGCCACCGACTATCGTCGAACTTATGCTCAATCACCGACCTTCGTCGGACTTCCACCCAACCACCAATTATCGTCAGACTTTGCCGGACTCCTGCCCGGCCATCGATTGTCGCCAACTATGGCCTCTCCGACCAACATCGCCGACTCCGGTGACTCTGATCCTTTCGAACCTCCGTTGCCAGAAAATGATCCTTCCGACCTCCGTCGCCAGACTACGATCTTTCCAACCACTGTCACTCGCCAACTACGGTCCTTCTGACCTCCGTTGTCATACTACGGTCTTTCCGACCACAGTCGCTCGCCAACTATGATCCTTCCGACCTCCGTTGCCCGCCGACTACGGTCTTTCCGACCTTCGTTGCCCGCTGACTACAATCCTTTTGAACTCCATTGCCAGAAAACGATCTTTCTAGCCTTTGTCGCTTACCGACTACGGTCCTTCTTACTACACCATCACTAACTACAATCTTTTCGACCTCCATCGTCCGCCGACTATGGTCCTTCATACCACCGTCACTTGATTATGGTCTTTCTGACCTCCGTCGCCCGCCAACTACGGTCCTTCCGACCACCATCACCCGACTACGGTCTTTTTGACCTCCATCGCCTGCCGACTATGGTCATGCCGACCAAACAAACATGTCAATATTGATTCTTCCAATTCCTACCATGTAATGCACTCGATATAATGTATATTTGCTACATCAAGCCAAGGCCTTCCCGGCTTCCCCTCAAGGAAGAGCTTCATTTGTAATCGACTGCAAACATTAGTGGATTCATTCAAACTGGGCCAAACTGGGCCAAGTCTCGGGTTTTTCCCCCTTTTCAGGGGTTTCCATATAAAAACTCTGGTGTCTCTTATGAACGCTACACCCCTCTTTTATCTGATTGTGTGCTGGATCTTCATAAAAAGCTAAGATGTAAACTTTATATTTCTCCATTGACATGATTATTCTAGGACACAACAAAGACAAACCTCACCAAAGTACTTCATTGACAGAGGTCATCACAAAATCAGCTCGAAGAGGAGGTCACCAAATTAATCTTCTAAGTTTTGCAAACAAACAAGTATAATTTTATTTCAAAAATAATTGTATTCCATGGTTAATATCGTGTTTATATAGAAAATAGCCAAGGCTAAATGCAAAAGTGGTCAGGTATTACATGTTGAAAGCTTATCTTGGATCGATCAAAATACATATAATGAATGTCCACAAAAGGGTGGCCAATTATGACATATAAGAAAGGGAGTGACATGAAATTAAAACAACTATAAGATTGTAATCATGCAAAATTTGATCTTTTTTTTTTAGATAGAGAGTGTCACCAATTTAAACAAATGTTGCTTCATTTTGAAGGGAGAGAGCCGTCCATGCTTTGTTATAAAAGTAGAGTGGTCCTTTGAATAAGCACATGAAAAGTTCTTGAATTGGAGGGGCTGACCATAGGCTTTTCCTTTCTTATTGGAGTTGTCATAATTAATCATACTTAACTCATGTTTGAATTTTGAAGAAAATGGTTGACCATATAAGTATGGTTTGAGTCTCTAATCCTTCATTATGTTTGCATGCTTAGCCTTGATCATTTTCATAACATTGAACTTTTTATGCTTTTGTTTGATTTTTTTATCTTGTTTTGCATGATCTCTATCACAACTCTAAGAACTCTACTAAGTAGAGTTAAAATTATTGTAGTATTTTTAGAAGTCATCTCAATGATCAAACAAGGTTTTGTTGGTGGAGGCTTGGCCTACATTGAACGAACATGTACTCCTACAAGGGATTTAGCTTTAACATATTTGCTATAGTTTAACATTGTTGAAGGAGCCACAATAACAAAAAGATATTGATTATTATTTATAGATTTTGTGGTGTTATTTGTTTTGGAATATGTTCAATAGATGCTGTAAGGACCAGAGTAAGTTTAGACAAGGTGATAAGGTAGGCTCAAAAGTGACTTTTGGTGGAGTAAAAAGTATTTTTGGGAGAATGAATTTAAAGGAAAGTTTGTTGATAATGCTGGGAAGAAGCAGACATGATTTAGAGCTTTGATTAAGTAGGGCTGGATAAGCATGATTAAAAGGTTGTTTCTGTTGATGATATGCTCCTCAATAGAAGCCATATATCAGGCATCGCCTTTTTAGGCATTTAGTTGGTTGCTTCCTATCATCTATGGTTCTGATGTCTTTTTAGGCATTTAGGATCCATTTGGGATAGCTCTAGCTATCTACAAATTTAGTTGCAGAACTAATTTAAGAACAATAAAAGTTTTAAAGTTGCGAGCTTTTTTTTTTTTTTTCTCTAGAAGAAAGATAGGCAACTGCCTTATCATAGTTATCATGTTCTAGTAAAGCTGGATATAAAAAGCTCCTTATCATAGAATATTTGAAAAACAACTACAAAGCTATAACAAATAGAAGTGCGATCACAATTTGTAAAACAAATGTTCTCTCAAACGCACCCTTAGATTAATACATTACACGAATGCGTCCGGGTTGGTTAATGACCTTGGAGAGGGTATAGGGCTTTTAGCTTAATACGTTACAGCAGTTGTGTTTTGGCATGGTGTGCAGTTACATATTTCTTGGAGATGAGATCTGCATATGAAGGCATGTGTGGCTATTGTCATTCGATTGATTTGAAAGTTTCAAATTAAATTGAATGAACAATAGGTTGTTCTGAAAATTAATTTAAATTTTAATTGAGATTAATTTTATGCCAATTTTTACCTACTAGCCTATATTAAGAAAAATCTATAAATAAAAAATTGAGATATACAACAACAACAACATCAAGCCTTTATCCCACTATGTGGGGTCAGCTACATGAATCCTTTTTCCTCCATTGTGTTCTAGTAAGAGTCAAATTCTCATTTAAATCCAATAAAAAAAGGTCATTTCTAATTTTTTCTAACCAAGTCTTTTTAGGTCTACCTCTACCTTTCTTAACATAAGCCAAATCTAATACATCTACTCTTCTAACCAGGTCATCAGAAGGTTGTCATTTTATGTAACCAAACCATCTAAGGCGACTCTCTCTAATCTTATCTTCCACTGGAGCTACTCCAACCTTTTCACGTATATGCTTGATTCGTATACTTTTTCTAAGAGTAAAGTCAATCATCCACCTGAGCATCCTCATTTATGCAACACTTAACTTAATATTATGCTTCTCTTATAATAGCCGACATTTTGCGCCATAAAGCTGTAAGAATCGGATTGTCAATTCAACTTAACCGGACTTATTTTATTAGGCGAGCGAATGTAACTGGTGGATCGAAGCGAGCGGGCGAGTAGGCATGAGAAGCAGGCGAATCGAGCGGGCGAAGCAGACGGACCGAATGCAGGCACGGATAGAGCAGGAGGATTCAGATCATGTATTCGAGCGAGGAATAACATGCGGTGGTGAAAGGAAATGACTCCACATAGGAGAAATTAATTAAAAATAATAAGTTAATTAAATAAAGGATTATTAAATATAAATAAATTATAATAATGTAGAAAATTCATTTTTTAAATAATAATATCAAACAAATAAATTTATAAAGCAAGGAGAATGAAATTTATCTTTGATTTTGGGAGATATTTAAATGAATTAATTAGTTAATTAGAAAGAGAGGGAGAGATTTTAACCAAAGAAATTTAAAATAACAAGTTATAGAAATTAAGAATAGATTATAAATTGATTTTTATGTTGACCCCTAAGCTAAAGGCACACGAAACAGGACGAAACTGATGAATTAAGTGATGCGCGTATCGGCGCGGCGCCTCACTTGAAGGGTCAAACGACCTCTGATCGCCATACGGACAGTGTAGTTGCGATCAGAGCGTCGAATTCGTCTAAGTGGGAACTCCTCGCTATCAAATTGAGTGAAAACAATCAAAATGGACAACCGACACCCAAAATTAACACGCAACATTACTCAAACGACATCTGATCGCAAAATGAACTCCGTCGTTGCGTTCGGAACATCGACAATACTCAAAATCAACTATAATCTTGCCCAACGGAATTCGTCCAACAAAATCAGCTCGAATCCCGAGGCAACATCACACAAATCGAGGAAACACACTCAAATCGAGACAATTTTGACAATTGACCCATTTTTGTCATTTCAAAATTTAGTAATAATAATAACTTATTATTATTAATTTAATTACTTAATAAAAAATAAAATCCAAATTAAATCAGTCAGAATTTCCTCGTTATGTCAAAGAAATCCCCAAAATCCCGCGACTTCGCTTCTTCTCCTACAAATATCGCAATGGCAAGCCTCGATCGCACTTCTGCCTCGTCATTAAAATGAGGATTGTTGACCTGTAACCCACAAATCGGACCCAACTGCTGACTCCACGTTCCCATGATCGCACAACTGCTTCCCACAATCTCCTCTACGACACAAAAACCCCCTCAGTCATTCTCTTCCTCTCACGCACACAAGAATCGTAAAACAAAGAGAAACTTACCTTCTCTCCCGCTCTCTGTTCACATGCCTTAAGAAGCCATACCCAAGCCCGACCTCCAGCCGTTCGTCCACATCGGAAGCCTCTACTCGAGCCCGTCTGCTCCGTTCAACATGAAGAAGCCATCCCCTCCGACCTTGCCTCCGTCTGCAAGAAAAGCCGGCTCCGACTTGACCCGCCGAACTCGACCCCGCACGTAGCCGCCGCCTCCTTGCGATCCCGTCGTGCCCTAGCCACACCAGACTCGCCGGCCCGACTCCTGCTCTGGCCTGACCCGTCGCCGACAAAGCCGACATACCCTAGCCTCCCGTGACCTTCGACCCGTGCGTGGCATTCGTCTCCGACCCGTACCTCTCTCCCGCTCTGTTATATGTATATAATACTATATATTATATTATATTATGTATATAATATTATATATATATATATATATAATTTAAAAAAAAAAGAGAAAAAAAAAGAAAAAAATAGGAGAGGATTTTCAAACATGTATCAAGGTAGGAGAAATTAGAAGGAAGTCTCGGGGTTGATACAGTCCCCCGAATCCCTTGGTCGTCGATCTGATCCGGCCGAGTAAATTGAAGACTTGAAGATATTTCTGGGGTCGATTCACTCCCCAAACTCCTCGCCGTTGATTTGATCCGGTCGAGTTGAGCCAAAAGGGCAAGTGCCCTACCCAACCTCCCCTCGTAGGGAGGGAGCGCCAGAAGGCTGCCGGAGTTTCAAGTGGAATAAAAAAATATTTTTAAAATAAAATTAAATAACTTAATCAAATAATACCGCAGCAGGAGAAGATTTGAAGGAAATCACGGGGTTGATTTGGTCCCTCGAAGCCCTTGGTCGTCAATCTGATTCGGCCAAGTGGATTGAAGACTTGAAGAAATTTCTGGGGTCGATTCACTCCCCCAAACTCATCGCCGTTGATTTGATCCAGTCGAGTTGAGCCAAAAGGGCAAGTGCCCTCCCCAATCTCCATTCGAGGGGAGGGGACGCTGGGAGGCTGCCAAAATTTTGAATAAAATAAAAAAGCCTCCACATAATTAATTTCAATAAAAAAAAGAAGACTTGGAATTTCAAGAAGCATTGCACAATACACACTTATGTATTATTGAAATTTCTCATTCAAATGCCTATAAAAATGTTTAAATTCAAAATATATTGAATTGAATGACATAACTTAATAACTCCTAAAGATATCAAGAGCTAGCATGATTCATAACTCTGAGTGACTCAAATGCATAGTCAAGGCTTAAAATACATGAAAATGATTCAATAGCACCTCACCATACTTAAATATAAATCTCAAATAAAATATAGTGTGGTCTAGTTACATAAAATTTGGAGTTCAACATGATGAATATTATGAACACGATACTCCACATTAGCATTCTCTTGCTTTAAGCAATTTTGTTATGACAAAATGGGTATCTTGGCTCTCACAAAGCATTTTCATGATAATTGTGATAACACCTTCAAGATCATTTAGGAATCCTTGAAAGATACATGAGATCACAATCATTAAGTTGGTAAGGGCGTTGGTGTAATAATAATGTCTTTAGTACCCATCAATACATCTTAGGAGATGAATATGGTAAGGATACATTAGGAAAAGAAGAGAGAGAAGAAAAATATCAAGAGTTAAACATCATTAGAGTATTAAGTTAATTATGTCGGATGCTATGGAAATTTGATCTCTAATGAAAGACGCTTCAAAAGATTTCAAGGTGTTTTCAGAGAATTCAACTGAAACTATAGTCTAATACATCTGTAAGGGATGAAATATATGTGTTGTAAAATGATTGTAAAAAGGTAGAATGATCTAAATGAAATGGTTAGGACAATTTACGATAAGCTATGAAACAACACTTGTTATGAATCATGAAAGTAGAACAACCTCCCTATCTACTAAGACCATGACAATCCAAATACAATATAAAATATTTATCTGCAAGTGTGTGTAAAGATAGCCACCGGATCCGCAACATACTTGCACAAGTGGACAGAAGGCTATATCCCTACGATAATATTGAAAATACATTTGAAAATAACTCTCCGTATGTGCTCCGACAAATGCAATAAATTTCTAAACGCGAATGTCTGAGAATGCTGCACGGATCAAATATTCAAGCTTCATCCTCCTTGAAAGAACTGTAGTCGACCCAACTTGAATCATAAAATGCTTTCAAATTCCCCCCGATGATGGACGTGTTGATGCAAAATCTCAATCGGAGGAGTCAAACCTCAAAACCAGTAAAAGTCAGGAGTTCTTAAAGTAAAATCTATCACCTAAAAATTTAAAACTAAAACCCATCTACCTCCCGCAATGATTTGTCTGGGGTGGTAAATTTGAAATTAATCTCAGCTCACAAAGAGCGAATGTCATATCGGGTGTATCACTAAGATTCATCCTCAAATAATCTCTTACCAGCAGGGACATGACACGTGCCCTCTGATCGGATGGTTTTGCCGCAAAATGGCACCATTATATTACGATCACGGCCAAAGCCCGTATGTTCCCTAGCGGCGTCAAGCCATTGAGTAATGAATCATAGGGTATATTCGATAGGCATAAAGCCCTCTGTCAGCTAAGGTGGATTCAAATCTATCCCCTTAAACAAACACCAACCCAGGTTTACAAGGTATTTTTGGATGAAGCAACCCATGGCTATTGATAAGGTGCCTTCTGTTAGGTTGGGTCGACTACCTCCTCTGACTAAGTATACCAGGGAACATGACAACCCGGGATGACGGAACCATGGGATCTTGATCAGGCTCGTCTTCATTCCCCCCATCATCAGTTTTAAGTTTATGGTGATAAATTCCAAGTCATAAAATCAAATTCAAACCCTAAAATTGTTGCTATTATACGCTGGATTTATAACATATGCAATATCTTTAACAACTGTTATCTCTTATTATCAAGGGGGGTAATTAACTATAGGGGTTGATCCTATAGGAAACCAGAACTCAAATCATAAAGTCCTCACAAAATAAAGGCGAAATCTCTGGGTAGTGTCTTATCTAAAACCCAATCTGTCTTCTAAAAATTCATTCGGAACCTAAATTTGCTAAAACTCTCCGCCATCACAGACACAAATAAAAAAAGAGGACGGTGCAGAGAGGCTGGGGTGCGAACAACAATTTTTTGGAGCCCACAAGGACTAAGAAGTTTTCGTTCGTCTTCTGCTTCTTGCTTCTTCCACACTCATTAAACTACAACCAACCTCCGTTTCTTCCTCTCAGCCAAACACAACAGCTGCCGCTCCTCTACCACACGGCCCAACCCACCATCACGTTCAAAACCACAACCCACCACAGCAGCTCTTTGTCCGTCTCCCTCTACTGTGCCCGTCGAACCTCAAGTGTCGATCCCTCCTCACGATCGACGCTTCCTCTTAGTCGATCGAAGCCCCCAACCAGCCACAAGATGTAGCCATCACTGTGTCGACCCGACCCAATGCTGTTCGATCCCCCTTCCGTGAACTTCAGCCGTCCGATCAGGGCCCCGATCCCACTTCAACCTGCCAAATTGCACACCTACAAGCTTGCCGAAGCCGAACACAACACGATCCTTCTACCTGTCGGAGCCCCTCACTACTCCAGCCAACCGAGATCCCCTTCTCTATCTTACTACAATAGCCGAACAAAGCTTCTGATTAAACCTGAACTTCAATTGTTGAAGCCACACCAAGTTTCTCTTCTCCCGTCAGTTGCTTAAAGCCGCATACAATATGGCATTTGATCCCTACCTAGCAGCTAGAGATCCACCTCCCACTTGTTTCCGTGAACGTCTCCTAGAAGCCCTCTATTTGAACAGCAATTGCAGCAGGATTCTCCATTGCTTTTCTATCTCCAGAACATGACCACACTATTTATTTCCCTTCTCCACTTCACTATAATAATTCCACTATATCCCCCCAATCAAACAACAGCAGCCCAACAACTCCCTAACCATATTACAACTGCTGCTTTCCCGCCCAACAGCCAATATAATTTACGCCTCAAAGGCCCATAGCCTGCTCAAGCACAATTAGCCCAAATAACCAAAACTCAAGCCCATTTAAAAAACCCAAACCATCCCAAACAGCAACCCAAAACCCATTTTTCAGCCACTTCACACGCCTCACAAGCTTAAGATAATATCTCCCTTAAATTTGTATCAATAGTAATAGAATTTATTATTATTATCATATATGTGTGTGTAAGAAGAGATTAAAAAAAGAGAAGAGATGAAAAAAGAAGAAAAGAAATAAAAAAATGAATGAGACAAAAGAGAGAGGGCAAGAAAGAAAATCTGCAATTTTTGTCATCAACGCCGTCGACACACCTTGTGAAGGTATAACACCCTCTAAACTCTAAATCCCGTTTTCAGTGCTTGTGGCGCACCGAAAAATCACCTATATAAGTTTTTCTTAGCGTGGTGGGAGGGAACCAGGCGCGAGGCTTGCGGCGAGGCGGGTAGGCCATGTACATGTTTTTCTCAGCGTGGCGGGAACAATTTTAAGTACCCATGTGCGTGCCTCATTGCCGGCAGGAAAACAACTGTGCATTTCAAATAGGTACCCCTAAAGACCCATACAAGCCTTTCTTGGCATGGTAGGACTGAAGACCATGATCGCGGTGTCACTCGGCACCTACCATACACGCCTTTTTTGCTGTGGTGGGAAGGCCCAGACTCCTGAAATTTCTCCTAAATGGAGTAGACGCTGGGAGACTGTCGATATTAAAAATAAAATGCACAAGACTTGAACCAAACACAGGGTACCCGATCTGAATAAAATGAACAGGGGACCAAAATTGAACAATAATAGGGGACCAAATTTGAACAAATACAGGGAATTGAATTTGCAAAGTCAACAGCAGAGAACTGGACCTTTAATTGAAAAATACACAATCTTAAATTAAAATTCAAGTGCTAACTCATAATCCCTATCATTGAAATAAACAAGCAAAGCACTTATGCTGAATTTTTAATGAATATGATTTGTTTATAAGTGAATGAACAAAAGAAATGTTGACTAGTCCACAAGTAACAATGCAAACTTTTAATGAATATGGCAAGTAATATGCAAATGCTAACAGGAAGCGATGACAATTTCATTTATAAATCATCTAGCGACAAAACAAAAGACATATGGTGTGCACAATAGATTGCTTGTAAGTGACAACTGGAGATATGCAATGAATTTAGCTCACCCAGTAATAAATATCAATTTGAAAATGAACACATTAATATACCTGCAAGCGACGATAATAAATATGCTGCAGGTATGATGGATTCCCTGTGAACATGGACACACATGTCATTTACAAGCAAAGATCAAAGATCACGACAAATGTAGAAGAGTTGTAGTAAATGTAAATACCTATAAGCAGCAATAAAAGATTTGCATGCAAAACAACTTGCCCGCAGATAACAGCAAGAAGCTTGTAATGCATACAACGGTGCTGCTCATAAAGTGGAAGATTCACACTGAAGATGATGCAACATTTATTAGCTCTTGAATACACAGTGATAAACCATTAGCAGCATTAAACGGAGCTTGCAATGCACAATAGCTCGCTTGTAAGAAGCAACAACGTCTCATAGCGCAACACTACGACTCACCTATAAGCAAAAGCAGGGAAGCAGTAATAAAAAATGTAGATTACTGGTAAACTGAAGCAGCAGATTTGCGAGACCAGGCTATCACACCGAATAGATTAGTTCATTTGCAGATGACAGGTGAAAGGTGATACGTCGTATAGTGCATCTACGGACAGAAATACTAGGGGTGTCAAAACCGGGTTTCGGGTCGAACTCGGAATTGATCCGGGCTCAAACGGGTTGACCCTAACCTGACCTGGGTAGGAAAACGGGTCGGAAATCCGAACCCGGACCCGACCTGGCGGGTTGTCGGGTTGACCCGACCCGACACGGGAAGGCAGGGCAGAGGCGAGCGGCTAGCTACAGCGGGCGAGCGAATGCCGGCAGGTGCACGCGGGGCGGAGGGCGGACAAGCGGGCGAGCTGGCAGCTGTGGGGGAGCGCGAGCGCGGGCGAGAAATTTCGAAATTAAGTTTTTTTTAAATTAAACGGGCTATCGGGTTGACCCGGAAACCCTCCGGGTCAACCCGAACCCGACCCGTTTTTCAAACGGGTCGATTTTTGCAACCCGAACCCGACCCGTTTGAGAAACGGGTCGGGTTCGAGTCGGGTTTTCGTGTCGTGTCAAAATTTGATACCCCTAAGAAATACAATCCTGCAGGTTGAATGTTGACGAAAATGACAAGATGCAGAAGATGAATGACCCAAACTGCATTGTCAATACACTACAAATAAAATTTAGGGTGTTGCTATACCATGCCACCAGATCCGCAACACTTGTACAAGCAGACATAAGGTGTTTTTAGATTCCAAAATGAGACTTTGCAGGCTCCTTAGAGATGGTCATTTGCACAACCGATAATCACAAAAATACCCCCGCATACACATTGAAATGTGCAATGATACATTTACATTATACATATACATATTGTAATACACAAAATGCATCATGCAAATACATGTGAATGCATACACCCGCATGGGCCCCAGTGAGCGTATTGTACATACGTGACATCTGAGCATGCTGTGCGGGTCAAGAAATGAACCTAAGATCGAGTCTGATCCTTCTACGTGAATGGATAAGAGTCGACACGGCTCAAACTGTCAAACAAATATACGATCGCGACATCGACCGATATATTCATTTTATATATTCATATTATGCCTTCAAGGTCTATAAAAAAGAAAATCCACTAATAAAAGTATAATGCTGATGACGAACCTAATCCTCTGTCGACAAATTGATAGAGTCGACAAGGTTTGACCAACAAAATGAAATTGCTCGTAAATACTCCGATGATGGCTGTGTTGAATGTTTATCTCAATCAGAGGAGATCCCAAACATTTAAAATGCCTCCCAAATTTCCATGGAAATTCAAAATTCCAAAAAAACTAAAATAAAAATATTTAAAATTGAAATAAATTGCCAAAACGCTCTAAGCAAATATCATCCACCATCCATAATAATTTGTCGAGGTGAAAAAAAATTGAAAATTATTTCAGCTCACAAAGAGCAAATGTCTGGTCGAAAATATTATTAGGATTCATTCTCAAATAGTCTCTAGCCAGTAAGGACGTGGCACATGTCCTTTAACCAGTTGTTTCACCGCCAAATAGCTCCAAAGGTAAGCGGTTATGATCAGGATCCTCTGAACCGGGTGGTTTTGCCACTAAATTATGGTCATGGTCAGAGCCTGTATGCTCCCTAACGGCATAAAATCCTAAGAAATGATTCAATAGGATATGATTGATAGGGTAGAAAGCCCTCTGTTAGCTAAGGTGGATTCAAGTTTGCTCCCTTTGATAAATATTCTGATAGGAAGTGCTTGTAGAAATTTAGGAAAAGCCTTGGCTGAAATCTGATTTCAGCAATTTTAGAAAAACCAACAACAAGAAAACTAGGAATAGAACACACACACAAGAACATTTTTTTATTGAAAGTTTTATAAAAGAAAATACAAGATACAAGTGGATCTTTAATTGGAGAGGAAGATCAGGCTCTCCCAAATCTCTAGACACCGCTAAAGCCCAAAACCTAAGGGATCTCAAATTTCAGCCAAATTCAAGATATCATAACCCTAGGAAAACAAACTATTTAATGCATACAATCCAAAAGAAAATCTCTAAACAATCCCTACATTCGAATTTCCCTCCTAACTCCCTCAAAAATCCTTCCTAAACAGCTCGGTTGGTCTGGGCAGTGCGATCGGTACGTACAGGAGGCGGAGAAGTTACGCCTCTGTTAGAGTGAGCCGGTCCAATAGATCGGTCTAAAAATACTCCCAGCCCAAAGACCCACCTTGTCCACAAGGTGGAAAGACAACACCCTCCTCCATTCCCTTTTTCATTACAAACGTTAAGAACCTGAAGAGTTCGGTCCTTACACCTGTGCCACGGCATGTACCTCTCGTCACATCTAAAATAGAGACTCTTCGCCATTTTTTCTAGTAATTCTGTTTCTGTGAGCTTCTTGAAGTTATCCCCAGGTCTTCCTCCTACAGTCTTCTCCTTCAATGTCTCTCGAAGAATATTCGGTGTTGGCTCCTTGGATGCCAAAAAGATGATCATCATCCTGTACGAGCCTCCTAAATTGCTACCTCCCGTTTCTCTCTCCAGGTGCCTCTGATCCTCCACCAACTGAGCTAGCTCCATAGTCTCTCCTAAGTCACGATGCCTCATCACTCTAACCGCTGTGCGGATCTTTGGTTTAAGTCACTTCATAAAGTTCTCCTCCAGTACAGTCTCTGGAAACCCATCCAGTCGACTGACAAGGTACTCAAATTGCTCATGGTACTCCACCACTGTCCTCTCCTACATCAAAGCGAAGAACTGCTCATAGAAGTCTCCTCCCCTGCTGGTTTGGACATGTTCCAACAAGCAGTCCTTAAACTCCCTCCAAGTCCGTATCGGTTGCCTCGTATCCCTCCACTGATACCATGCTAAAGCTTTCCCTTCCAAGCACATTCTAGCTATCGTCAATCTCTCCCTCTCCATCAACCTGTTGACAGTAAAGTACCTTTCCGCCTTGTAGATCCATCCATAAGCATCCTCTCCCTCAAAAATAGACATCTTCAGCTTCCTCACCCTCAGATCGCCTCCGTTCCCTCTGTTCCCTTCATAATTTCCCATTCCCCAAGGGAGTGGTTCCCCCCAAGTGTCTTAATCATCCCTTCTACGTTCATACCCAAGCCTTTCATCGAATTCCTACTTTCTCCTTTCAAATTTAGCATCTCTTGGATCATAACAAACCCTCCCCTTTCAAATTAAGCCCTCCTTTAGTCATAATTACCCTTTTCCCTTTCAAATTCAGCACCCTTCCACTCATGTCCAACCCCTTCACGCCTCCCTACATACCCTCTCCCCAACTTTTCCTTAGGAATAGGCTCTAGGGGAGCTATTCTGTATTCTCTCTTTCGAGTCTCCATCTCCTGATCTTCCCTTTGTCTTATTGGATTAGAATTTTTCCCGCTTCCTAGGTTGTCGAAGGCTTCCCTCGCCTCTGATGACGCCATTTTGGATTGACCCTCGAGCAACTTCTTCAACATCTCCTACCGGCTGAAAAATTTCCATCCATCTGGATGGCTGAAATTCGATTTTTGACATATGAAAGTTGAGGGTGGAGATCTGAAATTTCAGTTTTCAATTATCCGATCTCCCCTTCCAACACTTTTACCTTTCGTCCTGCCATGAAAACCTGGATTTAGGCTCTAATAACAAAGAGCAACAAGTTTGATGTGAATTCTAGCCTCCAATCAACAAAAATAACAAGATCGGATACGGAACGCAGCAAAATTCAATGAGGAATACTTCTATTTCAGCCCAGGAAATTGCTCTAATATCAATTTGATAGAAGTGCTTGTAGAAATTTAGGAAAAGCCTTGGTTGAAATATGATTTCAACAATTTCAGAAAAATCAACAACAAGAAAACTAGGAATAGAACACACAAGAACACTTTTTTATTGAAAGTTGTATGAAAGAAAATACAAGATATAAGTGGATCTTTAATTGGAGAGGAAGATCCGGCTCTCTCAAATCTCTAGACACCGCTAGAGCCCAAAATCTAAGAGATCTTAAATTTCAGCCAAATTCAAGATGCCCTAACCCTAGGAAAACAAACTATTTAATGCATACAATCCAAATGAAATCTCTAAACAATCTGTACATTCAAATTTCCATCTTAACTCCCTTAAAAATCCTTCCTGAACAGTTCAGTTGGCCTAGGCGGTGCGATCGGCATGTATAGGAGGCGGAGAAGTTCTGCCTCTGTTAGCATGAGCCGGTCCAGTATGGACCGGTCTAACATATTCACTCCATGTCTACAAGGTACTCTTGGACAAAGCAACCATGACTGTCGACGAGGATCCTTCTGTCAGGTTGGGTCGACTACCTCCTCTGACTAAGTAGACCAGGGATCATGATGACCCAGGATGACGGAACCAAGGGATCTTGACCGGGTGGGTTCATCATCATTCCCCCCATCATCTGCTTTAATGCAAGATGGTCAATTTTTAATTTTAAATATTAAATTTCAAAAACCAAATCATGCTGCTACTATACGTGAGATACTCCGTGTCCATTTAACGACTAGCCTTAATCGAAAGTTCTCTCTCATTATCGGGAGGTGTAATTAACTATAGGGGCTTGCGCCTATAGGAAACCTAAACTTAGATCATAAAGTCCTCGCAAAATAAGCGCAAAATCTCTGGTGATATCTTATTCAAAATCCAATCTGTCTTATGAAAATTTGTCTCGGAACTTACTTATTAACTCTCATTGACGACCCAAATCGAAGAAAATAAAGGGGTCCACGGAGAGGCCAGGGCGCGAATTTTCTAAGAGCACATTTTAATAATGAGATCTTTTTATAGGTGTTAAGTCTATCGACTTAGAAGTAAGGAGTACAAGTGAAGTAACGCAATTCCTAAGTTCAAGGTAAGTATTCATATCCTAATTTACAGTAATGATATTTGCTTCTCTTACACATGATACATCAAATATAGTTATTTAATTTTTTTACTATTAATGTTTTATGATTTTTTTTATTAAAGACAAGTGATCATGCTGAACTAGAAGCCTTAAATTTTTATATCATATAGAGGTTACTAATCCTATGTCATGATGTTTAATATATGTCAATATGAAATGATATGAAAATATAAATGATATAGTGTATGCTTGTATGTGCATGCTGATTGATGGAACACACCTCCTTATGGTAATGATTGGGGACTCAATGTACTCGTGCACATAAATGAAAAATGTTATAGAAAAGAAGTGCATTTATTAATACTATTTTAGATTATGGCTCCTGTAACGGTTATATTATTTATGAGAAAGGATAAAGATATAAATAAAGATATGGTTAAAGATATGATATAAGCATAACATTGAAAGTCTTCAAATGAAATGAATAAATAAAACTACTTTATGTTTTGAAAATGATTATACATATTATTCCTAATGCATTGGGTTACTTTAATTTAAAAGCATGATTTACTCATTGAGTTATTTTATGACTTACCCATTTTATTATAAATATTTGTTAGGTATTATTTAATTAATTAAGATGAGTAAAAGAGGTGAAAATATGTACCGTAGGTAAGACATTCCGAATAAAAGGTATTTATATGATTTTATTTCAAATTGTTTTGAAGTTTTAGTGGCTCTTTCAGTTTATGGGAGATAGTTTTAACAAATGAAAATTCAATCAACCGTTCGACCTTCTATTCCCACCTCATTTATTCGAGCCTCCATACCAAGTTGTGACAAAAGCATTGCAAGTCTCACCACCATCTTATAGAATTTTCCCTTAAGTTTGAGGGGGACTTTTCTATCACACAACAAGCCAATTGCATACCTCCACTTCAACAATCTAACTTGAATTCTACTAATAATATCCTGATCAATATCACCATCACTTTGAACAATAGATCCAAGATATGAAAAACGTGTACTCTTATTAATGACTTGATTGCCCAAAGTCACAACCCCCCATTGGATCTATTACTACTAAAATTACACTCCATATATTCGGTTTTAGATCTACTCAAATGAAAACCTTTAGACTCTAAAGTTGAACTCCATAATTCAAGTTTATCTTCAACTCCCTCTCTAGTTTTATCAACAAAAAAATATCATCATCAAAAGACATACACCACAGTACAATCCTAAAAATTTGAGATATGTAATCAGAATTTTTTACTTATATAAATTTTCTGAGTTTTCAATGTGAGTGAAATTTGTATATGACTTCTTCAAATGTTATAATTGTAAATATCTTATTTCTTAAAAAAGTCATCTCCTTATAAATAGTTAAGGCTTGATTTTTTTTACTTTGCTATTTTTATTCATTGTATTTTTTTTTTGCACAATTTGTTATTATCTAATTCAATGTTCTTGATTTTGGTAAAAAATTGATACACTTGAAATTTGATTTGATGGAAAATTAACGCTTGTGTTCACTGGTTTTAATTGATTTCAAATTCTTAGTGAAATTCTCAAATTTTTATGATCATTTAACTACAATTGAGCTTAAAGTTGCAATTGCTTATTTGCATTTTAAGAGTCGTTGAATTGATTGGTAAATAGTAATCAATAAACTCTCAATTTTTTTTGGTCATGTAAGTGTATTATTGTTGATCCATACACTAAAATACATACAAAAAGAGGCAAATTTGGCGACTTAAGCAACAGTCAGCGAGCACGACGCATCACTTAAATGGTCAAACAACCTCCAATCGCCAAATGGACAGCGTTGTTGTGATCGGAGCATCGAATTTACCTATCAAGGAGCCACTCGCAGTCAAACCGAGCGAAAACGGTTAAAATCGGCAACCAACACCCAAAAATAACACGCCCAAATGACGTCCAATCGCAAAACAGACTTTGTCGTTACATTCGAAACATCTGAGTCACCTAAAATTGACTTTAATTTTGCAAAAAGAAAATCATGCGGGAAAATTGGCGCAAATCTCGAGGCGATGACACGCAAATGGAGGCGCAATTGATCATTTTAATATTGTTTTTCTCGTTATGTTAATTTAAAATAATAATTATGATAACATAAATAATAATATTAATATTATTATTATTATTATTTATAATAATAAAAATAAAACAAAAAGGACACCGTACTTGCTGATGTTCAACACCGACACCGAGGTCGTTCCACAATCTTTGCTCCTTAATCGCACTCACCCTCTTGTTGATAAAATGGGAACGAAGCGGAGCCTGCGTTCTTCTTGCTCACTCAAAATCCCAAACATCGGACCCGTCACTCACCTCAATCCAGCCACACCTTCTGATTCCTCACAATTGCAAGCATCTCGCCAACTACTTACCCGACCCAGCCCTCCATTTAACTCATGGCCAAACCGACCACCAATCCCGATCCCCTCTTCACATTCGATTGGACTCCAGTCGATCCCCACAGCGCACAACCAGCGAATCTCCTCTTCCCGACTTCAACCTACAGTCAAACCTCACGATTGACCCGATCTCCTACACATGTTATCCCGCTTCAAGCATTGATCCAATCCAACCCTATTAGAAGATCCTTGCGCCCAACCCCGACCCACAGCTATGATTCCCGATCGAACCAGCACCCTCACTGTCGAGCCCGATCTGACGCCAGCTTTCCCTTTCGCCTCCATCTATAGCTGACTCGAGGCCGTCGCCACTCACGAACCGCATGCCAACCATGCCCAGATCCCGTCAACCCACGACTGGACCTTCCGTCCCTGTAGCCGAGCCAATTGTTGCAAGCCTGTCTTCCGATTCTCTAGCCCCAATTTCCCTCACCCGACGCTTGTCTCAACTGAGCCTTTCATAGACCGACGACTGGCCACTCGATCCACACAAGCCAAACCCGTCTGAAAGCCGCAGATCTTTCTCTGACTCTACTTGCCTCCTTACTACAACTGAACTCTAGTTGCTACAACAAGCAAGCCGACAACCACACTCCTTTATCCCCTACAGCAACTCCCCAGTCGAACAGCACTTTGCCTCCTTGCTATCTCCAGCTACCCAATTCCCTCCTCTCAACAACAACAAACCATTTCCTACTCTACCCAAACAGCCCACTTAAAAAAAAAAACAAGAAGAAAACAACCCAATTAAAACCACTAAAGTAACCCATCTCATCCCTCTTTCAAAAAGCCCACACTCATATACTTCTGCCCAAACAGCCCATCAAAACCCACAATCAGCCCACCTCCTCTTCTAAACTCAGCACACTACTAAACCTCTTCCTCACTACATTTCCTTTTCTCTCCCTCTCCCAAAAAAAAAAAATGAGAGAAGAAGAGAAAAAAAAGGGAAACAAATTAAAAAAAAAAAGAAGAGGAAGAAAGAAAAAGAAAAGAAAATTTTGTGTTTTGTGATCGTTGTCGTCACTTCAACACCGACACCGCCCAGGGGCGGATACAAGGGGGGGCCTAGGGTGGCACGTGCCCCCGTCCCTCTCCGAAACTTAAAGAGTTAAGAAAAAAAAACTTACAACCCTAATTTCTATTCCAGTCGCTATTCGCTCTCGCGACCGCCTCTGTTCCACACGATTCCCTTCTACATTTGCTTCGCGCGACTGTGTTGCGCTTCGCACGATTCCATTCTTCATATGCTTCGTGCGACAGTGCTCCGCTCTTGCTATTGGGGAGAAAGTTTTGACTGACTGTTACTCCGGTAATCTAGTTATTCTTCTATAGAGGTTTTCTTCTTGCATTGTCCACTTTATATTTCTCCTATATCTATTGCACCATCGCACAAGCCACAAATCTTTTCCAGTACCGTCACACAAAGCTATTCTAGTGATAGATGAAATCTACTTTGAATTTTTAATCATAGATGAAAATATGAAATCTTTTTTGACATTTGTTAATGATCAATAGATGAACGATACTTTACTTGTTTATATTGAGAAAGAAGTATTTTTCATCTTATATTTAGTATTTAAATTTTTTTAAAAAAATTTAAAACTGTCAATACCAGTCCCAAGCCTAGATGGGAAAAGTTGAGGGAAATTTTTTAAAAGAAAATTTTGGGCACCCTCTAAAAAAAATTTCTGGCTCCACCACTGACACTGTCGTCGCCACCTTGCAAAGGTATAATATCCATTAAACTCAAAATCCTCTAAAATCATATTTTCGGTGCTTGCGGTGCAACGGGCAGACCACCTTTTCTTAGCGTGGTGGGAGGGAGCCTGGTGTGACACTTTCAACGAGGCAGGTAGGACTTGTACACACTTTTCATAGTTTGGTGGGGACACTCCTACGTACCCGTGTATGTGCTATTATGCCTGCAGAAAAAAACTGCAAATTCTTCACATAGGTTCCTCGAAGACCCATACACGCTTTTCATAGCGTAGTGGGATTGAAAATTACGATCGTGGTGTCGCCCTACACCTACAAGCTTTTCGTAGCTCCCACAATTTAAATATCAGCTCCTCTGGCCCGATCCAGCAGGTGTTGCTCCTAGCATCCTAAAATTCAACTAAACCAAGGGCCCAAGAAAAAGGAATACGTCCGAAGTCAAACAAGAAGGCATACATTGCATCATAAATCCCAGCCTTCTGTAATGTATTCCTGTGGGCCTACAGCACATATCTAGCCCAATAAACATATCCACCCACAGGACTCTGGACCTCTCCAACTGACGAATCTCGTGGCCACTCCAGTGAAGTCGACTGCAGCAAACGGTGGCTCAATAGCCTGGGTTGTCATGTCTGCTCAACAGTATCTACCGTATGCTGCAAAATCCCATCTATAACCTAGAGGTAAACTTGTCATCTCTGTCCAAAACGATC
Source organism: Dendrobium chrysotoxum (assembly GCA_019925795.1). NCBI lineage: Eukaryota > Viridiplantae > Streptophyta > Magnoliopsida > Asparagales > Orchidaceae > Dendrobium > Dendrobium chrysotoxum. The sequence goes on from CM034308.1 coordinate 10,996,302, forward strand.
ACCTTCAGTATCTCATGTAATCAAATAATTTCACGCACGTATACCTGTGCCAATTTATCCACTGAATCAGATTGTCAGATCGACATAAAATGAGCAATTTCGTCAGACGGTCTACCACAATCTAGATGGCATAATACATATGTCTCGACCGAGGAAATCTCATATCAAAATCCATCGTTACTTCTTCCCATTTCCACTCTCGAATGGGCAACAGTTGCAGAAAACCTCCCGGTCATTGATATTTTGCTTCACCAACTGACATGACTCACACTTAGCAATAAAATCTACCACATATTTCTTTAATTCAGGCCATCAAAACATACCTTTTAAATTATTGTATATTTTGTTGCTTTTTGATAAATAGTTTAATCAGAAAAATAAACTCCGTGCATAATAACTGATCTTAAATTTTCAAAACTCATGACCCAAAATTTGTTCTTACAGAAAATAACTCCAAAATTATATACTCGTAATTCAGATTTCTTATCAAACTTAATTTGATCAATTAATTTTAGATACTTTGGATCTGACTTCTAGGCTTCTTGAATTCTTTCTTGTAGAGACGATTGAATAATCATCTCAGCCAGAATATCATAATCTCGAACAATAGAAGGAATAACTTCTAATTGTAGTATCTCAATATCCTGAATCAAATATTCATGAGAAGTAAGCAGCATGCTCGATATCCCAAAAGATTTCCTACTCAGAGCATCTGATATTACATTCATTTTATCAGGCAAATACTGAATAGTCCAATCATAATCTTTAATCAGTTCAAGTCTATCACCTTTATCTCAATTCAAATCATTCTAAGTGAATATATATTTCAGACTCTGATGACCATTGAAAATCTCACAAATGATTCCATATATATAGTTTCTTTAGATCTTCTAAGCAAATACAATAGCAGCAGGTTCTAAATCGTATGTCTGATAGTTCTCATGTGACTTCAACTGTCTGAAAGAATAAGATATAACTTTTTCCCGCTGCATCAGAATGCAGCCTAATCCTTTCAGTGAAGCATATCATTGAATACTTAAAATTCTCTCATACCAAATGAAAGAGACAAAATTGGAGCAGATGTCAGACAGTCCTATAGCTTCTAAAAGTTTGCCTCACATTCAAATTTTTAAATAAATGCAACTAACTTTTGAGTCAGTCTTGTCAAAGGTGCAAAATCTGAGAGAATCATTTCACAAAATTTATATAGTAACCGATGATGCCTAAAAAGCTACGTATCTCAGATAAAGTAGTAGGTCTTGGCCAACTAGCAATAGCCTAAACTTTCTAAAGATCTATAAAAATACTCATGCTGCTCACCACATGTCCCAAAAAAGAAATACTCCTCAATCATAACTCGCACTTGGAGAATTTAGCATATAATTGATGCTGCCTTAGCGTTTCCATAATAATCCTCAGATGAGTCACGTGCTCTTCCTCAAAAGCAAAATAAATTAGAATATCATTGATAAAAATGATCACGAATTGATTCAAATATTCCTTAAATATAATGTTCATTAAATAAATGAAAATTGCTTGTGCATTAGCCACCCCAAAAGGCTTGACCAAGAAATCATAGTATCTGTATCGAGTACTGAAAATAATATTTGCTACATATGCTTCTATCATATTCACTTAATATCAAGATCATAGAAGATCTTACAAGCTAGTCAAATAGATCGTCAATCCTTATCAGAGGGTACTTGTTCTTAATAGTAACCTCATTTAGTTCTTTGTAATCGATACACATATTCATTGTACCATCTTTTTTTTTACAAACAGAACAGGTGCTCCCCACAAAGACACACTAGGACAGACAAATCTCCTGTCAACTAACTCCTAAAGCTGTACTTTTAACTCTTAAAACTCCTTAGGTGCCATCATATATGGAGCCTTAGTTATAGGAACCATACCTGAAAACACATCAATGCAGAACTCTATGTCCCTGTCTGGAGATACACTTGCCAACTCCTTAAGAAAAACATCCAGAAACTCTCGTACTATCAGGATATAAGAAAAAAAATTAAAATATGCACTCCTATCTTGAATAGATGCCAAAAATGCCCTACTCTTTCTTCCACAATCTATCCACTTGTACAGTAAATATTAGACACGACAGAACACCTCTAACTCTTTGAAAGAGACAGCTCTCGCTATCAAGAAATAGAGTGACTCCTTTTTTCAAGCAATCAATCTAAGCTTTCTACCGGGTCAACCAATCCATACATAAAATAACACCAAATTCATATATAGGCAATAAAATTAAACTGGACCTTCACCTCTTATCAGATATTTCTATGTCACAGAAGCATACTTTACTGATTACCATACCATTTCCTATCAGTAAAATAACAGACAAGGTAAAAGGCAATAATACGGAAGGCAAGTGCAATAAATCAAAGTAGTGCTCAGAAATAAACGAGTAACTAGCTCCAAAATTGAATAAAATGTGATATGGTTGATCAAAAATATAAATCGTACCTGTAATAACATATGGAGCATCTCAGGACTTGTGCTGAGTCAAACTATACATGCATGCTTGAATCGGAGCTGGTTCAACAGAACTAACAAGCTCTGTTTGAGTTGAGGGCGTCTCCCCGCTAAAAAACCTATTATAGAACTGAACTCACTGCCTCTACTAGACGATCCTTCAATAAATGTGTGAAGTTGAACTGTCCTCGATCTCCCTATTGGTCTGACAAAACTCTCAGATATAGACTCAGAACATCAATCCAATCCTACCCGCGGACACTCTTCTACCCTGTGTCCAATCTGACCACACCGAAAACATTTAACTGAATTTAAGAGCAGCTTATAATAATCATTATACTAACAAATACTACTTGCAATTATCAGAAATATAAATAGCAATGCAAGAAAGTAAATAAACAAGCGCTTCATATATCAGAGTAGAATATAACATATTTACCTCAGGTCTTTATACTTCCCATCAGAACAGAATTCAGAGAACTCTGACATTTATAACTTCCGTGCTGGCATATTAGAAAACATGCCCTTATAACTCTCAATGCTTAGCACCAGGACAAGATGTGCATTTAGCGCCAGAACAGAACTTTCTACACCTTCTAGATTTCTGAATCACACATTTCAAGTAGATAATTATATATTTCATTACTTTGTAGTGAAAGAAATGTAAATAAACTCATTTCAAAATTTAACAATATAATAATGATAGACAACGCGAAATATACTACTGAACAGAAGTTCACTATTTTAGAATATAATCAAATTATCAAATATTGTTCATAGCATTATTTTAAAATTTTAATTGTACTACAACATCATTTTCTGGGGTCAGATTTATTTTTCAGACGATTAAAATGACGCATTTTTCAAAATGCCCCAGTATAAATTTCTTAAAAAAATATCTAAATGTCCAAAATCATTGTCTCTGCAACATATATAAAGTTATGCGGTTAAAGTTTTGTACACATCAAGTAATAACCATTTTTTTGCTAACAGAATTATAAATTAAATACAAAAGATTTTGAAATTTTTGTATTACTTAAATTTGAGATAGGCAAAATTCAACCTACCTCGAACCGAACAATTTTCAGAGCTAGGCCGACCAAGAAAATGACCCAAAGTGGCCCGAAACAAATTTTCTCTCTCTGGAATTCCTCCTCTCTCTCACTAACCAGTTATCATGATTGGGTGGATGTGAGTGGAATAGTGGAAAATAATATTTTTAATATAAAAAATCGCCCCACCATTGCAGCGCCCAATCGCGCATGTCACTACACTTCCTCTGGGAGTCCATAGTGTTGCTACGCCAACGCGCCGCAGCGCCAACACCCTGAATTAATTTACCAAATTTCAGAGAGTTCAGCGCCACAGCGCCCTAAGGGAAAATTTTTAAACTTTCAAAACATGCAATCAGACACTCATGACCTGTTTCAGAACTCATGCAGACCTTCACGTGCCTATCAAACATTCTCAGACACATGCATAATAGTTCAAATGCAGAGATTATGTGGATTACCTTGAATCAGATCGGTTTAGAATAGATGGAAGAGTGCAATGATCTGTAGTTGTTACATCCTCCCGGTCTGGTTTCTTATATTAACCCTGATGGTTTTACTTAACTCAACTGGAGACCTAGCATGTTTGAATCTTAGGGGCTGTTTGGTAGAACCCAGGATTTCATTTAAGTAGGATTTCGTAAATCCTCTAAATCTGGATTTACGAAATCCGAAGGGGGTTAAATCCTGAAAACCGTTTGGTAATATTCATGATAAATCCTCATAAATCCTATGTGGTTGTTTGGCTGTTCTACTCAGGATTTAAGGAGGTTAAAAATTTTGAGCGGAGTTTTTTCTTTCCCGCGCCAATATAGCCGGAGGATTTCGCAAATCCGGCAAAATAGAGGATTTCGAAAATCCGGGATTTAGAGTGAATCGGAGGAATTTTCCGTCTACAGAGGATTTCGTTTGCCGTGAGATTTGGATTTGCATTTTAGGCCGTTTGGCTGGATTTCGCACAAGTCCGGCCGAAATCCAGCCTAAATCCGCATACCAAACAGCCCCTTAATATGTTCAAATGTTCATTGGAAAGCTACCTACGAATTGTAACAACAAGCCTTGGGACATAATTAGATTCCATGATAAGTTTTTTTCCCCTAAAAAGTCGAACGCCTACGGCACAAAAATCTGAAAAAAACAGAATTAGGTTAATCTTACACTACAGCATATATGGTGTCAAACTCACAGGGTAGCTTCCCGTCAGCAGCGCATTGACTTGCAATGAAGATAATCGGAAATGCGACCCCTTCGGTCGGGGCAACGGCCCCCGTTTGCATGGGCTTCTTAAGAGAATTGGTCGGAGGCGAGATGATCCCCTAAGAGATTCTCTAGGAAATTTCGATCGAGATGGCGACATCGGTGATGAGAGGAGTCAGTCCTGGCGAGTATTCATTCGGTGCGAAAACCCAGAAAAATGTTCGTTATCACAGGTTTGGAGGCTATGGACAGAGAGAAACCTAGAGGCCTGACCATCAGAGCCGAGCTCGACGGCACTGGTGTAATTACCACCGCTGGCCCGGCGCTGTAGTCCTCTCAAGGTGTGCAGCTTTCTCACTACATATTTTTCACTAATTTTCCAATTATGTTTTGAGTTTATTTTATTTTATTTCCTTTTTTTCTGCTTTCCCAATTATATGAAATTATTTTTGCAATCAAATTTAAGATTTCTTTTGAACAGTGAATTTTTTTTTTAAATAGTTATTAAATTATTATAAAAATAATAATTTTTAAAAGCTATTATTAGTATTATAAATATGTTAATTTTTTTGTAAAGTCTGATATTAGCTTTTTTACCACTTTCATACATCAAGAAATTGATTTTAATTTTCAAATAGCAACTTCCGACCATAAAAATATTTGAAAAGTAACAAAAAAAATAATAGTCAAGCGGAAGTTGCTGGAAAAGTAAAGCAGTAGAAAGCTACTCCAAACATATTATTATTAATGTGTGACAGTTATAAAAAAACTCATTTCCAATTTTTTTAAAAAATATATATTTATAATACTCACAATAACATATAAAATATTTAATTTTCCCACAATAATTTTACAATTATTTTACAAAAAGTTGAAGTGGACCCAACGGAAGGGTATAAGGGTGATGGTAGCAGCTGTCGTTAAAGCTGCGGTACAAAAAATTGTTTTTCGAAGTTGTTTCTTTTATCTTCTGTTTGGAAAATCCTATCAAGGTGCTTTACCATTGTTGTATAGGATCGAATTAACTTAATGGCCTCATTTATGTACAACTTCATATTTATTCAAATAATTCTCGTTCATGCTTGCTTATGTACATAATTGAACATATTTGAATAATCTATAAAAGCTCATCGTATAAAGCTTATAGTCAAATTGAAGCATCTCTATGAGATAAATTTAATGAGTTCAAAATCACTTAATTTTAATATATTTAAAGCTCTTAAATATTGAAGAAAAAATATGTAATCAAGAGATCGATGAAATATTATAGATTTTTGCTATATTTATGAGGCATGTCCCTATCTAAATTTATAAATAGATTGTCATTCTCAACATAAGGAGAGGGAGGCATTTGGCTTTAGATTTAAGAGAGTTCAAAGAATTAATGAATTCTGAATCTCCTTTGGACCATTATTGTCTAAGTGTCACCAGCAAACCATTGTAGATGGACCACCGCTAAAAGACCGCCATTATCAAATCATCATTATTCAATCACCATCATCTAACCATCAGCATTAGACCTTTGCCCCTTAGACCACTAACTACATTCCTCTAACCAACTTTATCAAACTATGGTCATCCAACAACCATTGTCCAACTATAGTCCCCTGATAACCTATGTCTGATCATGATCCTTCGATCATCGTCGCCCAACTATAGTCCTTCGACCACGATCGCCCAACTACAGTCTCCAAACCACCATGCATCAACTGACTACGATCCTCCGACCACTTTTGCATGATTACGCTCTTCCAACCACCATCGCTCGATTACAGTCCACTATTACTCCACTATGATTCTCTAACCATTGTTACTTAACTATGCTTGTTTGATCACCATCACCTAAATACAATCTTCTGACCACCATCCTAGATTATAATCTACTAACCATTGTCATCCACTATATCAGCCCTAGCAAACTTCATCATTCACCATATCCAGTAGCATCAATATATGCATTGTCAACAAGGTTGATGAACGTCATCGTCATAAAGGTTGACCCCCACCGACTTCACCCCCATCAACATCAATGCACACCATTGCCCGTAAAGTTGATGCATCTTGTTGACATCAACTCTAACCTTTAATATCAACACAACTATTTATGTTGAATTTTTTGATCTCCCATCTCCCCTTTTCAAAGAAGAATGATAAAATATATCACAAATGATCTCTTGAAGAAAGCTCCCATACCACAATAAAAAGTATTTTATTAACATTCTAATTAAATTTTGGTACGCTGTCTAATTAAAAAAAAGTCAGAATACGGGAAATGTTAGTGAAGAAGTTATTTTACTAATATGACATAATTCAAACAATTCAGCCAAACAAATTTCGAAAAAAGTAGCGGTTTACCGAATTATCGGTAGCACGCCTGAGAAGGCTATTAATTACTTTGTTCACATATTTCAGAAAGCAAATTGAAAAGGTTAGGTAATTAATTATTATTGTATGTTATCGATCTGGCAAATTCCACCAATCAATGAGACCCTCGTTGACTAATTCCACCGCTAAAATCCATCCACCACATAATCAGCACTCATAATTAGCTAGAATTGGGGTTGTCAAAGGGACTCATTGTTTATATTGAATCATATAATTAAACGTTTGTTTAGGATAGTTTTTATATTATTGTTTATAAATTTTTATGATAAAATTTATTTTTTAAAATCAGATCACATAGATTATTTTAGCTATTAAAAAGCAGTTGTCTATACAACTTGAAAAATTATTAATCATATTCATATAAATTTAAAAAAATATTTTTGTCACAATAATTTTACAACACATTTACAAAAATTGCACCCACCTATATATATATATATATATATGTGTGTCAATTAAGATTTTGTTTGGATAACTTTCTTACTGCTTTGCTTTTTATATTACGTCATTATATACCGTTTTTATTTTATCATTATTTTTCACTGTTTTTAGGAAATTTATAAGCTACAAAATTGCTTTCTATAGCAGCTTTAAAAAAATTTATTTTCTCCACATCACCTTTATAATCATCTTTATAAAAAGATGCAACTATCACAAACATATCCTAAGGTTTCGTTTAGAACAACTTTCTTGCTGCTTTCTAAAACAACTTTTTAGTACAATTTTTTTGGACTACAAATTTTTATACTAGAAAACTACTTTATAAAAGCAACAAAAAAGTCGTCTCAAATGAAGTCTAAAGTTTCGCTTGGACGGCTTTATTACTGCTTCTTAAAATAATTTTTTAGTATAAAAGTTAAAATTTTTGTACTAAAAAGCTGCTTTGAAAAATAGTAAAAAAATCGTCCCTAATAAAGCCTAAGCCTATTTTTGAATGATGGAAAGGGCTCAAATTGCTTAAGCTGACAAAAAAGTTGGATTATGGCATCCACACTCATTTTGGTAAACAGAAAAAAAAATTTAAGAATTGGTAAATATTCACCTTGAATTGTTTTTATATAACAATTAATCTACCTAAAATTTAATATATCCACATGCCTAATTAAAATCTTTAACATTTTTGGCCCCTTCTCTCCCACTTCTGCGTTGTAAAATAAAATTGTTGGAAAGCGGAGGCCCTTTAAGTGGAAAGATGACTGGGCTTTTCCTTTTCGCGGTTAAGTATAGAATCCGAATACCTTTTTGGATCCCTTTCCTTTATGGGAAAGACTCCTTATTACGTTATCAGATTCAACCACGAGTTAATTTGTCAAATGATGATCTGGAATATGTCTCTAGATGCATGTGAATTTTTTTATTATCGCTTTTTGTCAATATCTCATATCAATATCCTTGGCAGGTGCTTTAATTAATTTAAAGTTGGCTGGTGCACCTTCCAAGCTGCAAATACAATCTTTGTATGATACAATGGTATATATATATATATATATATATATATATATATATATATATATATATATATATATATATATATATATATAGTATTACTTTAAATTTATATTATTTTATTAGAAAATCATCATGGGCTTCTGAGAGGTGTCAAAATAGGTTAAGAGGTCAGATTCGAGTCCGGCCCGAAATTGAACCTATGAATCTACTAATCCGAACCCGACTTTTTTAATAAACTGGTTAAAAACATCAATCTGTGCCCGATCTGTTAGCAGCCCGAATGACTCGAATTTGACATATTAATCCGTTTTTTATTAAAAGAAAATTATAACTTATTAACTATAAAATTTAGAATATCTGATAAAATAAATAAGAAGATTATACCCATAAATAAAAAATTTTAATTAAAAAGATATTAAATGGGTCATTTTCGAGTCAAGTCGAACATGAACTTATATAACAAAATTATTGTGATTAAATATAATTAATTAATTTAACTTTTCATAAAACGGTATTCATGTTAGAAATAATTACATTTTCTCCAAAAAAAAATATACATATAACATGAAAATTTTGGCTAATATTATTAGTTTTATATTTAATTTAAAAAAAATTTAATCATAGTTTAAATTTATATATTATTATAATTTAAATTTGTTTTTCTAACGCACATTGCTTTTTTTTTTAGAGAAATTGAGCTCAGTATTTTTGTTAATACATTTGAATTGCATAAGATTTATGTTAGGATCTTCTTGATTTAGAAAGAAGAACTCCCTTCATGAGTTTCTTAGGGAGGAGAAGGGAGAGAGGGAAGGGGAGAGGGAGAGAAATAAAATCAGAAATATGTATTTCTTAAACCATATCTATTACAACCTATAAAGCCTCTATATATAGGCACTAATGCTATACAACAAGCTACAAACCTAAATCTAGGACCAATATATAACAATTCTCCACCTTGGTCTTAGATTTACACACAAAGATAACTGCTGTCCACAAAGATCAGCCCCATCGAACTTCCCCGCCATTGCAACAACCACACGGTTAACTCCACCTCAAGAACTGCTCCACCAACTTCTTGAGTTTTCTGCTGCATGAGCCCTAGCTCCACCTCCCGATAAATCTTCTCGTGTTGCACTGCATCCCACGCAGTCAATTCCCGAGCATCTCATGTGTCTCGCTTTCGTGCCATGTGCATCCACCCGCACCCTGCGCCTCATGCCCGGGCTCTGAGCCTCTAGCTCCGCTCCCGTGCCTTGCACTTCATATGGTTCAACCTCTTATCACATCCTGCGCGTATCCACCAGCGCATCGAGCCCTGCGCCTTCACCTGTGCCCTGCTCGTCTCAATCCCATGCCATGCACCTTCACATGTGCCGTGCGTGGTCTCCGTGCTCCCATGCAACCTCCTCACGCACAGCATGCACGCGCTCCTCTAAGCGCCCCTCTCGACACTGCTCCTCTATCTTAAATCCAAGATCGACCGCAAGAAGCTCGAGGCGCCTACAGTTTGAGGTTCCTGCACAGTTTCTTGCCCACTTGAATAGCCCACGTGAGAATCCCATCGTCTTTACCAGCAGAAGCTCTTTTCCGACCGTCCGTTATGCAAATAGCCCAACACGGACACGTCCCCGATCAGACTTTGTCCGATCCGCTTGATTCCACATGAACGAGCCCGATGCCGGCTAACACCTACGGTTCGTTCTGCCTCGCTGATTGTGGAATCTCCGCTTTGTCCGCAACTAGTCATCGCGTCCGTGATTCTCCTCTAGCCCACGCTCGTTCCCTCCTGCCTAATCCGATGTCATGTATGTGATGCCCCATAATCTAAATTGGAAGAATTATTCTTTTAATTTTTTAGTAAACAACAATCAGAGCTATCTAATATCATCTATCAGAAATAAACATTTGAAGTAATTTTATAAGTTAAAATATTAATATACACATCTATATTCATTCCCAAAAATCATATACATAACTAAGGATCTACACAATTCTCAAATATCTATCATGTCGTGAGTACAAAAGAACGGCTAAAACAAAAGGAAACATAACCTGAAGAATCTTGACCAGCCTCACACTGTCACTCCTACTTCACTGCCCTGACCTGAAATCATTTAATCATATAATAGTAATAGCGACCAACTATTACATAAGCACATATCTACATTCATTTTCAATGGATTGCAGTAAATAATGTATAATTAAGCTTAATTTAGAAAATGTCCAAAATGTCATAACGGTAGACAACAAAGAATCCTATTAGGTAAAAATGCATATTTTCATAAAATTATTAAAATACCAGAAATTGTATAAAATAATATTTTAAGACTTTTATTGTACACTACTATTTTTATATGTTAAAATAAATTTCTAAGTAGACAAAAAATACTATATTTTCAAAATCACCCGGTGAAAAATCTCAAATAAATACTCAAAATGCTCGTAATCATGATCTCTATAACATACAAAAAATTACGCGGTGAAAGTTCGACGAATACAAAGTTATTCACGTTTTTTGATAACGGAAGCATAAATTTGGTCAAAAAATATCAAAAACACAAACACTTTGAAATCAAAAATAGGGTATGAATTCCTTACAGTGAGACGAGCAATTATCCCAACTGGTTCGACGGACGAAAATAGCACCGCGGCCTCCAAATCTCAACTTCTTCTTTCTCTCTCATCAAAATTTTCTCATTCTCTTAAAAAAAATAGCAAGCCAACTCTCTGTTGCCGAAGTCTTAAGGAGGAAGGAAACATTTTAATGTTTTTAGATATTTATAGTAAAATATTATTATAATATAATTTTAATTATTTAATTTAATCAATTCTTTAGCATATGATTCAAATAAATTATTTTAGGACTTCAAAAATTACAAAAAATACCCATAAAATAAATCATAATATATAAAAAATATCAGTGAAATCAGTTTGCAAAACGGACACCTGACAGTCCTAAAATTTTAATTTGTACTGACATGTACAAATTCCTTAAGGATTTTCACCGGTGCCCAAAAATTATGAAAAAATTCGTGCAAGTAATATACCAAAATCAAAATACTATCGAGAAGATAGATTGCGATTTGGAGTTATAATGACTCTAGAAAAAAATTGACAAAATAAAAATACGGGGTATTATAATCTACCCACTTTAAGAAAATGTGGTCTCGACATTTCTCTTAAGGATTAGGGCACAAAATCGATATAAACCAAATACATCCAATCAAAGCTCAAATCAAATCAAATCAAAACTCATCAAAAATCATATAGTCATGCAGTTCATTCTATCATATGTCATTCAATTATGCATGCAAATTAATGATTCTTACTCTACCCGATCAATCCAACTCTCAATCAATTCCTAGAGCTCTGGTAACAATCAATTCTTCCAACAACTATGCTCTAATGCCAATTGTGATGCTCCAGAATCTAAATTAGAAGAATTATTCTTTTAATCTTTTAATAAACAATAACCATAGTTATCTAATATTATCTATCATAAATAAACAGCGAAAGTAATTTTATAAGTCAAAACATTAATATACACATCTATATTCATTCTAAAAAATCATATATACTACTAAGGATCTACAAAATTCTCAAATATCTATCATATCCTGAGTACAAAAAAAACGGCTAAAATAAAAGGAAACAGAACCTGAAGAATCCTGACCAGCCTCACACTCCTGTTTTCCTGCCCTGACCTGAAATCATTTAACCACATATAATGAGCTTAAAAAGCCCAAAAGGTCACCAAAACCTATAATTGAATTTAAAGTACGGCAAAGAAGCAATATGGATGTCAACAATCAAATCATAGCAATTACATTTATATGATCTTTGAATCAGTGCAGAAATGATAATACTTAAATGCAGTAGCAGTTGAATCTGAAATCCCTTCATGAGCTTCTTGGGGAGGAGGAGGGAGAGAGGGAAGGGGAGAGGGAGAGAGGCAAAATTAGAAATCTGTATTTCTTAAACCATATCTATTACAACCTATAAAACCTCTATATATAGGCACTAATACTATACAATAAGCTACACAACAAGCTACAAACCTAAATTTATGACCAATATCTAACAATTTATAATTTTCATAAGATAAAAAATCTTACCAATAAAAAAAGTAGATCATATCAAAAAAATTACATTTATATTTAAATAATTAAAAAATTAAAAGTGGACTTAAAATAATCATAATATCAGAAATATCGTCAATATCTAAATTAGGCTTCGTTTGAAACGGTTTCTTACTAGAAAAATTTTAACTAAAAAATTGCTCTAAGAAATAATTAAAAAAATCTCAAATAAAGCCTTTATTGCGCAAAAAATATGCAATACACCGAGACATGTTATATATTCGCTCACACCGACGCAACTATTACATCATAAATATTACTAAATAATTAATTCTTAAAAATTAAATAGTGATTTAAACAATAATAATAATGTAAATTAAGTATTCAAATAATCAAGAGGCTGCCATGTCCTCTACCAAACAAACAAAGCAGAAGAGTCAACTTCACCCATATGCAGAATTAGCTAATAAAACAAAAACAATAAACAAATATTTGGCTGTACCTTTCGCATTGGTTGGTAATCAAATCAGGCAATTCCCATCTCACCTTTCTTATCCCCTCCCCAATTTACCCCCCCCCCCCCCCCCCCCCCCCCCCCCCTCCCCCGAGTTTATAGCTATGCAATCATATTGTAATTTCTGCCAGGTGGCACTATTTCAACCGTCCATGCATCCTCATTTGCCACGTGTTAAACTAGGAAGAGATACACATAAATTTTTTTTTCTTTGAAGAATAATTATTTTAGTATTTTCTTTACCTTCAATAACTATAGTCGTTCAAATTCTCAAAAAAAAAAAAAAAAAAACTTTTTATTTCATATATAAAATTAGATATTTCATAATCTTATTTTATCCATCATAGATTCCGACAACTTTATTAATATTTGATTTTTTAAACAATAATTATAATTTTATTTATCTACTATTTTCTTTGTTATTATCTCATTATTTTTAAAAAAATTTCTATGTTAGAAGACAAATAGCTGCAACTGTAAGTTATCTTCCCTATAACAACTTCATAACTAACCTTATAAAACACTACAGTCATTACAAACAACTAATAAAATTAAAATAAATAATGGTTTACTTATGCAAAAATTAAACATCAATAAATAATAATAATAATAAATAATTTTATGATGAAGCAAATAAAAATAATAATATTGTATTAAAAAATTCATAGATATATAATGTATTGAGTGCATAATTTTCTTTTCTTTTATGTATTGATCTCTTGAAAATCAATAGTTGTATTTGCGGGAATATTGAACACTTATTCCTTGAAATATAGCCAACGCAAAAAATTATAAATTATATATAAGGGCCAGCTTTAATGCGCATGTGAATCATGTGTGGAAATATATGGATGTTTCTTTCATTATCGATTTGATGTTAATTTTTTTGTATGATAAATATCATTCAATTAGTTTCTTAAAAATAATATTTCTTTTAATCAAGGGGAAGAAAATATAGACGACCATATTATAATAATTCCAAAGGAATCAAATTTTTTATTTTTAAGTGAATTCCCAGAAGATTTATAAAACTTGAAAAATTAATTTTATCCAATTAGTCTTATAAAATACTAATTAATCATATTTTTTAAAATATTATTTCTAATCTAAAGTAACCAAATGAGCTTATCGTATATTATAAAAAGAAAGCAATTGCCTGCAACGTGGCTGCGGCTAGACGTGTTGAAACGTAATGGCCAAACTATCAGACCACCTAAGTTTCCTCGCATGGATGTCATCGTGTCGATGCTATCGAAGTTATAAAAGAGAAATCAAACTGTCATTGAATTTTATGTGATTAGTGGATTAATCCATCTTCACTAATCGTTAGTTAAGAAAATCATTTGTTTTGGTGGTTCTTTTCTATTTTAATTAATACTGGAAATTAATGGGGGTGAAAGTGAGTTAATTATGATCACTTCATCCTAAGCAATGACTCCAAATTTAGCTAATTAATTTAGATAAACATCAACTGATCTTTATGTGATTTATTTGATATCGTCAAATTTTAATTCAATATGTTATCTTCTTTTGACTAAATATTCACAGCTTTATATATAAATTTTAATTTATAATTAATCTTATGGTCCAATTTTAATTTATTAAAAATCTAAATTAAAATAATAGTTTTTAAAATAATAATAATAGATTAAATTATCATGGGTCATTTGTAAATACATATCCTCTTGATATTTTTCGCATACTCTATTATTTGCACATTGATTTAAACTCGGACTGAGGAGGGCAACACTTCTCACTACTTTGGCTACTATTTTCTCATTGCTTACTAAAAATTTTTATGTTAGAAGCTGCTTTTTTTATTAACAAAGTTGTTAACTTTAAGAAAATAGCTGTTCATTTATTTGAAAAAATATAATTATAATATCGCTAGTAATTTAAAAAAATAGTTTTCTCACATCAACTTTATAATCTTTTTTATAAAAAGTTATAATCGTCCCATATTGTAATAACCTGTATTTTGACCGAGATAAATAACTTTTTTTAGATTCAATATAACTCTAAATCGCAAATCGTCTTCGCCGTAGCATTGTTATTGTAATATTTTACTTGCATGAAATTTTTCGTAATTTTTGGACACTGCCAAAAATCCTTAAGAAATTGACATCTGTTGGTACAAGTGAGGATTTTGGGATAGTCAGGTGTCCGATTTGTAAAATGATTTCATTGATATTTTTTAAATAAAATGATTTATTTTATATATATTTTTTGTACTTTTTGAGTCATACAATAATTTATTTGAATTTTATACTAAAGAATTGATTAAATTAAATATTATATTAATCACTTAAAATTAATATAACAAAATCTATAACAGGAATGGCTGACAAATATGATCCAAATATTTTTTCCCTCCTATCTATTCTTCCTCTTTTTCAATTTCTTCATAGTCAAGCAATCAAGTGAGGCAGTCAGTGAGGTGAGATAATGATATTTATAAATATATATACATAAATACTATTCATGACCTAGCGCCGTAGCTCTCACCAGATCAACGCTAAAGCACTCTACATCAGAATTTTTATATTTTTCAAAAAAAAAAAAAATATTTCACATATTTGGACTATTACACATATAAATCTTGAGTGTGAATGCTATTTGTATTTCAATAAAATCAATTATTTATAAGCATAGTTACAAAAATTTCTAAGATCTTTTCTAAAGTCTCTGGCCTTCAAAGCAACTCTCTAATCAATTATTTTTTTTAATAAATGGCTTATAAAAATGGCTCAAAATCAAGGTAACCAGGTGTAAGACTCGAATCAAAATCTTTTAATTGATAGCTAAAATTTTCAACTAATAGATCAAGATGAGCTGCGTATTTGTATTTCCTTGATATCATATATCTCGCCGAATGCAACTCTTTTTGATTTATTAATTAAAAATTTAGCTCTTAATTAAGAGATCTTGAATTTGAATGTACTGAGAGATCCTGATTGCCTCAGCTGAAGGGAAAAGGTCGCGGCCATGACAAACAAATCCAGAGGCTATTTCTCGCCGCTGCATCATCATCTATCAATTATTCCATTTGGCGGATCGATGTTCAATTCTCCTGTCGACGTGTGCCCTCCGATGAGTGTATTAGGGCTAATGGACGGTTCATGATAAGGACAAGTCACGTCTATTATTGAGCTGTGGGCCCCGCAGAACCATAGCCCACGTAACAGCCTTTCATTTTTTTTTCTCATTATTTTAGTTGAAAAATTAATAGTTTTATTTTTTATAAAGATTTAATAAAATGTCAACACCGCCTGATCTTTTTCTTCGCGTCCTTCCTCGGTCATATCACCTCTCTAATATTTAAATAAATATAATATTTGATATCAGGTGAAGATGCAAATATATTATGTTGAACCGCAAATTCAAATTGTTGAGGTCCGTTTTGCATCGAAGACCACGAAATCGGCGATTACTGTTGCGGCGTGGCGGTCCCAGTTATCCAATTGTATGCTGACACGTCACCAAAATGCCCGATGTGTAGCGGTTTATCCGGTTTTTCTTAAGTTTCTAATTAGCGGTTTATATGAACCGATTCAACCGCTTAATCCTATTTACAATTATGTTGTTAAATAAAAAAGAAAAGATATGTGAGCTCTAGTATTTTTTTTAATTAAGAAAACTAAAAATATAGTTGATGTGTCATTATAAAATTATCTTGATCCGGCACGAATCTCGAGGTATTTTCAGCTTGGACGTTTCAAAAATTAAATCCGGGATCATCTGAACTCCGATTTCAACAAACTTATAGTCGAACTGAGCGTCTCAGAAATACGAACCCAACGACACCAAATTCAACTCAATCCGAGTCCAAATAGGTCCAAATCAAGGACCCGAAGCGCATTTGGAAGGTTCAATCCACAATTTGGATTACCAAACGGTTTCCAAACAGTACATGCTTATAGTCGAATCGAGCGGCTCGACGAGACGAATCCAACGACCCTAAGATCATCAAATTATGATATCATTAAGACCTTCAAATATCTGATAAACGGTCCACGATCAAAGGATTCAATATCGGCCGTCCATTCAAACCACTCCATATTTGCCCATGATCTCTCATCTATTTATGGCTCATGCCATCCACAAAAAACTATAAATAGCCCCTCATTTCTCTTAAGAGGGGACCAAGCCAAAAGCAAGGGCAGAAGAAGAAAAGAAGAAGAGAAGAAGAAGAAGAGAGGAAACTCCTCCTCGTCCACCGCCGGAATTCTGCCCTACGCCTGAATCACGCCGGAATTTTATCTTACACCGAAATTCTGTTGCCCAACACCTGAGCGAAGCCAGAATTCTTGCCAAGTAAAATCACAACTCTGTTCTACACCGGAATTCTCTTAAACGACGCCAGAATTCTATCCGACCTCCGAAGGACGCCAACATTCCGCCTGATTTCTAAGTAACGCAGGAACGCTGTTTGACATTTTAACTGTCTACTCCTAAAGAGATTCATTGTAATCTAATCGTCCTAAGTTTTTAAGGACGATTCATCTCTTGTATTCCAAGAAAACGCTAGTGGATCTTTTTCAACTGGGCGCGACCCCGTGATTTTTTTCCCTTTACAGGGTTTTCCACGTACACATACCGGTGTTCTTTTATTTTCTATTTGTGCGCCGAATATCCGTTCAACGCTAAGACGCAAATTTTCTAAATTCTATCGCCGCGTATATTCGAGTCCGCAATAATAGTTTTTCATCAAAATTATATAATTCACTGTAATATTATTAGTAATTAACCTAATAAAAAAGCGATGGATGATTAAATAATTAAATTTTTGCAAGGGTGCATTTAATTTAAAAATTATATAGGCTATAATGGATTAACTAGAGTTTTCTTTAAATTATAAATATTTTCTATGGTAAGTTAGATTATAAATAATAATTATTTCTTAAATAGGCATAATAATGGCAATTAAATATTTATTTTAAGCCAATATCATTAAGATTTTGGATAATTAAGATAATTTTTTCCTGGAATAGAAAATAAGACAATTTATTAAGAAATTTTAATTGTAGTTAAATGAATCTTACATTAAATTTGAAATTATTTCAATTTTTATCATCTTTAGGATTTATTATTCTAGTAAATGTATTTTACTTACTAAATATTTACTAGTTGCTTTATAATATGATTAACTTAATAAAATAATAATTAAATTGTTATCGTGAAGACACTTTTGATTAAAATGGCTAAAATAATAAATTTTGTTGATTTAACATATATTTATTTTATTTTATTTTCATTATTAAATATTTTCTATATTTATATTGTTTCAGAACATCAATACAAAATTTTATTTCAAATTAAAAAAATGAAGTGATGACAAAATAAAAAATAAACACAGCACAACTGTTCTTATTAGATTCTTTACACATCCCTTTTAGAATACTAGAAAGGAAATATATTAATCAAACGGTGAAAAATATTTGTATTACATACATTTTATTTTAAGATTCAAACATAAAATATAAAATTATTTTTTAAAAAAGTACTGTGTACATATTATAATAAATATAAAGGAAAATTTTTATCTCATAAATTTGAGATTAATTTTCGAATAACTTATGCAAAAAAAAAAAATCATATACGCTCATCATGCAGTTTGTATGGAAATTTGACAAGTGATAATTAAGGTGGCCACTGGTCAGCGCTGAAATTTAACCATGCGGCCGCTCGCATAGAAATATACACTTTTCTAAGTTTTCTTTCTCTCCCTCCTTCCTTACAACGCACGCCATCGAACAGACACGTGTTACGCGGCTAATTTGGACAGTCATCCCATGTTCCCGCCTCCCTCCTATTTATATACCTAATCCGCCACCTCTTCCTCTTTAAAATTGCTTGCTTAATGACTCCTACCTTTCCTCTTCAATACGAAATGAAAACCAGACCACGACCCTCCAATCTCTCCCGCTTCTTCCGCTGTCGTCCGACGACCAACGACGACGACGACGACGACGAATTGCCGCCCCTGGCAACCTCCAGCACAGCTGGCTCCGACAACTCTCCGTACGCCATGTCCCCTTACAACCCCTCCGCCGCCTCTTCCCCCTTCGTACGATCCCCCTGGATCCACTCCACCGCTGCCGTCGCCCCCTTCCCACAGGACCCCAACACCGCCCTCCTCGGCTCCCTCATCCGCCAGGACGGACACGTGTACTCCCTCGCCGTCTCCGGCGACCTCCTCTTCACCGGCTCCGACAGCAAGAACATCCGCGTTTGGAAAAACTTCAGCGAATTAGGTGGCTTCAAGTCCTGCAGCGGCCTCGTCAAATCTATCGTTCTATTCAAGGATAAAGTCTTCACCGGCCATCAAGACGGCAAGATCCGCGTTTGGAAACTAGATTCGAAATCCGACGGCTATAAACGCGTCGGCACGCTCCCACGGTTTCAAGACTTTCTGAAAAGCTCCATCAGACCGTCCAATTACATAGAGGTCCGGCGTCACCGGAACGCGGTTTGGCTCCGGCACTTCGACGCAGTATCCTGCCTCGCGCTGAACGCGGAGCAGGGGTTGCTGTACTCGGGTTCGTGGGACCGGACGATCAAGGTGTGGAGATTATCGGACTTCAAGTGCCTCGCGTCGGTGAACGCGCATGATGACGCGGTGAACGCGGTGGCGACGGCGTTTGGGAATATGGTGATGAGCGGATCGGCTGATGGGACGGTGAAGGTTTGGGAGAGGGAGGAGAGGACGGGAAAACACGTGGCGGTTAGAACGCTGTTGAGAAGGGACAGCGCGGTGACGTCGATCGCCGTGGCGGAGAAGGACGGTGTGGTGTACTGCGGGTCATCTGATGGGTGGGTGAGGTTTTGGGTGGGGGGAAGGAGGTTCGAAAAGGGCGGGGGGCTGAGGTGGCATAGTATGGCTGTGTTGTGTTTGGCGACGGCCGGGAGGATGGTGGTGAGCGGGTCGGCGGATAGAACGGTGCGCGTGTGGAGAAGGGAGGGGTTGGGGGCGCAGCACGTGCGAGTTGCCGCTTTGGCGGGTCATACGGGACCGGTTAAATGTTTGGCGGTGCAGGAGGACGTGGAGGGCGGAGGGGAGGTGGGTGGAAGATGGTTGGTGTATAGTGGGAGTTTAGATGGGTCGGTTAGGGTGTGGCGGGTGGCGAATCGGCCGGCGCCGCCGGCGGTTGGTCGGAATTGGGCTTGAGCTAGTGTTTGACGATGCAGTCAAATGTAAATATTGAGAAAAATACTAATTACTAGACTTGTATAGCAGAGTGACGAGGCTTCAATTGCTATTATTTGTAAAAGGAAGATAATTTAAAAAAAATATTATAGTTTTGAGCGTGTTTGGATACATTGTAACAAAGATTGAAGAAAATTTTGTTTACAAAAAAAGAAGAAATTTTGTGGATCTGACTTGCTGGTTTGGTTTGATTGGTTGGATGGTGGCTAATGAGCTTTGGTAAAATGTGAATTTTTTTATTCATTATATTTCTTATTTTGAAGATGTTGAATGTATTTTTTAATTAATTTTTAATATTTTTAAATTTAATAATCATATTATCTTGATATATAATCTTCATATTTAGTTATTAAAATGCAAAATTAAGAGGATAAATATTTATTTTTATCATATTTATTTATTTATTAAAGGAAAGAAAGCAAATAATTATCATCTGTTTGTGAAAATTCGGGTATTATCATCATTACCACTAATATAAGCAAATTGATAATCATTTTCGTTATTGTTTCCATATTTAAAGAATTAAATTTCTATTGATAGTACCTATGAAAAAAATATTTCTTCATTTAAAAGAGTAATTATTTTTCAACTTCATCAAATATAGATCAATCAAAGAGGATTTCAATACCTCTCTCTCTCTCTCTCTCTTCAAATACAATGAAGGAGCTCTAAGAACTTTAATCAACCAAAGAGCTATTCTTTATATTATTTTAAAGACAATTTATAAGCATTCAATCAAGAAGCTATTCACAATATTATTTTAAAGCTAATTTCTACAAGAGTCAAGCGATCAAGAACGAAAGTTTAGGGTCACCGCCCTAGTACATACATACAACACATATATGAGACTCGAACCTAGAACGTCTTATTTGGGAGCCAAACTCCTAACCAACAAACCAATGAGTGCTGCGTAAGGGGCTACTTAAAGATCAAGTAGGAAATATACTTGTTCTATGAAATGTAAGGGGTTACTTAAAGTATATAGTAGTTGCCATGTATAATGGAGATAAAAATCGAAGGCGTGGATGAGTAGCATTAGAGATATTCAAGGAGGGTAGTTGTATATGGAGACCATCAATCTTGGCCACCCAATTTAAACTGACCAAATATACTTCAGTGTGACCATGGATAACTTTGAGGGTTTCATCGATAGCTAAACAATTTACAATGGGAGATAACCATGAATGGTCGGGTTGTTTCTACTAGCTAGTATTTGAGGGATGATAAAGGCAGATGTAAAAAAATGATGGAATGAGGCAAACTTGATGAAATAAGCTGCTGGAATTTCTACCGGATGGAAATTTGTAATAGAAAAATTTTCATAGCACCTCCAATACAAGCTTAATTTTCCAAATTATCACTGCAAATCAAATTTTACATATATCACATAAATAATTTGACTCGGATAATTTAAATATATAAATATTGATTTTTTAACACAAAATAATAACTATTAATTAAAACATATTAGGACATCTAAAAGAGAAAAGTGACTATAACATTACTATTAAAAATAAACACATAAATTATTATCAATCTCAATCTTACTCTTTCAAATTAATACTCATCTGCTTATGTACCTTCATACACATCTTTTGCTTTATGTTGAACCCTCTATTTGTGGCGCATTATATCCATTTTAGCTTGCAATGTACTCAAACGAACTTTCAAATTCCGAGACATTGAGACTATTTGTGATCTCACCATCTTCTCAATCATATTTCTTGCATATATAGGATAAAAGATATTGGACGAATGGACATCACAAGCGATGCTCTAAGAGCTTAAGCAATAAATCATTCCATCTGTCTTGCCTCATACAACCTTGTTGTAATAGCCCCAAATTCTATTTCACTAATTTATAAAAATTAGTCTGTGGGAGTGCTACGGAGGCGGGATGACTCTTGGGATTTTAGAAAAATAAATGAGCGTACCGGTGCTAGGGTTCTAGGCACCATAACGTTGGGTCAATATTTTTATTTTTCTAATAAAATATCAAAAATCATTTACTTAAACACATCACCCCATCTATTCCCTCCCTTATTCCTTTTGCTTGGTCGTGAGAGAATGAGGAGGTGAGAAAGTAAGAGAGAATATATCTCTAAGTTTATTTCAATCCATTCATTTTAATGAAATTGAATAATGACAATTTTCGCATTCAAATGATTTTTCTCTTCATTAGATATTATGGAACTATTACCATTACATTGGTAAGTTTTGGATAAGTGTCTCTAGCTTAGCATTTTTAATTAAGCGATGAGGGCCCCTCAAATCGCTTTTGCTCTCCTACCCTTACCTTTAGTCGCTAAGGTGACAGAAGAGGAGACTATCTAGCTCACTAAAATTTGGACAAATTCCACTCACATGGATTGCTCTCATTTGAATAAATAACACTCATTACTAATAGGATTGTAAGATAGGTAAGATAGCCAGCAATTATTTGGCTTTCTATAATAGCAATTGAAGCAGACTTTATAGCTATACCCACCTCACAGGCACTTGTCATCATCAATGTTTAGACACAGATCACAACACAAATTCATTATATATTCATATCTAGAGTACTGAAAGTACTCATCACCCATTATTAAAAAAATATATATTAAAAAAAGATTTAATAGATATTAAATAATGTCATTAATATTAATAATGAATGATCTTTCATATAATTTTATTAGAAAAAATATTATATATATAGAAGTTTTTTATGTGAAAATAAGCTTTAATATTGATTTATAAGGCTTAGTTGTTTATTATTTTTTGGGATATATAGGTCAATTAAGACAAATTCACAGAGACATCACATATGCAGGCTCTTAATCCAAGACCTCTTGATTAATTGGAAGCCAAAGCTCTTAACCAACATATCAAAATGAGCTGCGTGGCTCAATTGCATTTGTTCCTTGTTTTTATTCCTTTGAATTCCAAGCATGGGCGGATCCCCCATATGCTAAGGGTGGGCAAATGCCCACCCTCAAAAAATAATATATATATATTTAGAGAGAATATTTTGAAATATTTTGGGTATTTTGAGTATTTTGCCCCCCCTAAAAAAATTTTTTTGCCTAACTTTATCAATCCTAAGTGTTTTTGCCCATCCCCCATAAATTTTTTTTTTTGCCCACCCTGAAAAAAGAAGCTGGATCCGCCCCTGATTCCAAGAGCACGATTTACAACTTAAATACCAAGTAGAGGCTGTGTCTTACTAATGAATTTTGAGATTATTTCTCAAAGCATTGTTATATAAACTGAGTTGGGCAGGCAAAAAATTATTTGAATTATTAAATATTTATTATCATATAAATATTATATATACAATATTTATAGCAAGAATCTATAATATTTATTATTAAAACAAATCTTCATCATTGAGGGGTGTTTTTTATTTATTATAAATATAAAAAATATTTTCTTCTAGGTGATTAAAATTTAAATTATTCTTGCTTGAAAATGTAGATGTTAAAAATTTGACCCACATCTACAAGTCATTAAATTAAAATATAAATGTCATTTATAAAATTAATATCTAAAAAATAACATCAAATCAAGCAGCTAATATTTGCTAATAACAAATATCAGCCTATAAAACATATTTCAATTGCCCACATCAATAAAGAAAAATATAAGCTTTTGGTAGCAGGATAGTCTCATAAAAAAATGGATTAAATGGGCCTAAATGTCATTATATTACACCAATCTTAAAGCAAAATCAATAAATTTGAAATTTATCTCTATAAAAATATAATCAAAATATCTTGACCTAATTCTTTTTCCCAAAAAAATATATATTTTTTAAATTCCTCCTTTACTAAAAAAAGCCATTTGTTCATTTGTTAATTTTTGAGAAAATTATGAATGAGTTTAAAATCAAGTAAATGTGATAAATGGCTATTAAAAAGTCGGAGAAAAATTTATATTTAGAATATTTGATATAAATTATATTAGGATTGACTTAAGTAATGTTAAATTTGCTTTGAGATTAGTGTAATATAGACTATTTATGTATATGATCACTAATTTTAAAGCAAAACCAATGATATCTAAATATTTCAATACAATTGTATTATAATATTTTGACAACAATTTTTTCTTAAAAAATTGATTAATCAAAGATTTGGCTTATTAATTAATTTAGTTGATTAATTAGATTAGATGACTATTCTCATAAATGGACAAGTAAGCATTGACTATGCTATTATTAAAAATCGGAAGTATTATCATCTAATATTGAATGGCGATTTAATTGTTAATTAAAACATAATTTAATATTTAATGCTACTTGTTGTTTCAACATTTCCATTTGCCTCTATAGCACTACGACATCTGGCTCATGATGATTAAGCCTTAATTACGTAAATGACGTATGATACGTAAATTAGTAAATAAGCGCCACTTATGAAGGGATTTGCTGTATAAATCTATAAGGGGCTTGAATTTTCTTCCACATGAGATCTTGATCATTCATTTTATTTTTTTTTTAAATTATCTTGTCCATTCATTATATTATAAATAATTAATAAATTAAAAAATAATGCTTTTATAATTTAATGCCCCTTACATCTCATACTAAATTCATTTTAATTTATTTGAACGCTCCATCCATTTTTTTTGGGAAGTTGACTCCATCCGTTTCATTTAACATATATATGAGTTATTGTTTTGTTTAATTAATGTTTCGGTGATGCTAATTTAATTCGTTTATTTTTAGCTTGCAAAGTAACGGCTGCTTTGCTATTAATATTAAGGTTTGTTTCCAGTTTTTTCTTTTTTTTCCCTCATCCTGTTTTGGAATTCACTTGATCGCCTTTTCTTCATGATTATGCGAACCTAACTGATGACGAAATATACTAAATTCATTTTTATTTATTTGAACTCTCCATCCATTTCATTTAACATTTTTTATTTATTTGAACTCTCCATCCGTTTCATTTAACATATATATGAGTTATTATTTTGTTTAATTAATGTTTCGTTTATCTAATTCTATACTAATATTAAATACCCGGCTGTGATTCTTCCCTTGAAAGCCAAACGCAACCCTTCGTATGTAGTTCCCCAGTTTTATATTGTAAATAACTAAACACACTTCCCTTGAAATACAGATGGCGGCGTAAATCCAATCCCAACCTTTCGTATTCCCACTTTCAACCCTTCGTACTCCCACTTTCAAATATATATTTCGCAACCCATTGTATGCACTTCCCCGGTTCCCCCTTGCTCGCATAACCCGCCCGACTACTAGTGTACCCTCTGGCTTCTTGCTTCGTTGCGTGAGAACCCGCCTGCTTCCCAACCCTGTTTCGGTCGAGAGAGAGGTATGAATCTTCTTCTTCTTAATTTTTTTTTTGGTTTGAGGTCTCAATCTTATTCTTCTTAGATCAAAATTGTTTGGAGATTGAACCTTTTTGTGATTCATTAACTCTGAATCTTAATCTTCTCTAATCAAAATTGCTTTTTTTTTATGATTCAAAAACAGTAAAATCTAATGAATTTTTCTTTTTTTTTTGTTGAAACAAATTTATCTAAATTTTTCTTGCTATCTTCTTCTTCTAGCTATCTTTTTCACTTATATAGTCTATAATAAGTGAAAAAAAATACTAAAATTTAAATATTTTATATATTTTATCAATTAAAAATATTTCAATTAATTATTATTTTTTAAAATTTAGTTATCTTAAAAAAACTAAATTTTAAAATATTTTATCATATGGAAAGTTTAATAGTTAAATTTACGCGAGCTCAATAGTGAATATTTTACTTGTTATAGATAATAAAATTTGCATTCATCTTCACAAACGAGCATATAAGAGTGCTTTATACGCTCATTAATTTTGTTTAATTAATTATTTATTTTTTCATTACCACATGCGTAGCTTTGTAGAGAGCGGATCGCAGAAAGGATTAAAGCACTGCAAGAACTCAAACCCAACGCAATCAAGGTAAAAATGGAAGTGAATTTTCTATATAGATTATTGTAGTTCAGCACTTGAGCTCATTATGAAATTTATTTACAATATTTAAAATTATTTTTAAAATTTTATTTCTTATAAACTAATTCATTTAAGTTTTAACGAATTTTGAACTTTCATCAATGTTATATTAAACTATCATAAATTGACCATTAATTTTTCAAATACTGAGAATTGTACTGAATTTGGAAGATAATAGTGTTACATTAGCCTGATAAGTATATTATAATTGCTGCCTTTTCAAATTTCATGCATTTGAAGTTGTTCTTATTGACCTTGTTGGGAAGGAAGCCTATTGAAGAGCCCAATTTGTTCATTTTAAAGTACTTCCTACATAGCAAAAATTTCATTAATTGCATTCCTTATGATAATCAGGTAACAAAATAATTGCTCAACACTTGGCCTTCTAAGCCTGGAAGACGAAAAGTCCAATTCAAAAATCAAATATAGCCAAATTTCTCAAAATTTAATTGAAAACCTAGAAAAGGCAACCTTAGAATTATAAGACAAAATTCATTATGTTAAAAACTTCTTTTAAAAAAGGTAAAAAACTTATTTTTATTTTATCATGTCAGTGATTAATTTGCTTCCATAATCCCATGCTGGGATAAACTTTACTTCTTGCATAACTTATTTCAACTTAGCTTGTTGATGATTTAATTAGTTGTTTGAATCTAAGTTATATTGGAGCTTTTAGTTGTTTAGAATGATATTTATAATATAAATTCAAAATAAATTTGATAAATGCATTTGATTGCCATTTCAATGTTAGAAATACACTGGCATGCATTTGAACTAGGCTTATTTATTTATTCCATTTATTTAGAAAAAAAATTAACTTAGTTTTACATTTGGTGTTCATTAATATTTACTTATGTGAATAATATTAAAATATAAAAGATTATTTTAATTCAATTAGGCTTGTTACAACCTTTAGATCAACACGTTATGATTAGATCAACTTCACTCTATTCTTTCTCAACATATCATTCTAAAAAAATAGAGAGGGTCATTTGAAAAAAAAAAATTTACTATAGTTGGAGGAAAATGAACAATTTTTATAAGCTCAATCATGATTATTAAGCCTTCTATTAAAATCTTGAATTAAATAGTTTAATTAATCCAATATTGAATAAGTTCAAATGTCATCTATTATTTTAGATAACATACTATTTTAAAATACAAGGTTATGAGAATATGATATCAAGATATGATATATTTTTGATATAATAATATTTTTAGTAAATAATGATAATGTTTAGATAATGTTTCACTATGTATTTTTACATAATAATATTAAATTGCTTTTAATAGTATATGAGAACAATTTTTACTAATGTATATTATATATTTAAACACGATAAAAAAGATGCCAATGCTTTTAATAGATACAATCATGAAATAAGAAATATTAAACTAACCAAATCTCCTTGACATTATATTAACTATAGCTATTACTCCTCAGTTATTAACTCTTTAAAATCAGATATTAACTATAATAATATTAAACTAATGTAAACCAAAGTTATAATTGGTCAGCTTATAATTATATTAATTTATCTTACTTCTAAAATCAGGTTAATATTAATTGTAAAATGTTTAATAGCATTATTAATATTTGTATTTTTACATAATAATAATAAACTAATAATAACATTATCCATAATTATAGTTTAATCCATACTTATGCTATAAATGTAGCTTTTTTTTCTTTCCACATAACTCTAAAGTAAGATTATCAATATACTCTAATAAATTATCGATTTCATATATATTTTATATTAAATAAGTGAGTACTTTTTAGCTATAAGATTTTATATCACATTTAAGAACTGGTAGCACTCAGCCTTTCACTCACTAAAATTCAAATTTAGAATAACATAATTTATATTAAGATTATGTTGATTTCTGTATTAATTGATGATATTCTTAATTAGCATAGAAGTATCAAATCATCTTGAAAGAAGTTCATACATGTAGTTTCAATCTCTTACATCATTGACAAATGTTGTTGTGCATTATTTATATATATATGTTTCTTTGTATTTTAAGATTTGAATTGGAAAGAATTTAATAAGTACAAAAAGTTCCTAAACTATCATTTGTAATAAGTAAGACAAGGCACTTTTAGGTCATTGAATATCTTAGTACAACTAAAAAAAATTGTGGTGCCAATGATTGTCAACTTATTAATAAAATTTTTAATCAACTTAAACTAGAAATTATGAATGAGATACATTTATTGGCTTTTCATTGAAGGGTGGTATTTTGGTCTAACTTCTAAGCCCTAATCTTCTTCTATATTCGATTTGAATTTTTTAGCATACACTTACAAATCATTTAATCTATAAACCAAGGCTTAGTTGATTATTCTTAGGTAGAAAACATCTTCTAGAAATGCTAGATTTGTTTTCATTCATTTTGATTTTGAAAACTAATTAACAAAATATTTGCATGAAATTTAGTTTTCACCTCCTTATTTGATTGGTAGGTTTAATAGAAAAGTATTGTCTACTTTTTATTGGTTTTTGGTTTGAAAAAATTACTAATAAATAGAATAATAAACAGAACTTAAATTTAATTCAGCTTATTTTAGGATTTCTTATGTAGACTCATAATGCGAAATATGCATTTTTTTAATATCATTGGTGAAATCATTTTGTTAATGAATTGTACTTAATGCACATGCAAAAAAAAAAAAAAACTAAAGTGATAAACATAATATTTCTTTCATTTTAATAATGATAATAAAACTAAAATATTAATTATATGAATTTTTATTTTTAAATTTTTATTAACGTGTATTTAATGCACGTGCAATAAAACTAGTTAATATAAATTACTGCTATGTTTTCTCACCTTTAATTTTTATGGAAACAAGTTTTAAGTGAAGATATTTTGATTCAAAATTATTAAAAATGAGTCCTAAAACTATAATATTTTACTTATATTGTCATAAGAGAAAATTTGATATTGAGGGTCTGTTTGGGACAACTTTCTAGCTGCTTTGCTTCTCAGACAGTAAACATAAAGGGGTGTCAATTTCGGGTCACGGGTCGGGTTCGGGTTGAACCCGAAACTGATCCGGTACTATTTAGGACAACCTTAACCCAACCCAATTTTGCAAACGGATCAACTTTTCGGACCCGAACCCGACCCATTTTGGGTCCGGGTCAACCTAACACGACCCGAATGACCCGGGGCCGACCAAAAATTGCTAGTTTTCAGGTCAAAAAAGGGTCAATCTCCACTTTTGGGTCAAAATGGGTCGAAAACAGGTCAATCTCGGGTTGCCGGGTCAAAAATGACTTTTTGGGTCAAAACGGGTCAATTTTGGGTCACCCCGAAGCCGACCCGATTTTTGAAATGGGTCGAATTGTTGAACCCGAATCCGACCGGTTTCGGGTTCAGGTTGATCCTAACCCGGAATTTTCGGGTCGGGTTTTCGAGTCGTGTCAAATATTGACAATCCTAAATATAATTTTATTTGACTATTGCTTTCATACTACTTTCTCTGTGCTTAATTATAAATGCCACCTGACTCTTCTTGAGTTCAAAGCTTTGTCTATCAATCAAGAGGTCTTGAGTTTGTATGTGGTGTATGTGAATTTGTCTTAATTGACACAAAAGCAAAATCAAGTGTTTTTATTTTATTTTATTATTATTTTTTGTGTGTAAAAAACATCGAAAATCTCGTGCAATTGTTAAACAAAATAATTCAGCGAGTTTTCACAAATCAATATTCGATTCCCGGTCGTTGATCACATGAACTTGCTTGATCGCACATATCTTATCATTTATTTATGTTAGAGGCATGCTGAAGGCCCGCTCAACAGCGTCCATATTGGATAAGACTTCACGGATGAAATGGGCCTAAGGCCTTCCCGAAAGTCGACCCAACGAATTACGAAATTGAGCCCAATTCGATTATTTCTTTTTTGGGTCGAGCCAACTCAGAGAGCGCAGTTCTCTAGCAAATTCAACAATGATGTAGTAAATAATTAAAATTATTTAATAAAATATTAATATCATTAATACGTCATCAAAAATAATATTGATCCAGCACGAATCTTGAAAGAAAATTGAGTTGAAAGCTTCAAAATTAAATCGGGTACCATCCAAACTCCGATTTCAGCAAATTTATTGTCGAAGTGAACGTCTCAGAAAAACGAGCCAAACGACACCAAATTCGACTCAATCCAAGTCCAAATGGGTCCAAATCGAAGGCTCAAAGAACTTTTGGAAGGTTCAAACCATAATTTGGATTACTAAACGAATTATAAAAGTGACATTCATATAGTCAAATCAAGCGGCTCGACGAGACGAATCCAACGAGCCTAAGATGACCAAATTCTGATATCATTAAGACATTCAAATGCCCAATAAACGGTCCATGATCAATGGGATCAATATCGGCTGTCCATTCAAACCACTCCCATTTTCACATTGATCTTCCCCATATTTATAAGTCATGCCACTCTAAAAAAAAAATTATAAATAGCCCACACTCTTCTCATGAGAGGAGGAAGGAAAGAAGGAGAAGGAAAGAATTTGGGAGCTTACTTGCCGCCAACCACCGCCGAACTTTTGACCATCCGCACACCACTGTCGGAATTCTTCTCGACCAACGTCAGATTTCTGCCCGTTCGCCGACCACCACCGGACTTCCGCCTATTCGTCGACCAACGCCAGACTTCCGTCGGTTCGCCGACTACAGTCGGAGTTTCATCCCGATCATCCTCCGCTAACTACGGTCCTCCTGACCTTCGTCGCCCGTCAACTATGATCCTTTTGACCTCCGTCATCTGCCGACTACGGTACTTCCGACCTCTGTCGCCCGCCGACTACGATCCTTCTGTCATCCGCCGCTCGCTGACTACAGTCCTTTTGACCTCCATCTCCCACCGACTACGGTCTTTCTGACCTCCGTCTCCCGCGGAATATGGTCCTTCCGACCACTGTTGACCGCCAACTACGGTCCTTCCAACCATCGTTTCCCAACTACTGTCCTCCCGACCTCTATTGCCCGCCCACTACGGTTCTTCAACCAACATCGTCAACTACGGTCTTTCTGACCTCCATTGTCTGCTGACAATAGTCCTCTCGACCTCTGTCACCCTCCGACTATGATTCTTCCAATCAGCATCACAAACTACCGTCTTTCTGACCCCCATCATTCACCGACTACGATCCTCTCGATCTCCGTCGCCCACCGATTATGATCCTTCCAACCATTGTCGGCTGACTATGGTCTTTTCGACCTCCGTCGCCCGAGTATGGTCCTTCCGACCTACATCGCTCTCCGACTATGGTCTTGCCGCCCAAACGAACATATCAATATTGATTCTTCCAACTCCCACCATATAATGCACTCTATATGATGTATATTTGCTACATCGAGCCAAGACCTTCCTCCTAAGAAAGGGCTCATTTGTAATCAATTGTAAACACTAGTAGATTCATTCAAACTAGGCCAAGCCCCGTGGTTTTTCTCATTTTTAGGGTTTTCACGTAAAAATTATAGTCTCTTTTATAAATGCTAGAACAATACTCTCTTATCTGTTTGTGTGCTGGATCTTCGTACAAAGCTAAGACACTAAACTATATCACTCTCTACCACCGCGAATATTCCAGGATGCAATAATTATGATAATAATATAATAGTGATAATTTTATTAATTAAATATATAATGTTCTAAATCAAAGTTTCATCATTGAATATAATTTTAATTCAAAATTTTGAAACATGATATTTTAATTATTTATAAGATATTCAACTTCAAATAAAAATAATATTCATTTTAAAAATTAAGAAAAAATATAAATTAAACAAGGGTGTTGAAGTTGTTTGAACTTTTAAACATGTTATTATAGCCATAAGATCAAAATTTAAGGCCAAAATTGATTTATATTTGAATCGGCTGATTCACCAAAAGACGGATTGGTTCATCAATTTTCTGGTTAGACTACAGGTTCTGATCAGTTCTTTCCAAATATGGTTTTAGGGCTAAATCAAATCGGCCAAATGGTTGATTTAGGATTGAATTATTGGACCACCCCACTCAATCTAATTTTAAAACTATATATATATATATATATATATATATATATATATATATATATATATATAGGTGAAAAATCCTTTGTTGCCTTCCAACTTTCGGCCTGTCAGTCTATGCTTGTCTGTTTATAAGTTGGTAGCAAAAATATTGCATAATAGGATGAGTAGTTGTATTCCAAAAATTATATCTCTATTGTGTGTGTTAGCTTTGTGTGCAATCTGATTGTGCTGATCAATCGATTTTTATGATGTTCATGACCGTCGCGTGTTATCTAATTGTGTCGATCAATTAAGTTGTATTTTTATCTTAGACCTTAATGCCAATGATCAAGCTCATTGGGGGATTTTAAAGAAGTAGTGCCCATCTTACTTGAGGTTCAGGGGCCTTGTCCCCCCCCCCCCAAAAGAATTTATTTTTTTGTACAATTGTATATAGTTGTGGCAGTATAGGTTGCAACGCCACATCGTTACCTGATAGATTTATAAACAAAGAGTGGAGCACTGAGGCGTTCCTGTTGACCTCCAAATTACCACATTAAATCCCACTCAAATCCCTTAAATTATGTTGAAACCCACATACCTCGTACCGTACAACATCTCCATGAACCCCCACTGAAATCCCACTCGGATCCCTGCAAATCGACGCCGAAACAGTCCATAAATCTTGCATCTCGAGCAAGCAACAGTTTGCATTGTTAAAACAAGAGCGAAGTTCCCAATTTTGGTTCTTCTTCTTCCGATCTTAGAGCCAACCCCTCTAAGTCCCGATCGGATTCTTCCGACTCCAATTACTCCAAAATCCATGCAAGAGCATCCCAATCTGGCTCTCGTTTGAAACCTCCACCTCTTAGTGCCGCAAGCGTCCGACCGAGAACAACCATGATTCCTAACCTCAAACTCCACATACAGTCGAACCCTCTTCTTGTATCTGCCTCCTCCTCTAAGAGCCGAAGCCCATCGAACTGCTCATCTCCCGTAACTTTTCTTCCACCTACTGGTCATTTGAGCCCATCTGCACCTAGTCGAACATCTCCATAACCCGATTCCTCTCGCTTCTTCTTCCCGTGCAAGCGAACTCCACTGCCTCCTTCACACTCCGATCACTTCTTCCAGGCCATTCACGCCCGACTCCAGCCGGCTCCCACAGTCCTGATCCCACCTACCACAAATAACCCCTAATCGACCTCCCATGTCCGTCTGCAAGCAAGCATCGAACTCTCCCATCCTTCCAAATAGCCGAATACTACCTAAATCCGGCAGGCAAGTCGAGCCGAACCCGCCTCTACTACGTCTGATCTGAGACCCTTGATCCACCTCCTAATCCGCCGACCTCACCATTTCCTTCAGCTCATGAACTCCAAGTCCTCCTACTCTCTACAGGACAAAGCCCCTTCAGCAGCCCTCTCTATTCGATTCCTACAGCACCCCACTAGCCTCAACCCACCTCTCTCTATGAGTCTGTCTTAATATTATTGATATATTTAATATTATTAATAGTATCAATCTGTATTATTATTATTTTAAAAAAGAGAGAAAGAGTAAAAAAAGGAAGAACTTGAGAGAGAAAATGTTGTGCATCACCTCAATCCTCGTGCCCTCGACACTTCCATCATCGTCGTCATTGCCTCGTCGCTTAGGTATAATGATCCATAAACTCAAAAGATCTTAAATCCCGCTTTCAGAGTTTGCAGCACACCAAAAAATCACATATACATATTTTTTTAGCATGGTGGGAGGGATCCCGATGTGAAGCTTGCTGTGAAGTGGGTAAGCCTTGTATATGTTTTTCTTAGCATGGCGGGAACACTCCTAAGTACCCGTGTGCATGCTTTAGTGCTGGCAGGGAAAAATTGTGCATTTCAAATAGGTACATCTGAAGATCCATACACGTTTTTCTTAACGTGGCGGGATTGAAGACCACGACCACGGTTTCGCCTGATGCCTACCATTCATGCTTTTCATAGTGTGGTGGGAAGGCCAAGACTCCCAAAATTTCTCATAAATGGGAGAGACGTCAAGAGGCTGCCAAATTTTTAAGAGGAGACTTGACTTGAACCAAAACGCAGAGGACTAAGCTTGCAAATTATTGAACCGAACATTAAGGAACCAAACTTAAGTAAATGCATAAAATGATATTATAATTCATAAAATAACAAATAATTGGACATAGGGACATGTGATGAATGCAATTAAGTCCCTACAATCAATACCAAACATATAAATAAGCACATTGAACTCAACAAGCAATGAAAATTAAAAAGAATGTATAGTTTGATCGCAAGCATATGTATAAAGTCCCCAGCAAGTAAATTGCCTACAAATGATGATAGTTGATGTGTAATATTCACGTCAATCATGCAAGCAAATATAGTAACCCCTGCATGCAAGCAATATTAATCAACATACAATGAGTGTAGTGGTTTCCCCATGCTTAACAATCAACAAGCTTGCAAGTGAAGAGGCATGCAGAAGTCTCCTATGAATATAAAGCCATCATGGAAGTAAGTGTAGCAACTTGTCAGCAAATACGCACGGGAAAATTAGCATTGTAACAACATTCCTACAGCGAACACTGAAATACACGCAAGCAAATGTAGCAATTCATGGATCAACATGTATAAGAAAATTGATGATGAATACAATAACTCATCAATCAACAGTCAAGGAGGAATTGGCGATGAATGCAACTCACCTGATGATCAGCGTCAATTTATAGATGAACACACATTCGCTTGTAAATAATAACACTGACAGCTACCCTATGAATGCACTCAAAGAGACTAAAGAATATAATGACATGTTCATGTGTGAAGTATGAGAGTTACGCAATGGATGGTGCAATCTCCCTACAACCAACATCAACAT
The DNA here is from genome assembly GCA_019925795.1 of Dendrobium chrysotoxum. Taxonomy (NCBI): domain Eukaryota; kingdom Viridiplantae; phylum Streptophyta; class Magnoliopsida; order Asparagales; family Orchidaceae; genus Dendrobium; species Dendrobium chrysotoxum. The sequence goes on from CM034308.1 coordinate 11,031,573, forward strand.
GCATATGAACACGCTAACTCATATACAAGTGTGCATAGAGAAATGTGCAATGAATGTAGCTCACCCTTACAGCCAACATTAAGTAACTATCAAGCAAATATGCTAACCCCCAGCAAGCAAAGGAAGCTAATACGCAACAAATGTAAATATTTACGAGTAACACTACAAAATTTGTATTCAATACAGCTTGCCCATCGATACCAGCGCAAGGCCTGTAGTGCATACAATGGTTCTGCTAATAAGTAATGATAGTGGATGTATTATAAATATAATGAATCATCTACATACATGAATAAGAGGATAGTAACGAGTGCTATACACTGCCTGTGCGCGAAGTAACAAACTTGTGGTAAATGCAAAAATTTACAAGCCACTACAGGAAATGCGTCGTGTGTGCAACAATCTGCATACAACGGCTATTGGCCTATGGATACTCATTGAAGACCCGCAAGCAGATTTAATAAAACTTATAGTGCATGACAACTTGCATGTAAGAAGCTACAAGCAACCCGTAGCGTAGCGCTATGACCTGCCTACAAGCAATATACATGTCGAATGCAGTCCACTTGCATGCAACAGTGGACAACATTTGAATGCCTATTGATGACATATTACGCACGAGCAAATTCAATAAAACTTTTAAACTCTATAATTCACTTGTAAGCAGAAGCAGGAGATCAATAGTAAAAATTGTGGTCACTGATAAATTAAATCGCTTAGAAATGACTGGCGAAAGGCTCCTGATGCGCCGTACAGCTCATTTGCAGGCTGAAATACAATCCCGCAGGCCAAATATTGAAGAAAATAATCGTGATGTGCAGAAGATGAAGTGAGCTAAACTGCCCTAACAATGAGCAATAAACGAAGTACAATGCCATGCCATCGAATCTGCAACACTCATACAAGTAGACAGAAGGTGTCTACAAGCATCTAAATAAAATGTTGTGCACTCTCAAATGATAATTATTCGCACAACTGATTAGGGCAAAACACTTTAAAATGCCCTCCCACGTGCATTGCAATAGACAAAATGTTTCATTAATGCACGACATCCAACATGGCTAGATGCATCAGGTTGTAGTAGTGCATCAGATTAACATACAAATGCACTACACACATATATTATAATATATAGAACACATTGTGCGAGCATATTATCCAACATGTAAAATGTATTACGTAGCAGCTGCGCTCTACATTAACGTACAAATACATCATATGCTATATTAACGCGTTAAACCAATAAATTGCATATCAAGCACATCATGCAAAATGCATTCAACATCAATACCCGCATAAGCCCAATGAACATGATGTATGCACACACGTGACATCTAAGGATGCAACGTAGGTCAATACATGAACTTAAGTTCGAGCCCAATCATTATATGTGAATAAATAAGAGTCATACACGACTCAAATCATCAAACAAATGTACGATTACGGTGTCGATTAGGATATTTATTATATATATTTATGTTAGGCCTTCAAGGTCTATTACAAGAAAAAATCGCTAATAAAGGCATAAAGTCGATAATAACCCATCATCTGTCAGCAAGTAGACAGTGTCGATAAGGTTCAACCAATAAAATAAAATTGCCCATAAATACCCCGATGATAGCTGTGTTGATAGAAAATCTCAATCGGAGGGGATCCCAAACATTTTAAATGCCTCTCAAATTACCATAAAATACATTTAAATTGACTTCGGCGTCACCCCGATGATGACTGTGTTGAAAAAAATCTCAACCTTAGGGGATCACAAACATTTAAAAATACCTCCCAAATGCCCATAAAAATTCAAAATTCTAAAAATCGCCCAAAATTTAAAATATTTAAAATTGAAATAAATCACCAAAATATTTAAAGCAAAAATACCCATCCACCCTCTATAATAGTTTGCCGAGATGGACAAATATGAAAATCACTTCTGCTCACAAAAAGTAATGTCTGATTGAGAATATCACTAGGATTCATTCTCAATCTATCTCTTGCCAGTAAGGACGTGTCATGTATCCTCTAACTGGTGGTTTCGCCACCAAATGGCACCACAAATAAATAGTTATGATCGATACCCTCTAATTGGGTGGTTTTGTAGCCAAATGATAATGCTAAATTATGGTCATAGTCAGAGCCCACATGTTCCTCAATGGCTTCAAATCATTGAGATATGAATCAATATAATATAATCGATAGGGCACAAAGCCCTCTGTTAGCTAAGGTGGATTCAAATTTATCCCCTTAAATAAATATTCACCCTATGTCTATAAGGTACCTTTGGACGAAGCAACTCAGACTGTTGATCAAGATCCTTCTGTCAGGTTGGGTCGACTACCTCCTATAACTAAGTAAACTAGGGACTATGATGACCCGGGACGACGGAACCATGGGGTCTTAATCGGGTTCATCATCATTCCCTTCACCATCCGCTTTAACTACAAGGTGGTAAATTTCCAATTTTAAATACCTTAACCTATGCTGCTACTATACGCCGGATACTATTTAATCGAAAGTTCTCTCTAAATATCGGGAGGGGTAATTAACTATAGGAGCTTGCGCCTATAAGAAATCTGAACTCAAATCATAAAGTCCTCACAAAATGAGGGTGAAATCTCAAGGCAATGTCTTATCCAAAACCCAATTTACCTTTTGAAAATTTGCCTTGGAACATACAAGTCAAAACTCTCCTCAACGACCCAAAGAAAAAGAAAGCGATCCGCGGAGAGGGGGGCGCGAATTTTCGGAGCCCACAGCTCTAAACCTCAGCATCGCAAATTGAGCTAGGCAATTCTCTTTCTCATTTGTTATATTTTGTTTAAAAGATTGCATCCTTTGTTGTATTGAAAATCATTTTTAATCTGTTTTGAGTGTAGAACAAAGAGAGAAGTGAAGATAGACAACTAGAGAGAGTGAGAAGAGAGATAATTTGTACGATTTCTCACAAATTTCATAATGAATTTCTTGATGCGGTGTAGTTTCATGATTTTTTTTTTCCTTAATGTGGTGTGGCTTCATGGTTTTTTTTTCCGCTTTTAAGTTTTTCACGTTAAACCTTGATGTTTATTTCATTTGATTTTCTTTTATTATTTGTTTTGTTGCGTGCTTTTCTTCCCAACATTTTGTGAAGTTTAAATATATCAAATTAAAAAATAATTTATTTTTTAGAAGGATGTTTTCATTATTATTGATTTTATTTGTTAAAACTGATCAACACTTTAAAATAATAAAATGATTCTACCATAGCATCAAACCACAAGGCTATTGTAGTAAATATCATATTTTTTGAAGGAGGATTTTCATCTGCATCACATATGTTTTATATACTCACATATCTAATATCTAAATCTTCATATTTATTTACATAACACCTCAAAATTTTGAAATCACGTTAACACTAATACCATCTTATTTAAAATAAAACAAACATTTGCATACATATATTTTAATGCGATTTAGTAGCTAAATTGATATATAAATAAACATTAAAAATTTAAATACATTTTCATTCAGATGCTAAAATGATATATTATTAATTAAATATAAAATTTCAGATTTGAGATATGTAAATATATTTTCATACATATCTTTTGATATAAATTAGATATTAAAATTATTTATAAGTAAATATTAAAATTCAGATAGTAGCTTCTATTGAAGAAAATGAAATGCAGTTTAAAAATATTTAAAAAACTAAGTAGAAATTCACTGTTCTTCCTGTGAAAAGCAGTGCTTACAAGAACTTCTGTAGAGACAAAAAACAGAGAGCATGGAGAAGAGTTCTTAGAGACAACTTCTCCACTGCTTGCTGCTTTTGTCTACTCTATGCCAAGCTCAACAGATATACTAAGTCGCTTACTTATATTTATTATAAAAATTTCAAAGATTTTCCTTTTATGTTTCTTCTGAAAAATAAAAATACAAGTTTCAGCTTGCCCTCTACAAACAATCTTGCCTTATATTCTTCAATCAGGTTATATAGACCCACTTTTAAGTCATTTTTTCCTGTAGATTTAGGATTCATTTGCAACAGCTTTTTTTATTGCTTTATGAGAAGCAGTTATCTATTACAACAATTTTAAATTTAAAAAAAATTATGCTAAAAAATTACTTCATAAAGCAGTAAAAAAACTATCCCAAACGGAGCCTTAATCTCCTCAGCTGTAACTTTCTATAATTGATAGAATTATTCATCTATCCGAGCTAGTTGTCTTTTTTATCTTTTATTAGTTCGTTTTTTTTTTCAGCAAATGAGCATATTCAAAACACATCTTAATTCACGTAAATCACAAAATTTGGATTACTCATTTGAAGGGAATTCTCTGCCTCTACCAGTCCTCAAATATACCTATATGTAAAATTCCTAGTAGCTGATTAACTCCTCTTGCTACTCCTCTAGTAAAAGAATCAAGATGCTGCTTTCCAAAAAGGCAACCTTCACACAATTGATCAGGTGATTGATATATGGAACACCTGCAACTTTCTTCTTCTGATATAACTTCAGGCTATGAAAGCTTAAATGCCTGTACCATGAATGCAGATCCGCGATTCATCTTTCATAGCAGTTCTGAAACAAGCTAAAGAAATTTTCTAGGAAAATGTTCTGTTCTTAGACGTTAGAACATTGACTATTACCTTCCAATTGGATCTTTAATTCTGCTGTACTCTTACCAAAGATATCTTATAGCTCTTTTCAACCATTTGTCCCAGACTCAACAAGTTCTTTTTAAGCTTCGGAACATATGGCAAACATTAGCAATCAAAGTAAGGCTATACCTTCTAGTCTGGATTATCATCATTAAATGTAACTTTTGAAGAAAAATATTCATTTAATTAAAAAAATAAGGACTTAGTTACTTCTAATTGGAGTCATCTTTAACTCAACAAAATCCGCCACACTGACAATGAAGATTTTTCAGCTTAGTTACTTTTGATATGATTTCTCTTGTTAGCCCTGCTTCATAAGAGTTCTCTGCTGCTAAAATCTTCTCAAGCATACTTTCATCAACTGCCTGTGAATGAAAAGTAGCGCCGTAACAAGAGAATATGAAGAGGCAAAAGCATATGATGATCAACTTATATCTAGAAACATACAACACGACACATTAATAAGGTTGAAGAATCAACTTGGAGAGAAACGGTCCATGAGCAAGCACATGGTAGCCTCTGAAATACTCGCATAACTCCTCTGTCTCATCCCATTCACGGCCGCCGCCGCCGTTGCCTCCTTCTTCGCCACCGAGCTTTCTTCTCCCACGAACTTCGCCGGAATGAAGTTCTTCCTCCATCCAAGCTTAACAAGCTCAGTTCTCCAAATCTCCAAGAGCCCAGCCATGATCTCTAGTTCTTGAGATCTCTCAAGAGGAATGAGTGTGGCTTAGTTTTGTGTTGGAGAGCTAAAACTAAAGCCAGCTTTGCTTTATAGTAGTAATCATACAAAATGTAAGAGAGAAAGAGAAATAGATATTTTGAAAAACAGGACAGTGGGGGGTTCCTTCAATGAGCTAAAACTTGGATTTGGTTCACGAATATGCTTTGTTCAGGCAGGAGATATTTTTGGTGGTGTTTTTATGTCCACACTCCATTGATGTTTAAAAGCTGATTTTTTTTTAAAATTTTGAATTTTGATGTTGTTTTAATTTAGTTGGATGATATGATTTCAAGTAATAAAATGTTTTTAAAATTACTTCAAAATTAGATGCTTTTATATTCACACTCACCTGATTGCTAATCCACCAACAATAATGTTATTTCAATAATTTAACTTATCAATCAATCTTTTTCTTTTCTCATTTCCGTTAAATATTACATATAAAATTTGTTCTAGTTTATCTAAGACATGTTTGGGATAACTTTTTTACTGTTTTTTAAAGTATTTTTATAATTCAAATTTTTTTTAAAATAACAAAAAAATAATGATCAAAAGCTACCTCAAACGAAGCCTAAATTCACTTTTTCTTTAGAAAATTTAACTTAATTTTTTTCATTTACTTTGCTTCTTATAGTTTTCAAGCGTGAATTTTCCTTTTTCTTTTTTTTAGTTAATTTTTTCCTCTATATAATACATTACACCTTTTCTATGTAAATATAAAATATCTCCTCTGGTCTTTGTCAAGAAGAATATTCAGTATTGATTCTAAAATAAAGGACGATTTTGTAAATGAAGACCCAATCACCACTGAAGATTTTTAAAATATCTTTGAACAGATATTTGGCTACCTATTATGCTGCAGGTTCTATTTAAAGGAGAAAAATCATCTATATTATTCTTCCTTCTCTTTTTTTGTGTAAATGTAGCAATCACACAGTAACTTATTTTCCAATTGACGAGTCCATTATAGTCATTCAACTACTTCCCTTCCAATAACTTTATTTTCTCATATTAAACTCAACAATAAGGAAAAAAAAAAATGTTCCCAACAAATAAATATCAATTCAAATCCTGAACACGAAAATTCAATCTCCTAAGCCAAATAGAATGCAAAATCATATGAAACACATCAAATCTCTCAGGCGGACTATTCACCACAAAATGCTTCTGCACCATCTTCACCCTTCTCCACATCCTTATATACTGGCCCTTCGATATCCTCGACAATATGTTCTTCAATTCAGGTATCTGATCAACCGAAATTTGAACCGAGAATGACTTCCAATTCAGCACATCACTGAAGGGAAGCACATAATGATCTGATATAATAACCGGCACACATTCTAGATAGATTGCCTCCACTATTCTTGGACTTGCTACCTCATAGCCACTTGGGCAAATGCAGAACTTACTGCTCTTCATCATGTTATAGTAGTCCACGCCTTGCGGCAAATATTCGTGGATCTGCATATCATTGTCATGTTTGTCCTTCCAGTGTTTGAGGAGGATTGGCCGGATCGGACCGTGCATACCGCCTGCGAAAAAGGCGAGAATTGAGCGGCGAGAGACTGGTATGCCTCCTATGAAGCCGGCGGTGACCCCAGTCTTAAGATTGATTTCTGGGAGGGAGACATCTTTGAGGGGTTTGAAGCCTTCTGAAGTGTTGGCATTGCAGAGGACTCTGATGGAGTTGGAGTAGAGGTAAGGGAGAGACTTGGAAGCATGTGGCCCCTGCAATCATTCATTCATTCATTCATTAAGATAATTAACACCAAAAAAATTTGAATTATGGTGATACTTCTTGAATTGATGCGATTGAATATTAAATTTTGTTTCAGTGTATAAGGCATAAAAACAAGAATCAAGTACAGAGATTAGCACGAAATAAATATATACATAATTACCCAATCATGGCAAGAGAGCATAAAATGATCAGCTCCCAGGCTTCTATTCCAATAGGGATATCTTGAAGATATAACATTTATGTAATCCACAATTGTTCTTTTAATGGGGCTTATATCAAATGTCTTTGGCTGGTAGATGAACTTCACCATTTTGACTACACTGAATGGAAGAAAATGAACGTGTGCTTGTTCAGGATTCGTGGTTTTAAATCTATTTCCCATCTCCATGTTATAGATGAACCTTCCTTCCATTGAATAGATACTTCTGCAGGGACCATCATGGAATAATGGCGGTTCGCCTTCTTCATAAACATAGACCTTAAAGAGCCTCTCCATTTCAAGATAGCTCCTGCAATGTTTCAGATCAAGAAACTCAGAATAGTATGGAGGTTAATTCACTGATGAATCTGATGCTTTGATATTGGTACTGGACTGTTCTAAGTTGATGAAGGTCTAGCAATAAGATAGTGCATGATTTAGGTTCAGTTGTGTAGATGGTGTGCTTTCATATTCATTTATGAACTAAATGCTTCATATACTTCGATAGAAATGTGAGCTGCTCCATAACTGATCAATTTAGTAATATTTTACATAAAGAAACTAAGGCAAGTCATAGTTTTTTGCTTCAAGTACTCAGTCTTGTCAGATGAAGCAAATTGTTAGCTGTACAATAGATTTGTAGAACAAAATTGTGCATTTTTTTCCAGCAAAATTTATTGTCAATGCCTAAGAGAATATATTTGGTTTGTGCAAGTTCAACTTCTTTTTTTGACATTCGAGTACTAAAGAAAATAGATGTCATCCAAGGTTAATGTTTCATGAACTATGAAAATGAAACAAGTTTGTTAAAGAACACAAGAAATATTACTACAGAAATCTCTCTGAAAAAGGAATAAGACAGAAAAAAAACCTGTGAAATGCATAGGGGTTCCTGTATATTGGGCCGATTGGGACATAATCTTTATCTTCTGCAGAAGTTTTATTTGGATTTTGTGCTGCAAATGTGATGGAAGCTCGAGCTTTTGCAAGTTTAAATTCTAGTCTTTCTAGATTAACATCTCTTCTTCTCACTCTTACAGGTGGGGTAGAGTCTTCTAGTTGTATCAGCTCATTAGATGATACTGCCTGACAATTTTCAAAGAAACAAATATCAATTGTAAATAGCCTCTTCAAGTGGAAGCAATACATCATCATCATGAAAGAAGATGCAAAAACTTAACCGTCAGTTACTAGTTGAAATAATTGAAACAAATAGGTCAAGGAACTAAATGTTCATGAGAATAACCGAAGTTATGGTTTAAGGATATAAGGCCTTATTTTGTAATGGTTTTCTGCCTTTTTTTTTTTTTAAATATAAATTTGATTCAACACCATACAACTTGTGCATGAATGACAGTATGTGTTGTATGAATGGCAGCTTCCCTTTGCTTTATCTGAAATTTTTTCATTATCCTGGAGTGGGGTCTTTCCTTCATCCTTGGCACAGCCACCTTCTATGCCGGCGTCCTATCTCCGCCTTTCTTCGTCATGGATCCATCCGCTTCCTTGCCCTCTATTGTTGTCCCACCCTTAGTGAGTGTAGACAAATTAAGATGCGACATTTAGAACTTAGACAAATTAAGGATTTCCATTTGGCTGATTAATCACAACTAGCCTTGATCCCGAGTTGCTCAAACGATGCTTCCATGCCTCATGGTGAGGCGAATACAACTAGGACAGATCATGTGGCTCCAACACATAAACACCTGTGTTTGCTTTGCTAATGGATCCTCAACCTCTTCCTCAGATTTCACAAGACGACTCCACTCTGTATTACCCTTATTTGTAGTACTCTTGCCAATAGTTGCCATTGCTCATGACATGCACAATGTTTAATCCCTTAGCACCAGCTTCTCCTCCTCAAGTTCAGAATGTGAAACATCATCTGGCTTGCTCAAATTTTAGTTAAATTTCTATTATTAAAAGATGGATATCTATCTTAACACTACTTGACAATAATGAGCTCTAGTTGTATTTGGATGCTTTTACGTAATTGAGGCTTCGTTTGACATAGCTTTCTTAGTGCTTTTTTTTAGATCATAATTATAATTTATACTATTTTTTTTTGCTATCAAAAAAATTTTTGTACTAAAAAATTATTATTTACAACAACTTTAAAAGATTACTTTTTCTGTAAGAGCTTTATAAATCATTAAGAAAATCATCCTAAATTAATCCTAAGAAGAAAGTGACGTACAGGCATGAAGACTGTGACAAAAAACACGATAAGAATTTGTCCTACGCTTGGCATTGACCCAACTAGATATGCTATTTAATGAATATTCCAAAAATAAAGCTTAAGATAAGTATTACCTCCGTTTCTAAATAGCATCAAGAAGAGCAAAAAACTAAAGGAAAACAGCAAACCGTAAGAAGTGAGTTATGTTAAATATTCAAAACTCATAACCCTTCTAAGTCCTAACCTTCAAGCGCTATCTATCATGCTAAATTCTTTCCTTTTTTTTTTCAATATTAATTATTGTAATTTGCACTTGGGAATCATTGCAAGAAAAGCTGCTAACACAGGGGCATTAACACCTTAAGAATTTATGGATTTTCCGGCAGATATTCGAAGAAAATAATTTCGTTGTCAAAGCTAGTGTAGGAAAAAAATTAGTGTCGGAAATTTTTCCAAGGGAGATTTTTCGAACGTATTTCTAGCAGAATGCAAAATGATTTTCATCAATTCGCACCGACAGAATTTGGGTTAAGATTCCATTGGAAATACTAATCATACTCTCCTATGGATCTGATTACTCATTAACTAATATTAGAAAATAAATTTATATTTCATGTGTTATATTTTAATATAATTAAATTATTAAACATTCGCACATATAATTATAAAGAAAAAATATTGAAAATATCTCATAGTTTAATTTTATTATTGAATAGTTTAATTAAATTCCTCTAATAGTTCAATTATATATTTAATAATTTATTTCTATAAAAAAATAATATAAAAAAAGTCAAAATTAAATAGGCGTATTCAAAAAATAGACCCATGGCCATCTATACCAAGATATTTTGATATAATTTTTTTCTTAGTAATAAGACATTAACAAGAAAAATAATTATAAAAATCAAATAAATTCATTAATTAGTAAAATAATTAATTGCCTAATTGGTGATTAGAAAATCTTACTTCATTTAAGTTGGTTGTCATTAATATTGATCAAATAAGTGATTAATATTAATTATTAGCATGTATATATCCATTAAACATTAATGAGATATTTATTCACATACTAATTAATACAAATTATATATAGAAAGAATTCCGCATGACAGAACTAAAGCTTTTGAATTTACTAAAATGATCATAATATATGAGAAATAAATTAAAATTCATATTACACTAATCTCAAATATTTAAAATTAATTAGGATATCTTATTTTTTTTTCATAACATATTAATGAACTTATGTTGACTAATTAAAATCTTAATAATTTATAATCTTAATCAATTTCATTAAAAGTAAAGCTCTTCATATACACCGAACCAGCCCAAGATGTGGTGAGCATTAATAACATATCTTGAATTAATAGCTAATTTGGGAAATCCCTTAATTGCCATAGATCTGATCATTCATCAAAATTTTGGAATCTTTCAATAATACAATCTCTTAATTAAATGGCTGTGTGCTATTTAAGGATTGATTAAGCTTTGTTTGGGACGATTTTCTTACTGTTTTTTAAAACAATTTTTTAGTATAAAAATTTTAATATTTATTCTAAAAACTTGCTTTAAAAAGCAGCAAGAAAATTATCCCAAACAAAACTTTATAAGAAGCAGCCCCATGACCTTGTATATGTTCCGTAGAGAATAACATAAAGACCGTCGGATGCAGGTCATTACCATCCATCCAACGGCCCAAATAAGTTCGCAAGCAATACTACAACCCTAGAATCTATCCACAGAAACTTTACAATAATTTGTTATAGAAATTTTAAAGGTAATAAAGAAAAAAAAATAGTGGATTTTGTTTTAAGATTAGTGAAAAATACAGCACTAATCTCAAAGCATCAATATATCTTAAACAATTTTTTGTTTCCAAATTGAATTTACAGCTAAATAATGAAAGAAAAAGTAATTAATATGCAATTTATTTTTAGTATAAATACATCTTAGAAATAAAAAATATCATTAGAAATTGTTGTTAGATTTTACTTCTTTAAAAAAATAAAATTTTAGATTGTTTTAATCTCTGAAGTCTTGGCTAAATCTTGCAACCATCAGAATTGTAAATGAATAGTATAGTTAGAAATCAGAAGAAGCATACCGGCTGTGGTGCCGGCGGGAAGGAGATATGGTCATCGGCTTCGATGGAAGAAGCAGAGGAAGAATTATTTGAAGCTAAGATCTCTTTTTTTGTGAGAACAACACCATCTGCTTCGGCTTCTAAGGCGGCGGAGGCGGCGGAGGCGGCGGCGGAGCCGGAGGAAAGCCAAGGAGGTGACCATGAGGATGAATATTGTTTGGAGTTGAGAGAGAAAGCGAGAAGAAGGACAAGCAGAAGTGGAAGAAGGATAAAGAATAAAAGAATATAAGGAGGATAAGAAGAAGAAGAAGAAGAAGAGGTTCTCATGGTGGCGGAGGCCAAGGAATTGAAAGAGGCGAGGTTTAATATGGAGAGTTGAGTTGATCAGGCAATTTCTTATCGTGGTGGCCGGCCATGGAGAGAGAGAAAGGGTCAGGTGTGGGCCGTGTGGCGATGGCAAGCGGCGGGTTTATATACTTACCGTGCGCTCCTTCTATAAAATCCAAGAAAGAGTGATTTATTTATTCACTCTGGGCAATATTTTTCGTAAAATATGTATCAAGAAAAGTAAGAGCGCATCAAAAGAATTTGGAAAGAAATAATTGATGATTTATATAATCACACCCTTAGTCAAAATTATCAGTTTAGCTGTAGACGTACAACTTAATTATTTGACCCGTCTCTAATTTTTTTTTCCGTAAAGATAGTTATAAATTTATTGCTAGAAAAATGACATTTTTGAAAATTAATTTGGTGTTATATTTTTTTTTTGAAAATATTAGACAGTAGCTTTCTTATAACTACTACAGTCCAAGGAGATCTTCTTATAAAAATAGCTTTTCATTACAAATATTTTAGAAAAATAGCGAGAAAGCAAGAAGGATAAAGTATTAGCGGTTGAAAAGAAAAACTGTGAGAAAGCTACCTTAAATAGACTTTTTGTTTGTATAACTATTAATCTTGATGATAATGTTCATGTCCTATAACAAAAAAAATGATTAGGAAATAATTTAGGTTGGGAGAGATTCAAAGTGGTATTTTTTAATGGTGTTTAGGGATTGTAAGGAAGGCATTGGGGATGATGTAGGGGCTAAAGTATTAAAATGATAGCCTTAGGCTTCTTTTGAGATGACATTTTTATTGCTTTTTAAAGTAAATTTTTTGAAAAAAATTTTAATTTGTTTTAAAAAATAGTAAAAAGTTATTTGGGACGGTTTTCTTTGTGCTTTGTAATTTGTAAATCAGTTTTTTAGTGCAAAAATTTTATTTTTTTTACTAAAAAGCTGCTTTACGAAGTAATAAAAAAATTATTCCAAATGAAATCTTAATCAAACGAATGAATTGAATTCTCTCAAAGTACTTTCACAGCTAAAAATGCTAAAGCTCTCTCTTGCGGCCTTGCCTGAGTAATCATTCAACAGTTAATGCTAAATAAAAATAATATATTTAAATAAAGTTTTAAACTATTTATGTTTAAATAATAATAAGAAGAAAAGAAGAACAAGAAGAAGAAAACCGTTATCTTATTATATGTGTCTTGCGATAACTTTTGTAAGCTTATCTTTAATAGTCAGCAGACAACTTCTTTGACCGTTCTGTTTGACCGTTATTGTTTTATATTGACCAACTCCACCCTAATTAAGCAACTTAATGTCCCTTAAAAAAAATCATATAAAAGGCTATCATATTTAAATTAATTTGTTATCATATTTAGAGTTGAGTAAATTTTGAATATGAATTAATTTTTTAAGTCTAGATCATTAATTTCTATCAAAAATACTTTAATTTGATTAATGAAACATTTCAATTACATAAAGTAAATTATCAAATTATTTGAAGCTTTTCATGAACATAGATAAACAAGCAAATTTATATTCCAATTTGATCAATTAAATGTCAAATTTGCAAAGCTTATTCCAAAGTTGTTTAATTACCTTTAAAGATAAACTAAGCAAGTCATAATCAAGGTTAATACAAACAATTCTAAATTTGTTTATTTTTAGGTCCAAATCAAGTGAATTAGGATGGTTTTTTTTCCATCCACTAGAGGCATCCTTACACCAAAAGTGCCTTCCAAATTTTCTCTATTTGAGTGTCAAAGGTGTTCATAATATATAATTTATCTTAGTCTATTGATTTAGGCTTCATTTGAGACAGCTTTTGACCACTATTTTTTCGTTGCTTTCAAAAAAATTGTGCTAGAAAATTATTTTAGAATGTATTAATAAAATTATCCCAAACGAATCCTTAGAGTTTAGGCTTCAGATCATAAGTATTTGGGTTTTTGGCCATGCATGCGTATATATATGAGTTCGAGATTAAATTTGCTAAAAGTCTCAAGAAAATTTCATAATTATATTCAGTGGATAACAAGGAAAATAAATTTTGATTGGTGGATAATGAGGTTTTGGAATCAAGAGATGGATGAATGCCCAAAAGCTCTAAATTAGGATTGAAATAAGAAAATAAAATTTAATTAAGCTAAGTCTTAAAATTACATTTTTTTAAATAAGAGGTGTTAAAATTCTGATTGATTATTTATATATTATACTTATCTCAAAATTAATTCAGTAGTATTGAGATGAAAAAAAATTTGTTCAAGATATTCGGGTCAAATTTTGTTCAAAATAAATCTTAAAACTAATATATTAATATATAATCAATCAAAATTTAAATTGTATTCATTTAAATTTAAATCTAATGGCTTTGAGAATTTGGGATCAATCAAAATAAAAAATTTAGCCAAAATATTAATTTAAATATAATTTTCTTCTTTTGAGATTTACCATAAATAAATTAAATTTAAAAACATTTTTCCTACAAGGGATTATTTAAAGGGGGGCATGAGCGAGCATAATCCCCAAATTAAATTTTTAATATTTCTTTATTAATAATATGTATATATCTATACTATTATTATTAAAGTCACTTAAATTTCCTTCCACCTTAAATCTGGGCATCTATTTTATTTTTTTTAAAATTATCTTATCCATTCATTGTATTATAAATAATTAATAAATCTAAAAATATATTATAATTATGCAAGTTAATGTCTGTTACATACACCTCATAAAATAATTATGCAAATTAATGCCGCTTAAATTTCCTACCTCAACTAAATAAATTTTTTATTCTTCTCAAAGACCCGCATCAATTTCCCTCCCTCGAATTTCATTTAGCCTATTAACATTTCGTTTGATTATCGGTTTCCTAATATCGCGAGATTCGCGAATTTCCTCCGTTACCTAATGTCGCAGGATTCACAAATTTGCTCCATCTTCCTTCTTGAGTCTTCGGCTTGCCCTAGCTTCCTTTGCTCACTTGTCTTCTCCGGTATGTTTCTCTCTCCTGATGTTTTGGTCTTCTAAACTTCTTTAACGTTTCTTCTTACCGACATTTGGGTCACTAGCGCGTTTCTTTCTCCAATTATTTCGGTGTTTTGAACTCCTAAAACGTTTCTTTAATCATGTTCCTTTCTCCAATTATTTCGGTTCTAAATGTCTATTACATTTTTTCACTCTTTGGAAGATGAACTCCACCGTCCAAACCTTTCAACAAATGGTTCACTTCTGCATAAGATATCCATCGATTCTATTATCTTTCTTTATCATATATAATTGCTAAAACTATTCTCACATGTTTTTTTTAGATCGTTCGTGGTTTGCATTTCGTATCTGGATCTCAACAACCTCAGCTTCAAATGATCTCTACTCTTTCGGCTTCAATTGAAATTTACTTTAGAGGTATGCCAAATCCCAGATCAACTAATCTAGCTTCTAAAATTTAATGTTTTATTAGCAATCTTCTTGCCAATTCTTAAGGATTTGTTCTGTTATTATTTATACATGTTTGTTGTTATAGGATTTTTTAATTTGTAGCTTATTTTACAAGAAAATAAAATACAAAATTTATATATATCATTAATATATATATAACAGTTTTAGTAGGAATTCAATATGAGTACATCAATATTTGAAAATTGATCATCCATTGAAACTGCACATGCGTTCATTAAGTTTATTGTACACTCTCATCATTATATTTGCCAAAATCAGGAGAACAAGAAAATCTAAAACAAATAAGAAGGAAAGTTAGATAAGAGATGGGAAGTCGCACATAATGTGCTAGGAAATATGAAAAAGCTGTTAAAACAGCGAAATAAAATTTTTTTCACACACGATTCATCATTACGACCGTTAGCTTTTATCACAATTATTTATTGTCAGATCTACAAATTCTTCTCCTCCATTCTTCTCTATTGAGTGATGTATTAAGTTTTATTCTTTTTAGTTAAATTAAAGCAACAAGAGACTAACAATTCTTAGGAAACAAAACAATAATGCCTCAAAATAAATCATTTTATGGTATGATGACAAGCAATGCTTAAAAAAGGAATGAAATGCAAAGCATCACTACAAAAAGGTGTGATTGTTTATATATTATCCTTGAACCCATGCATTAAATGCATTTACAAATTTCTCAGCGGCAACTAATGCTTAGCTAAAATATTTATAAATCTATCATAGCTTCCATGTGTATCATATTCATTCTGCTTATAATACTTCGGTTTTCAAAGCACTTAGTTCTCACAATTGAGATAATTTTTTATTGAAGAGTAGGTCTTTGGCTTTAATGCATGAAATTATGTCTTGAAAGAATGGGGAGTTCCCTTGATGAGTTTAATTTGCCAAAAATGCCAAGTATAGAAATGACTATTCAAAATAATGGCGAGCTATATAATAAAGAAGTAGTAGAAGAGTTAAATGTGGTTACTACTATTGAAGATATAAATAGTATTCATTGCCTCAATATAGGTTAGAGAAATGCATATGATGAAATTATTAGTGTAAAACTATAAACATGGAATGCATATTATTGCTTTGGTGGTAAAATTATTGTATTTGGAGGTGATTTTCAATAAGTATTACCAGTACTGGTAAGACGTGCATCAAGATTGAAAATTATTAACTATAGTTTGGAAAAATCATATTTATTGTCAGACATGAAAGTTTTCAGATTAAAGGAAAATTGAGAGCAAGATCATATCCTTTATTTTGTCAATTCATACTTAGAATTGAAAATGGAGATGAAAAAGAAACTAGAGATGGATTAGTTCATATTCCAGATGATATGATAATAAAATATTCAAACGATAAGAATTCTAAAGATTTATTAATAAACACAATATTTTTGTGTCTACATGAAAATGTTGCATTTTCAGAATATATTATGGAAAGAGTTATACTATCAACAAAAAATGAGTATGATGATAAACTTAATAAAAAAAACTTATTAAATATTTTTCAGAAAAAAAAGGTTGTTTACTTCTACTTTGATAGTGTTATTGATGATACTTCAAATCTTTATCAAGTAGAATTTCTCAACTCATTGACAGTACTGAATGGACTTCCTCCTCATCATCTTATTCTCAAAAAAAATTGTTCAATAATGTTATTAAGAAATTTATATCTATCAAATGGTTTGTGTGATGGGACACAAATGATTTGCAAATCATTTAAAAATAATATTATCATTGTTCAAATTTATACTGGACAGTTCTCTGGGAAAACAATTATGATACATCGGATTCCATTTGTATAAATGATGATAAAACTCTACCATTCAAATTTAAGAGGAATCAATTTCTTATATGTTTATGTTTTGCAATGACAATCAATAAGTCACAAGGTCAAACAATTACCAATGTTATGATTTATCTTCCGTATAATATTTTTTCACGTGGACAATTATATGTACAATTATCAAGAGAAGTTTCAATGAGACAAATAAAGATACTTATTATTCCAGATATATATGCTTCAATTCAAAGTCCTTATATAAAAAATATTGTATATAAAAAGATTTTCAAATCTTCAAAAGAAATAACAGATACTCTTATGCAAATTTTTAATTATTTGTTATACTTTCTTTTATTTTTTATTAAATATATTTTGAAGTGTTTTTTTATTTTTTTATTTATTAACTTCATTTTTTAAAAATGTTAGATAAAGATTAATGAAGTCATCAAGTCTCATTAACAATTTAACATTGCATCAACGTTACTAGACAATTATTGTATTATTCACTGAAATGGACACTATAAAAAAGTTTAAATCTAGACAGGGTAAAGTTTAAAAACTTACTTTCATGGAAAAAGATGTAATTCTATTTTCCAATATTTAATTCTAATTTTATATATTTATATAATGTTTTACATAGTCTTTAATTTTTATATAAATTTTTTTGTGTATTTTTAATTCCATTAAAATTTATATATATTAATTTTTTCTCATTTTATTTGTAGGGTTCGAAGATCTATGCAATTATGTTCAATGAAATAATTGATAAGTTTTATAATATATTAGAGATTTGTAAAACATATATGATTTCAAATGGACTGGTTAAAAATATAAATAAAAGTTTTAATAATATACATGAAAAGTTTGAGATTATTTTAAATAATCTTTCAAAAATACGTCTTACTGTGAATCATAATATACAATCATTCAATAAAAATTTGTCCACCATTGAGGAGATTATGGAAAATCTAAATCTATTATCACGTATGTCAAATAATTTTTATATTTAAAATAAATTTAATTATTATTCTATTTAATGATATAATTTATTTATATATTTTTTTATTATGTACAGATGTAATTTTATTAGTTTTAAAAGTCTATGAAGTTATAAGAATGATATACATATAGAAGGATAAACAAATTCTAAAGCGTGACTTGCAAGTTATTGGATTGAGGTATATAAATTTATTAGTAGTCCTATTTATTATTATTATTTTAAATTAATATTTTATTTTGTAGGTCTGAAATAATTAATTTAACTTTATGGGAAGCATTAGCAACAAATGAGAAAAAACAATTATAATCTATAAGGAATGAAAAACCCATCATTCTTGTAAAGGGAGTTATTGGAAAAAATTTTAATAGTACATCTATTTTATACATATTCTATTTAAATATTACATTACTCTAATATCAACTGCATATTATAATCTTTGTTTTCAAAGTATCATCAACAATATCAACAATTATAAAAAGCAATCCAAATTTACTACCAATAAAAGAAATGATGGATTAGTATAATTTTAATTTTTTATATATTTATTTTATTATAAGTTTTTTTTTTAATGAATAATTAACTGTATAGGTTTAATGAGATTGGTTTTCGACATACATCATCAAAATTTGATGGATATTTAAAGACAAATTTATTAAAAATTAACACTTCAGAACTGTCATCGGGAGATGTAATATATATATATATATATATATATATATATATATATATATATATATATATATATATTTAATATTGCATAAATTAATTTTTAGGTTAAATATTATGCTACCAAAGTTATAATAAAAGGTTTACAACAAGAAGAAAGTATATGGTATCCCTCCTGTAATACATACAAATCTAAAGTCACTATCACTAAAGATACTGGACGATGTGCTAAATGTTCAAAGAAAAATGTTGACTATAGTTTGAGGTAATGTATTTTTATATTTTTGTTCAAATTTAATTAAATATTATAGTTCTTGCTAATATATTTTTTCATAATTTGTATAGATATCTTATCAAATTGTATGTTGAAGATGATACTTTCAATGCAATTAACGTTGTTTGATAATGAAGCTGTAAGTATTATTGGCGTGCCCGTTGCATAATTAGTAAAGATAAAGGCAATTAAATATCTTGTAATATTTTATTAAAAATAAATTTATTTATATGTAATCTCCTTTATTAATTTATTTTTTGTAGGAGACAGATATATCAGAATATAATAAAATTATCTAGAATTCTTGCAACAAGGAGATGATCTTCATAATTAAGGCTCAAGATAAAATATATGGCAACCGAACTCTCTGATCGCTAACAGTTCAATCAATAAAAGAATATTCTTGTGAAATCAATCATACTATATCAAAAAAATAAAACTAGAGGAAAATTAAATATAATTACTTGTGAATATTTATTCTTTGTGAAGTATTTTATCTTTGTACTCATTCTTTATATGTATTGTTTATTTTGTCTTAAATATACTTTTAAGAAGGTTTAAATTTGTTTATTGAAGATCTTTAATTTTATATTTAATTTTGTATTTTATTTTTGCTTTATGATTCATAAAATGCCTTTCTTTCCCTTTTGAGTCCAATGATTTAGATTTTTCTCTTTATTACTCATAATTGGAATTTTTATGAGATTAGTGTACCCTTTGTTTGCTTCTTGTATCACATGGTTTTATTATCTTGTTCATTTCTAGCAATGTACACTTTGTGCATGTGCTTATATCTGAATTTATGTACAGTGTTGATAAGTTTATGAAGTTCTTATTTACATAGACAAATTAAAGTAAAAATATATAGATGTACATGCTGCAAATGTAGAAATAGAAATCTTATTGCTGCACCGATAAGCACATACGTGCTCTTGATTCAATTTCAACTTTAAGTTTCATTTATTATTTTTGGTCTAATCTCAATTTTAGTTGTTAGTTTATTTTCATCTTTTATTGTACATGCCATGTTATGTGTCTGTTGGTGTTTGAAAGCGGGTTTTGAAAAATTTAGTCTTCTTTAGAAATTTTTTGAATAACATTAAAATTTAATTCTAAAATCAAACATCCCATCAAAAATATTATACCACCTCGGGAGGTGGAAATAAAATTTCAGGATGGGGTTCAGATTTAGAATTAAGAATTCTATCTTGAATATCATAGCCAAATTCAAAAGAGAACTTCATATGGCCCCTAAAGGGTCAAAATAAGGTTCAGTCAAATATCGGGCTACAATAATCAAGAGGAGCGATCGTTAATTTTATATTCGAATTCATTTTAACAAAAGATATATCTCCTTGAAGGGAGAAGATATCATTTGTTAATAATCGTTCGAACATAACGATAACGATCATTAGTGATTTGATTTTTCCCAAAGATAACTAATCGAGTTTGAAAAATTAGTTTTGAAAAATTAGATGTGGGTTCTAAATCTCCTACGAGCGCAAGCCCTCGTAGTTAATTACATCGTGGGAGGCCGGAGTCCCCTACGAAAACTTTCGATTAGAATAATGACATAAATTTTGTTTAGAGATTTCTAGGAGTGATGCCAAAGAGGTGAATTTGGATTTTGAAAAGGGATTGGAGCAAGATTGAACATTTATTTTGGAATCAAATGAGGAAGGGTAGGGGACACTTTAGGATTCTAAAATAATTCAGAAGTGCCCCGATCTAAGCTAAGTGTTGGGCTTTAAATTTTGGATTGAAAGAATATTTAATTTGAGTTGAGCATTTTATTAGAAATTTGGGATTGTATTCCCGGAGGTTGGGGTCTTATGATTCAAAAAGAGACCTGCCCCAGATCTTAGATCTAAATTTGGACACTGGAACACAGTAGTCCGAACCTAACTAATGCAGTGCAAAATCTGGACTTACCCCGGCCTGGATTGGGGAGCCAGCTAAACCACCTAAACGCTTCAAAACCATGAGTCCGGTCTTTTGGTGCAGAGTGATCAGGGACGTTATTTAAGATTGGTTTAAGAAGTTGGGGTCGACATCTAGAGCAGATTCCTAATTGACCCCTTGACTTATGTCGGGTGGAATGCTTAGACTAAAATGCAATTAAAATTTTAATTTAATAAGTTTCTAATGCGATGCATGTTGGTTAAAGTATCCAAATCTGGTATGCATGAAATTTTAAAAAAGGCTTATAAAATAATTTTTTTTTGAAAAGACTAGACTTCCCCAGATCCAGCACCTCATCCTCATAGGTCGGATTATCTGGACTCTACCCACGGGCGGGGAAGTGTCTTATAGCAAGGAGGGAGAGAGATGCAGTAATATGCATGCGACCCCGGACGATTCCGGCTATTCCCTAGGTCGTTAAATTTCTATGTTATTTAAATCTTAAAATTTTAAATATAGGTTATGAATAGAAATATTTTTGGTCCTTAAAGAGCCTAACGAATTCCAGGCTAAAACAAAAAGAACGGCATTCAACCGCCCAAAAAAAACTAAGAAAAGCAGGCAATCCTATACGCAATCAAATTAAATCACAACACATTAAATAATCAAATTAATTAAGTAAATGTCCATAGGCAAATTGCCTTGCTTATTACAACCCAGATTTACATAAATTAAAAGTGGCCGGGCACCACTGACAACAACCCGGATTCTAATCCTAATACAGACGCAAGTGACTTCGAGCGAGATACTCTATGTCTTCAACTCCTCGATCTCCTCCTCCTCGAGCTCCTTGGATTCTTCGTGGTTGGATACCCAAATGAAAAAGAGAACTCTTCCCTTTAGGGGAAGGTTACTCTTTCCACTTTGGGTAATGAAGTGATCCAAATTTGGAATTCCAAATGGATAAGGACTATCCCCGAAGGGGTATCCTTTCCTCTTTGGAATCCAATCTTTGGATCTATGTATCCCAAACTCAAAGTGCCACTTTCACAACTCAATACTCAGATGAATTACATAAATATGAAAATGAAAATTCTAGACTCGATCCTGCAAGGTTACCCTAAGCATTTAAATATTAAAATACATCCCAAGCAGTTATATATGTATATGTAAAAGTAAACACACTTGGCCATGCTCTTTTTATTTGGGGGCTAAGCAGCTGAAGCACCTGTAGCATTTATATTTATGATTTATTTAGCCCCCTTTATTGCCCTGCACGAGCGTGGCCACCTGTAGAAAATTTAGTGAGCATCCAGATCGTTCCTAACCTAAGGGTAATCTAATCGCCCATCACATCAATTCACAGAGTGCAGTAAAGAAAGTAAACAAACACATCAATCAATTTCAATCACAACATGCAATGAAAACTCGAAAAACTCGGCACACAGCAGAAAAGGAAACATCGGCCTAGCCTAGATCTAGAGTCGGTTGTCCTAGAAAATCATCTAAAGTGTGTGTAGAAGGTCGTGTGGCTAGGGTAGATCCTAAATATGGTACTTGATTGAAGTTGTTTAATGTTCTGATTGGTTGAAAGACTAAGGGAGATTTTAATTGAAGTTTAAATCTTAATGGTTTAAATTTGATTTTAAAATTAATTTTAATTGTTTGTTGAATACCACCTTTGTTGCACACCGAGGCCATGAAGTTTATTTCACCTTCCTTGGGGCTAATTTAATAGCCTCGTAGGCCTGGGTTACCTAGTGGTACCCGATATAATTAAGTGATTTGAGTTTGATTAAAGTTTGAAGATTAATTAATTTTTAATTAAACTGATTGGTTCCTGGTTTTAAAATAAAATTGATGTTTTCTGGAATTTTGAATGATTTATTGAATTTTAGAATTTTATGGATTATTTTAATTAGTTAATTAAGGGGTCCAAAGTTGACTTTTCAAATTAAAATTAATTTTGTAAGTTTCAGATTTTTAATAAATATTAGACCTTATGATGAGTTGTTAGACTGTTAGTACACTCAATTTGGAGTTTTCTATAAAATGTTATGATTTTTTGAAGTTCGGGGCTAGTTTTGAACTATGGTTGACCAAAAGGTTGACTTTTTGACTTTGACCAGATTTTGGAGATTTGACATTTTTAGAAAATACTAGACCTTAATTGGAGTTGATTGACACTAAGTTTGTTCAATTTGGATTTTTCTGTAATTAGTTATGAATTTTCAAAGTTTCCTTAATTATTGAATTTTTAAAATTGCTTAATTAGGAAGGTTTTGATCATTTTGTTCCAAACTCATCCCAAACTGCATGGAATCAATCCCAAAGGTCAGGAATGACCCATGGGAGTGTTTCCAAGTGTTTGGAAATTATTTTGGATTTTTAATAATTTTTAATTAATTAATATAATTAATTATTGATTTTTATTAAAAGTCAAATTAAAGTTAAATTAGGAGTCCAGTCAAGAGGCTTTTATTTTTCCTAGGAAGAGGACTAAGTTCTGGTCAATTTAAGGTATTATTTGTAATTTTTGGAGTTAATTTGGATTTATTGCATTTTTTTGAATTTTCTGGGTCCTTAAATAGGCTGAAACTTTGGGTAATTAATTTTCTGACCTAATGATCACCAAATTCAGTGAAATTTGGACCTAAGGCTCATTATGTCACTAAGTTTTCTGTGTTCAAATTTCACCCCTATTGGGTGTGTGTACAATCCCCTATGCAATTTCTAGGTTTTCTAGACATTTCACCAAATATTTTCCCTAGGTGTTTCTATTGTTCAAATGGGCTTGAAATTTGGTGTGACTAACCCTGACCCAAATGCACACACACAGCACAAAACATGCAGCCTAATTCTACACAGGAAGGGAGTTATGAATTTTCAAAGTTTTGGGTCCAAATTGGACCCATAACCTTAAAAATTCACATCACAGAAAACTATTAAGCATCTGACCCTAAAAAAATTATGGAACATGCCTAAGATGCTCAAAAACATTCCACCAAAATTTGAGGTCCATTTGACCCATGGATTGCAAGAAAATTGAGAAAAATGATAATCAAACAACTGCAGTTTTCTCTCAATCCAGAGATCAAAACAACTCAAATTTAATTTTGATAAATTCTACACTGAATTACCTTTCCAACGAGCCCAAAAACATCAATTTTGGTGGAGAAATGAATTTTCTGTGAATTTTAAAAGTTCTGGCTGTTTAAAATAATTTTTAAATCATTTTTTAATAAAATCTGCCAGCAGCGCAATCATTGCCAATGATTGGCAATGATTGCGCGACGCGGCGGGCCGCCGCCGCCGTCATAATCCACGTTAGCAGCCGTCGGGACCGTTGGATCAAACAGCGGGATACGGGCGGTTGTGATCGCGCCACGTGGCCGTATCCCGAGAGACGGCGCACGTTCGAATCACAGGCCGAACGCGCGGTTTTGACCAGGGTGACGTGGCAGTCCGAGAGCCGTCCGATCGCGCAGAAGGAGAGATCCGACGGCTACGATTCACCCAGAGCAGTCCAGTTCAAAATGAACTGAAAACTTTAAACAGCCATATCTTTTAAAATACTCGACGAAAACTCACGAAATTTGAAACATAGCAAGGTGGTATCATAAACTTGCAATGCCTGGAGTTTGAAGGCTCCATGCATTGTAGGTTTCCTGCAGTTTCAAAATGAAAATCTACCTAAAAGTTGAGATATCTTACAATCTACCCGGTGGATTTTTGTGTTCTTGGGCTCTCTGAACTTGTAGTTTATCCACGCTCAAGTTTGTAGAAGACCCCAACAGATTTTGACGGCTGGATTTGAAGATATCGAAGAGAGAAGGTATTTCTCTCTTTTCTCTCTCCTTTTCCACTAAAATGGAGGTTTTAATGGTGGAAATGGTGGGGGAAGGCTTGGAATGGCCTTGGGAGGTGCTGGAGAGTGTGGGGAGCTGCTGGAGAGTCTTGGGGAAGCTGGAGTTTTGGGGCTTAGGGTGAAAATGAGCAAGATGCCCACTTAGGTCAAAATCCCTACACTTAACCCATTGCTTTTGAATTGAATGGCTAGGATTTAATCAAAGGTGCTTTAGATGGTTGCCAAGTGTCCCATGGGCAGCTCAAAATCAGGAGAAAGGGCTGAGGTTGAGAGGGATTGCCTTGAGCCAAGAGGGGGGGACCACCTCTCTTTTCCTCCATTTGGCTAAACTAAGGCATGGCTTGGTTAAAGGGGCTGGATTAGAAGTCAATTAGGAGGGGGAATTAACCTCTTTTGAGCAGTCTAGAGCAGGTTTTGGGAGATGGAAAAGATTTGTCCATGTGGCATGGTCAAATGACCATGACTTGGGCCTCATCTCAAAGATTTTTGACTCCTTGACTTGTTGACTAGTCAATGATGACTAGGATATGCATGGGAGGAGTCAAATATGCTGTAGGAGTCAATATCAAGGGACATGGGGCCATGGTGTTGAGACTTTGAGTGAATACATAAAATTGGAGAGGGTTTTGACCTCTCCAAATGGGTTGACCAAGTCAACCCAAGGGAGGATTGACTTGGAAATCTTTGGACATGTCATGAGTGTCCAAACAAGTGTTTTTGAAGCATTAAATTGGTTTGAGATGGATTCGAATGTTGAAAATAACAATAGTTAGGTTAAAGGTGGATTTGGTCAACCATAGTTGACTTGGTCAAACAAGTCAAACTAAGGAGTGGGTTTGATTTCAATGGGTCTCAAATATCATAAAACATTCATTGGAAGGGGTTTCAAAAATTTAAAATGTTGGACGATGTTAAATTTTGGTCAAAAGTCCAAAAACTCCTTTAAAGGGTATTTTGGTCATTTTGACCCCGGATGAATCCTGGGTCGAGGTGGGTCCAAAAAGATGTAGATTAATGTTAAACACATCAATATCAATGGTGTGGAGGTGATTAGAGGGTTTGGGGAAAATTCCAAGGTCAAATTTCCCAAAATAATGGGTCCAGTGGCACAGGCCGTAAATATTTGAAGGTTTTACAGCCTTTGGATTTAAATTTAGTTTCTGGGGTTAGAGACTCCAAAATGGGCTCAAACTTGGAGGTTTGCCTCTAGAGACGTACCACATCAGTATGCAACTGACAAATCATGAATCGGAGGTCATTTGACTGGGGTTTGAAATGTTTGAAAATTCCCTGAAAAAGGCTTTTAGGACTCAGGTCTTTGGCCTTGAATTCTGGATTTGGAAATCTGAATTTGATATAGATCTTGAGTTTAAGTATCTGGATTTGAATCATCTCAACCATTCATGATCATTTGGAGTGATCATAAGTGTTTGAAAGTGATTTGAACTAGATCAAAGGCAGGATCAAGATCTGAACTAGGGTTTGAATCTTGGACTAGGCTGGAGTCTGGATTTTGATCGAGGTCAGAACTGAATCAAGGTTTGGATTGACTTAAGTTCAGGATTGATTTGAAGTCTGGATTAGGCTCTAATGACCTCATATAAAAATGAGGTCAACAGTGTCCAATAAAAATATTTTCACCTTACGTACATTGATCTTCTTTCACACCTAAGTCCTCATCATCAGTAATATATTCATTATCTTCATAATTTTAGCTATACCAGTTTCAATTGTGGGGTGACATAATATATTTTTCTTTATTGACTCAGTTATGATTGGAGAAATAATTTTAAATTAGACATTTGTTCATGACTATATATAGAAGATGATACCTGAAACAATAGAAAAATACATTGTATTCTTAATATGAGGATTAATATTTTCTTTTAATTCTTGTCACATTTCTGTAAGCTTCATCTAGAGTTATAGGAGATTCACTTTTAACCTCTTTATAAATATCAAACTACTTTGTAAAATCTTTTATCTTTTTACTCATACTTTATAAGCATTGTTTATTTTATCTTAAATATACTTATAAGAAGTTTTAAATTTGTATATTGAAGATGTTTAATTTTATATATTTATTTTGTATTTTGTGTTTGCCTTATGTTTACTAAAATTTGTGTTGATGTATCTATTTTGTGATATGATGCTTGAGATAACATTATAAGAAAAAATTTTAAAATCGTCAATGTCGGTCCCAAGCCTGGATGAAAAAGGTTGAGGGTTTATTTTTGTTACAATAAAAAAATTTATGCTACTCTTCTAAAGGTTTAGAAAGGAGAAGAATATTTGATAGACTTGAAAATATAATCCATCACCGATGTCATGCCTTCTCTTTTACATGTCTTCCCTTTTACATAATCTACCTATTCGTGTCATGAAGTTTCTAAATAGTTTTGCAGGCAACTAAAATTTTCTAATGAATGCTTGCAAAATCAACAATATTTCTTTCATGTTTGCACAACCCTTTATCTCCCTCCAACCTCCCCTTATTTAACCTTTTATGTCATAGTGGCCAATATGTTTAAAAAATGGTTATTACATTTACACCCATATGTGTAGATTTATTTTCTATCCCATGTAAAGGATATTGCTAATTTTGTCATGTCTTAACATAAACTTAGATTTATTTGACTATAATAGTTTTGATCTGCATTTGTAGCCTATATTAAGCTGTGTTATTTTGTTATATCTTTTCAGCATCGTTGCCTCCATACCTCACAATTGTTGCGATTTCTGCAGTTGATTACTTGAAAGAAAACCCATCTATTCTTGCAACGTTGAAGAATAATATTGGTTTGCTACGAAAAGTATGTTTCAATATATATCTCAATTTTGCCTTGTGTGTTTGTTGTCTATATTTTTCTCATGTCTTATCCCCCACATTCTATGATAGGATTATTCAACATTTTCAAAATAAAAATGGTTGCCTTTCGTAAGAAAACAACATAAAAAATTTTGAGATTCCTCTCAAATTGTTAAATATTCGGCACTCTCTAAATATGTTATCCTAGAGACATCTTGCATCTATACTAACTGTTGAGGGAATCATTTAAATTTCCAACCTCTTAGTTTTAATTATACTAATGCTTTCTTTATTTTTTTTATTTTTCATTTTATTATATTAGATTAAAATGAGAATTTGACTTCTAATAGAACACAATGGAGAAAAATATCCAATCCCATATAGTGGGATAAAAGCTTGTTGTTATTGTTGTTGACTGATTAAAAGATAAATAAATTACTCATGCATTTTCTTGGCCCACTTGGTTTACGTTGTGATCTAGATAATGAGTTGATGCTATATATTAGATTTTATAACCTCCTATATTTTATTCAAATATCACAATCATCAGGTTAGCAAATTCTTCTTTTAATGAATATTTTCATATGATATAGATTCACTTAATTTTTGTAATAAAACTATAGTTTTTAATGCCTTGATTTTTAATAGAGATTGTTTCCGTTATAATCATACAATGTTCAAACTTGCTAAGACAATTTAGCAGGTTCATTATCTGGCATTGTGCATATATATACATATCCCAAGTGAAAATAAAAAAGGAAGATTAATGCCTTTAATTTCTAGAATGGATTCATTGAGTATCATGTCCATCAGTGCAATTTTCTTAGAAAGTTGACTTAGTGTTTGTGAAGATTTGAATAAGGAAGTTTTTAAGTTGAATATCTTATGTTAATAACTAAGAGATTTTCAATTCTTTGTTTCACTCAATTGCCAGATAAATTTTGCATCGTCATAGAATTCAAAGTTTATAAAGAAAAAGTTTTTTTTTCTTCATCCAGAAGGGATTATCCCTTATAAAGAAAAAGTTTGTTTATTGTGTATTGCTTTCATTTGAATTGTATGTGATATATTTATTCACTTGGATCAGAAGAGCATCCTAATATGCTTTGTTAGTATTTCTTGTATTCATTTCAATTCCTCTAGCACTCAAAGCATCTTTACCTCACAGTGAACCCAAATCAGCTACTATTTTTATTATAATATTAATATCTTAAGTATTAAAATACTATCGTTTCAGGCTTTATATTACTCTAATTTCCACCTTGAATCAAATGCAGGTTTATCTGATGTAGCAGGACTTGAAGTTTCAAGCAATCCTCAATCACCCATAGTCTTTCTTAAACTAAAGAAATCTGGAGGTCCTAAAGGATTTGGAAGTTCTTGAGAAAATAGCAGCAGGGTGAGTATAAAATTACTCTTGCGACTCATTTGGTTGCTTGAAGTTATAATTGATGTCAGTGAATAATATATTACATTCCTTCATTTAATTCGATTTGGTGTGGTTAGATTTCAATATTGATTTTAAACTCTAAAAAATTCTCAATGATGATTTTATTTCCATACAATGAATGTCTAATGACCCTTTTTGAATTTAGGCAAATACTTCATAATGATTCTCTTTTCAGGTGTACACTATAAATAGAATCAACTACTAGTTGTCATACTTTATATTCTCCTAACAAAACTCTTTTAGTATTTATTGATGGGATTTTAAATAATGATTGTTATTTATCAATTGAATCTGCATTGAGCTTAATGTCATGCATCAAGATATGTGCAGCATCAATCATCATGATTGCATCACAAAGTTTTAATTTAGTATTTATGCATAGCATCTTCTAGCTGAGAGTTGTTTTTATAAAACCATTTGCAAAAAATTCATGCATCTCAACTTGAATGATATATATATACGTCCTCAAAAAATTATCTTGATCGGGCACGAATCTCGAGGCAAAATCAAGTTGGAAACTTTCGAAATTAAAATTAGGACCATCCAAACTCCGATTTCAACAAACTTACAGTCGAACTGAACGTCTCGGAAATACGAACCCAACAACACCAAATTCAACCCAATCCGAGCCCAAATGGGTCCAAATCAAGAGCCCAAAGCGCTGTTGGAAGGTTTGAACCACAATCTGATTTACCAAATGGTTTCCAAACATAATGTGCTTACAGTCAAAGCGAGCAGCTCGACGAGACGAATCCAACGAGCCCAAGATCACTGAATGCTAATATCTCTACGACTTTTAAATGTCCATCAAACGGTCCACGATCAAGGGATTCAACATAAGCCATCCATACAGACCACTCCCCATTTACCCTTGATCTTCCACCTATTTATGGGCTATGCCACTCCATGAAATCTATAAATAGAGTCCCATCTCCCCTTTGAAAAGGGCACCTAATCCTAAGGAGAAAAGAGAGAGATCGGAGATCGCTCTTGCCTCCTTGCTCCTCCTTGACCACCAACGGAGTTCCGCCGGACAACCGCCTGACGCTGTTGCTCCGCCGGACCACCGCCTAACACCTTGAGCTCTATAGGACCACCTCCTGACGTCCTCAGCTCCGCCGAACCACCTCCTGATGCCCTGAGCTCTACTAGACCACCGCCTGACGTCCTCAGCTCCGTCGGACCACCGCCTGACGTCGTTGCTCCGCCAGACCATCGCCTGACATCCTCAGCTATGTCGGACCATCGTCTAACGCCCTGAGCTCCGTCGGACCACCGCCCGACGTCCTCAGCTCCGCCGGACCACCACTTGACGCCCTGAGCTCTACTAGACCACCGCCTGACGTCCTCAACTACGTCGGACCCCTGCCTGACGTCGTTGCTCCGCCAGACCACCTCCCAACGTCCTCAGCTCCTCCGTACCACCGGCTGACGCCCTGAGCTCTTCCAGACCACTGCTTGACGTCCTTAGCTCCGCCAGACCACCGACTGACACCCTGAGCTCCGTCAGACCAACGCTTGATGCCCTGAGCTCCGCTGGACCACTACCTAACATCCTAAGTTGTATCGGACCACCACCTGAGGCCCAAAATTCTACTAGATCACCGAGTGACCCCAAAGTTTCACCAGTGTGACATTGGACTTTCACATACCCCTGACTTTAATCCTACACTTGATACTTATAATCTGATCGCCCTTGCAGGTGAGTCAACCCATTGTAACCTACTCAAGTGCTAGTGTAATCATTTCAAACTGGGTCAGGCCCCATGGTTTTTTCTTTTTCCAGGGTTTTCTATGTAAAAATCATGTGTTCTTTGTGTGTGTGAGTTAGATATCCATGCAACGTTAAGACGTAAAATTCTAAATCTATCATCGCGTATATTCTAGCCCGCAACATATATATATATATATATATATATCATCAAATAATTATCTTGATCGAGCACGAATCTCAAGGCAAAATTGAGTTTTAAGCTTTCGAAATTAAATCTGGGACCAACCAAACTCTGATTTCAACAAACTTATAGTCGAACTGAACGTCTCAAAAATACAAACCCAACAACACCAAGTTCGACTCAATCCAAGCCCGAATGGGTCCAAATCAAAGACTCAAAGCACTTTTGGAAGGTTTAAACCATAATTTGGATTACCTAACAAATTCTAAGTGTCACATGCTTATAGTCAAATCGAGCGGCTCGGCGAGACGAATCCAACGAACTCAAGATCAATGAATTATAATATCATTAAGCCATTCAAATGACCAATAAACGGTCTATAATCAAGGGGATCAATATCAGCCGTCCATTCAAACCACTCCCATTTTGACCTTGAGCTTCCCCATATTTATAATTCATGCCACTCTCAAAAAATTATAAATAGCTCCCATTCTTCTCATGAGAGGGGAGGAAGAAGAGGGAAGAAAAGAGGAAGAGAAGGGAAGAATTTGGGAGCTTCCTCTCTGCCGACCACCGCCGAAATTCTTACCGACCATCGCCAGACTTCCACCTGTTCGTCGACCACCGCTGGACTTCCACCCGTTCGTCGACCATCGCTGGAGTTATTTCAGACCACCGTCAGACTTCCACATGTTCGTCGATATTTAACGGACTTCCTCCAGTTTATCAACCTCCGCCAGAGTTCTTCCCGACCACCACCAGACTGCCGCCTATTCGTCGACCACTGCATGACTTCTGCCCATTCGTCGACCATTATCAGGGTTCCTCCCACCGACCATCGCTGGAGTTCTTTACGACCAACATCGCCCACCGACTACGGCCCTTCTAACCTCTGTCGCCATCCAACTACGGTCCTTCAGACCACAGTCACCCAACTACAGCCCTCTTCACCTCCATCGCCCGCCGACTATGGTTCTTCCAACCACCATCGCCAACTACGGTCCTTCTGACCTCCATCGCTCGCCGACTACGATCCTTCCGGCCACCATTGCTCGCCGACT
This sequence comes from Dendrobium chrysotoxum, assembly GCA_019925795.1. Lineage (NCBI taxonomy): Eukaryota > Viridiplantae > Streptophyta > Magnoliopsida > Asparagales > Orchidaceae > Dendrobium > Dendrobium chrysotoxum. The sequence goes on from CM034308.1 coordinate 11,063,650, forward strand.
ACAGTCCTTCTGACCACTGTCGCCTGACTGCAGTCTTATCGACCTCTGTCGCCCGACTACGATCCTTCCGACCACCATCATCCGACTACATTCCTTCCGACCTACATTGCTCATCGACTTTGGTCATGCCACCCAAACGAACATATCAACATTGATTCTTCCAACTCCCACTATATAATGCACTCTATATGATGTATATTTGCTACATCGAGTCAAGACCTTCCTCCTAAAGAAGAGCTTCATTTGTAATCAATTGCAAATACTAGTGGATTCATTTAAACTGGGCTAGGCCCCGTGGTTTTTCTCCTTTTTCAGGGGTTTCTACGTAAAAATTATGGTATCTCTTATAAACGCTATAATCATAATTTCCTATCTGTTTGTGTGCTGGATCTTCGTACAAAGCTAAGACGCTAAACCATATCACTCTCTACCGCTGCGAATATTCCAAGACGCAACAATACTCATATTGATAAATTTAATAATATATTAATTTTAATAATGATTAGATAATTAAAATATTCATAATATGAATTTTTATTTTTATTTTTTATTAACGTGTATTTAATACCTGTGCAATAAAACTAGTATTAATAAGTCTCAATTATTTAATATTTTTAATAATAAAAATTAATTTTATGCTCCCCCAAATAATAAAATCAGTTTAAATTTGCTCCACTGCTCAATTCCTAATTTACAATTTTGGATTAAATTCATATTTTATTTCTGCATCTTCACATCAAAGGCTCGAAATTACATTGAAAACTATAACGATCAGTGATTGAACAGCTGGGACTGGAATTTGGGGAATTTTAATTCTTTTTTTAGTTTGGCTCAAAAAAAATATTTTACTAATAATCAATATTATGATTAATATAAATCAGTATTGGTATTATTATAATACTAATATTAATCAATATATGATAAATATTAAACACGATCCTAATCAGTAATTTAAATTTTTTTGGGAGCCAAAGCTGAAAAAAGTCTATCGAATTTGAATGTTTGCCACTCTTTTTAAATCCCAGTTTTTAGCATGAATTAGATGTAGGTTTCTTTTGGACCGCTTTCTTATTGCTTTATATAAAGTAACTTTTTAGTCAAAAAATTTTTGTATTAAAAAGTTATTTTATAAAGTAATAAAAAAGCTGCCCCAAACGAAACCATAATCTATCAAATGTAATCTTCAAGCAGTCTGAGAGAAATTTTAAAAAATTAAAATTTATCTACATAATTAAAAATTTTTTATTAAAAAAGTAATTTTTATTTGTTACGCTTTCAATTTATGTCACTTTCTCTCTCTTTCAGGTAGTTATCAATTTTCATCTCTTTCTTCACTCTCTCTCTCTCAATCTTTGTCTAAACATCCAACTCTCTGGCCCTCTCTTTATATTGTTGGATTCTTTGATTTTTTTTAGTTTTTTTCCTAATGAGCTTCAATTTTAATTATTTGAGTTTTGGTAACTTTTTTTCACCCCAATATTTGTATTGGGGAATTTAACTTTATATGTCCCATAATAATGAAAATTAGATAAATATATCCAGTGATAAATAAGTCCAAAAGTTTAGTTCATACTAAATTATCTGTCTTGTATTCGCAAACTATTTATTAAAGTCGTCCCGAGTGTCGCTAGTATTTATAGTTAATTACAAATGATGTCCTTCAATTTGTAGTAAGTATACATCATATATAGTGTATTACATGATGAGAGTTAGGAAAAATCTAATGATATGAGAATTGTTTTCAAGAGAATTTTGGCCTCTCCATTTGGTCTGTAGGACCATAGTCGGTGGGCGAAGGTGGTTGGAGCCTGAAGGGACCGTAGTTGACAAGCGACAGAGGTCACAGGGACCATAGTCAGCGAGTGACAAAGGTCAGAGAGACCATAATTGGTGGGTGACGGAGGTCAAAAGGATCGTAGTCAGGCGATGGTGGTCGAAAAGACCGTAGTCTGGCGATAGTGGTCGGAAGGACCATAGTTAGGTGACGGTGGTCGAAAGGACCGTAGTTGGACTAATGTGGTTGGAAGGACCATAGTTGAGTGATGGTGGTCAGAGGGACTGTAGTCGGGTGGCAGTGGTCGAAAGGACTGTAGTCGAGCAACAGTGGTCGGAAGCAAGTCCGGTGGCACTCGGTGGCCAGATGGAAGTCTGGCGGTGGTAGGCGGGTGGGTGGTGGAGACTTGAGAAAGCAAGAGAGATCCTTCATTTTTCATCTCTTCACCCCCCCTGTGAAGAATAAGAGGTCTATTTATAATTTTCTGGGAGTGTCATGGCTAGTAAATAAGAAGAAGATCAAGGGCATGTTGGGAGTGCTCCAATGGATGACTCATGTTGATCCCCTTGATTGTAGAACATTTATTAAGTATTTATGTGCCCAAACGATGTCAGAATTAGGCGATCTTGGGCTTATTGTATTTGTCTCATTGAGCCGCTCGATTCAACTGTAAGCATGCAATATTTGAATATCATTTGATCATCCAATTTATATTTTGAACCTTCCAAATGTACTTTGGGCCCTTCATTTGAACCAATTTCGGGTGGGATTGGATCGATTTGGCGTAGGTGGATTCGTCTCTTCTAGATGTTCAGTTTGACTATAAGTTTGCTAAAATAGGAGTTTGGATGGTCCCAGATTTAATTTTAGAATATTTCAATTCATATTTGCATCGAGATTCATGCCTGATTAAGATAATTTTTTTACGACATATCAATAATCACTCCATGTCTTTGATCTAAATTTGTCTATGGGTGACACTTTAACCCTACTAGTGAGTCTAACTAGGTTAACAAGGCAAAGGAGGGGAGAATGAGTCGATGAATAAAAACTTTAGAATCAACTAATCTTTATGAATAGTGAGAATAGCTTCATCATGTTCGTGACATAAAGATACCTTTCAACCCTTTATTTATAATATTGAAAGAACTAAAAAAGTGGCTATAACTTGATAAATATAAATAATATATGATTGAATAGTTATGAGTAGTTGCAGGCATCTAGAATAACCCATTACATGTACACTTAGACACATATATCTGTTGTGGGCGAGAATATATGCGACAATATAGTAAGAGAATAAAGCGTCTTAGCAATATACGTATATCTGGCACACCAACAAGTAGTTGAGAAAGAGAAAAATACCAGAAGTTTTTTACATGAAAACCCCAGAAAAGAAAAAATTATGGGGCATGGCCCAAATGAGAAACTTAATGAATTACAAAGCTTGATTCACTCCTTTACTTGGAGACGGTGGAATTATAATATATTGGAGAGTCGAACAGAAGTCTAGCGATGGTCGACGAACAGGCGAAAGTCCGGCGGTGATCGGGAAGAATTCTGACAGTGGTCGGAAAGAACTCCGGCGGTGGTTGATGAATGGGTGGAAATTCGGCAAAAGTCTACGAACAAGAGGAAGTTCGACAATGGTTGGGAAGAGTTTTTGTGGTGGTCGACAAACGGGTGGAAGTTCGTCAATGGTTGGGAAGAACTCTGGCGGTGGTCGACGAACGGGCGGAAGTCCAACTGTGGTCAATGAATAGGCGGAAGTCTAGCGGTGGTCGACGGATGAGCGAAACTCCGACGGTGGTCGGGAAGAACTCTGGTGATGGTCGGTAGCAAGAGAGCTCCCAAATTCTTCCATTCTCTTCCTCCTTCTCCCCCTTCTCATGTAAAGAATGGGGGCCTATTTATAATTTTTTGAAAGCGGCATGCCCCATAGATATAGAGAAGATTGAGGGCATATTGGGAGTGGTTTGAATGGACGGCCGATATTGATTCCTTTGATCGTAAATTGTTTATTGGTCATTTGAATGCCTTAATTATATTAGAATTTGATGATCTTGGGCTTGTTGGATTCGTCTCGTCAAACCACTCAATTCGACTATAAGCATGTCACATTTAGAATTCGTTTAGTAATCCAAATTATGCTTTGAACCCTCCAAATATTCTTGGGACCCTTGATTTGGGCTTATTTGGGCTTGGATTAGATTGATTTTTGTGTCGTTGGATTCGTCTTTTCGATACGTTCAGTTTGTCTATAAGTTTGCTAAAATCAGAGTTTAGATTGTCCCAGATTTAATTTTAGAAGCCTTCAACTCAATTTTGCCTCGAGATTCATGCATGATCAAGATTAATTTTTGATGATATATTAGTTGCCCCTCTATTTTCGGATGTCGAAGCTTACAAATGCCGAAAATATATATTTGTACCTTCTCCTGAATGTTCACCAGCATAAGCAGCAAAAAATGATAAACATAATTTATAATTAATTTGTTCAAATTCATAAATTATTTATTAATAAGATGACTGTCAATTTTGATATATAAAATTTAAAAAATAAAGTAATTTTAGATTGGTATGATGCCATGGATATTGCTTGATACACATTATGCTGTTGATTGGCTTTTTGGATCTCTACTTTACCTTAAGCTATAATAATTTTCATGTAAGCCATGAAGCCATACGTTTGCCTTAAAGCTACAGGATCTATATTTAATTCCAATCAAAAAGTAAAACTAACAAATCATATAAGTTCTGCTTACCTTATCTTACTGAACAGCAGTTCTGCTTTATAGGGGTATTGGAACCATCATTTCTCTAAAGCTAATATGAATGTTCAACGCATTATTAAAGTTCTCATCTTATCCAGGCCAATCTATGAATGAAGAAAACTCAGGAGAAACTCTTTGACTTCATCTTCCATTCAAATCATATTATTTACAGTATAGTCAGCCTTTGATAACATCTAGAAATATGAAATGAGAATCAAGGCGGCATAGTGAGCAGCACGCCAGCACCCACCTCTTTGGAAATAGGGAGGGTAGATAATAAAAATTATTATTATTATTTAGTTATTATTATATGTATTTTTGCTTTAAAATTTTCAGGAAAAATAATAAAAAATTCATAAAAAATATGAAAAAAATTATAGAAAATTTTGCAATTATTTTTCATCTTCCCTAGTGTTGCATCATTTTTAATAAAATATTAATTAAATATAAAGAAAAATTAATTTTTAGCTTTTAAAATTCCAAAAAATCATTAAAAATTTTAGATTTTTTTTAAATAGAAAATTCTATAAAAACTATTCATCCCTCCCTCTTTTACACCTATAAATACCCCTTGGGGGTAAGAGGAGAAGCACAATCTCTTATGCTGGTACAAGCCCTCTCTTTGAATCGGTAGCTCGGGGATTGTCAGCGACAATCAAAACCTTATTCTCTTGTGCCGATCCTAGCTCCCCCTTGGATTGATAGCTCGGAGAACTTTGGTGGCGATCAAAGCTTATTCTCTTTTGCTGGTCCTTCTTTAGATTGGTAGCTTGGAGGGTGTTGTCGACGGTGATCAAATAAAGCACTACCCTCTTGTGCTGGACCTTCTTTGGATTGGTAACTCAGAGGGCGTTCTCGACGGCGATCAAAGCACTACCTTCTTGTGTTGGTCCTTCTTTGGATGGGTAGCTCAGAGGCGTTGTCGATGGCGATCAAAGCATGATTCTTACAAAAGTTAGAAACGACCTGACGGTGGCCTCTTCTGGAGAGAAATTTGGTAGTAGCAACACTTGAGAGGACATTCGATGGTAACAAGCGGACAGGCAGAAGTCTGATAATGGTTGGCGACTTAGTGGAAGTTCAATGGTGATCATCGTCTAAGCGTTGATCCAATGATTGTCGGGCAGACTTTCGTTGTTGGTTAATGGTCGAGCCATGAGCTGATGATAAAGTTCAAGCAGTATTCTGCATGTATGCTAACGAGAATACATAGCGAACAATTTGATTGAATTTTATGTTGACCTTATGTAAATTCAATGGCATTGTACATGATTTTATTATTATAAGTTTGATGTTTATTTTTAATATAAGAAAAACCCCATAAAAATATCTTTTAAGTTTGATGTTTATTTTTAATATAAGAAAAACCCCATAAAAATATCTTTTGTTAATGAATTTGCCCCCCCCCCCCCCCCCCCCCCCCAAATAACTTGATTTGAGCGATATTTCCTTATATATATTTTTTATTTTTATGGTTTGAAGAAACTCTTTTTACTTGGGGTATCTTTTTAGTAAGGACCTTAGTCATTATTAGTTTACCCTCCAGGCCACCCCATGAGTGCACCTTCTCAGGGTTATTTGTTAGACCATTACTTAAAATCATTATTTTACGTTAAAATATAAAAAATTCATAATGGATGTTTAACCTATTCGAGGTTGTTTGTCAGAGCGTTGCTCGATGACGTTAACTTGTATGGAAGAGGTAGATATAATCCACCAAGGATATTTTACCTATCCAAGGGTGTTTGTCATAGTATTGCTCGATGACACTAACCTGTGTGAAAGAGGTTGATATAATCCACCAAGATGTTTGACCTAGCCAAGGTTGTTTGTCAGAGCATTACTCGATGACGTTAACCTGTGTGAAAGATGTCAGATCGAATCCCCTTGGGATTGATCATTCAATGATTTAGATATTAGATAAAATGATAAATTTTTGTTTAAAATCACGGTTGTGATGAAACAAGATAATAATGGACAAACAAAATGTTATTATTTTAAGAAAGATAGTATAATAATCACATAAGACAACCTAGAGATATGAGGGATACATAATAATCAAAGCATATAGGTTATACTACTCATAATATTTGTGAATGCTGGTGGTGGTATCTAGGTGGGGCTCCGAGATTCTTTTTAAGCCTATAGCTCACTTGATTCATAGCCCACATTTCAAGTTTCCAAAGATCCTCCATAAAGGAGGCTCTTTGAAGGATGTCTTTATTCTGTAAATCAAAATTTTTGATATGCAGGGTGATAGATGGGCGTAATTGGGCTTGCCTAAGAAAATAAGATTATGCCACTTGTTGATTTCCTCGCACTTCACTAACTCTAGTCGGAGTTAGGAATTTTATCTTGAGATGCCGCACTAAGGTGATAGCTCTGAAAATTGATTGCAAAGGTCTCCCAAAAACAACGTTGTATGCTGATTCTGACTTAAAGATAACGAATTGAACCGAATTTGTAACCTACCGAGGGAACTCCCCCAATGTGACTGGGAGAGTAATTATGCTCTCAACTTGCACTGGTCGATTACCAAATCTATATAATAGTCCAGCAGCAGGTTGAATTTTTTCTCTAATTAAGCCCATTTTAAGAAATGTTAAGTAGAATAAAACATCTGCTGAGCTTCCATTATCAATCAAAATTCTTTTAATTGTGCCCCCCAATAGGATTAATTTCATTTTGAGCAGATGGATTTTGAATGAATTGATGAAGATATCCTTGTTGAATTAACCTTTTAATTTCTTCTTTTAATTATTTGCAAGCTTCAGTAGTATGTCCCTGACTTCGATGAAAGTGACAATAATAATCCGAGTTACCGGTGTTGGCTTTAGTGGATTGGGCCATTTAAGGTTCTGTTCGTTCTGCGTAATCATGAATATTAACACAAGTTATATTCAATGGAGGGTATTCCTTCTTTGATTTATAATCCCAATTATGATGAGGGGTCGAGGTGGAAGATCTTGATTCCTTTTCTGATATTTTTGGGCTCCGGCTCCAGCTTTGTGTTCATTCTTTCTTTTATTAGAATGTTGTTCAAATTATTTTTGATGAGCGTTGATAGCCTCATCGACAGTAATTTGAGCTTCCACTCTATGAATTAGGTCAGCATAAGAACAAACGGTCTCTCGCATTAATGAAGAGTAAAATGGTCTATGGCGTAATCCTCCAAGAAAAATACCTCACAGTAGCTGAGGATCCACTCCTAAGATTTGTCAAGCTTTAGAAGAAAAACTTTGAAAATAGTCTTTCAAAGATTATCCCTTATTTTGACGGATTCTAGAGAGATGTTATGAATCTTTAATAATTCTTCGATTTGCAATAAACTGTTCGACAAAGAGCCTTGCAAGATGAGCAAAACCATTGATTGTATTTCTAGGGAGAGCGTAGAATCAGGTGCAAGCTTTACCCTTGAGGGTGGCAGGAAAAACTTGATAAAGAATCACATCGAAAGCTCATTGTATGTACATAATTGTTCTATAATGATCAATATGTTCATAAGGATCAGATGATCCATCATAAGGATCAATGGTTGGTATCTTGAACCTTGTTGGAATGGGGTGTACGAAAATTTTGTATGTTAGCGAATAAGATTCTTGGAAACTTTACTAGAGATTAAAATGATTCATATCCCTTATTGGGAATTCTTCTTGGATAAAACGTCGTAATTCATCTTGTGTGGCATCGTGAGGAGTATCTAAATCGGGTTGAAGATTTTGCATCTGATGGGCTCTAGGTGGAGGATGTGTTGAACTTGCAGCATTATCTATTTCTGGATTATATTGCGAAGGTGGGACATTAGCTTGATGATGAGCACTTTTAAATTACCCACCCATATTATGTTGATGAGGATGTGGGAGAGGAGCCTCATCATTTTGAGACATCCTTTGTTGGTCTGCCTCCTCTAATATTTGTAAGATTCGTACATGTTGTTCCTCCATCCTACGAATTTGAGTTTCCAAGGAATAAGACCCTTCTCTTGAGCAATTATGACGTCCATGATTGCCATATGGGAATCTACTTTGATGTGTGTTGGAGCGAGAGAATCTATTATTGGTATTACTTCGATCAGTCGTTAAAGGGGAAGTATTGGGAATAGTTTCCCTTAGACGGCGCCACTGTTGCGAGCAAGAATATACATTATAGTAGAGTAAGAGAATAAAGCATCTTAGCAATGCACATATATCCGGCACACCAATAGGTAGTTGAGAAAGAGAAAAACACCAAAAAAACTTTATGTGAAAACCTTAAAAAGGGAAAAATCACAGGGCCTAGCCCAAGTGAGAAAGTTCCACTAAGTTTGAATGAATTACAAAATTTTATTCACTCCTTTACTTGGAGATGGTGGAATTACAATATGTTGGAGAGTCAGGCAGAAGCCAAGCGATGTTTGACGGATGGGCTAAAGTCCAGCGGTGATAGGGAAGAATTTCGGCGATGGTCGAAAAGAACTCCAGTGGTGGTCGACGAACGAGTGGAAATTTGGCGATAGACGACGAACGAGCAAGTTCGATATTGGCCAGGAAGATCTCTAATGGTGGTCGATGAATGGGTGGAAGTCCATCGATAGTTGAGAAGAACTCCAGTGGTGGTCGACGAATGGGCGGAAGTCTGGCGGTAGTCGACAAACAGGCGGAAGTCCGGCGGTGGCCGACGAATAGGTGAAAGTTCGACGATGTTCAGGAAGAACTCCGTCGGTGGTCAACGAACGGGCAGAATTCTTATGGTGGCCGGGAAGAACTCCGGCCGTGGTCGGTGGCAAGAGAGCTCCTAAATTATTCCCTTATCTTCTTCCTTTCTCCCCCCTTCTCATGTGAAGAATGGGGCCCTATTAATATTTTTTGAGAGTGGCATGCCCCGTAAATGTAGAGAAGATTGAGGGCATGTTAGGAGTGGTTTGAATGGACAGCCGATATTGATCCCCTTGATCATAGACTATTTATTGGTCATTTGAATGCCTTAATGATATCAAAATTTGATGATCTTGGGCTTGTTGGATTCGTCTCATCGAGCCGCTTCATTTGACTTAATCATGTCACTTTTAGAATTTGTTTGGTAATCCAAATTATGCTTTAAACCCTCCAAATATTCTTTGGACCCTTGATTTGGGCTCATTTTGGCTTGGATTAGATTGAATTTGGTGTCGTTGGGTTTGTCTTTTCGAGACATTCAGTTAGACTATATGTTTACTAAAATCGGAGTTTAGATGGTCCCATATTTAATTTCAAAAGCTTTCAACTAAATTTTGCCTTGAGATTCGTGCCCGATCAAAATAAATTTTAGTGATATATCAATATCTAAAATGGCTCTAGGTATCTCCAGTGAATGCCTCTCAAGAGAGTGCCCTAAACGAGCCCTATCGGGAGAGTGTCCTAAGTGAGTTTTCTCAGGTGAAAACATTAGATGGGTGGATGGATGAGTCCATTTAAGCTATGGACTCTAGTATGGTTAGTAGGTGAGCATGTCTTATAGTTTTGATGAGGAGCCCTCTGATAGAGATGAGTCATCCTGACTGTGGCTAGTGTTTATTTAGGATGAGTTTTTATGATATGAGTATCTCCTTGGATCGAGGTCTGCAATGGTGAGTTCCTCTCTTAGTCAAATCTATGTAGAGTGTGTGCTAATTTGGTCAAGTTTCTATGGGGCAAACTTCATTGAAGCGAGTGCTTGTCCTGGCTAAATCTTATTGGGTTAGGTTTCCCTCTAAGTCAGGCATGCCTTGGATGAGTGCACCTCTTAGTTGAACTTTTCTATGGCAAGCTTAGTTGGTCCCTACAAGTTGAATGTACCCTAATACTAGGATTTTTTATTTATTGCCTTTTCTTTGTCCTCTTAGATGAGCCTCATCTTTCATCGAATAGTGATCATTGTGGGGGTAGCCATCTAAATTCATCGAGTGAAATAGAATTGCACTTTACTCACTGCAAATCATATCATAAAGAGGAAGTCGCCTTCTAGGGCTAGGCCTTTTTCTTCAGCCTTGTTTATCATTACCATAAATGGGCACCATCTTTCACCAGACATTGGTATTTGAAGAGGTAACTATCTATATTCATCAGTTGGAAGGGACTCACACTTTACTCATCGTGAATCTTGTAGCAAATTGGGGGAATCACCTACCAAGGAGAGGCAATTATTTCTTATGCGAGTAATTTTTTGTTGTTATCTCTAAGGCACTCAAATAGCCTTGTGGATAATTCATTGGGTTCTCTTGAAAGACAAGAGAAGGAAACGGTGAGTGAGCACTTTGACTGGTTGCAATCTATTTCAAGAATTTTTTAAGTCTTCAAGTTGTAATATTTTAGAATAGAGAAAAAGTTTTTTATCTTGAATATTCACACAATCTTTTTAACTTATAGAGGCAACCTTGTTAAGCACAAACTATCCATCTTCCTGGGATTCTTGGTTCTTCTGTAAGTCTTCTATTTGGGAGTTCAAATTGACTACAAGGAATAGTCTTACCAATTTTAAACTTGACCCTAAGGCGTGATCATACTGATCTGTAAACGCAAGTTGGTCTATCACTTTTAATTTTAGCTGAGTTATCCCAGTAAGTCAAGATTCTTTTTGATACGTCATCAAAAATCACTTTGATCGAGCACGAATCTCGAGGCATGTTCAAGTTGGAAACTTTCAAAATTAAATTTGGGATCACCTAAATTCCAATTTTAGCAAACTTATAGTCGAACTGAACATCTCAAAGAGACGAACCTAATGTCACCAAAATCAGTCCAACCCGAGCCCAAATGGGTTTAAATCGAGGGCTCGAACCACATTTGGAAGGTTCAAAGTATTATTTGGATGATTAAATGATATCCAATTATGGCATACTTATAGTCAAATCGAGCAACTCGACGAGACGAATCCAACAAGCCCAAGATCGCTAAATTTCGACATCATTAAGGCACTTAAAAAGCCTGGCCGCTGACCGCCGCCGACTGCTGCCGGACTTTAGCCCGACCTTCGTCGGACCACTACCCGGCCGCCGCCGGACTTCAGCCCGACCTTCGTCGGACCACCGCCCGGCCGCCGACCGCTGCCGGACTTCAGCCCAACCCTCGTTGGACCATCGCCCGGCCGCTGACCACTACCGAACTTCAGCCCGACCTTCGTCGAACCACCGCCGACCGCCGCCGGACTTCCACACGGCCGCCGCCACAGCTGGACTTCAACCCGACCTTCTTTGGAACTCCGCTTGTCCGCCGACCGCCTCCAGACTTCAACCCGACCTTCGTCAGACCACCGCCTGGCCACCGACTATTGTCAGGCTTCCACTTGGCTGCCGACCGCCCCCAGACTTCAGCCTGACCTTCGTCGGACCACCGCCTGACCGCCGACCACCGACAGCCGTCAGACTTCCACCCGGCCGCCGACCGCCGCTGGACTTAAGCCCGACCTTTGTCGGACCATCGCCCGACCGCCGACCGCTGCCGAACTTCAGCCCGACCTTCGTTGGACCACCGCCTGGCCACTGGACTTTTACCCGGCCGTCGCCGAACTTTAGCCCAACCTTCATCGGACCATCGCTTGGCCGCCGACCGCCGTCTGGCTGCCGACTGCCGCCGGACTTCAGCCTGACCTTCGTCGGACCACAGCCCAGCCGCCAACCGCCGTCAGGCTTCAGCCTGACCTTCGTCGGACCACCGCCCGGCCGCCGACTGCCGCCAGACTTCCACCCGGTCACCGACCGCCGTCGGACTTCCACCCGGCCGCCGACCGCCGCCTGACCGCCAACCGCCGCCAAACTTCCGCCCGGCCACCGGACTTCCGCTCGACCTTTGTCGGATTATTCCCCGTCAGCTGAACTTCTGCCCGGACACCATCGGACTTCCACCAGAACATCGCCAAATTTTTGTCTTACTCTCCAAGCTATTGTAATTATACCGCCTCTAAGTTGAGGGATGGGCCAGCCCTTATAATTCACTTAAGTTTAGTGAAATCTTTTCACCTGAGCGAGGCCCCGTGGTTTTTCCCTCTTCGGGCTTTCCACGTAAAAAAGATTGTGTGTTTCATTTCTTTCTTTCTGCTTGTGTGCTGGATATTCGTGCATCACTAAGACGAAAACTTTAATCACTCTGCCGCCACGAATCTTCTAGCCCACAACACTTTTGATGATGGTGTCATCACTCACTTAAGTTCTAAGTTGGCTGATTTTAAACTTAGTGAGCTACCAAGGCCTAATCTTAGTGAAATATTTTTTTTTTAATTTTAATTATTATGACTCATGATGATGTGTAAGTTTCTTGAATGATTCAATTAAGAGGGCGAGTTCCATAAGTGTACCCAAAGAGGGAGCGAGTTCTCCCAGTACATTCAAGAAATAAGGGCAAGTTCTCAGAGTCATTATTTTATCATTTTTACATTTTGTTAGCTTATGATTTTCTTAATGATAATCTTTCTTATTCAACAACCTAGTGAAGGACTCATTCGACAAAAAGAAATTGAAAGAAAAATATTTTTATTAAATATGAAAATACATATAATATTAGAGTACATTAACTTTTTTTATGAATAAAGAATCTTCAAGTCTTCAAATCACCAAATCCTCGGTTTTCTTTTATCTGGTGGTTTTGTAGTTGGTATGTTTTAAGGCTAATTTGCTTATTGATGATGTAGGGCACTTCTCAAGTGGACCCAAGCTTCCTTATTATAGATTGATGAGTTGTTGCATCCACACACCTTACCTAAGAGGATGTTGGATTTAAATTTATCCATGAGTGACACCTTGGCCTAACTAGGTAAATGGATCAAGAGGAGGAGAGAATGGGTGGGTCAGTAAGTAGAAGACATATAAAATCAGCTACTTTCTTTGAATAATGAGAATAGCATTATCATTTATGTCATAACAATAACTTTCAACCTTTTAATTACAGAGTTGAGGGTCTACAATAGAGGCCACATCAAAAAGATAATAAATAATATATAATTGGATGGTTATAGATTATTACAGAGATTTGGACTAATATATGATGTGTACACTTAGACATTTATATGTAATGCGGCTCTAGTTATCTCCGATAAGCACCTATGGCAAGTGCTCTTGGCTAATTCCTCTTGGGCAAGTGCCTCGAGTAAGTCCCTTGAGCAAGTCATCTCACGAGAGAGCCTTGAGCGAGTTTGTTGGTAAGCCATAGGTGGGTAAATTTGGCTAGTTCATTTGAGCTAGGGACTATAACATGAGGCTGTTATTGTAGAATTTTTAGGTGTACATCTCTTATAGTTTGGTTCAAGGGCCCTCTAAGAGAGGCGAGCGACTATTTCTTTAGGATAAGTTCGCAATGAAACAAGTACCTTCTTAGGTCAAAGTCTGCTAAAGCAAGTTTCTTCCTTAGTCAAATATGTCTACGATGTGTACTTTCTTAATTGAGCTTCCCTAGGGTAAGCTTCACTAGACTAAATATCCGCCCTTGTTGAATCTTATTAGGTGAGCTCCTCTCTGAATAGGCCATGTCTTGGATAAATACATCTCTTAGTTGAGCACCTTTGAGGTGAATGCAGCTGATCCCGCAACATTTACCTGCATATTATAGTGTACACCACATATACAAAATTGGGGTAATTTAATTTGAAACAAGCTTTGTGACATTTATTAAGAAATAAAATAGTAGACATATTTCTTCAATTTTGAGCGACCTTAATGTACTACATAGGCAGCTCAATTGCCTACTCAACACCTCTAGTCACCTAATAACCAAGTCTCTCCCCCTTTTTTTTCTTTGCACCTTTGACTAATTTAAATAATTTCCAAACCTCTTAACATTTCTCCAACAATATCAATCCCAATAAACTTTGACTTGTGGCACAAAATCAAGAAAGCTAATATTAATATACTAAAAAAGAATATTACGATTTAAACATCTTGGTTTAACTAAATCTGAATTACTTTCAACTTTAAATTGAATCAATAATATTATGAAAACAAATAAGCAGATAGATCTATATTGCATGTGACAGTAAAATATGAACAAAACATGCGTACAATATAACCGTCTATGATATTAATTATCGAAACAAACTAATGCATGCTTTAACAGATTTTTTTGAAACGAAACTGGCAAGCATAACACATCAGATCTAGAGCGGGCACAAATATTTAACAGCCCTGCACAGTTCATATCCTGATATAAATTATATTAAAATATGCTTATAAATTATTAAAATTATTAAAAATTAATATTACATATAAAAACTTATATCATAGTAATTTTAAAATAAATTTATTAGATTTCAAATTCATCCTGAAATGATTTATATCAACATATCCTAACATTTTTTTGTTTACAAGAGCAGCAAAATAAAATATGATTATAATTAGTATAATCATTATCATTATTATTATTATTTTAAAAAAATTACACATTTAATCATAAATTCACACATAAATCAAATATACACAAATCTCAAATGCTGGACCCAACCACAGATGAGCTGCGTAGATTCTATGCTCAAGGGCAAAAATTAGCAATATAGAATACAAAGAGTTGAATACAGACAAATCAATAGACACTTCTGAAGCATGTTCAATAAACCCTAGCCGCTGAAGGTGCCATTGTAAATTCCTCTCCCTGCAACAATCTCTAACAATACTCAAAGCCTATAGTTAACATCAGTACCCAAGCAAAGCTTTTCCACACCAACACAAAATCAAAATTAAAGGAACGGAAAGATTACAAACTTTAATACATGTTAAATCAAGAACTTGAATGAGAAGTTTATTAAATGTTAATCTACAATCTCTGGTTTTTAGATAAAGTCGCGCTTGAATTTCCTGTAAGTTGAATCTGTTGGCACAACTGCAGTCATTAAATAATAAAAGAAGGCTACTTGCACCAAGAAGATATTCATTATATATATATTTTTTTGGATGGTATCGTTGCCTCAAAATTCCAAGCATTTCTTGAGATTGCCATTCTGGAACAGCATTATCTGGAAATTGACACTCTACCATCAGTAAGGGAGGGGATTTTATTTAAACTCAGGTTCCAAATCAAGTTTTCTTTTTAAGTGAGACCTATCAACGCTGCAACCAAGAGAAACATGCAGGGAAATTTCCTCAGCCATAACATTAACCTTGAAAAATATATATATTAAAACAAATTAATACCCAAAGATATGCAAAAAAAAAGGGCAAACCTATTTAGTTTTGGCCTTGGAGCTGCTGTATAACCAAACACAGCTTCCAAATCTATTGACATTGGCATATGTCCACTCAGACCAGACTCACCTACTCCTCTTGGTGCCTTGTCATTCACATCACCTCTCACAGTGTTATTATGTGTATCCCCTTCGAAACCAACATGGTTAACTGTCACCCTTCTCAGCTTTCTAGGAGGAGAAAGCACAACGGGACCACACTCTAAATTCAAGTCCAGAGGTTTTTC
The DNA here is from genome assembly GCA_019925795.1 of Dendrobium chrysotoxum. Taxonomy (NCBI): domain Eukaryota; kingdom Viridiplantae; phylum Streptophyta; class Magnoliopsida; order Asparagales; family Orchidaceae; genus Dendrobium; species Dendrobium chrysotoxum. Next base: position 11,079,582 of record CM034308.1, read on the forward strand.
ATTCAGGGATTCACCTTTTGGAGGCGGTCTTGGAAGTAAAGCTGGTTTAGTTGGTGCTGGTATAGATGAGAAGTATCTGATCCAAAGAAACTAAGATCCGTTGTGATAAAAGCATAATGCATTTCAATTATGAGTAGGATTAACAGAACCAGCCCTAGAAAGACATAAAGCCATACCTGTGTTCTAGCGCCTGCTGAGTAGATATCCTTGCTTTCGGATCATAAGTGAACATTTTTGATATTAGATCTAAAGCGTCATCACTAACCATGGGAAACAGTGAACGTAGTGAAGGTGGCGAAACATATTGGTATTCAACATAATCTGGAAGGTAAACCATTTCAGGCCACTGGAATGGCTTTGGAGTTCCAAAAGCTGCAAATATTTTACCTAGCTGATCAATATCACTTGAACCCTGTCAACCATATTTGAAATACATTAGAATATATGCACAGAATAGTAGGAGATTTTGCAAGGCGTTGAATGCATAGTCAGAGACAAGTCTTGTCAGTTGAAAGTTGAGGCACACAAATGACATGGAGAACATAATACATATTTCATCAAGCACTATTATGTATAATGCTTATGAATGAATGATCTATTGGAGAACTGAGAAAGAATAGATAAAAAAGAGGGAAAATGTAGATGAAGGAGAAGATATACAACGAAATCTCAAAATATTGAATCCTCAAAGCATCTAAATTATATTACAGCCTGTGTTGACTCCTCAAACCACAAGGGGAGGCCAAAAATTTCATGGCTGTCAACTAGAAATTTTGATGATTCAAAATCTAAAATCAATTTAACCCAAAGAACACTTTAATTATAAGGCTCCTTAAGGCTTAAGAGATAAAATTACAAAAATGTTCTTTGACTAACAAATAAATGGCATACACAAAACTACCACCAGAAATATCAATAACAAATTAACTTGTAACAAACAAACGCATGACAAAAGGACAGCTCCTAGGTGACATAAAATGCTAATAACATAGCTTTGACAACTTTTGCTTCTTGACAGCAGTATCAGTTGATCAATAGAAATCCACAGCCTTGATGGACTGCATCACTAACATTTATAAAAAAATTAGAAAGCTATAGAAAAAAAAAAGATAAAATATCTACTGGCTAGTTGATATATATTACCTTCAATGTGTGCCACCATCTCCACAGGCTCACTTTGCCAACACCGAGATAAAGATCAGTTAAACATGAGGGATGCAAGAGGAAAAAAGTATACTACTTGGATTCATTTTTCCTTGCTCTGATTTCTATTATCAAAGATAGGAGATTGGCTCACCCACGCCACTAGAAGAACTTAGTGTGGGCTTTAAGTTCCGGGGTAAATTTTGGAAGGCAGATAGGATTTGTAGATAAGACACTACCCAAAGATTTCGCCCTCATTTTGCGAGGACTTTATGATCTGAGTTCTGTTTTCCTATAGGCGCAAGCCCCTATAGTTAATTACCCCTCCCGATAACGAGAAAGAACTTTCGATTAAAGCTAGTCGTCAATCAGATACGTAGAGATGCACGTTATCTGGCATATAGTAGCAGCATGGGTATGGATATTTGAAGGGTTTAATATTTAAAATAGAAATTTCACCATCTTCCACTTAAAGCGGATAATGGGGGAATGGATGATGGATCCGATCAAGATCCCATGGTTCCGTCATCCCGGGCCATCGTGGTCCCTGATCTACTTAGTCAGAGAAGGTAGTCGACCCAACCTGACATAAGGATCCTTGTCGGCAGCCATGGGTTGCTTCGTCCAAGGGTACTTTGTAGACCTGGGGTGGGTATTTGCTTAAGGGGACAAATTTGAAGCCACATTAGCTAACAAAGGGCTTTGTGCCCTATCGATCATATCCTATTGATTCATATCTCAAGGATTTGATGCCACTAAGGAACGTATTGGCTCTGGCCATAACCGGTATTTCGTGGTGCCATTTGGCGGCAAAACCACTCGGTTCAGAGGGCCCCGGGTCATAACCGTTTATCCTGCAGTGCCATTTGGCGGCGAAACTGCCAGTTAGAGAACACGTACCACGTCCTTACTGGCAGGAGATTGTTTGAGAATGGATCCTAGTGATATTTTCGACTAGGCATTGGCTCTATGTGAGCTGAAGTAAATTTCAAGTTTATCCACCTCGGCAAACTGTTGCGGAGAGTAGATTGATTTTAGCTTTAAGTGGTTGATGGTTGGATTTCAATTTTAAATATTTAGAGTTGGGGTTTTCTGAAATTTTGGATTTTTCGGGTGTTTGGGATGGCACTTGAAATTATCTTTATGGACCCCTCCGGTTGAGATATACATTCAACACGGTCATCATCAGGGTATTTGGGGTCATTTCCATTTGTGGATTAAACCTTGTCGACTCTATCGAGCTGTCGATAGAGTATCGAGTTTCATAGGCTTTATGCCTTTATTAGTGAATTCTCTTGATTATAGGCCTTGAAGGCCTAATATGAACGTATAAAACAAATATCTCAGTCGACCCTGCGGCTGTATATTCATTTAGTAGTTCAAGCCGTGTCGACTCCTATCTACCTGAATAGAAGGATCGGGCTCGAACTTGAATTCATTTATTGACCCGCGCTGCATCCCTAGACGTCACGTGTATACCAATAACATGCTCGTCGGGGCCCATGCATGTTATGATTGTATTTACCCCTTTTGTGTTCCTATGTGTATACAAATTAAGGTGCACGTGCGAGAGTATTTTAGATATTTCAGTTGTGCGGGCGACTGACATTTGAATGTGCACAACATCCCATTTGAGAGTTTGAACACGCCTTCTGTCCACTTGTATGAGTGTTGTGAATCCGATGGCGTTTTGCAGCAGCTTGGGGATTGAGTTGTTTGCTACCTTGTACAGGTAGACTGTCGTGCACTATTTATTGCTTCCCGCAGGTGGATTTTAGTGCACTAGCGAATCTCCTACTTGTTATCCATAGATAACTGCATTTGCATGATGCCTTTGTTTGTAGTCATTGACTTGCATACAAATCTTCTAGTGCTGGTCACATGCATTTATTGTAGTTACTCTATATTTTGCTTGTGGTTGACACACTGGGCGTACAACGAATCTTCCACGACAACTCGTAGGGACTCGTATTTGATATATTAACTTTGTATTTCACTTTTGAACATCACATTAGATACGCAGTAGGGTTTCCTACAGCAACTCGTAGGAGTTCACATCTGCTGTAGTTCTCTTTTGTATTTGCCCGTAGTGGTGCGTTGAGTATACGATGAGTCTTCTATGGAAGCCTGTAGGCACTTGTATTTGCTGTATGTTTGCTACCCTTGCTCGTAAATAGTTTGTTATTCACGCAGCTATCTATTGCAACGGCCCGTAGGTGCTCGAATTTGTTGGACATCTTCTATTTTTGTCTGTTGGCAGACTGGTGTAGTCGCCTACAACTGAATAATGTTAACTACATAGAAACTGCATTCTTCTAGAATTATTCAAAGATGACATATCTTTCATTTCATTGTATGTGAATTCCCCTGCTTGTAGGAGACAAGTGCATTTACTTGCTGCTGCCTTATTACAAACTGTATAAGTATCTTAGTACTTATCGTAGGCTCCTCGTATCCTTCTTGTAGATGGCATGTTGTGTGCATAGCAGAACTTCTACCACCGCTAGTAGGAACTTGCATTCATTTTGTATCATCAGCCTATGCTTGCAGAAGACCAGTGTACTTACTTGATGCTGAGTGACGATTAGCTGCAGGGATGTTATTGCATTCCTTGTATATGGTCATTGATGAATCCATCAAGTCTATTGCATGTTTGTTATTGTCACTCATGAGTGACCCTTCAATCCTCATCAATTATGAGGTTTCACTTGCTTGTTTGCATATAGATATTAATTTGTTGTTGCATTCATGTCCTTGCGATCAAAATCCATGTTTAAAGACAAGTTCTTTGTAACCTTTGAGAATAATCTGCAACACACATAATGGTCCTAGAAGTATTCATATTGATACTTGCTTGCAAGCCCATCATTATGTATATCAATTTCTTTCATTTGTAAGAGGGAAATATATTTATCCATATGAGTGAAATGTGCCTCGATCATCATCACCTTTATATGACTTGCATGATATTCATTTGGATGTATTTGAATGATCATGATTTTTTTTTTTTGACAACTCCACTTTGATCTTACATTTGTTAAGTTAAGGTTAAGTTGTTTGTCATTATGAGCTCAATTCCCTGTAGCCACAAGTTCAAGCTCATTTCATTCAAGTCAATTTGCAAGCTTGTAAGTCTTCATCATCTGATTCAAGTCAAGTTCATGTCCTTTATAGTTTGTTCAAGTTCGTTGAGTCTTTGCAAGTTCAAGTTTCACTTGATGTTGTATAGTTTGAGTTCAATGACCACAAGTGCATACTTCAAGTTTAAGTTCATTTTCAAGTCTAAAGTAACATCCACTTAATGTACAAATTAAATTCAACTTGAATTCAGGTTCATTTGCATTTGGTTCAATTTTGAGTTCAAGTTTTGTTCAAATCACATTAAATCCAAATTTTGTTCTTCATTTGAGTTTGCTTAAATTATTTTGTTCAATCAAGTTCAAGTACGGTCCTCTGTTGTTCAAAATTTGTTCTTGCTTGAGTTCAAATGTCCAAGTCATTGTCTTCTATTTTCACCAGAAATTTCGGTAGTCTCTCAGCGTCTCCCCTGTTTAGGAGAAACTACAAGAAACTGGGTCTTCCCACCACGCTTAGGAAAGCATGTATGGTAGGTGTCCTCGGACACCGTGGCCATATTTTCTTCGTCCCCCCACCACGCTTAAGAAAGCATGTATGGGCGTGTATGGGTCTTCTAATGTACCTGAAAAAGAAGAGCAGTTGTTTCCCCGCAGGTACAGAGCCGCGTACGGGTACTTAAGATTGTCCCCACCACGCTAAAAAAAATGTGTATAGGGCCTACCCGCCTCGCCGTAGGTGTCGCACCGGGTTCCCTTCCTACCATGCTTAGGAAAGCGTGTATATGCGGTTTGCCGACTCGACACAGACGCGGATTTTGAGTTAGAGAGTTTATACCTTTGGGAGGATGTCGGTGGTGTCGACTCTTAGATCGAGGCGAGGGAAAAGGGGTTCTTTTTTTTTAATAATTGATATTAATTAATTATAATTATATTTAATTAATTACATTTGCTTATACTTAATTATAATTAATTAAAATTATTAATTAAAATTATTATAATTAACTATAATTAATTATAACTAATTAATATTAATTAACTTTAAACAATTATAATTAATTAATAATAGTTTATTCTAATTAAAAAAGTATTAATTATAATTAATTAAAATTAACTTTAATTATAATTAATTATAATTATTTAATTAAAATTAACATTAATTAATTATAATAACTATAATTAATTAAAAATAATTATAATTAAAATTAATTAAAATTAACTTTAATTAAATTTAACTAAAACACTAATCCCTCTCTCTCTCTCTCTGTAGTTTACGGGATTTGGCCGAAGAAGCGCTCGGCACGGAGGAAATTACCTCCACACCTAGCGAGCTCCCACTGTTGCTTCCGATAGAATCGTCGTAACTCCCGATCCCACGAGAAGGGAACGTCGTTGAAGGCGGCGGAGGGAAGAGGAGTTCGACCAGGGCTTTAGAAGAGGAGGTTGGATCAGAAGGAATCGGGACAGGCTGGGGAAGATCAGGTGGAGATTAGGGTTGGGTTCCAATTTCGGCATGACGGGAGGAAGAGCGGAGGGAACGTCGGGCTTGGACTGGCTTAGGGATCGAGAGCAGCGACGGAGCAGGAGGAAGAGATGGGAAGCTATAGTCGGTGTTAAGGCAGAGGAATGGGACCGATCGGAGATGAGAAGCACGGGCGTCAACTTCAGACGGAGGTTCGGTTTTGGCTTGTGCGTGGAAGAGAAGAAACTGCAAGGCCTCATTTCATCGAGTTTTAAAAACTCGAAGGGGAGAAGAGACAAAGCGAGGTCGCGTGGGCAGCCATCCTCAGCGCCGAATTGCACAATAAATCATTACTGTAGCAGGCGGCGGATGCGACTCGAGCGGGGCTTCGGTATGGGCAGTGACAGGTAAGTGATGATTTTAACATTTTTTTTGTTTCCCTTTCTTTGGATTTTGCGGCACAAGTCAACACTTAGCTCCACAATGCAACCTAAATGATAAAGATTACAAAGGATCATAATGACAAATGGCTAAATGAGTTATCATGGTAGGATGATGTACGTCATTAACAGCGTTCCATTTATCATTTATTTTCATTTGTCATTTCTTTTAATTAGATATAGCACAACTACAACTCATCCATTATATATGCAATGCATTACATCCTGAATTATACATTTATATAATCATGCACACATATTAACATACTACTTTTATATGTTATTTACAATCGGGATCGAAAGTTAGACTTATTAATAACTTAAAAACACAACTCTCTCTAGGACTCTTGTAATAATTCCATCAAATTCAATTCCCTTTCTTAAACAATTTAAGCTTTCGTAATTAAATCCTCAAAATTTTAATTCTTTTCTATGATACAACTTTTGTAATACCCCAGGATACCCTACTAGCAATGCAGAATGTAACAGAAAAAACATAACATTCATAATTCTCAACATCAAATATTTTTCATCATTTCCTTATATATATATATATATATATATATATATATATTTCAACCATAGTATAACACATTTTAGAATAAACGAAAATATCTAAATAGTCTCAATTACATCATAAATAGAATTACAGAGCAACTAAGAAATCCAAAACATTGCAACACTTAAACAATCTATATACCTCGGATGTAGAATCACATATACTGCTAATAATAAAACTAAAATATTCATTAACCTAAGCCTAATATGCTTCAACATTTTCCTTGTCTTTCCATGTAATAATAGCCAATATAAAATCTGGTGAGTTATGAAGCTCATAAAGTTATACAATTTAAATAAACAATTAAATGCAATATTATAAAGAACAATATAATTGAAATCATAACTGAATCAACTCACAATTTTTTGCAAAACAACATAAAATCTTATTTATGATCATATTTATTTCATTTGAAGCCTGTATAGAATATCACAATTAGTCTTCTAAGGTTCTGGCTATCATTTTTCATATAGTTAACTTTCATAAGAATGTTCAATGGAGCCCAGGTAAAACTGGCATTATCGCCATTGAACTACATAGAAGTCAATTTTTTTGTCTCTTTCGAGTCCCTTTTGCCCCACCAACAACACAGGTATCATATCATTTCATAGCCAACCTTTCTTAATTTGATATACATCAGGCTTCAACATCATGAATTCATAATTTATTATAAAATTATACTAGCTTGCATAACAAGAATATGTATGCAATACATAACGTAATGAGTTTTTTTTCAAAATATTACCAACTAGGAAAACATAGACGATCATATTACATATTATTTTAAACTCTAATTATTTAAATATATATGTGATCGCTCATCATTTGAAGCATGTACAAAATATCACAATAACTGAATTTCCGACAATCACATCTATTGCAAGCACCAATCCGGACAAATTAAAGTTATAATTTTATATTAAGTAATATTACTTCTAATATTTACATAAAGTAATTGCTAATATTAAATATAATTGATGAGGGCATCCGGCCGTGAAAAGTTTATCAGAGGAAGCGCCGAAGATCTACAGCTAGGATTGGATTGCTATATTTCTGAGCAATTATTTGTATTTGATTTATTATATGTAATTTTTCGTTTTTACTCTCACTTGAGGGAGAAGGTTTATGTGACCCCAGAGGGTACTTTTGTTATTTGAATTTTTATTGTATTTCGTCTATTTATAGGCCTCACCTACTCCTTGGGAGGGATGATGATTATTATGAATAAAAATTTTTGCACTTTGTGTCTTGGTGTGTTTGAGAGCCTTAAGAGTTCTTGTGAGAGCTTATGTGAGGTCCCTAGGTGAGGGCAAAGCAAGACCCATCAATCGCAGGAAGCGTCCGGGCTCACGGTTTATATTTGCCTCCACCACCCATTGAGTTCGCCGCCACCGTCATCTCCTCCGACCGACCCCCTCCCTCACCTCCTCATAGTCGTTGCTCCTCTTTGCCCATGGCCAAAGCCTTCATGACCCCCTTCCCCCCACTTTCCTTTCTCCAAATTTTCGAATTGATCCTCCGACATTTCCTAAATTAGCCAAGAGCTAATTTTAGAAATCTGAATTCAAATTTGAATTCTCCTAAAAGCCCTGAATTCCTTTCCTAAATTATTGGGTTATGTTTGGAAAGGTATCACAATCAACCAATCTGAAATTTAATTGGAAATCCTAGTTAACTCCTTTTCCTAAATTAGCCTAGCGTTAATTTTGAAAATCTGAATTCAAATTTGAATTCTCCTAAAAGAATTAAATTCCTTTCCTAAATTGTTGGGTTATGTTTGAAAAGTTATCTCAATCAATCAATCTGAAATTAATTAGAGATCCTAGTTAATCCTCTTCCTAAATTAGCCTAGTGTTAATTTCGAAAATTTGAATTCAAATTCGAATTTTCCTAAAAGCCTTGAATTCATTTACTAAATTGTTGTGCTATGTTTGGAAGGATACCCTCATTAGCAAATCGGAGTATGGATTGAAAATCTAAATTAATTCTTCTTTTCTTAGCCAATATGCTTTAATTGGCAACCCAACTAAGGCCCCAAATTAGTCCCAATCAATAGAGTGGGTCCCTCACCTCCTCATAGTCGTTGCTCCTCTTTGCCCATGGCCAAAGCCTTCATGACCCCCTTCCCCCCACTTTCCTTTCTCCAAATTTTCGAATTGATCCTCCGACATTTCCTAAATTAGCCAAGAGCTAATTTTAGAAATCTGAATTCAAATTTGAATTCTCCTAAAAGCCCTGAATTCCTTTCCTAAATTATTGGGTTATGTTTGGAAAGGTATCACAATCAACCAATCTGAAATTTAATTGGAAATCCTAGTTAACTCCTCTTCCTAAATTAGCCTAGCGTTAATTTTGAAAATCTGAATTCAAATTTGAATTCTCCTAAAAGAATTAAATTCCTTTCCTAAATTGTTGGGTTATGTTTGAAAAGTTATCTCAATCAATCAATCTGAAATTAATTAGAGATCCTAGTTAATCCTCTTCCTAAATTAGCCTAGTGTTAATTTTGAATTCTCCTAAAAGCCTTGAATTCATTTACTAAATTGTTGTGCTATGTTTGGAAGGATACCCTCATTAGCAAATCGGAGTATGGATTGAAAATCTAAATTAATTCTTCTTTTCTTAGCCAATATGCTTTAATTGGCAACCCAACTAAGGCCCCAAATTAGTCCCAATCAATAGAGTGGGTCACGCCCCCCCCCCCCCCCCCCTTCTCCTAATTGATCCTTATCATAATTATACAAACCCATCTGGACATAAATCCAGTCCTAATTTCTGCTAATTGTTGTCCCCATGTTTCTAATGCCATCCACTAATGATTGTTGCTACTTCCCTACTATCAAGTAGTTGCTATTTCCCTCCCAAATCATCCCAAAGACAGTCGCTCCTACTGACATACAAATTCATCCCACTTTTTCAAGTCCAATACCAGTTGTTCCCGAGTTTGGCAACCACATAGCTACTGTCCAGATTTCCAAGAGACGATAGAACGTTGTCCCAACATGTGAAAGGAATTCATATTGATGTTTTTTCCACAGAAGCAGCCAAACGACTTCGCCGTGTCTTAGTATCTTCTTCTATGCGGGTAAACTCCCCCCACCCCCCGGTACCTTTTTATCCCTCATCAATCATGAAATTGTTTTATTGTGAAAGCTTATTCGCTTAGCCCACACCAAGAGCGTTGTGTGAGTAGGTCTTTGTAGTGACTAATATATTTGTTAACTTAGGGTTTGTCTCTGAAACACCATGTGCGCATGTTATTAATTACTTTGTTATTTAATGGTCCTCCCATTAGCATGTGACTGTTTGCGTAAATTTGATTGCCCCTTGCATGCTGAAGTCCTTGTTTAAGTTCATTGTGAGTTAATAAATTGTTAAGTTCTGTTCAAGCACGTGTAATTTCCAAATCAACATCACCTGCACGTATAGTTCTACATCAATAATTCACTTAGAAAAATTTATTTTTTCTTTACTTGCATTTTGGATATTACAATTCTTTTCTCCTTATTAGAATTTCAACCCCGAAAATCAACTTTTCATATTTCCTCAAATAGGTGAGAAAATTTTTACCTCATGTCTACCTCTTTTTTTCATGTAGTTTGCTTTACTGACATGTGATTCCATTTAATTTTCACACAAGAAATTATTTTGTTTCCCAATTTATGAACATCCTTTTCGAATATCTTTTCAGGATCTTAAATATAGGTCAAATCATTTTGAAGCACAATTTCATTTTATGGGACACTTTGATTTTCATCTATAACTCATGTTCTGAGCATTGACACGTGAAAAATATTATGCACATCAGACATGTATGTACGTAGTGCTAGTTTATAAGCAACTTGCCCCACTCTCTCAATAATTTCAAATGGACTAACATATCTAGGACTCAATTTTTCACCTTGGCCAAATCTATAAACACCCTTCATTGGTCTAACCTTTAAGAAAATAAAATCATCGACTTCGAATTCAATCATTTTATACTTGGAATCATAGTATTTCTGTTGTCAATCATGAGTTGCTTTTAATCTGTCTCCAATTAATCTGACTTTTTCAGTGGCTTGATCAACTAACTGCGGACCCAATATTTATCTCTTCAATTTCAAACCAACTAAAAGGAGTTCTATATTTTCTGTCATACAATGCCTCATATGGTGCCATCTTGATACTCAATTGATAGTTATTATTCTATGTGAACTCTATTAATAGAATATGATATTTCCAACTACCTCCACAATCTAGCATACACAATCTCAACAAATCTTCTAAAACTTAATCAGTCTTTCTGATTGACCATCTGTCTGGGGATGAAATGCGGTGCTAAACTGTAATTTTGTGCCCAAACTTTTATGAATACTCTTCTATAATTTGGATGTAAAACGTCCATCTCTATCGACACAATGACCTTAAGAATTCCATATAATCTTACGATTTCCTTCAAAAACAACGTAGCTAATTTCTCCACTAAATCAGTTTGATAAATAGGTAGAAAATGTGTTGATTTTGTTAATATGTTAATCACAACCTATATGCAGTCGTGCCCTTGCTTTAATCAGGAGAAATCCTGAAACAAAATCTATCGTTATATCTTGCCACTTCCATTCTGGTATTAGTAAGGACTACAACATATCACTTGGTTTCTAGTGTTCAGTTTAACCGCCTGACATTTCTCATATTTTGCTACATATTATGCGACTTCTCTCTTCATTCCAGGCCACCAAAATAATGTCTTTAAATCTTTATACATCTTCGTGCTTTTTAGATTAATTGAATAACTTGAGTTGTGGGCTTCATATAAAATCTCCTGAACAATGTTTAATTCATTTGGCATCCACAAATGTATATTGCTCCTGATTCTTCCCTATTCATCCACACTGAGATCTTTTCTTTTTCCTGATTGCCATTGTTCAATAAACTCCTGATATTTCACACTGGTCTTTTGAGCTTCACTGATTCTTTCTTCTAAAGAAGGATAAATAATTATCTGCTTTAAGCTGCCTGAATCATGATCACTCCTAATTCTAACCTCAAGCTGTAATGCTTCCATATATTTAATTAATCCTTCTTCTTGAGTTAAAATTCAATTTATCTGTCCATTGGTTTTTCTGCTTAAATCATCAGCCACCACATTAGCCTTGTCTGGGCAATACTACATGTCAAGATCATAATATTTTATCAATTCCAATCATCTTCTCTCTCACATTCAATTCTTTCTAAGTGAAAATGTATTTTAAACTTTTATGATCTGTGAATATTTCACATTTCACACCATATAAGTAATGTCTCTAAATTTTTAATGCAAACACAACTGCAACCAATTTTAATTCATGAGTTGGATAATTTTTTTTATGAGGTTTCAACTGTCTTGAAGCATATGCAATCACCATTTTATTCAATATCAACACACAACTAAATCCTTTTAGAGAAGCATCACTGAATAATTGAAATCCCTCAATTCTAGATGAAATTGTTAATATCGGTGCAGATGTCGAACACCTTTTTATTCCAAAAAACTCTGCTCACATTCCCCAATCCATTCAAATTTAGTCTTTTTCCGAGTCAGCTTGGATAAAGGTAAAGTAATTTGAGAAAAATACTTTACAAAACTTCTGTAATAACTTGTTAATCCCAAGAAGCTCTAAACTTTAGTCATATTAGTCGGACTTGGCCATTCTTTTTTATCTTTTCTGGGTCTACAGATATACCTACTCCACTAACAATGTGTCCCAAGAATGAAATTTTCTTCAACCAAAACTCATATTTAGAATATTTAACAAATAATTGATGTTGCCTTAATAATCCCAAAACAATTTTAAAGTGATCTGCATGCTCTTCATCATTCTTGAAATAAATCAAAATATCATCGATAAAAATAATTACAAATTGATCAAGATAAGGACTGAAAATTTTATTTGTCATATCCATGATACTGTTTGATTAATCCAAATAACATAACCAAAAATTCATAGTGCTCATACCTGGTACCAAAAGCTGTCTTCTGAATATTACATTATTTCACTATAACTTGATGGTAACCTGATCGCAAATCAATTCTGAAGAATATAAAAGCATCTGTTAACTGATTAATAGATCATATATTCTCGATAGATGGTATTTATTTTTAATGACCGCCTTATTTAACTCTTTGTAATCAATATAGAGTCACATTGAACAATCATTCTTCTTGATAAATAACACCGATACACACCAAGGAGATGTACTAGGTCTAATAAAACCTTTTTAAATCAGTTCTGCTAATTGACTTTTTAATTCTTGTAATTCTTTAGTTGTCATTCTATAAGGTGCTTTTACAATTGGATTTGTTCCAAGTTGTATATTAATTGAAAAGTCTAGGCAAACCATTCTATTCCTCAGAGAAAACATCTACAAATTTATTCACTACAGAAATAGAATTTATCTCATCACTGATCGCTTTAGTAGCTTCTAACTTTGCTAAGAAAATTAATTAACCAGCACTTATACTTTTGTTCACTTGACTAGAAGCAATCAAAGATGAAATTACTCATTTATCACACTGAAAATAAAATATCATTTCTCCAGTTAAACCAAATCTGACCCTTTTCTTCTAGCATTTAATAGGAGTAAAATATTTGACCCACCAATTCATTCCCAAAATTATTTCAAACTTCACTAAAGGTAAAACTATTAAGTCTAAACTGAATTCCCTACCGCCTATTACAATATTAATGAACATGAAGCATTCTCTAGCAGGTAACCGAATATTCAGATCAAGAGTAAAAACAAGTTTAAATTGTAATTTTTCACAGAATACCTCAAATATAAATGAATGAGATGCACCAAAATAAAAAAGAACTCTAGCAGGTAAATCTGAAATATTGATAGTATTTGTCATCACTTCTGAAGATTTCTTAGCTTCTTGAGAAGTTAAAGCAAAAACTCGAGCTAGTGTTGATTTCACCGCTTCTCCTGATGCTTCTCCTTTTATCTTAAAAGCTAGTTGGTTCATTTGTGATCTAGCTCTCCTGTACTGATATGTCCTCCGAATATCTTTTAATTCTCAGACTCCTGGAATATTTTTAGGACAATTTCTTTTGATATGTCATGGCTCCCCACATAGATAGCACCTTCCTGAATTCATTAAATATCTTTCTGGATAGATTTTTCACAATTTGTACAGGCTGGTATCACACAAAACCTTATAGGCTGTTGTTGTTGATCTTGATGAAATTTTTGCCTTTTTTATAACCGCCTTTATGATCATTTAGCTTCTTTTTACTATTTGCATCCCATTTCTATTTAATCATATCCATATCATGCAACAAAAGTCTAGCACTTCCAACTAATTCAACAAAATCCTTTATGCGAATAGGAATTAAAAGTTATCTCAATAAATCTCTGAGGCACTCCAAAAATCTATTTTTCAACTGGAGTACTAATAAGCTGTGGAGCATACCTCGATAAAAATGCAAACTATACTTCATATTGAATAACAGTCTTTGCTCCTTTTTTTAAGTTGACAAAACTCTCCTGCCTTGCCTGCCTTGCTGAAGGAGGAACATACCATTGTCTAAAAACTTGCTCAAATTCCTTCCAAATAATTAGTTGGTTAGATCTACCATTGAATTTTTCCAGATGTTGTCCCCTCCATCGTTTTGTCTCACCTTCCAACATAAAAATTGTGAGAGATACATGTCTGCCCCAGGACATTTCATCCCATTCAATATTTTCTCAATTCTGATTATTCAATCCTAACAGTTCTGGCATCTACTTCTCCTTTAAACAAAGGTGGCTTTAAACTTTGGAAAAATTTTAAATGATTATCTACTTCCACACTAACAAGAGCACATGCCCCTGTATATGCACTGCTACCAAGAGTTGTAAGAGTGATTGGTACAGCTGCAGCTGGAACACTAGGTGTTGCAGATCCTACCATAGACAGCATCTTTTCCATCATTTACATCATCATATTCACCATTTGCATTTGTATCATAGTTCCTACCATTACACTGGCAAGGTCAAGCACCAATGGTATGTTGTCTACTTTAAGTATACTGCCTTCAATTAGTGCAACATTTTCAGGACCCTCAGGTATCCTGTCATGCTGAGATGACTGGTCATTAGTCCCCTCAGATTCCTTTCAGCCATTATATCTACAATGCATTATATCCTGAATGATGCATTTATATAATCATGCACATATGTTAACATATTACGTTTATATATTATTTACAATTAGGATCGAAAGTTAGACTTATTACTAACTTAAAAACACAACTCTCTTCTAGGCTCTATAATAATACCATCAGATTCAATTTCCTTCTCTTAAACAATTTATGCTTCCATAATTAAATTCTCATAATCTTAATTTTATCTCTCATACCACTTTTGTAACACCCCAAAATACTCTACTAGCAATATAGAATGTAACAAAGAAAACATAACATTTATAATTCTCAACATCTAATATTTTTCATCATTTCCATATATATATATACACAATACTCTACTAGCAATATAGAATGTAACAGAGAAAACATAACATTTATAATTCTCAACATCTAATATTTTTCATCATTTCCATATATTCTCAACATCTAATATTTTTCATCATTTCCATATATATATATATATGGAAATGATGAAAAATATTAGATGTTGAGAATTATAAATGTTATGTTTTCTCTGTTACATTCTATATTGCTAGTAGAGTATTGTGGGGTGTTATAAAAGTGGTACATATTCCAACCATAGTATAACACCTGAATAAACAGGAGAGCAACCATTCTCCCTTACCATATAAAAGAAAAAACAAGAAGAGCACCAGAGACATAAAGAGAGGAAAAGAAAGAACAATACTTCATTGCTTTGTTCATCAACAAAAACCGGTGCATACATTAATCTATATATAGCGCTGGAAGAACACAGCAAGAAAGGAAATACATCTAAACAGAAAATTTACTAATATAAATTGTAAAAAATGTGACTGTTTTTCTGGTAAAACAAGTGGAAGTTAATGGATAAGATAAAGAGAAAATCAATTTAGGACACCAATTACAGTAGTTGGACGCCCCCTTGTGTGCAGGAAATCAGTACCAATTATGCATCACAATTCAGGAAATAAATACTGCAGCAGAATCAAGTAATTTACCAAAATAACTTCTTCAGCAAACCGGAAAGGAAAGTGTAGAAATTTATAATTCCTTGTAGACAAATAAGACAGCCAAACTAGGGGGATTTTTCAAATCAGTTTAGGGTCAGATTTCAAACATAAACTGTGCTTGGGCAGAACAATAATCAGAAAGACATCAGCTTATTGATGTTGTAACAGCAGTCTGTATGGTATGACATGCAATATTCTAATATTAGGCTGCATAAGAACCATGCTGAAACAAACGGAACCTTATATAGAAAAAGATGTTTGCAAATGTTAGCCTTAATTTACAACTTAAAAGTCACTTGAAACAAGAAAACTGAAAAAAATACTAACTATATAGCATGAGGAAGACCTAAACAACAATAAACACTGAAAATAATCCAGCTCAATAAACCTAGGCAGCACAACTTTCTTGAATGATAATATTTTTGAAACGTCACCTGGCGGTATAAGATTAGACAATCAAAACACAACTGTCAGAAACTTCCAATTACTCTAAACCAGACCTGCAAAAATGGCCTCCTCAAGAGAAGCTCGGCAAATATACAGCCCGCAGCCCACACGTCCACTCCAGGGCCATATTGCTTGGTGCCAAACAATAATTCAGGAGCTCTATACCAACGAGCAAAAACCTTAAGAAAATATTTCAATCATTATTTCATCATTACAATATCAGGGGATAACAGCAAATCACAAAGAAATGAAAATGGTTGTTCAGATTAATATTGCCATCCATGCATCTCAACTTTAAAGCAAAAACATAATTGGTCGAAGAATTCAACCAGAAAGATGGAAAGGAATTTAAGCGGCAGTTTAAATATTTTCTAAGAAAAGACAAAATGATAGAGTGAACAGGTGAAGCCAAAGGTAAACAATAGTTACTATCCTTTGAATGAAAAAAAGTTTATTCTCCACACAAATAGCTTTCCAAGTTACTGCCTCAAATTCCAGATAATGATTATTGATGTTGATTTTAAACATAAGAAGTAAGAACAACTCCCTTGTTTAGTTCGATCATTCTTAATAAATATTTAAGTACTCTAGCATCTTAAAATTAATGAATCATTAATCTCATTATTTAACTATTCATCAAGGAGTTACTTTTGTGTCATTGAAGCATGATCAAATCATCTCAAAATTTCATAAATTGTGGCATCATACCAAATTTTTTTAGGAAAATTCAGGGTGAATTGTCCTGATGTGTAATTGGGTGTTGTATGATTAAAAAATAAGCTAAACAAGACCGAATAGAAACACTTCTCTCCACATAAAAGGATGATAGTCTATAATTGTTGGGTTTGAAGGGCACAAACACTCAATCTTAGAAGGTTCCGTGTGATCTTTGGAGTTTTAGGAGAAGCATGAGATTATTGAGAGATTTATTATTTCCTCTATCCAATTGAAGGAATATTTTGATTCTCAAGAATTAAGGTTTCCATTAGTGCAATCCTTCATAATTAATTATATCATACTTGTTATAATAGCCCCAACTATCAACCATCAAGATATTGTCCACTTTGGTTTAATAATTTGACAATTGTCTCTTTTGTATGACTTCCCATGTTGACCACTCATCCCAAGAGTGCTCTCATACAAGCGCGCTTAGCTTCAAAATTTCTATTGAAATACTAACCATTACATCAAAAGGTATCTTGACATTTGAGAGTTCAACTTCATTCTACTGAAAGGATTTTAAAATATCTCATACTTAAGTAGCCAGCACCCCCGTTTAGTATATCCATACATAACCCAAAATCATCCACCATAAAAATGGGATTTTAAAGGTGACCTTATAGGTTCAAGAGGTGGCTCCCTCCCTACGTGTAGCATTTTATCCCAACAAAATTTAAGAGGTGGCTCCGATTACATGGAACTTTATCTTTATTGGCACTTAATTCAAATCTTCCAATTGATGCGTTGGAGAAAGTCGAACTCTCAACCATCGAGATATTGTTTGCTTGGCCTAATAGCCTCACAATATTATCCCCTTGGTGTGACTTCCCAATGGTGCTTTCATACGAGCACACTTATTGGAGTTTAAGTTGAAATTTCAACTATTAAACTAACAGCTATCTCAATATTTAAGAGTCAGCTACATTCTACTTAAGGCATCTCACACTATTAGGTAGATAACACTCTTGTATTTGTATAAGACATCAACTATGTTTTGGAAGGAAGTTTTCAACACTCAAAAGGGGAAGAGGAATGAGTGCCCAACCTAATCAAGATCTCCTGGCTTTCTCGTCCTAGAGAGAAAACTAAAGCAACTTTCTAACAACAAAAACTTCGACATAGATCGTCTAAGCAATCTAATTAGCAAACAATTTATCTCCTATTAGTTATCCCTAGTAGATGCAGATAATAGTAAAAGATACATCCTCTTATCATGAGGTATGTTAGTCAATATGGATTAAAAAAAAGCCCAGGGAACAAAGCATATATTACCATGATTTAGAGGTAATCAATAACTTAATGGCTTGGTTTATCCAATTTATACCAAAATTGGCTCAAATGTGTGAAGCATAGCCAATGCAACTCAGAGGCATGGCATTGCCAAGATGGTTATCCAAGCAAGCCCAAATTCTCTTGAAAGGAGAGTGCCCTAAGGAATGCATAAATGGATGGGGATAAGATGTGTTGTACGTCAATCTTTCTTGCAAGGCCGAGTGTATATGCCAACTCAACAGTCTGTTAGACCTGCCCAAGGGCCGACTGAACCGGTCCCTCCTGGACCGGTTCACGTGTACAGGAGTTGCAAAAGAGGGGGGACGAAAGCCTGGATGGAGCAGAATCAAGGCTGGGGCCCATGCAATTATGGAGGCATTGGTTTAGGAGAGAAAATTCAAAATTAAGGGTTGTTTAGGGATTAATGAATTGTACTTTTGCTTTAAGTAATTTTTTTCTTGCTAGGGTTAGGTTTTATCTTGAATTAAATTTGAAATTTAGGATCTCCGATTTGGTATTGGGCTCTAGTCATCTGCTAGAGATTGGAGATTTGAATCTTCCTCTCAAATTAAAGATTCATTGCATCGGGTTGTTCTTCTCATCTCTTACTTAATCCCAAGTGCTTGCTCTTGCTATTTCTCTACAAAATCCTTAAAAACTGCTGGGTACTTTGCTGATTTTTCTGAAATTCTGCATCGTTTTCTCTGTTTTGGTTGTTATTATCTAACAAATTGGTATCAGAGCACATCAATCTAAGGGTACCAATGGCCGGATGTAAAGTAGAAGGTTTGGAGGGAGAATTAGGTCAACTAAAATCTAATTTTGAGGAAAAAAAATTTTATTTCCAAAATCAATTTGCATCCGTCGATGAAAAGATGGATGGAAGGTTTGCCGTAGTGAAAGACATATTGAAGAAATTGCTTGAAACCAAACCCAATCCGGCGACATCTGAAGCGAAGGAAACTATTGGCGGCCAAGGAAGAGGTGGAAACCCTAATCCGTTTAGGGGAGAGGAAAATTAAGAAGTGGAGATTCTAGAGGGGGGAGACGGGATGCCTCCGCTAGAACCGCTTTCTAGGGAGGAGATAAGTATCGGGTACGAACAGAGAGGTGCTGGTTTTGCAAGAAGATCGGAGGATTACGATCATCGGGGTGCTGATTTTGAAAGATGATTGGGAGATTTTGAAGAAGGATTTGGGTTTGAGCGTCGAAGGGAAGAGCGTGACACTTCGGGAGCACCTCCTCTTTGAGGAATGGGTGACTACGGAGGATTCTGGGGAAACAGAGGTGACCCAAGAGTAAGGGAGCTGAATATGCCCATCTTTGAGAGCGAGGACGCACATTGGTGGATCTATAAGGTAGAGAGATACTTTGCAGTCAACGGGATGATAGAGGAGAAGAAACTGATAGCGGCTGGACTGTGTTTGGAAGGAAAAGCACTGGCTTAGTATCAGTGGAGGGACATGAGGCGACCCATTCGGAGTTGGAGGGAGTTCAAGGATTGTTTACTAGAACGTTTCCGAACCAATAGGGGAGGGACTTCTATGAGCAGTTCTTCGCCCTGAAGCAGGAGGGGAACGTGGCAGAGTACCATGATAGGTTCGAGTACCTAGCTAGCAGGCTATACCGGCTTTCTGAGACAGTGCTAAAGAGGAACTTCATGAAGGGACTTAGACCAGAAATCCGAGCAGTTGTTAGAGTGATGAGGCCACGTGAATTGGGGGAGGCCATAGAGCTGGCACAATTGGTCGAGGACCAAAAGCAACTGGAGAGGGGCTAGAAGCAGTAGTTCAGGGTGGTCATATAGGATGACCACCACCTTTTTGGCCCTAAAAGGACCCACACCGGGAAGTCTATGAGAAGCCCCAAAGGAGAAGGCTGGAGGA
Source organism: Dendrobium chrysotoxum (assembly GCA_019925795.1). Lineage (NCBI taxonomy): Eukaryota > Viridiplantae > Streptophyta > Magnoliopsida > Asparagales > Orchidaceae > Dendrobium > Dendrobium chrysotoxum. The sequence continues at coordinate 11,099,727 of CM034308.1, forward strand.
GGGGGATTTGGGTAAAATTTCAAGAAGCTCACTGAGAAGGAGGTGCAGGAGAAGCAGGCAAGGAGTTATGCTTCAGATGTGACGAGAAGTACATGCCGGACATAGGTGTAAGGACTGAACTCTTCAGGTTTTGTTCTCACCGTCTATGATGACGAGGAAGCTGAGGAGGGAAGTGAGAGTGGGCCAGTAGTAGAGGAAGAGGAGAAGCTGCATCTGGACATAGCGTAAGTCTCTCTAAACTCAATGGTGTGATTCACCCCGAATCATATCATGAAAGTAAAGGAAGAGATAGCTGACAGGAAGGTGGTGGTACTGATCAACTGTAAGGCTACCCACAATTTTATTTTCAATCAGATCGTAGATCATTTGGGGGTGAAATTAGTGGACACCGGGAGATATGGGGTGATGATGGGCACTGGAAAGATGGAGATGGGTAGAGGAGTATGCAGGGGAGTTCTTTTGACTCTCCAGGGGGTCCAGGTGAGGGAGGATTTTCTTCCACTAGATCTGGGAAGCATTGATGTCATCTTAAGGATGAAGTGACTGCAGGCCTTAGGAGACACTAAAGTCAACTGGAGAGCACTGACGATGGAGTTGGTGGTGGAGGGAAAACAGATGGTGATCCAGGGAGATGCAGGATTGTCCAGAGCTATGTTGTCCTCAAGACCATGGTCAGAACCATACAGGAGGTGGGGGGAGGAATTCTGGTGGAACTGCAGAACTTAGAAGGGATTACACTGGAGGGAGGTGGAGACATCCCTTTATCAGTACAACTGCTCATTCAGTAGTTTAAGAGGGTTTTTCAACCACCGCAAGGCCTACCACCACTGAGGGAGCTGGAGCACACCATTACCTTGAAGGAGAGGGTGTCACCGATCAGTGTTTGGTCGTACCGCTACCCTCAAATTCAAAAGGATGAGATAGAGAAGCTGATTCGTGAAATGTTGAAGGCCGAGTGTGAGTCCTTTCTCTAGCCCAGTCTTACTAGTCAAGAAGGATGGGAGCTGAAGGTTTTGTGTGGACTATCGAGCCTTGAATAAGGAGACTGTGCCAGACAAGTTCCCCATTCCGGTGATCGATGAGTTACTAGACGAGATGCATAGAGCAGTAATGTTTACTAAGATGGTTCTGAAGTCGGGTTACCACCATATCAGGATGAGAGAGGAGGATGTCTAGAAGATAGCATTTAGGATACACGAAGGGCACTACGAATTCTCAGTGATGCCATTTGGTCTCACTAATGCTCCTGCTACTTTTCAGTCCCTTATGAACAGGGTAATCCGACCATACCTTCGGAAGTTTGTATTAGTCTTCTTTGACGACATACTAGTGTATAGCTGGTCAGAGGAGGAGCATCTGGAGCATTTGAGGGTGATTTTGAGAATTCTACAGAAGCATCAACTGAGGGCCAACCTAAAGAAGTGCAGCTTCGCACAGGCTAGTGTGGAATACTTGGGGCACGTGGTACCCCAGGAGGGAGTGGCGGCCGATCAAACCAAAATTGAAGCAATGCAGAAGTGGCCTCTACCTAGGAATCTGAGAGAGTTGAGGGGCTTCCTAGGGTTGACTAGTTATTACAAGAGATTCGTGAGGGGATGCAGCAACATAGCCTGGCCCTTGACCAAGCAACTGAAGAAGAATAGCTTCTTGTGGGGAGAGGCGGTTACCTAGGCTTTTGAGCGACTAAAAAGGGCCATGACTACAGTCCTTGTTTTGGCTCTCCCTGATTTCAGTCATATCTTTGTAGTGGAGACAGATGCGTCAGGATATGACTTGGGAGCCGTGCTCATGCAAAATCACAGACCCATGACCTACTTTAGCCAAGTGATGTTAGCTAAAGCTAGGTTGAAGTCAGTATATGAGAGGTAATTAATGGCCATTGTGTTGACTATTCAGAAGTGGCATACTTGGTCGGCGTTTCATTGTCAGGATAGATCAGAGAAGCTTGAAATACTTGCTAGAGCAAAGGATGATGACTGAGGAGCATCAGAGGTGGATGTCCAAACTGTTGGGCTATGATTTCAAGATCCAGTACAAACCCGAGTTGGAAAATAAGGTGGTTGACGCTTTATCAAGATGTGTGGAGGAGCTCCAATAGATGGCCATTTCAGTACCACTGATGGTAGATTGGGGGGCTATCAAAGAAAAGAGTATGTAGGACGAGGAGTTGAGGAAGATTAGGGAGGATTTACTGAAAGATGAGAGCAGTCACCCGAGTTATACTCCCTTGAGGAGGAGAGACTCTTATACCAATGAAGGTTTATGATGCCACGAACCTCCATTCATATTCCTCATTTGCTGCAGGAATTCCATGGGAACGCGATCAGGCCATTCGGGGGTGCGGAAAACATACAGAAGGTTGACAGCATAATTGTATTTGAAAGTAATGCATAAGGATGCGGAGGAGATGGTAGCTAGATGTGAGATTTGTCAAAGAAACGAGTTGGCTCTTCCGACATAGTATGGGAGGAGGTTATCATGAATTTCATAGATTGGCTACCACGATCCAAGGGATTCATGGTGATTATGGTGATGGTTGACGGGTTGAGTAAATATGCTCATTTATCTCTTTAAGACATCCCTACACGGCCATCACAGTCGCAGCAGCATTCATCAGGGAGGTGGTTATATTGCATGGAATTCTAGAGTCGATAGTTTCAGACCGAGATAAGGTGTTTCTTAGACGATTCTGGAAGGAGCTATACAGGTTGCAAGCAACAGTTCTCAAGAGAAGCATAACTTACCACTCACAGACAAATGGACAGACGGAGATTGTCAACAGGGGATTGGAGACTTACTTGTGGTGTTTTGCCTCTAAGACACCATGATTGTGGGCTAAATGGCTAGCATGGGCGGAGTACTGGTACAAAACTTCATATCACTCGGCCTCTTGGATGACACCTTTTAAAGTGTTGTATGGAAAAGACCCACCACACTTGATGCATTTTGGGCAAAGAAGCACACCAATCTCTTCAGTAGAGCAGTACTTGGAGGAAAGGGATAAGGTGTTAGAGGAATTGAAAAGACACCTGTTGAGGGCATAGCAGATCATGAAGAGACAGGCAAATGCACATAGGAGAGACATCCAATTCGAAGTTGGGGATAGGGTGTTCTTAAAACTGCGACCCTACAGACAGAGGACAGTGGCCAACAGAAGGAACGAGAAATTGGTCCCGAGGTACTTCGGCCCCTATGAGATATTGGAAAAAATTGGAGCAGTAGCGTACCGCTTGAAATTACCCCCGACTGCCACCATACACCCAGTATTCAATGTGTCATAGTTGACGAGAGCTCTGGGGAAGCATGCAGTTAGTGCAGAGTTACCAGCGACACTGACTGAGCTGGAAGTGATGCTGGAACTATTGAAGCTAAAAGGGGTGAGATCAGGAAAAGGGAGGAACAAAGAAGTGTTAATTAAATGGAGGGAGAGGCCTACCCGACTTCGATGCCACTTGGGACCCTTTTTTTTTTTTAAACCGTATGAGAGAGTGAAGCATCAATTTCTTTCCTTTCACCTTGAAGACAAGGTGAGTCTTTGGTAGGGAGGTAATGTTAGACCGGCCTAAGGGCCGGCTGAATCGGTCCCTCCTGAACTGGTTCACCTGTACAGGAGGCGAAAAAGAGGGGACGTGGAAGCCTGGATGTGGCGGAATCAAGGTTGGGGTGAACGCAATAATGGAGGCATTGGTTTAGGAGAAAATTCAAAATTAAGGGTCGTTTAGGGATTAATGAATTGTGCTTTTGCTTTAAGTAATTTTCTTCTTGCTAGGGTTAGGTTTTATCTGGAATTAACGTTTTGGTTTTGGGCTCTAGTCATCAGCTGGAGATTGGAGAGCTGAATCTACCTCTCGAATTGAAGATTCATTGTATCAGGTTATTCTTCTCATCTCTTACTTAATCCCAAGTGCTTGCTATTGCTATTTCTCTACAAAATCCTCAAAAACTGCTGGATACTTTGCTGATTTTTTCTGAAATTCTGCATCATTTTCTCTGTTTTGGTTGTTGTTATCTAACACAGTCATCCTCAAAGGTTGATCATGAACTCTTAAGGTGATTGAACCACACAATAAAGGACAAGCTTGGAATGGATGACATCTCTTCATTTGCATGAGAGGAGTGCGGATACACGAGATTGATGCCTTCCTCAAAGATATGAGGAAGCAATGCGTCTAAATCACTATCACTACCACCTCATAGATCCATCAAGCATCGGTAGTACAAGAGTTAAAAACGCATAGGTTACTTTTCTTTTTGTAAAATATGCACAGCTAGGTTCATTTCAACATTATGATTTTCCAATTGCAATTATTATATATAGTTATTTATATTCCAAATTTTTAGTTTCTGATTTTTTATGATTCCTTTTAAAAGCTTTTCTAGGATTATATAGATTTTGTGCACAAGCAAAAAATAAACTTCACTAATTTCTCAATCCTTGTTGCTAACATCTAACATCTAATGAAACGCTTGAATTGACATCCATTAGATTGAGTTGTTACCATGAAGGTCCTCATCTCTCATCAGTTTAGACCCAGGCATCCTTTGAAGAAAACACCCCTAGCAATTATGAGAGCATGGCATATATCTACCACCAAGCTTTATTGTTTTCTCAAACCAAATCATCCCGTCTTGTGACTCATTTTCTTTAAAGAGCACTTTCTACAAAATCATTATCATGTGAGCACATATAGCAAGCTCAAAGCTAAGAAGATTTGGCGATAATACATACTAGATTATTCATCATGCGAGCATGAACATTTATAATATTTACAATCTTATTATATCATCAAATATTGTCATTACAGGTCCCAAGTCCTGGATAAAAAAAATAGAGGGTTGGGTCAGATAGTCGATAGCCAGCTTAAAACTTGTCGAATAATCATGACATGAATCATTTAATATATTATGTTAATTCTAGGGCGTTCCCTGGAAGCGACACATTGTATGGCCTGAATACAGTCAAAAGTGTGCAAGGGCCGCTGCACCTGCACCCAGGTGGCATTGTTAAATAGGCAAGGGTTCCCACATCATGGACGGATGCGGGTAAAGAATCTAGTTTGTGAAACTAAAATTCTGATTGAAACTTAGAATATAGGTTCCCTTACAAGTAAATTAATGGAATAAATAGATATTATGATTTATAAAAAATTAAATATTCTATGCATTCAGGAAACTAAATGAGTTAGACAGAAGACTAAGGAGATTAATAATTTATGATTTAAACTACAGTATTTTGGTAGGAGTCGTACTAAAAATGATGTATGTGTGATTATAGATAAGAGTTTGAAAGATAAAATTATAAAATATAATAAAATTAGAAATAAAATTATACCTTTAAATATTGTTATTGATGCTAAAATTATTAATATTATAAATGCTTATGCTCCTCAAGTATATTTGAATATGTATTCAAAATTAAAATATTGGAATGAGACTTAAAAGAATTAATAGAAAAGATATCTCCTGAAGAAAAGTTTTTATTGGATAAGATTTAAATGGACATATTAATAGAAAAGTATATTTTAAAGCATTTATGATGGTTATAGGTTTGGAGCAACTGACAAAAGAGGTAAATCTATAATAGATTTTGTGATAGCTTATGATTTTGTAATTGTTAATATATTATTTAAGAAAAGAAATGAACATCTCATCACTTATTCGAATGGATATAGTAAAACTCATGTTGATTATTTTCTTATAAGCAAAATAGATCGTTTAGATTACAAAGATTGTGAAGTTATTCTGAGTGCAGGTTTATGTATTGAATATTACTTATTAGTTTTGGACTTTAAGATGAAGGGGTAGAATATAAAAATAAAGCAAAATATTATTTTAGGATTAGATGGAGGTATTTAAATAATACTAACAAAAATATTTTTGAACGTAAAATTTTAGATCTTAAAATTTTGTCTGCACTTGACAAAGCTAATGTTATGTAGGAAAAAGTAGTTAGTGATATTTAGAATATTGCAAAGGATGTGCTTAGAATATCAAAGAAAAAAACTCCTAATAGTAAAAATAGTTAGTTGCAGAATCAAAATGTGCAAGAAAAAATTAAAAATAAGAAGTTTTATTATAAAAATTAGTTTAAAGGTAAAAATTCTAATAATTGGGAAAGATATAAAGAGATCCGTAAAGAGTCTAAGAAAATAATATGTGATGCAAAGATTTTAATTTTTAATATTTATATAATAGATTATATACTATGGAGGGCGAAAGATATATGTATAAGAGCTAAACAAAAAGATAGGAGCAGTAAGTATTTAGTTCAAGTGAAGTGTATTAAGGATGAAGATCAAAAAGTGATTTTATTAGAAGAGGATATTCAACAAAGGTGGATGAGATATTTCGATAAGCTTTTCAATGAAGATTATGATAATACGATTGACTTTAGTGACCTAAGCACCCTAAATAATGACAAGATTTTTGTTTTATCGGCGTATTAATAAAATCGAAATTAGAGAGGCTTTAAAGAAAATGAAGTGTGAAAAAGTAGTTGGACCTAATGATATTTCAATAGAGGTGTAAAATGCTTAGAGGATGACAAAATTTCTTGGCTTACTAAATTTTTTAATATTATTTTGAAGACTAAAAAGATATCCGATGAGTGGAGAACGAATGTGTAGATTCTTATTTTTAAGAATAAAGGTAATGCACAAAATTGTGTGAATTATAGAAGAATTAAGTTAATGTGTCATACTTTTAAATTATGGGAGAGTTATGGAGCATAGGTTATGACGTGATCTCAAAATCAATTTGGATTCATGCCAGGTAGGTCTACTATGAAAGCTATACATTTATTGAGAGGTTTGATGGAGAAGTATAGAGAGAATAAGAAGATCTACATATAATATTTATTGATTTAGAGAAAGTATATGATAAATTTTCAAGAGAAGTGCTATGGAGAGTTCTAGAAAAGAAAGGGGTTAATAATGTTTATATTCAAGTCATTAAGGATATGTATACATGAGTTGTTACTTGTGTTCACAAACAAGGTGGTTTGACCAAGTATTTTCCTATTTTAGTTGGATTACATCAAGTACCATCCTTAAGCTCATATCTTTTTGCTTTAGTCCTGGATGTTCTCACTAGACATTCAGAAGAGGTTGTACCCTGGTGTATGCTTTTTGCTTATGATATTCTTCTTGTTGATAACTCATAAGACTAGAGAGGGAGTTGAAGGTAACTTGAATTATGGAGGTCAACCTTAGAGTCTAAAGGTATTCATTTGAGTAGATCTAAAACCGAATATATTGAGTATAATTTTAGAAATAATAGATCTAGTGGGGGATTGTGACTTTGGGCGATCAAGTCATTAATAAGAGTACACAATTTAGATATCTTGGGTCTATTATTCAAAGTGATGGTGAAATAGACGGGGAAATTATTAGTAAAATTCAAGTTGGATGGTTGAAGAGGAGGAATACATCAAGCTTGTAGTGTGATAGAAAAGTCCCCCTCAAACTTAAGAGAAAATTCCATAAGATGGTGGTGAGACCTGCAATGCTTTATGGCGCAAAATGTTGGCCATTAAAAGAGAAGCATAATATCAAGTTAAGTGTTGTAGAGATGAGAATGCTCAGGTGGATGAGTGGCTTTACTCTTAGAGACAAGATACGATGCGAGCATATATGTGAAAAGGTTGGAGAAACTCCAGTGGTAGATAAGATTAGAGAGAGTCGCCCTAGATGGTTTGGTCACATAAATGGCGGCCTTCCAATGACCCAGTTAGAAGAGTACATGTATTAGATTTGGCTTATGTTAATAAAGGTAGAGATAAACCAAAAAAGACTTGGTTAAAAATATTAGAAATAACATTTCTTTATCAGATTTAAATGAGAATTTGACTCTTAATAGGACATAATAAAGAAAGAATATTCATGTAGCCAACCCCATGAAGTGGGATAAAGGCTTGATATCGTTGTTGTTGTTGTATTATATCATCAAATGTTTCAATCCAAACAAATTATATTTGTAGGAAAAACACATGGGCAAATTTTCTTTGATAGGAAGGAACTCAAGCAGTACAAGGAGGGTAAATTTTCTTAATAAATATTTTTTTACTATTTAGGATTGTTTTTCTTTATTTTCATCAAAGATTTTCATTTGGACCCTTGGTAGGCAAAGAGAGTTTCATATTGTAAGATCCAAAATTCTTATATATGTGAAATTTTAAATACAGTAAAAATAGTGTGAAGTTTATTATAAAGTTTAATAAAAAATTTACTAAGTTTATTAAAATAAGCTTTATGTATTACTGAAGAGGCATTAAACAAGACTATTGGAATGGAATATGGCTGTGAAAGTTTGGATAATATCAATAGTCAGTTATTTGGCTTTGTGGGCCCTCCTTGTCCTTATCTGTCGCAAGCCATCAAAGCCTCTTATCCTTATTTCCTTGTTAGTTTCATGCAAGCAGCAATTCCACACCCTACCGAGAACAGAAAATCGCAGAATTCACTGTTCACCAGATCGGCACACTGCAATCAGCGGCCGGGCTGTAGAGACTTCGCAGAATTTCCTGTAGCATAAGGAGGAGTTCCGGATTTGTGCAGGAATTACTGTAGCCAATTTGCTACAGTACCCACGGCACTGTAGCACAGCAAATTTTTGTGCGGTGCAGTGGGTAACCGAGTGCACAAAGTGGAAATTTTCTGGAAAGGTTTAGAGGAGTATTCAACACTTTCTAGGCGGCAAAGGTTGAAGGTAATTTTGGAAAATTATAACAAGGATATGAAATTGATTAATTGATTTATGTAATGCATTGGTTTAATATGAGTGTACAATTTAATTAAGAAATCAGTACTTTTGTGTAGAATTGTTATACAATCAAGTAAATAACTGAAGTGGAAGAAGAAAATTTAGAAAAGACGAAAGAGGATCCATCATATATATGCAAAAAAAAAGTTCTTGGAGAGTTTATCAAATGAGAAGGTTAAGTGGTATAGAATTGGAAGAGGCAATTCATCAGGAAGGCAAGTTATGTAATGTTAATTACTGATTTTTAGTATATCTATTATGTCTTTTCAATGATTTGAGTAATTCAATGCATTACGAATACTTGCATAGTAATCATGAGAATGTGCATATAACTAAGAAATTGCATTGAGGTATTCGTGTATAAACAAATGTATTTTATGTGGAAAAGTGAAGTTGAGATATGATCAAGTGTGGGTTTCAATCTTTTGATCAGATGTTAAAGAAAGAAGTTTCATGATTTTGGTAATGCATGTCAAGTTCTTTTTGCAACACTTGTACAATTATATGAATTGTGATAGTTATGAATTATGCAAATGTGAGAGTTATTGAATATTTATTTAATAAAGATTGGCTATTTTATGTTATGATATCTACATTATCAGGTGGGAAAAAGGGACCCAATGTAAAACCTGAATTGTAAATGGGGCAAAAGGGACCCTAAAAGAAATGGATACATGCATAGCAAGTGGAGCAAAAGGGACCTCTAAAGAGGCAAAAGGGACCTCTATGTAATTCAATGGCAATAATGCCAGATTTTTCTGGGCTCTATTGAATATGATTATGAAAGTATAGCCAAATCTTTTAAAAGACTAAATATTCAGTATCTACCTCAAATGACATAAAGAATGATGTCTAAAATGATTTTTATGATGTTTTTCAAATAATAATAAGTTGATTCAATGATTAGCTCAATATTATATTTTATTTTATCATTTCAATTTAATGATTATTTAATTTGCATAGCTTACTGAGCCTCATAGCTCACCAGTATTTTCTTAATGGCTATTGTTACAGGAAAGAGAAAGGAGAAGATCATAGCAGATTAAATTGACCAGTATTCCATATGTTATGCTATGTTTTGTTAGTGTTTATCTTTGTTTGAAGTTTAATCATGAGGTATATAAACTTCCCAGTGATATATTACTTTGGATTTCTGTAGTGGCTCTATAAGTATTTTATGTTGAAAATTAAAGTTATTAGTTGCTCCCGTTTGATGAGATATATGAGAACTGAAATGTTGGATGTTTTATAAAGATTATCAAATGTTCAAAAGGTATCGTTTGATAAAATAATGAAATGTTTATGTTAGTAATACTCCTTGTACCATTAAGGGGTACTATGGGGTGTTACACATATAAACAAGAAAACTTCTTGAATTTAGAGATCTTGGGATGTACAATAAATTAAAGGAATAATTGTGCATGTTTATCTATTTGGGGTTCACCAAACCAATGCCCCACCTGCATCAAGTGATATCAAAGACGGGGCTCTCTCAAATTCCCCATCTCTTGCACATGTTAAATATTTTACTTTCCTGCATGCAAATAGATCAACAAGCACATATACTAAACTAAACTCATACTAGGCTAAATCATCGCCAAGATGTCATGTATGTATAGCATTTTTAAAAACATGACAAGAGAATATATATATATATACACACACACAGAGAGAGAGAGAGATGCATACATAGTTTTTAGATACTTTCTTGATCATTTCGACATTTAAAACTCATTGGAATGGTATTTTTTGGCAAAATTGGGGCATTTGAGAGCTCTTTCACATAAACAGGATATTATGAGCCAAATGTTCATGTAATTGCATTAGATTTCCGCTATTGTACTCGAATTCAACCGGGTTGGCTGCTTTTGAAACGCATATAGAGATTAACAAGCACATGGCATTTTGACAAGAAAATATGCAATTAAAAATGACAATAAAAAAATAATCATAAATATAATATACAAATAAATACTCAATTACCATCCCAAATTTAAACTTAATAGACTTTGTCACCACTAAGATGCCATATATGCATGACATTGCTAGGTAATGATTCACCTTGGACAAAAGCATTCATAGAGCTTCATGCATTAGCCCATTGTCCTCTATTTAATCCCCAAAGAGTGAGACCAAGACGGTTTACAGAAGGAAAAAACTATATATAGCTTTTGGATAGATATGTCAATCACACACCTACCTTTAAGTTAATCATGAGATTGCGAAAATGAGAGATGAATTTTGGAAGTACAATAGAACTAGAATAAGGTGCAAAACAAATACTCTTATATAGAGTCGGGGGTGGCCTTTATTAAAGATAAATTGGAAAACAAATTAAGATGACTATGACAAGTAAAACAAAAAGCAAAGAAGGCACTTAAAAAGTGTGAGAATGTAATCAATATTAAATGGCTAGGAGAAAACTAGCAAGGCAGAAAATCATTCAAAAGGAATAAACAAAATGAGAACCAACAGCAGAAACACCTATTAACAGGATTTAAAAGTAAAAAAAAATCATAAGGCCGAGACCAATAGTTGCAATGACCCTGATGTATTGATGATCATGGTCATACTTTACGTGCAGCTTTGAATGCAACCAGGATTTTTTATCCCCAATGATGACAACAGAGAATTAAATATAATTTCTTCTTTTCTAAAGTATAATTGCAGGCATAGAACCTAATAGAAGTGACGAAACAAGCAGCTTAAGAAACCGTGTATAAATTTAATGTAGGAAATATGCAAATAATGACTGGTGATATGGAAAATAAGATAAGGAAAATAACCAACTAAAGAAACCATGTAAATATCTAAAGTAGAAAATAAGAAATTAATACCTGATGAGTGAACCTGCGATCTGGACTACCAAAAATACGAGCCAAGCCAAAGTCGGCAAGCTTGAGCTGTCCATCCGCAGCAATTAATAAATTATTTGGCTTCATATCTCTGCCAAACAAATTGTTGGGAAGTAATTTATCAAAAATCGATCTGCTAATAATGATATATTGATATGTAATAAAAAACAAGGAACAGATAACTAATTACCTGTGTAGGACCCACTTTTTATGGCAGTATGCTAGCCCTTTCAGTGTCATTTGAAGATATGACTTTATGTCACCAGGAGACAGAACAATATTTCTATCACGAATTACAGCTTCCAAGTCACTCTCCATAAACTCAAATACAAGATGCAAGTTACCCTTGTAAGGAAAAGCATCAATTAACTCAATTATATTTGGATCTTTGAGTTCTTTAAGAAGTTTGATCTCCCTAAGGGCAGTAAAATTTACACCTTCCTTGTGTTTTCCTAACCGAATCCTCTTGATTGCCACTGTTTTTCCAGACTGTACAACGAGAAATACACAAATGCTCAAGATCAATCTGATTCTCGGTAAGGTAATGTCATATATAAACTACTCCAATCAAACAATTGTAGGATATAGAAAGCCACTATCAGAAAGAAGAATCATGATAATTCTTTCCACAAAAGTCAATAACTACAAGAATCATTGGTTACAAGCAACAAAAGCAAACAATATAATATACTATATATTCAAAATAAAATTAGTTCAAAGGGGGAAAAAAGGAAAAAGGAAACATTGTAGACTTTCAAATCTATACAACAACAAGATCAAGCCTTTATCCCCTACCTATGTTGCACCGATACGGATACGGCGACACGGATACGATACGATACGGATACGGGACACGTCAATTCTTAAAAATACAGGATACGGGTATGGCGCGGACACGGCATTATAATTTATAAATCATACATAAAAATTAAGAAAGCAATCAAAGCAGAATATTTGAAATTACAAAAAAAATGAAAGCAACATCATTTGTAATCATATATCTTATAATATCAAAATAAAAGTAAGCATTAAATGTCTAGTACAACAACAAAAGCATAAACAAAAATTGTCTAGCACATGAAGTTTCAACAATTCAATAGAAGGAATAATATGATTAACTTCTTCAGTGGTTTGTCTTTGAACTTCTATATCATTTTCAATAAATGTCATAGCTTCTAATTCAGGCTCATCAAGTGAAAGATTAGCAATTTCTAATTTTTCATATCATTAAGAGACTCAAATCCATCTCAGAAATATGAGAACCTCGCTCGCAGCCGTGGAAATAAATATGACGTGTCTTTTTTTTTTGGATTTTTTTTGTTTTTTAACGGACACGCGTATCGGATATGCGTATCCTTTTGAAATTAAATAGCATTTTAATAGGATACGGCTTTGCCGTATCCGACACGTATCGGTGCCGTATCGGAGGCGTATCCATGTATCGGATAAAGCACACCTTCATAAATAGGTGTATCGGTGCAACCAAGCCCACTACATGGGGTCGGCTACATGAATCATTTTTCTCCATTGTATCCTGTTAAGAGTCAAATTCTCATTTAGATCTAATACAGAAATGTCATTTCTAATATTTTCTAACCAAGTCTTTTTAGGTCTACCTCTACCTTTCTTAACATAGGTCAAATCTAATACATCTATTCTCCTAACCGAGACATCGGAAGGCTGTCGTTTTATGTGACCAAACCATCTAAGGCGACTCTCTCTAATCTTATCTGCCACTAGAACTACTCCAACATTTTCACGTATATGCTCATTTCGTATCATGTCTCTAAAAGTAAAGCCACTCATCCACCTAAGCATCCTCATCTCTGCAACACTTAACTTAATATTATGCTTCTCTTTTAATGGCCAACCAATTGAATCTTCTAATACAAGCAGTACACATACAAAACATATAAGGCTTTGTGCCCAATTTCATTACACTCTACAAGTTGTACAAATGCAAAACACATAAGGTTTTATGGCTATCTTCATTCACTCAACGTTCCACAAACTAATGCATAGCATCTAACAGGGAATATAAAGTTGATCTATGAACCACCACATCAAGGAAGCCACATGGAGTGAGCAGTGTAATCTGGATTACGTGTGTAGCAAGAAACTAAACAAGCAATTTCACTATTACAAGAACAAAGCCACAATTCAAGGAGGAAGACAACTCTTCCTTTAATCCCCTCACTCGCTCTCTCAAGCCTTATGACCCAAGGCACAATAGAAAATCCCTAGGATTTTCATCTAACTTCTCTTTATAGGAAGAGATAAATTTTTTGACAATTAATGTGATAATTATTAGGGCATAACGTTGATTTTGGCACCTTACATGGCACAGGAATCATGACTCAATTATGAGAAAGTCGAGAATGTTACAAAAATGTGAGCACGTGCCAAGTTGTTATCATTAATGTGTGATAAATAATATTTTTAGTTCAAGGTGGCTCGTATCTCATTGCCTTCTTGAGATCTTCCTCTCAGTAGTTTGGGCATCTCAACGCTCAGCACTCAATCCTCCGGCAGCACTCAATCTTCCGGCAATCTCATGATACCCTTTTTGAGTTTACCTCTAGCCTGCATTCTCCTTGGCAGTAATACTCCTGGCTCATGATCCTCTCAACAACAATAGAAAATCTCATAACATGCCCTCCATCCATATAAACTCAAACTGCTTCGACATCGAGCCTACTAATCTACTGATCAAATGTGGAGTCAATTCCATTTAAATGTCTTCGTGTTTCCTTAGGTTCTAAAAGGATTCAAAATTCCTTATGGAGGCTGGTGATCGATAAGTTTCAAAATAAGCTTGCTAGTTGGAAAGGCAGATTCTTGACAAAAGATGGGAGACTCACTCTTATCAACTATGTTGTATCACCTTTTTTTTTGGTATTATCTCTCTTTCTTCTAAATTCCTACTTAGTCGATTAAAAATATTAATGTCATTAGAAGGAATTTTTTCCGTAAGAGTACTAATGATAGCAAGGGAAAGAACTTGATCAGTATGAAATCTATCAATAGGCCCGAAAAAAGTTTAATGGCCTTGGTATTATCAATCTTAGGAAAATCAATATTACTCTTATTTGATGAATTTGAAAAACTAGTCAAGTGGACAATCAATCCTTTGCCAGCAATCTTATTCAGGTTAAACATGTTAAAGGGAAAAATCTTTTGAAATATTGGTGTAAAATATCTTACTCTTGCTCCCATTTCACTGGATATATTATGAAAACCTCTCTTCCAAATTTTCATAATATTACTTGGAAAGCATTGTACAAAATTTTACAAAGATAAACATCTCTTGAATTGCTCCTTAGCAGTTAAATTCCATTGTCTCTTTCAGCTAGCTTGAAATATTGACTTCACTATTTTCTCTCAATACAATTATAATGTCAGTCCATACATTCAATGACTTAGAAATATCTCCATACCTTTCCAAAATGATGTAAAGCATCTCTATTGTCTTCTTACTAGTATTGATATAAACATATCCAACAACATTCCTCATTAGGAACATTCTTCTAATGGTACCTCATTTAGTCTCTTTATAATTTTACATTAATTATGATATTATCTATAATTGTAGTTGAATTTGAAAATGTTTATAGCCCCTAAAAAAGCTCAAATTTTGTTTTGGATTTTAGTTACTAAAAAATTCCTACCAGGTATCATCTTTCGAAGTTCAACATTATCTCTTCTACTACTTGCAGCAATGAAGACAATCTTTTCTTTAATTGTGATCGGATTTGCAATATTTGGAGAAGAGTTTGCATTTCATTCCAGGTTAAATATTCATTGGACATTAACTTAGCTATTTTCAATACTTCTAAAACAAGTTTCAAGGAAAGAGAATGATGATAAGGCTACTTAGTAAAATCACATGCAAGCCTTATAAGGATTTAAAAAATTACCCTCAAATTGTTGCTCTAAGGCTTATGATGATGGCAATGCTAAGGTGCACTTTGAAAGAAGGCACTCTCAATGATCCAACAGGCACTACACAATGTGCCTATGTAGGATTAACCAATCTATAGGAATAACTCCTCCTAAAAAGGGTTTGGATATTCTCCCGTTACAATGGTAACTACAGAGGTATGGTTGAGTATTCTCAAAAGTCAAATATATTTTGGGATGCTTGAATTGAACCCATCAATTTGCTTCAAAAGCACTCCGATTTGATTTGATGGATTCGAGTCTAGCAGTCTGAAGTTTATTGAATAGTTGGGATTGCTTCACTGCCCCTCTCCAATTATTATCAAACAAATTGGAGAGTATTGAACCTTCCAAAGGAATGTTCTATTTTAGTGAATTAGACTTATTAATTGATTTATACCTTGAATCCAACCTTGCTGCTACAAAGACATATGTAGACTAAAACATGAATTTATATGCCGAATATGGTGCTGCTTTCTTTGTCTTAAGTACACATCGATTTAAATTCACTAAAATAGAACATTCCAAAAAACTTCCACAAACAGGAAAATAGCAGCATTGGAAATCATCACCATAGCTTCATCCCGAGTTTCATATACTCAATTTTATATCTGAATGTGAGAATATATAAGTTGAATAACCTACTAGACCATGCAATCTATTAGTTAAAGGAGAAAAATGGAAACCCTAATAATATTCAGAACATAAATAATCCGAAAGTAGAGAGACCGAAAAGAAATAAGACCTTAGTATCGATGGCCTTGAAGACGACACCATACGTGCCTTCGCCGAGTAGCTCCCGCTTGAGATAACGGTCAGCGACGAGCTTCGACTGCGATGAGTCCTCTTCAACAGCAGAAAAGCTGCCCGTCATCTTCAACGTCGTTGGAGAAGCGACGGCGTGGGCTGATTTCTTTTATTTCTGCACCGTCTCGCTAAGACTTTGGCAAATTATGCTGGAGAATCGCTCTGAAAGAGAGAGAGAGAGAGAGAGATTTTTCAGGGTTTGCGACAACCAGAGGAAGGGATATATCTTTTTATCCTGTTCTTTGACACTAACTCCGTGCTAAGAGCACCAAGGCCACTCCTCAGATACATGCGATCTTCTGCTTTTAAATGCTTTGAAGTCCCATAATCCCTTACAAGGGCTTGATAGTCTTCTCAATCTCCCATCTCCATGAAGCTCTTCCCTTTCAGATTACCACGCTCTGAAGCACACCTCTAGGTGAGCGGGAACCTTGAGGTGAATAATCGGTCGGAGAGACGCAGCTGCGGAAATAATCGAAAACCTCCGAGATATATCGTTTGCAAAGTTGCAACTCCGTGGGTTTCGTCTGAATGCGGCTTTATTTATAGATCCCTTATTAATTTATTTCTTTGTGGGATTTACATACATGGGCGTAATTAACTCATTATTATGTTTTTATATATTTTTAATATTTAAATTTAAAAATTACTTAAACTGTATTATAATATCTCAATTATATCCCAATATACATAATTATATTTCACTTCAAAAATTTTGATATTAACAATATTTTTATGTGATTTAGAAAATTTTATAAAAATAAAAATAAATTTTAGATTTATATATACATAAAATAACTACTTTAGTTAGCAATGAACTCGAACTTGTTTGATTCAAATTCGAGTCAAATTGAAATCCAATAAATTCAAGTTTAAATAGCTCAAAATCAATTACATTCACTATATGAGGCAGTTTTCAAATATCATTTATTCTATGTTAGCTTTAAATCGAATAACTTACACAAATATTTATATTAGAAATTTAGGTCCAAAATAAGTGCTCTTAATTTGACCTATGGCCAAAATGGAGACAAAACCACCGACTCTCAATAAGATTTGGTAATCCTAACTTGTCATATTTACATGGCATAGTACAATCAGCTACACCGTCACTGGACTCCAGCTACATAACTCGGGCCTTGAGTGTAGGTCACCCAATCTATGATTTTGAGGCATGATGGTCAGATTATTTATTTAGACAATATGCACATGCGATAAAAATAAACTATAGTGCAAGCATAAAACTTGAAATATTCATTGTTTAATTCATAAGGTCTTATAACTAATAGAACTCCCACCAAGACAATAACATAAGAACTCTCAATAAAGCATTAATCATAGAGGGTCAATATGAACCCACCCAAATGACAAAACGATTATGTTAACCACATGTCCCACCCGATCCATCAATATTGGTTATATGAGTTCCCATTAGACTTTTCTCCTTTCTCATGCCCCTACGTAATTAATCCTTCGCATGTAGGTATGTAGCAATGTCGTGATATATGCTTAATAGGAAATGAACCATAACTTAATATATAGCATGCAAAAAAGGTTGGCTTAGTATGATTAGTAAGGTATTCAAATAAAGTTAGGTCCTTATCCATATTGATACATTCTATATACAAATATAACACTACACCACGAAAGCTTCAACATGTTCAATTATATTGTGCTCTGTAACAAAGGTATGATCATAAGTCTTTAATTTGTCTTTATGATTGATCATTATCGTGAAGACAACCCAATCAACTTAGTTATCACATGCATACAAGCTTCAATGGCATGCCATTTTGTGTCACTACAAACTATCCACAAGCACAATAACACACACATGAATATACTTATACAATTAGCATATCATTAATAATAACAACTCATGGTTCAATCATGACAACATGGATTAGTGTAACACCTCTGGATTCAGTATTTACTTTAACTCATTCTGACTTGATGTGATTTAAGGCAATCAGTTAGATTTTTGCGTTTGAATCCTTCTACATGTGCCTGAAATTTTTGTATGCATGTAAGAGTTTGCATGTGTTCTGGAGCGGGTTCCAGGGGGGTATGTTTGCATGTTTGGGAAATTTTAAATTTTCCCATTAGTCGTCGTTGCGTTGGGGTTAGAATCTCCATGGTGGAAGTGCTCTCAAGTTTTAGGCAAATTAATTATGCGCTCAGGCTAGCAGCGGGCACAGCAACACTGTGGATTCCTAAAGGGGACATTGTGTCAAGCGTCACGGGGTGTCGTAGCTCCAGTGTAAAACTTTATATTTAAATATTCAAATCCACTATTTGAACCCATTCATTTCTCTTAAGGAAAATGTTCAGTGTATAAGAGAGATATAGAGGGAATTATAGAGAGAGAAAGGAGATGAAAATAGATTTTATGGAAGAGTTATTTTTAGTATATTGGATATTGTCAGTAGCTTTGTGATTTGTTGTTTGTTTTAAAGTCTAGATTGGAAGAAAATATCTGAAAAGTTTTCAAAGCATATATTCTAGGGTTTGCTTATTGCAAGCCAACACGATAAGACCCGTCTAGTCAGTGGGTCTTATTAAGTTGGGTTGTAACAAGCCTTTTGTATCAGATCTTTAGTTTTGGAAACCAATCATAAATAAAGTTACAAGAATGGATATGCGAGTCTTGTGAGGTGGTTTTGGGTATGCATGGGCATTCATTTTGTTTGTTTACATATGTATGTATGTTTAATTGAGTATTCTATATGATTATGGATCCACCATACCCATATGTGACAGATGGGCAGGGAGATAGTCAAGCATTACCAATATATAGTACTGCTTCAATAATCAGTTTTGATGCAATTTCATAGCTTGCTAGACTGGTAGCCTGGTTGATGGGCGAGGCACAAAGTATAGTTACTTTATGTCTGATATGATGAGGTAGATTGTCATCTATAGATGTTTATGAGATTGAAGCCTCTTATAGCGCGATTAATCCTAGAGCAGTAGATGATTAGTTGAGAAGATTAGAGAGGACAGTTGAAGGTATGTAGTGTTCTCCTGAGAGGAGGTACCATTATTTTTTTATGTTATATAGAAAGGCTGAGCTCTGATGAATGGTCTAGTAGGAGGAGAAGTTTTAGGGGAGATTGAACTTTATGATTAGTTAAGAATAATTTTAGTGTATTTCTAAGCCTAATTTGTACCATCTTCTTCATGTTAATGGATGCATAAGACTTTCTAAGATTGGTTTAGAGGGGCAGGATAGTTATATAGTATAAGATAGAGTTTACTGCTTTAGTCAGATATGCCCCGCAGTTGGTTAACACTCCAAAGAAGAAGTACTACAATTTTTTGAGATGATTATGAGATAATTTGAGGCAGTTATTGGTTTCATTTCATAGTTTGACTTCTCTGAGCATGTGGAGAGAGCTCGTTTGATTAAGAATAACCTGACAACTACTCAACAACGACTGGTTGCTAGTAGGAAGAGATTTAGTGGTGAATGTTTTTGGAAAGAATAGCAGATTGGATCGAGATAGTCCAAGAGAGATTGACAGTCTATAGCAACTTTTGGCAGTGGCTGCATGGCTAGTTCTGGTTCTGTCGATGGATCATTTGTGTGTCGTAGTTATGATAGATGATATTCTAATCAATGCTACAGGATGACATAGCAATGCTTTCGATGTGGATAGACTGGGCACAGGATAACAGTGTGTCTATATACAAGACATGATTGACAATTTGAGCCAAGATCTGAAAGTTCAGGCAAATCAACAAGGAGATCAAGGACTATTTCGTTTCATAGATTTTTTAAGGGAAGTTCTAGTAGATGCAGTGATTCTATTTTAGTAGCACGTTTTGTGGCAAGGAGACCTTCTAGTAGTGATCAAAGAGACAGAGAGAGCCTGATAGCCTGATAGTTTTGTTGCATCAGTTCCAATTGAGACATGCGTGCATAGTTTAACTCGGCATGAGGCTTGAGATGCTCATGAAGTTATTAAAGATACAACTCACATTTCTTGCAATTCTTGTTGTATTTTGTTTGTTTCTGGAGTCAATCATTCATTTATTTTCGAGCATTATTTTGATTTACTCATAGTTTTATGATCGGATCGGACAAACTGGTTCAATAGTGAATCAAATAAATGGCCAATGTAAACTAACTTAAGAATAACCTTTGCATCAAATCGAGCTAGACCGACAAGAATTGTCAGTTCAACTGGTGAATCATTGAATTTGTCTTGATTTTCTATAACCGACTAGTTCAAGTATTTTTTTATTTAAATAATTAAATAAATTAATTTAATATTAAATATAATATTAAACTTAATAAATTAATATAAATATTATATATTAAAACTCTTATATGAGTATTAAATACATATGATTAAGAATAACTTCAAATAATTCTCACATGGCCCCACCACTCCATGTAAGCTCTTATCATGACTAAAAGCAAAAAAGTTATATAAACTATACAAAGCAAAACTTCACAAGTGATGTAGGACTAGATCATACAAAGCAAAAAACTCTCTTTAGTTTCATGTTTACAACATATATCTTTTTTTAAACAGTTTTTTAATTAATTTTTATAATATGAATAATATCTATTTTTATATATGATAATATTTATTTTTTATATATTTAATTATACACAATGATATATATATATATATATATATATATATATATATATATATATATATATATATATATATATATATATATATATATATATATATATATATAATTTTATAATGTGAATTTGTTATATAATTTATATTTATAAATTATATCTAAATATGTAATATGAATTAGTAATAATTTATATTAAATTATATGGTTATATGTAAATTAAATTTAGATTAAAAATCAAATTTAAAAATTGTATAATATTTAAATTTAAAATTATCATATTATTATGAGTGTAAATTTTTAGAATTATGAGTTTTGGGGTTTTCATGCTCTTATGTGAGATTTTAAAAATAATTCTTTTTATTATATATGTAAATTTTATGTTTCATTGTTTTTATCTTGTTTAACTTTTGTGTAATATTTGAAATAATACTATCATTATTATGTTAATTTTATTAATTTTTAATAATATTATTATTTATTACGTCATCCGATTTGACCCCGGTTCGATCGGTCTAACCGGTTAAACCGTGAACCTCTTCCTCTTTTGGTTCGTTGTTCGGTCTGATTTTCATAATCATGGATTTACTAAACTTACCTTCAATATTATTATCTTTAATTTATTATTTTACTGACTAGAGAGATTATGGTAACCATTAGAGTATGCTTCTGTGACTAAGAGATTTCAGATAGGAAGTGAAGATTTATTCTAATTTTATTACCCATTTCTGAGTTTGATGTCATTTTGGATGTGGATTGTTGAGCCAATATGAAACTCTGACTGATTATTTAAAGAGAAGAGTCACATTACTTCTAGGTAGTGATAGTTTCTTATTTTAAGGAGTTAAAGAAGTTCCATCTTGTTTAATTTCTATTGTGCAAGTAAATAAGTTATGGAGAATGTGGGTCTTCGAAAGGGAAATTGCTCGCGGGGTTTAATGTGTAAATCTGTAAAGGGTACGATCACACTATCATGAATGATAAAATCATGTAGGATAAAATAATCGTAAACCTTTAAACTTTATACAAGCAAGCTAATGGGAGAGCAGATATAATCATACATATATTTATCCATAAAAAATATCATCTTTCACCTACACATCTCGATTGATAATAATATATATAATTTGATAGTCATGAGATTTCCTCCATTCGATACATCAGTTCGAGTGGGGTTTATTTGATGTGAGTGCCGATTTTTCACGAGCGCAAGCCCTGTGGTTAATTATATCTCAGGCCTTGACCCAAAAATACTATCGATTAGGGATGTTTTTTTAATTTTCTTCTTAGTTTGGTGCATTATGGGATTCCTAGATTCTTCTAATCAAAATGAGATAGATTCTTGATTAAAGTGAGTATTAGACTTTTTAAATGTATAAAAATTTGATTGAAATTTTGAGTTTAAAAGACTAAAGATTAATTTACTATTTTAGAAGAAATTATAGATTTCAAATTAGTTAGAATTTAGTGAAGACGCTGAGATGTGTATAATTTGGATTTATGTTTGCCTAAAGTGGACATCTAGCTAACATACTAGACATAGATCAATTATTTTGATTTCTATGATTTTATCTCTCCTAAATCTGCCAAAAAAATATTATCTCCTGATCTCGTAAGCTTTCATCAATTAACTTTTAATATATTATAGATTTGATTATTCTAAATGATTTGATATGATTTTATTGTATTTTTATCAGTTAATATGTTATATGACTGGTTGGGAGTCATAAGGGCAAAAACATTGATTCACTAAAATAATTAATTGCATGTGATACCCATAATCTCAAGATAACCTCATCTTAATATCATATATCATTACTAATATTGAAATTGTTACTATTACTGATAATGTGATCCTTCATTCCGATTTATATATTTTTACTCTTTTCCACTTGTACTTTGTTTCTTAAGCAAGTAATATAAATTATGTTGTTATATTTTTAATCTATAGCCAACTAAACTCATAATTTTAGACTAATCATGTGAAAACCTAAGTAATTACAAATATTGACTCGTGTGCTTAAAACATTCAATGATCGTTTTAATATCTCTTGCTCTTTATTTAATCTATGTAGGGGCTAGAATTAAAATCTAGTATGATATATTGCCTTGATAGATAAATATTGGAATAGTTAGGATAATTGGAGTGGAATACTTGCATGCCTAGACATATGATCTTTAGTATTCTAGGGTCTATGGAGATAAAAAAATTATAGGAATTTCATAAACCTTTCTTTATATTCATACAAGCTTGATAGAGATCTAAGGATGTATATGTTATGATTCACAACTACTTTAAGAGGGACTACTTAGGAAAGCTTAGGAAATTAGGATGTGGGTTGTTTGCATTTGACTATGCTTATGTTTGTTCAAATATAAATCCCCACTTAAAATACAAGTGCACTTGTCGATCAAATAATAAAAGTATTATGAGAGAGTATCGATAGATCTCATGAGGAAGTATTCTACTTCACACAATTATTCTAGTATCATCTACTTTAAGCTACAAAATTTATCCCATGCAATAAAATCAAGGTTATAGTCTATCTAGAATGAGAATTGCAAAAGAAAAAATGAAGATACTAATAGATGAAGTGTTTTGGATAAATAATAGGGAAATCTCCTAAGCTTTCCTAAGTAGACTTTCTTAAATTAGTTGTAAATTGGAGTATACACATCTTTAGATCTCTATCAAAGTTGTAAGAATGTAAAAAAAAGTTTTTGGCTTTCCTATAGTTGTTCTACCTCCATAGAACCTAAAATACTAAACATCTTATGTTTAGGCATGCAAGTATTCCATTCTAACTCTTCTAATTATTCTAATATTTCTCTGTCGCGTTAATATATCACAGTAGGTTTCAATTCTACACATGACCATTGCATAGAGTAAATGAAAAGTGAGATGTTTGACTAGTCTGGTGTAACGCTCCTTTTCATCAATTGCTTCACTGTGGCACTGCAAAAGTTGGGCGTTGCGGTGCTTGCTTACGTCATCCAATCCTATAGTGCTCGCTTATGCCATCTGATGCTACGATGCATCCAAAGAAGACGCTTCATATCACTTGAGACATACATCCAACCAACAACCTCCAAACAAGTAGTTGATTCATATATTACTCAGACACACATTGGCTGCTCCAAGAAAATATTTATTCTATCACTCAAATATAGTTTATGATGGATGAGAGGTTGAGAGAAATTTTCTTCTAATAGCGTTCCATGCATATCACTACTAGTACACATATATTTTAATTAATCTAAGCTTGAGGCAACTCCTTAGGTGTAATTATCTAACCATTGGGGGATAACCACTCTTTAGGTCAGTTCAATAAATTGTTTAACATGAGATAGGTTCCCAATACCCTATTTCTAATTCTAGTTTTGATGTTTGTATGGGTAAATTTAAAATAAAATGTTATTTTATTAAGCTTTCAAAACTTTTGATCATGTAGTTTTTGGTATGTTTAAATTTTCACCTATTGATTTTATCTGTATAAAGTATTAAATATTTTATGATGTATATAACATTTCAGACCTCTATTAAACTTCATTAATTGCTTTTAAAGGATATTTTAAACATTCCCTGTGAATACCTTTCTAAATGGCAAATATTGAGTATGTATGCAAATTTTATAGATTTTCTTCTTTGAAATGTATACATTCGACAATTCATGCATGTCACGTTCATGTTAAATGTTATATATACATGTTAAATATGTAATATTTGCCTATGTATATCATGTTCAAATGTGAAAGTGATGATGTGGGAGCTGTTTAAGTGTGCTATAAGTTATGTTACAAGGACCCTTATATGTATCTATATTTGTTTCCTCCATCTGTCATGTGCAGGTGTGAGATGATCAAGTGGAGTTTTAAGTGAAAGTGGAGTTTTAAGCGTCATCATACATATTTCCATCTATCCTTTATAGGTGTGAGATCAAGTAGAGATATAAATGAAGCTAGAGTAATAAATAGATATCGGATGATACTTATTTCGCATTTCATATATTGCATTGCAAGTTCAATAAATAATGTTTATTGGCACTTATGTTTAAGGTCAAGTTATATTAAAGAAGAAGTTTGTAATGTTAGCATTCAAATTCAACTAATGCCTAAGTTATTTTGAAGTTTATATTTCTAATACAATAGCTCCAATTCAAGTAATGTTTAAATTCATAAGTGTTCTAAGATAATGCATTTAATATATATGTCCAAGTGCAAGTAATCTATATGCTATCATTATGACAAAGTTTAATGTATATGTATAAGTTAATCTCTTGCTAATGTTTTATGAACGTTAAAGTTATATGTCCTTATACTCGTAAATGTTACCTAGCTTAAATTATGAAATCTTATGTTATTCTATCTATTTATATAAATGCAAATGTGGACTTTGATTTATCTAATAAGATTTAGGATACCAAATGTCAGTCATTCATTTACATGTTATTTCAAAAAAGGAAAAAGATAAAGTAGGAGTGAAATAGATTAGGAATTGTAAAGGTTAGAATACAATTGAAAACAATTTCAGCTTAAAGGCATATATTTTTTATAATCTTGCTATTTATATTTTGATGATACTATTTATATTAGATTATCGTATATAAATCTTTTGCATAATATGTGAAATGAAATGAAAATTATGCTTATACATTTTGCTTATATTTTGGATAATTAGTTGTCTCCGTTATTTTTTAAATTTGAAGATGAGAAATTTGATTTATATGAAATTTATCCATTAGAGTCTGGGGCATGACAACATCTAACTAAAAACCCACTTCTTCCTAGTTGAGTAATTACTAGTGTTTGGACTATCATACTAATAAGTGGATGCCACCATAGGATTCCATTCCTTTGTCCATGCTCCCACCTACTAACTTATGCCATTTCTTGGCTCTAAAATCCTAATTCATCTAAAAATTAATGATAATCACATGGCCTATTTAATATGTCTATTTGAAAAAAAACTTTATGTCCATTCTAGTTATCCTTTGAGTAAATTCTAATATGTTTTTATTAGGTCAATAATCATCTAGCCTTTCATATATAATCAACAATACATGATCAACAACCATATTACCAACATTGTTAGATGTTTTACTAGCTGTCTTTCTCATCATCATGATCAGGAATTCTTAATTGGAGTCAATTTATGCTTGGTCAATCAGAATAAGTTAGTCATTAGTATGTCCAACGAACTAGCCTATCTTGGAGATATATAATATAGGACATCATACAATGATCGAACATGTGCATACTGATCAATTTACATTGCTCAACAAATTATCGACCACATAATTAGTATTACAAAGAGTTAATTAACATTATTAGCACAATGTTTGGAGCAGGATAATTTCATTCATACCTTTGAACCTCATATGTCAAAGTTAACTATTTTAAGCCTATATGACCTATCTTTAGCCTCGTAAATCTTAGTTGGCACTAATACCAATGTTCAACTTCTTGAGACTGCTTAGTTGACATAAGGATCCATTCTTAACACCATGCAATCCATTTTACTCAACAAGTTCATGTTGTTTCAAAGTGTTTGAGTTTGGAATCAATTGACCTTTGGTTAACATATAATAATATTTAATTATTTTTGAGTTGGATGGCTTAGTTAGACCTTGACTTAAATAGTTAACTATCATATTGGTGGGCCTATTTAATTAACACCCAACTAGACCATATTGCCACAAAATAACCTTCAAGAACCCTAAGCTAGATTGACAAAATCCAGCTGTCTTTTATACCAAAATTGATCTAGGATAAGAAACATTTAGATTTAATCTAATATCTGTAATATTTATGTGGTTACAAAACCATAGGTGGTGTCGTAGATGACCTTATCCCCACTTAAACTTAAAATTTAGAATTCTTGATCCATTTGGATCACCTTACACTAGTGGACCCAAATACTTTGTTGTTATTGAACATTAAGTCAAGGACTTGACTTAACTAGACTTAGAGTGGTGTTAGACTGATCTAAACCTTGGCAACCACAAGACCCTCGGATTTAACCCATGCCTTAATTGATTAAACTGCTTAATTAACATTAATTTTTAGCTCAACCCAAATGACCCAAATTAGGCCAATTGAAAAAGTTTGGCATATTATCATATAAAACCTTCCATTTGTCTCAAGTAAAACTAATTGGATCCATTATTGCGTACTTAAGTGGTTAGGGTACCTTAACTTTACAGGCTTAACCTGTAACACCCCATAATACCCCTTACCAGTAATGTAATGTATCACATAGCTAACATAACATTCAGTTTCTATTTTTAATATCTCTTATCATTTGCATACTTATAAAAAACACCCACTAATAAATATATTTACTGAGTAAATGGAAACATCTAATAATCCCAATTACATCACCTAATTATTTACAGAGCCACTAAGAAAATCAGAATATATCATCACAATTAGATAGCTCCTCGGCTCTACCATTGAATTTTTTCAAATATTGTCCCCTCCACCATCATTCTGCCTCACATTCTAACATAAAAATTATAAGGGATACTGTTCTGTTCTTAGGACCTAATTAAAAAATTTTTCAATCCTTACAATCCAATATTCAACAGTTCTGACATCCACTCCTCCTTTAAATAAAGGTGGTTTTAAACTTTGGAAGATTTTTAAATGTTTATCCACTTCTGCACTACACAGGAGTACCTACCTCTGTATTTGCATTTCTTCTAAGAGTTATAGGAGCGACTGAAACGGCTACAAGTGAAACACTAGGTGTTGCAGATTATACTAGATTTCATCTTTTTCATCATCTACATCATCATATTCATCATCTGCATTTGCATTATATTCCCTAACATTACATTGACAGGTTCATGAACTACTGGTGCATTGTCCACTCTATGTGTAATGTCTTAAACTTGTGCAATATTTTTAGGACCTTCGGGTATTCTGTCATGCTAAGATGACTGACCATTAGTCCGTTCAAGTACTCGTTCAACCATAATATATGCAATGCATTACATTATAAATTATGCATTCATAAAATTATGCGCACATATTAATATGCTACTTACAAGCAAGATTAAAGTTAGACTTAATACTAACTTAAAAACATTATTATCTCCTAGGCTTTGTAATAATTCCATTAGATATAATTTTCTTATCTTAAACACTAAATTTTTCTTAAGCTTTTATAATTAAATCCTCATAATCTTAAATATTGTCTCTGATAGTACCTTTGTAACACTCCACGATACCCTTATCGGTAACGTAGTGTATTACAAAATTAACATAATATTCATTTTCTATATTTAATATCTCTCATCATTTGCATACTTATATAAAAGCATTCACTAATGAATATATTTACTGAGTAACAGGAAGCATCTAATACTCCCAATTACATCACCCAATTACTTATAGAGCCACTAAGAAAATCAGAATGCATCATCACATTTAGATAGCTTGCATACCTCAAAAGAAGAAATCACAAATATTTCTTAACAAAAAACCTAAATATTCCATAACTTGCCTAATTAGTCTCAACTTTTTCTTTGCCTTTCCTTGTAATAAAATCTGTTATAAAAAAATGGCGACCTATGATGCTCACAAAGTTATGCAATTTAAATAAAAATTAAATGTAAAATTATAATGAATAACATAATTGAATCAACTCAAAAATATTTGCAAAATAAAATAAAAATCATATTCAAGATCATCATCTGATTGATTTGAAGTCTGTACAAAATATCATTATTAGTCTTCTAAGAATTTGACCATCATTTTCATATACTTAACTTTCATAATAATGTTCAATGGAGCCCGGGTAAACCTGTCAAGCTGTCATTATCATCATTGAACTACATAGATGTCCCTTTTGCCTATTTAGGGGTCCATTTTGCCCCACATACTATACATGTATCATATAAGAAGTCCCTTTTGCCCCATCTACACTGTAGATATCATATCATTTCATAAACAACCTTTTCTAATTTGATATTCAATGTACTTCAAATATTACTAATTCATACTTGCTTTGTATTGTTGCTGTGATGTCCCTGAATCTAATTTGAAGAAATTATTCATTTATCTATTAATAAATAACAATCAGAGCTATTTAATATCATCTATCAACATTAAATAGTAAAACATATTCTATAATTCAAAATATTAATATACACATCTGTATTCAATTTTAAAAAATCATATATAATTCTTATGATTTATATAATCATCACATAACTATTCTGTCATGAGTATAAAAAATATATGATAAATGAGAGCTCTCTCTTTCTCTAGATCTATACAATCATAACATAACGCCTCCCTTCCTAGATTTGCATGCATTTAATGGTCTCTCTCTTTATACAGGAAAATTCATTGTTACCGGCGGACAAAATCTGTCGGTAACAATGAAAATCCATCGAAAATTATAGATTTTCGATGGAGTTCCGACGAAAATCCCTCCGACGGTAATTCACGCATCGGGAAAATATTATCGACAGATTAATTCCGTCGGTAATATTTCCGGCGTACTTCCGATGAAAACTTTATGAAAAAACGATGGCATTTCTATTCATGAATTCCAGCGTATTATCCGCCAGTATTTTCTGGTGGCCATTCCGCCGAAAAATACCGGTGGATAATACGACACAAGAAAAATGACGCCCCACTTACCGTCAAATATTATCGATGGACTAGCCGCCCGACATTTCCGGTGGGGAGCGGGGAATCTGCCGAACTTACGATATATCGTATTACCGACATAGTTTCCGGCGACAAATCCGCTAGAAACCTATAACATAAACAAAAAAAACCTACTTACCTTTAAAATCAGATTTCCACACCTGCAAACAGAAGATACAATAACATGTGCCACTTCTGATCAATAATATCCTTAATTACATTATAAAATATGTGCAAACAACAAATAAATAAACATACACACAATAAACATAAATAATATAACTAGAAAGGAATCCACAAGAGTATATTATAAAATATGTCCAAAATAACATCCTCCTCAGCTGATGCAGATGTCCACAAGAGTATATTATAAATCATGTCCAAAACACATCAATATAAATGTCCAAATCCGTAAAATAAAAAAAAAATAATTTTTTCCTTTGCTAACCTGGTCGTCGAAAGGCTGCAGTTTTATGTGACAAAACCTTTTAGGCGACTCTCTCTAATCTTATCTTCCACTGGAGCTACTCCAACCTTTTCACATATATGATCATTTCGTATCTTGTCTCTCAGACTAAAGCACTCATCCACCTGAGCATCCTTATCTCTACAACACTTAACTTAACATTATGCTTCTCTTTTAATGGGCAATATTCTGCACCATAAAGCATTGTAAGTCTAACCACCATCTTATAGAATTTCCCCTTAAGTTTGAGGGGGACTTTTCTATCACACAACATTCCCAATGCATTCCTCCACTTCCACAATCCAACTTGAATTCTACTAATAATATCCCCATCTATTTCACCATTACTCTGAATAATAAACCAAATATATCGAAAATGTGTACTCTTATTAAAGACTTGACCACCCAAAGTCACAATTCCCCCACTAGATCTATTAATACTAAAATTATCAATAAGAAGATTCTTAAATTTTAGATCTACACAAACGAAAGCCTTTAAACTCTAAGGTTGATCTCTATAATTCAAGTTTTCCTTCAACTCCTTTATAGTCTTATCAACAAGAAGAATATCATCATCAAAAATTAAGCATACACCAAGGTACAATCTCTTGCAAATGTCTAGTGAGAACATCCATGACTAAAGCAAAAGGGAGAAAGTTACCTTCACACCAAGGGAACGTCGTTGAAGAAGCGAAGTCGAACAACGAAACTAATGACATCAAAGTAGCGACCTCGAACAGGCGCGAGGGAACGTCGCCCGATGGAGCGAAGGAATGTCGTCGTCGAAGGAGCGAAGTCGAACACAAACGTCGTCGAGCAGCGAGGGAACGTCGTCGTCGGAGCTTCGTCGAATAAAGAGAAGAAGCCGAACGAAATGAGCAACCAGGCGCGGAGGGCACGAAATAGAACCTGTACCGGCGGATTTTCCGGCGGGTAATCCGTCGGTAATATCACCGACGGATATTGTGCCGGTAATATTCCGCCGACTTTAAATAAGCCGGCGTACATTACGCCGGTGATTCCGCTGGTCATTTCCGGCGGGAGATGCGTCGGAAAATAAAAAGTTTCCGGCGTAATTCCGACGTAAAGTGTATAGGTAATTTAACGACGATAAATCTGCTGGAAATTCCGCCACAAATTTACTATCGGAAGATCCGTCGGTATTGTCGATGTTGTTTCCGGCGTATATTATCCGCTGGAAATTCCGATTATATTATCCGCTGGAAATTCCGACGGTAATGCTCTCTCTCTCTCTCTCTCTCTCTCTCTCTCTCTCTCTCTCTCTCTCTCTCTCTCTCTCTCTCTCTCTCTCTCTCTCTCTCTCTCTCTCTCTCTGCTTGTAGCGTGGAAGACTTAAATGAGAAGAGACAAAATGCCTCCACTCAACTCCTATTCACATGAAAGATGAAACGAAGTGAATGTACTGTTGCCTGCTTTGATTAGTGAAACGGTTAGTTTAAGATATTAATTAGTATTTGGCTACTGATTGATTAGTTTAAGATATTAATTAATATTAGAATATTGATTAATTAACCGAATTAATTGTTAATAGTGCTTAAAAGTAATTATAAATTAACTTCTAGGAAAGCAACTTGTTGGAAATTTTCATAAAATTTGATATTTCGGCATATTTTAATTTAAAAGTTGATATATTTAGTTAGGAAGTGATTGAATGCCTATCAATATACTGTATTTAGCATAACAAGTGGTCCGTCTAGTTACATAACATTCATGAATACGCACATCAACATATGGTTGACAGATGACTTCCAATAATGCTCAACATATTTTGCATCTATTAAAAATAAGATCATGATATAACATATATGTATAATTGCAGGCTGGAGAAAAATTTCTTTAAATTTTGGCAAATATTATCAGGGCATAATTTTGAAGAACATATTTTATTTGTCGTTCGAGATGTCCCTTGAAAATCCTCGCAGCGTTATCCTCTTCGGCACTTCTCGCTGCTCCACTCTGCAAATGGCGGGGGGAAGTTCGATCTGTTTGCTCAATATCTTGAACATTTAAACTATAATCAGCAATGTTCAGTATGTTTGTCTCCAACTTCGTGCGGTCCAATTTTGTTTCACGCCTCAGGCCATGGCTCGTCGAAGAACCAGAGTTGGAGATAGAGCTGGGCCTTCTAGCATCGCAAGGCTGTGCGAAGAAGCTAGCGTTCGAACCCTCGGCCTTGAACCCTCTAATCGAAGGTTCTACTTTCTTGGAGTTCAAGCGTGTGGAAGTCGGGGAACTCAGCGTGCGAGTTCGTCCTTGGTCCAGTCCCTCCATCGTCGTGGAAGTGCGGGGGCTTCATGCAACCTTAGCACATAGGTCTGATTCGTTCTTACTTTTCTCCATTCTTTCTTCTCTCTTCTCTCTGATGAGGCTAGCATTAGGGTTTTGAGATGTGAGAAGCTGATGTGTTATTTTTCATTCAATATAAAGGGTGACAAGTAAACTGCAAGACACCCACAGCGATTCAGCAGCAAGCAAGAAGAAAGAGATGATCTCCTTTCTTGATTCCGAGGTATCTGAGCGTGTTCGTGCTATATGACTTCACATTCGCACCATAATATTGTTCTGTAATAAGAACACACGATCTGTTTTCATTAACACTGTTACTGCAAGAAAGGTGCTTGTTTACTGTTAGCTATATTGTTTCAATGGGTTTTGCAGATCAAACAAGTTAAAGTTTTATAAGTTATATTTTTGTAGAAGTCACCATACTTAAAAAAAAAAAAAAACAAAGGCCAACTGCTGCATTTTCTCTTAGGACGATATTAGTGAACTTGAAATTCATCAATTGATGAATCCTGGTATGCAGCAATTAGTGCATCACTTGAACGATGCTTTTTGACCTTTGTAACGAGCTTTGGGTAGTAGGCTGTGAAAGGTTTCGATGATTTTAGATTTGCTTGTGTCCATATTGGTAGCAAAAGCAATGGTTATTTTTAAATTTAATAGGAGCTTACCATGGAGACTTCATTTTGCGTTTCACTCCAATATAGATCTCGCCATACCTCTAGTGGACCCACCACACATTGGGAAACAAAACACGACTAACCAAAAATACCTTTAATGACCTCTCCAACATATGATTCTGCTGCAACCCTCTGATGGAGACATATGGAAGGCCAAAAATCCTTATAGTTCTTGTCTGTTTAAAAATAGTGATATCTCAACCTTGAGCCAGATGGCCATGAAAACAACTGGACAAATGACAACATGATAACTAAGGATAAATAAGTGTTTACTTGATCATTAATGATTGAAGCAAGGATGTACACCAACAAAAGAATCATTGAAAATAATAGCTTATGCTCATCACAACTTTGGTATCATATGGCAGCAACATTTGTATCCGTGCATGAACTCCATATGGCAAGAAGTAAATACAACAACTTTGGTAATTTCATGAATTCATGTACTATTGTAGTCCATCCCTTATGCACTCCACTTATTGGAGTATCTTCAATCACATTAGAAACATCTAACCTTTCGTGACTGGGCTGTACTTCATTTTTAATCATTATAGGAACTTGTTACATAAACGATCATCCAAATAAGAAATCCAGTGCATGGCTCATGATTCTCAGTGTTATTTCCCATAAAATTATATGAAGCAAAAGGTCAATGCTATTCTCCATTGGCATATCATACTGTTTTAGCATCATATGGGTGTAGCACGCTGCAAACTTCTTTTTCTTTGGTCACCGTAGCTAATTGTTCCTTTCTATGATCCATTTTAACCGATCCAATGAATGGTTGGTGCAATATTGAGGTGCCAAACTCCTTTTGCCAGCAGAAACCTTCTCATGGCTTGCAAAACCAGTTCAAGTTTCATGTATCTATGAGCCTACAGCAGATTATCTTCAATGTTGGATACTGTAACTGATCAATTGTTTTATACTTTTATAGGCTGTCTTTGCTTCTTGCATTGAATCCATCACATCACTATTCGGCATTTAATGTTCTTTTAAGGACATTAACTTACCATAATATAATTTATCAAATGTAAATTGATGTATGAATGAGATGGTCATAACAAGAAGTTGAATTGGGATCAGAATATTTTTTGTCCTGCACTTGAGTTTACTTTTTTGCTTAGTCTTTGATGGTGAAAGATAGGTCATTATTTTCTCATACTTGGGGAGTTGTATAGTTTGCTAAATCACACTTTTATTTGTTTTTTTCATTATTTAAAATTGCGCAATACGAATCTCAACTTGAGGCCTGCCTTAGCGCAATTCTAGCGACAAATGCCTCGAGGCTTACATTTAGAGCTTTTTTGATGATGTTGTTGTTATATCTTTCTTAGTTTTCACAAAGGCGCATCTTGCAATTCTCAATTATGCCACACACAACATAGCCATCAATGGTTTTTTTATTGTTCAACATACAAATCTATACAGCATAACCAAGATGATATTTGGTTTTAAATATTCTTCTCCTAGTCTCCATGATATTTCCTTATAAAATGGTATGGTATTTCTGTGATACTTATTCATTTTAACCGTCCAACTTTAAATCTAAAAGATATGTCATCATCAATCATCACATTCTTGTTTATAATTCCAAGATTCTGGAACCTATTAGACCTAGACATCACTTGATTTTCCAACAATATTGGCTAATAATTATCAAATTACATCCATTAAACTATGTAGTATGCTCTTTTTTTTTTTTAAGAGTAAAGATGAAAATTAATTTGAATTTTTTATTTAATAATTATCTTTAAATTTTTTGTTCGATGTCAAATTGTTTTAACCTATTTTTGACTGTGTTAGACATAGATATTTAGTTTTTGACTTTCTATGAACACTGTTCTTACAAATAGTAGTTTTAAAAAAATTGAATTGCATTCCACACATATTGATTAGTTGGAAAGCGTTTGTTCTTAGCTTCAAGGTACATCGAGTTACCCCTGACACTAGAATAGTATGCTTATCTTACTGATTCCAGGCTGCTTCAGCATCCATCCTCATATGTCTACTTTTAGCTTCTTGATACATCATTTTAGCTCAGTCACTCAAAGATGGTTTATCTTACTGATTTCAGGGTGCTTCTCTGCATGATGCAATTGAAAGACTTCTAGCACGAGATACCCCAGGTGATCGACTTAAGACCTCATGGACAAATGTTATTGCTAGCTGTTCTCAGATAAAGTTCCAGGATATTCTTCTAGAACTTCAACTGCTAGATAAGTCACATGCATGCCTATTGGAGTTGGATGAATTTTCTATTGACTCTCAGTGTCTTCACAGTACTTCATTGTTCAGAAAATCTCTCGATTCATTACTTGTGCATGGAAAAATGAATGAATTATCTATAAGCTGCAGCAATATGAAATTTGGTGTGAAGGAGAATGAACAGATAAAGTGGATAACATCCTTGTTGGGTCTATCTGCTCATTTCAAACTGATTGGTTTTCATCCTTTGAGCAACTACATACATGTTCCATCATTAGTGGTTAAACTTTCACCGGAAGTTATTCCTCTGCTTCTGTTGATAGTAGATGCATTTTCTTCTAAAAAACATGGTGTCTTCAGGACTGGAAAGGAACTGTGGAGGATTGCTGCAAATAGAATTGGTCATTTAACATTAGGGGCGAGGTCTTCTGTGCAAAATATAGCTGAGATGGTGGTGTTGTGGTCACGCTATGTTCATGCTTATAGTTGTTTACTAACTTTGGTTGGAAGTTTACCTGAAGTATATTTGAAAGAAAATATAGGCAAGCATTCCATTGACAGAAAGCTGATTATTCAAGCTAAACATCAATTGGGTTTAATTTTTCATCTCGAAGAAAAATTGCCTGCACAAATGGTGGTTCAAGCACGTCGAATAGCACGACATAAGAGATTTCATGTCTCAACCGATCTGAAAAAACCCATGTGTTTTTTCAGCACATTACTAAGAAATATTCTAGCACCTTTTTGGCTTCTCTGGAAAGTGATCAGCTTCATTTTTCAAGCAGTGTTGTATTTTTCTTTAAATTTCAATTTTGTCATCAATAGGCCAAAAACACTTGGAAGCGTTCATTCTTCTTGCTTCAGCTTTGAAGAAGTCTTTATTTCGTTGTCTCATTCACCTTATGTTCATTTTCCTGTCACTAAAAATGTAAAAAGGGAGGAAAAGCAGAACTTGCCTTCATTTTATCTCACTTTAAGGCAGCTGTGCTTATTTTCCAAAACGGATGAGACTATAATATCTTTTTTAGCAGCTCTCGGGGAAATTAAACTTTGTCTTGCCGCTTCATTGCAAATTCCACTGGATCATGATTTGACAATCAAGAAAAACTGTTCTGCTAAAGCAGGTTATCCTGAGGGTATTATTGATGAGTCAAAGGTCATCCTTTGGGGTGACCCTGCTTCATTATATCCTCCTCAAGTAATATGTAATGATGATTCTTTGAAGCACTTTGGTATTATTTTGGAGAATGATTTTAGAGACCTGTGGTCATGCTGGAATGAAGTTCGAGGGAAACATGAAGCAAATGACCTTCATAAGGGAGAGGCATTTCTATTGTGTGGGCTGAAGTACTTCCTTGTAGATCCCTATGTCAAGGATGGAGCTTGTGGACTGTGGAAGTACAGCCTTAATATCGGGAAAATGAACCTTGATTTGGATTATTCATCTATTCTATCAGCTGCTCTTATGTTTAGACAGCTGGACGATCACTCTCAATGGACAACTAGAGCTGGGATCACACCCGCCATGTCATGCACTTCAAGCGTTGTTTTAGATAAATCTAGAATTAACATGGAAAATGAGGTAGAATTCTATGCAAACAAAATCGTTGGTGCTGTTCTTAACATGATTCCATATAAGAACATTCATGTTGGAGCAGTCATTGCAGGCCTTAGTGTTCGAGTATCACTTGAAGAGGTATTTTTAGGTTACATAGAAAAAGATATCAGTCCTGTAATTTCCCAAGGGAATAGCTGCCATTGGCTTAAAATTGATATAGGGAATACAGAATTTGTCATCTGGCCTGCTTCTAAAGCTGTATTATCTGCAATGACTGCAGAAACTTTTTTTGTAGAAGTACCTTCGGAGTATCTTTGGTTGGAGGAGCTACAAAATTTCGATGCTCATCAGGAAGAAAATACAGATGATAAATTTATTTCACATGCGCGCATCTCATTGAATGCTTGCCTAAGGACAAATGTGGTCAATGTTTCATCTGGTTTTGCGTTGACTAAGCACTCACATATTGTTGAACCGATTTCGATTACAACAAAGGCCTCAATTTGCAGGTATAACTCAATACATTCATGTCATTCATTTAATGCTGTAGTATTTCATTTGGAAGTTGTACTCGCCTCTTAAATAGTCTCATTGTTTGGAATCTATACTATTTCAACAGAGCGAGACATCTTTTTTGCTTTTGTGAATAGCCAGTTTAAACATTTTATTGGAAATAATTTCATCAAAATCAAATAGATTCTTAATTTTAATTTAATTTCTAAATAAATTTAAGATCTACTATCAACTACCTCAGATAAATTTATTTATATAGGATATTCGCTGCAAGAAAATTGATTCCCATATTAATTTCCTTAAAATTTATCTTTTCTTGTTATCTTTAAAAATAATGTACTTGTTTCTAAACATTGGAATCATGTAGGCATTGGTCATTCTGAATAATTCATTATCTTACATATAAATTTATTTTTGCTGGAGTGTTTATTCATTATAAAGTATATATTTTGAATGAAACAAATTGTTAAGTAGTTTATATGCTAATTTTTATATTACTTCATTTTAGTTAGGCTGATATCATTTTAACTATTTAAAATAAGTTCTGCGATTTTAATTTTCTTTTTGGATTGCAATATATAACCTATGTGAATTTGGGCTAGTTAATTAGCATGCACCTAAACAGCGTTTTTGTACTTATTTTTAAGGTATGCATTTATTTTATGTTACTATTACTTTTGTTTTTTGCTTTCGATGGGAATGGTCTTGCTAAGTGGCATCTAGGTTTGTTATGAGCTACTTGATTGATTCTTTCTACTAGTTCCCTTGTCCTTCAGGGTAGAGTCAGTATGACCGTCGGATCTCCTAATTCTCTCTTCCTACATGTAGGCTCTTTCTCTTATTTTAGCAGCATTCACACCTTCCTGCTGCTATTTCTCTCCACTAAACCAACTGCATGATGCTCCCTCTATTTACACTAAATCAAGTGCATGAAGCTCCCTCTTTCGCTCTTCACTAAGTAAGCCAATTTCCATGCTCCATACCATGTGCTTGAACTTGATTCTTATGATACTTCTGGTTGAGAAAGAAAGCATTCATGATGGAATATTTGTTGGTATTTATAGCTTCTGACCTCAAAAACTTTCTGTTCTCTGTTCTCCCAACATTAGTTAAATATTAATGTAGCACAACATATAAATCATTTGTTTGGGAAAAAAGATTTTTAATTAGGGGCTGTTTGGTTTGTTGAAAAAGGGATGCAAAGTAAATATAATGTAATGTAAAAGGTATTTAGTACATTTGAAATATTTGATGTTATTTGGATGAGTGTAAAAGGAATGCATGAGATTTTTTTTGTTTGACTTTAAGAATGCAATGTAAATTAAATTGATGGTGGTGGCCGGTGGCGACGGTGGCCCACAGTTAGCGGGAGGCTTGTGGTAGTGGCGGGCGTCAGTGGGTGGTGGGCGGCAGTGTACGGTAACAACACAATTGGCTTGCGGTGAAAAAGGAATTTGGCCAAAACTGCGTGAGTTTATAATACTTCAAAAATGAACTAGGAGTGGAAATAATTCAGTAGAATTTTATTTCCTTCTTTATCAAACCAAACACCCAACTTTTCTCTTACACTGCATTTCTTTTTTAGCAAATCAAATAGCACCTTAGTCAAAAGAGGAATGTGAAGCTTAATATGCTTATTTTCTAAAGAGTCATAGAGCCTACGATCATTGGAAGCCTTGATGCAACATAAAGTGTGATTGTTATGCAAGATCTAGGTGATCATGCTTTTTGGTCGAGCAACTTTCAAACACACCTCCATATGCATGTGAGATAATGTACAGGAGCATAAGTACCTTTGATTAATATCGCACACACATGCATGTGTAGACCAGAGGTTGTAAACATCCTACTAGGCCATTCAGAAGCTCAATTTCTTTGGTATCCACAAGCAATTTTGGAATATCAAACAGATTATAATTCAGTTTCACGTTGACTAGTTAATGATCTTGATGTTATTGTGAATGTTATTATTGGAGCTTGGGTGCTAAATTGAAATGTGTCTGGTTGGATTTTTCTAATGCATTGTTGCGTCCCTGTACATTTTATATAATTATTTCTTTCACTTAAGGTGCTCGAAATGCCCTTTTGTTCTTTAATATTCTATGCTGAAGAATGTTTAGATAGGAAACGTGGCTACATCTCACCGTACTTTATAAACTCATACTTGGAGGAGTGCTTTTTGTAGGTTTATAATAGCGGTGTAAATTGAACATCTAATTGCTGCTATCCAATGAATGATGACTTGGGCATAAAAAATGCTTTCAGCTAATTCCAACTTGCCGGTTTGTGGGCATAGAAGTTTTTACCTTAAGGGATAGATATTGGTTTAACTTGCTCCTCAACAACTATTTGATCTATGTCTCTTGTCATAACTCGGCTTGGGAGTTTAGAATACTGAGGTGAGAACAAACAACCATGATGGAAAAATGGTAACCACAAAGTTTCAATCGATCATATTTTTTTTAGTGTATAACATAGAAGCCTTCATAACAATATACACATCCATTAAAATCATCCTCTAAGATATACCAGGGGCACTAAATCTGAAAATTTTATTGTATAATAACTGCAAGATACATCTTTACTTATGACAATTGCAAAATTCATAATGATGCAACATGAACATCAACTATAACTACATATACCTATCAAAGATGTCAAACATCTATTTTACTCCAAATCTCTTCTATCACACATTTACTCTACAAGAGATTTTTCTGAAAATATTTATCAAATAATGGGGGCAAGGTTTAAAATTGCATAATTTAGTATTGAGGCGTTTTTTGTTTGTGAGGTGAAACGTAAGACTCTAGGTGTTTTGAGGTGCAAGCCTCAAAATAAAAAAAATTACGTAAAGTAAAAATAACGGTTAAAAGTGATTTTTTATATAATACCTAAATAATAGGTTAAATGATGGCATTAATTTTTTATTGAACTATGAAATAGCAAAATAGCATATATATGAAATAAAAAAATTTATAAAACGTAAAGTGATAAGTGATAAATTGCGTGAACTAGAATTGAAATCCAAATATTGCAATGCAAAATAATACTAAATATAGGAATTGTATAAAAACATCATATAACATCAAGTTCAATTCTAAATTCTTTATTTCTGAAATATCTACTCATCCACATTTAATTCCTAAAGAAAGCTGAAATAGGTGGCAACAACTTTAAATTCCTTCTTTTTCGCTGAAGGGGTCTTTATTTAGTCGTCATCATAACAAATTGGTCTCTCCCCACTGCAACTTGTGGAGTTCAATGCCTCATAATCTGCTTTTTCTTCTTTTATTTCAATTATCTTTCTCTTTCATAAAAATTTTTCATCAACATAAATATGAGATATGAGATTAATTCTCCAAAATTTTTCGAGGAGGAAGTGGTGGTGGTGTGAGGTTTTTAAGTGATCCCCGGTGACGGCTATGCAGGTGGTGGCTACGGCGAGGGCGACGGGCTTGAGGTTGAGGCGGTCGAGATGAAGTTGTTGTGGCTCAGGGATGCATGAAAGCGTGATTTGTTCGATGCTTTAGTTAAGGATTTATGTAAGTTTTAATAAAAAATATATAAATAAGGTGAGGTGTAAGCCTCACGCTAATGAGGCAAGGCGCGCCTTAAGGTGGGTCTCAGCCAAGCTAAGGCGCAAGCTTAAAAAAACTAAAAAAGCTTGTGACGTAAGCCTCAAGTCATTTTTTACTGGAATTACGCTGAGACGGGCCTCATATTACGCAATTTTAAACAATGAATGCGGGTAAGTTATAAGTATATAACTTCATGGGTAAGTCACAGCTCTAAAATACAATAATCCAAAGAAAAAGAATGCAATATGCATGAAAGTCATCATACATAAATTGTATAAAAATCATAAAGTTTTTCTTTTCCCATCAATAACAATTATGGTCATGGCATTACATTTCAATTAGTGTTATGAACAACAATCAAATCATTAAATTCATTTTAACTTTGAAGTGATGAATAAGAAAGAGAACATATTGTGTCAGAACTTATCCTTTTGTATGAGTATTTAATACATCCTTCACATGAGCACACTATCTAATTGTATGCTTAGCAAATACATGAGTTTGCCAAAATCTGTTATTTGCAAATAATTAAAGAAGCGTTGCTTGAACTAACAAATACCTTCTTGATTACTTTCTTTGATCTCTATATCATTCATTTGTACAGCCAAATAAATACACGGATCATGAGAATTATGGTGATACAAAATAGTGGTGATTTACTTTAAAAAAAAAAGAAAGAGAAAAAAGTGACGATTTGCCTCATTACAAATCATAGTAAACTCCTTTACAATAATGACGAATTTTCCAAACAAATCCAATGTGTCTATTACAAGCTATAGAGAAATCATTGCTAACTGCATAGAAGTACATACTTCCCTAGGGAAACAAAGCAAGGCAATTGCTCCATATTTACTTATTTTACTAGCTGTCAATGGAAGAGGATATTTTAGTGTCCAGCTATTAAAGAGGCCAATGGCATAACAATCATGGAGTAGTGAGAAAATATCCCAATAATCTAATTAAAAAAATTGATTGTAGATAATGGCACATGAACCTTGGACAGTTGGACTAGTAAGAAAGAGCCTTTGAGATGATTAATCTGACCATTAGTATTAACCTTGAAAGTGTAAATCTAGTGATGTCCAATCATATATTTACTAGGAGGAGAGTGAGTTAGATCTTGAGTAATGCCTACCCCGATAAGAAAGCTTGTTATTGGTTCTCTTTAGAATGGAAACATAAGACAAGGAGGATGCTTATGTATGTTGAAAATAGCCGATAGTAAAATAGAAAAAAACTATATATTGGATGGGGATTATGAGTAGAATTTCTTGAAACAGTAGAAGGTGAGTTAGTATCAGATAGGGCTGTGGTAGTGCTGGCATTGGAGTAAAGATGTGAGTTACAAATTACATTTTCAATTGGAGTTGGAGGAGGAGGAGAATGTTTTTTATATATTTGAAGTTGTAGATTAGGTGAATCGAGCAACCAAATGTTTAGGATTTGAGGAAGACTTAAAGTGGCGAACAAATAGGACTTTTGATATAAAAGTTTGCTCAACAGGTGCAAAGAATGATGTTTTTTTTTAAAAAAAAGGTAACATTTGTTGAAATGATGCTACTATTAGTGTATGGATAATAACATATGCATCCTTTTTGAAATTGAGGCTATCTCAAAATTATGTATTTAAAATAATTAGACAAAAGATTTTCTTTCCCTATAGCTAGATTATGAGCAAAATATGTACAAAAAATGTACAAAAAATGATACAAAGCACAAAAGAATTCTATGATTAGTTAAGAAAGAGAATCTAGTGAGAAATTTGATTATGTAGTACTTAAGACAATATTCTCGCATGCTTATTGTCCAAAAATTAAACAAAAGCTTAAAATAGTGTCATGACTTGTCTCGAGTATTTGGAATACCAATTCGGGAATAACGGACGGTAATTTAGTTCTTTTAACAATAACTAAACCATTAAATATATAACATCCGAAATATTAGAAAGGGCAATGATTATA
Organism: Dendrobium chrysotoxum; assembly: GCA_019925795.1. Classification (NCBI taxonomy): domain Eukaryota; kingdom Viridiplantae; phylum Streptophyta; class Magnoliopsida; order Asparagales; family Orchidaceae; genus Dendrobium; species Dendrobium chrysotoxum. The sequence goes on from CM034308.1 coordinate 11,142,622, forward strand.
ATGTTTTAGTTTGAGCTGATATAATATAATTCTAACCTATTTTCATTTGAATCTCTTTGTCTGTATACATAGCTTTTTGCACTTAGCATTTACTCAGTTGGAGAGTTACTTGAAATATGTGATTAAGGAGGCTGAGTTTTATCATTAAACTCAGTGGTTGATTATAGTTTTATAATATATTAAATTAAAAATTATGCATGAATAATCACAATTTATTCTTAACCTTTCAAATAGAAAATAAACATAAATATAACCACTATTACTTTTCATTTTCTATGAATATTCTTTAATACATACATTTTAAACTTTTTAACTATGTAATAAGTCATTTATTTCAGGAGCATCGTGTAACATTTTGTACAAATGATAGGGATGTCAAAACAGGTTGACAGGTCGGGTTTGAGTCTGATCCGAATCTAGTCAACCCTAACACGATCCATTTAGTAAACAGGTTAAAACTCCAATCCGAACTTGACCCACTAGCAACTCGAATGAGCTGAACCCGATATGTTAACTAATTTTGGGTTAATTCTTTTAATAACTTATTAACTATAAAGTTTTGGATAGTTGATCTAAAAGAAGAAGATTATTTCCACAAGTAAAAAAAATTAAGAAAAATATATTAAATGGGTGGTTTTCGGATAAAAAATGGGTTAGTAGGTCAACTTGAACTTGAACCGTTCAATGAACGGGTAAAAAAATCCAACCGAGCCCGACCCATTTATTAAATTGGTCTTTTCGAAATTGGATTTTTCGGGGTCGGGTTATTTTTTGACACCCCTACAAATAAACATACACTTATTTTCATTTCCAACCTTTTTTTATTATCGTGCACGGGTACATTGCTTCTCTAATCAGTACCATACGGGGGTGAATTCTTGTATTTGCACTCAGATATCTTTTCCAATTTAGTATTTTTCATTTAATGCCATAATTTGTTCTTTTCATTTTCATTTATATATGCATATCAACTTTAATTTGATATTATCACATTTAATGTTTACTATAGTGTAACATAAGTCATTTTATTTTATTATGTTAATATATGGAAAATTTACTAAAATTAGCAAGTATACGTCCAAGATACAATATCAGTCAATACATTGCATCAATAATTTAACTGCACTTGCTTTAAAATAAAATATAATCACTCACCTTTCTTTCTTTTCAAAGGGCGAAACTCTACTTCCATGTTCCTTGAAAATTTAATTGGTCTTTCTTAGTGCACAACCTAACTATCAAGGATATAATAATGTCAATTTGTGCCACTAATCTAGAACTGTATTTTCATTAAATTTCCCATTACATAATTAATGCCTTTCCTAAATTTTCTCTGAGAATATACTTGCTTGCTTCAATACTCTTCCTCGATTATACTCAATTCTTCCACTGCTTTAAAACAATATTAAGGGGTTAAAAACATCAAAATTAATGTTGAAGATATCGAACGTCATTAAGGAAATGTTAAACTCATCGTACGGCGTCAAAGATAATGTTAAGTCATATTTGCATTGCTTAATATATTTAATAAAATGATCAAAATGATATATAAATAAATTGCATTGCTTACCTCTGATTATTATTTTTCGCTTTAAGGAATCCCACAATGAACCCATCCTCACCTTTTTCACCATAGAACAACATTGCACAAGTTAATTAACTTATATTGAAATCATAAATATCTCTTTTCATCAAAAGAAAATTCACTTGACCAATTTTTTCTTCGCTACTTTTGACTTCATCAGCAATTTTAGACTTTCTTATTCTCCGCTCAAAGCTATTGATCAATCATTAATACTTTCTCTTTCATTGATCGTAGCAAAACAACTCTGTTCCCCTTATTCTATGTCAATTACGAACCTCACACACAATTGATTGCATGATCATACACCTCCTTTCCTGATAGCTGAGCAGCACACCTTCCTCTTCTTCCTCTTGTTGAGCTTGAACTATTCCTTCTCCTTTGACATATTTGAAACCCCACAAACTCCTATTTGTTGTTGATCAAATTCATGAACTGCACAAACTTCTCTTCTCTTCTTCAAATACATCAAGCATGAGCCGCACACACTCTCTTTTTTCCTTCGATTATTCCAAATCGAGGAAAACTTGACTTTTTTGTCTTTTCCTCTTTCTCGTTCATCGAATATGAAATCCCACAAACTCCTATATTTCTTCTCCTTTTTCTCACGCATGGGAACTGTTCTTCTCCTTTGTCAAACACGAGCAACCACTGCCTTCCTTCGTCTCTCCCAATCGAGAATTCGGTTTTCTACTTGCGGGAGGAGTCACATCTCTTAGCCCCAAATGCCATGCTTGCGATTGACTTGCCATTCGTGTGCTTCACCTTGCTTGCTCTTGTGCTGCGCTTGCTTTGTTCGATCTTGCCGATCCACGCTTCGCTAGTTCGGCCGGTCTGCTCCTTAGTGTTTAATTGAACCGGTTCAACTGGTTGTAACAAATTGTGTTCAAATTTTAGCATTAATTTTTTGGAAGATGATAACAACACCAAATGACTTTTCATTTAGTTTAGCCAAGTGAATTGAGAATAATTATTGATGATTATGACAGAGTAATTGAAAGTATTAGGGGTAATGACAGAATTACGATCCCAAAAGTTCGACCAAAATAAATAGAGGGAGTCAAATATGCCATTAATACACCGAATGATAGCTTGGGCATGTTTACAAAGATAACAAAAATGGAAAGATAGAAAGACAAGGAACTATATTTGGAGTTTGGAAAGGGTTGGATTTCCCAAACAATTATGAACAAGATCCAATTGCACATTGGAAGCACATGGCATGAAAGATGTAGTCGCATTAAGATGATATTGATCTCATGAGTGATGCCTTGCTCCAATAGTTCATCTTATATGATAGTCATATATACAATGCATTATATGTAATGGATTAATTAAATAATTTGTTAATGGAAGAAAGCATATAAATAATCAAAGCCAAAAGAAAGAAGTGAAGGGGTAAGTTTGTGTTTAGGAGCTATTTTTGGAACCATGAGATAAAGTAAAAATAGGGAGATAAGTAGAACTAGAAATGTGGGAGAAAGTTTGGTTGCCAAAGATATGATAAAAGCATTTAATTTAAGAACTTAAGGTCCAAGTAATGGTTAAAAGAGATGGATTGCTAAGCTACCAGTCTGAGCAATCGAGGCAACTGTGAAGAGGATCTCTTGACTACCTAATGTTGTAATACTTTAGCATATTTCCCTTAGATATGGAAACATTCTTAATCAATTGATCCTCAAGGAATCTAAATGTGGTGTGATCATGTTAGTAAAGTAGATATGGGAAACTTTTATGTTATGCAATAGAGTGATGACTTGTTGAGCATAAATATAATCTTGGTTTAGCTATGTTGACTTCAATACTAGATTCAGGGTTGAGTTAATTATGCACGACGAAAATGACTGGAGGATGCGATGCCGTGAGAATGAAAAGATGTCCAAAACAAGTCGACTAAAAGTTAAAATTGCCAAAATGACATCCGTTCGTAAAACGGACAACATCAACGCTTTCAGGATAGTTAAAATAGTTAAGATTGATACCCATATTGGTTAGGATTTTTGAGGGTCAATAATCAAAATTTTGTGCTCGTAGAACGAGATCCAATCAATGCCCATTAACAATAAAATTTTGACAATCGAATTAATGCACGGTTACCATAAATAAGCATTTATTATTATTTTTAAAATTCAATATTAATATATTTTTAATATTGATAAAAATAATCAAATTAAAAAAAGAAATAATAAAATAATTAAAAGAAAGGACATTTTGCCCTTTTTAACTCTCTTTTGATAGCTTTAAAAAAATAGCTGAAAAAGGAAAAAAGAAAAAAGAAAAAGAAAGCCACCCAAATCCACATCTCACACATCCCCTTATGTCACTCAAAACAACCTAGCTAAAACCCAACCCTTACATTTTTTTCTCCCTCTCAAATCCATGCATTCTCCCAAGCCTTGATCGACCCCCCTGGTATTCTTGTTTGCGCCCGACCCAGTCTACTGCTTGTCCGCCTGATCTTGCTGGACTACCTGCTATCGTCTGTGCTACCCTAGGTGCCACCACTTCTATTTCCCTTCTTCTTCCTCTTCTTTTTTTCCTTCTCTTCTCCTTCTCCTTTCTTCCTTCCTCTTCTTTGCTCCTTCCTTCAACATCTTCCAACCTCACCACCACTTTATATGCATCTCTCTTCTTCTTCCTTTTATTTCTTTCTCCACCTCAACCACTCTCAACCTCACACTCTCCCTCTACCTCGCTCTCTCTCTCTCAAACCCTCACTCTCTCCCCCATTCTCTTTCTCTCTCTAAAAACAGAGAAAGTACCTTTCTCTGATTATGCTCCCTTCTCTCTACACCAACATCCCTACATCTCTCTCCTCCCTCTCTTTCTCTCTAAAATCAATGAGAGAAAGCCCATTTTCTCTCTCTAGATTGAGAGAAAGTCCATTTTTTCTCTCTAGATAGAGAGAAAGTCCATTTTCTCTCTAGCTCTCTCTCGTGATTTCTCTCTCACCACCACTATCTTTCTCTTTCTACATAGGGGGAGAAAATAATTTATCTCTAGAAAGAGAAAATCCTCTTATATTTCTCTTTCTCTCTCTAAAAAATAAAAAAATCAAAAAAGTAAGAAGAAAAAAATTTCTGGCAAACTTGAGTGAATGGAAAACATGTACCTGAGGACCCAGACATTGAGTTTCTTGGCTATTGGTATTGAAGTCTATAGTTGCGCTTTCTCACATAAGCAGCCATTCACTTCTTTATTGGTGTGGTGGGAAGGCCTAGCATACCCGATGATGCCCCCTATTCGAGATTTTGGGGCAGACGTTGAGATATTGCCAAAATTTAGATCACCAAGTGACCCAAATAGAACTTAAAAAAAACTTTTTGAGCACAAATTTTATTTAAAAATATAATATAATATAAATAAAAATTTTAAAAATTAAGTCAACTGAAAAATGAGACCTAAGTTGCAAGAATGATAACAAGATTGAGCTGAAATAGGATTACTGTGGACTTGCAATGAACTTGATAAGCTCGCTAACAAGCTTAAACTGGAAACCCTTTGCTCCTAACATAACCGCTAATGCTCATAATTTAAGAAAACACACATAATGAATTGAATTTTGATAAAAATGAATCAAAGGGTTTCCCTATTTATAATGTGAAAATTAATCATCTTTGGGAGTTGGGACCCACTAAACTAAAATCTAATCACATAAAGATGGGGATGATGCTTATATGAAAAACATGTTGAGATGCCGTTTCGTGGCACTTGCATCCGGATTCTTGATACATTGTACATGCAAATGCAAAATGCGAGCCAAAATGCGCCTAAATATGAGCAACAATAAACCTAAGATGTAAAATTACGGGTACAATTGTACATTCTTGTGAACGACCGCTACATCGGATCCCGACATATCTCCAATAGTTTTCACGTGAATGTCTCAATGTAAAATAAAATAGACTAATATGTTACTAGTCATGGGTGTATGAGTGGCCTAAATAACGTACACGCTAGCTACTAAAGAAAATGAACTGCTACACATCCCGTGAACGTGCCGTACACTTCGTGAATAAAATAATACACTGCCACACATCAAGGGTTGCATGAGTACTTCAATAAAGTGCGTGAGATGCATCAAACTACCAAAAGAAAGCTTACATGTTGCTTATATGCATAGTGCAAGTGTGTCTAAGACATACAAATTCACTGTAAAAGTGTACAAAGAAGCATACAAGCATTCAAGTATGCAAATGCACGTGTATTGCATTGAGATTCATGCAAGTGCATAGTAGAAGTGCATTATAAAATAATAATAAATGAGTTTTAAATCTCTTGCATTGCAAGGTGTGCAAACACGCTATGCAAATGCATTTAAATATGTGCAAGTGCATCGGGTGAATACACTAAAAAGCATGCCAATATGATTATAATATGTGAATGTGCTATGTAAGTGCATCGAAAGAAATGCAAGTATATCGTGCAAGTGCATAAAAATATGCATATAATTTCAAAAGAAGTTTTTAAATTTCTCGCATGTGCTTCGAGGCATATGTTAAATGTTTATATTCATTGTCTGAGAATATTGCGGGTTAATTACGAACCTAAATTTTCAAGTTCAATCCTCCTTGAAAGGACTTGAGTTGACTAGACTTGAACTCAATGAAAATAAATGCACGGCTATGAAGTTTATGAGAATATTTGATTTTTTAAGTACACATTAGGCTTTCAATGCCCTTTACAAAGAAAATTCATTACAAAAATATAAACTCTTAGATTTGACATCCATGTAATAATTCATAAAGTTGGTAATGAACCCGATCCCATTTGGTAGGTAAACAAAGTTGATAATGTTCGAATAATATAATATAAAAAGAAGATAAATATAACACGGTTTAAATATGTATTCAAATCTCAAGTTTAGTTCTCTCCATTTAAAGGACATGAGTCGATAAGACTTGAGTTAATGAGCAAATATTAGGCCACGAAATTCATGAAGTGATTTAACTGTTACATTCACATTAGACATTTAAGGTCCTCTTTAAAAAAAATTCATTACAAATAAACACGAAATCTAGAGCATAAAGCTCGCATAATTATTTAGAAAATTGATATGCGAGCCCGATACTTTGTCGAAAGCAGACATAGTTAACATGATTAAAATAAGAAGATAAAATTATTTCTTACCCTAATGATGACCGTGTTCACAGAAAATCTCAACTTAACGAGGCAACTGAATTTTTAAAATTCTCTTAAATTTTTAAATTAATTATTATGGGATTAAATTTTAATAAAAATTAAAAATTCAATGTCTGTCAAAGTTTAAATATTTAAAGTGAAATTTAATGCCAAAAGCTTAAAACAAAAATCCATCAACCCTCTTCAACATTTTGTCGAGGATGATAAATTTGAGAATAACCTCAACTTACAAAGTGCGAATGTCAAGTCGAGAATATCACTTAGATTTATTCTCAAACACTTTCATGCCAGTAAAGATATGACACATATTTTCTAACCAGTGATTTTACTGCTAAATGACATCATAACTCATAAGTAAACAATTATAACCGGGACCATCTAATTAGATGATTTCATTGCAAAATGTCATCATTATATTACGACCACGGGCATAGCACATAGGTTCCCAAATGACTCAAAACTCTTGAGTAATGACTCAAAACCTTTGAATAATGAATCATAAGATATACTTGATAAAACACAAAGTCCTTTATTAGTTAAGATTGACTCGAATATATCCCCTTAGGTAAATATCCAACCCAAGCCTACAAAGATACACTTGGACGAAACAATCCATGGCTATCGATGATGATCCTTCGTTCTGTTATATTAATTATCTTTATTGACTAAGTAGATTAGAGACGTTGACAGCTTGATACGACAAAATCATGAGATGCCCCCTACCATCCACTTTAAGTATACATTGATTAATTTAAAACTTAAAAAATAATTTCAAACCCTAAAATTCTTAATCTAAAAATTGATGTTTCTATATACTGGATACTTAGTGTCTATCTAACAACTAGTCTTAATTGAAAGTTCCCTCTCATTTGCAGAAGGGGTAATTAACCTTAGGGGCTTGTGCCTATGAGAAATCTCGAGCTATATTATTAAGTTCTCGTAAAATGAGGTCAAAATACAAAATATTTGGGCTTGTCTTATCTAATAATTAATCCACCTCCTGAAAATTTAACTAAAAACCTAATCCATTAAAACTCTTCTTAAAAAAGCACGAAGAGGCCAGAGCGTGAATTTTTAGAGCCCACAGGCTAATATGATTGAAGTACATACATGATGGCCGAGGATCTTGATTTTTTTGACCACTTTGTCTTTCTCCTCCACGGTGTTCCTTATTTATAATGTGTTTGGGGCAAAATAAAAGAATACGTGGGAGGACATTCAACAAAAGAGCTGTTAGAGTTTAGAAACACAAAAGAGGAGCAGATACCTTCTCCATGACCTGAATGGAAGGACTAGCTGAAGTTATTGACTAATGAAATCCAAAATAGTTGCAAGCCTAGGTGGTGTACGAGTTATGAAAACTTTGAACTTTTTCTTCCCTTATTCATTGGAGACGGACAAGTAACTCATTACTTTCCTTCATAACGGTTTGAACTTTGCTTAAGAAGTGGAAATATCCTTATCAGGCTTTTTAGGCTCTGCATATTAAAACCAACAATTTTGAATCGTTGGATATGATTGGCATGGAACACCTTATCCCTTTTTCGCAGATCATGACACATCTAATAATCCTTTGACATTGCAGTTTATGATCTATAGAAATCTAGAGTAAATTATGTAATTGAGAAATAATTTTCTTCTGAGTTGCTTTATCATCATTAGAAATACTGACTTGCCTCATAGTAAGTTGATACTCGCAAACTTGCCTCATAAACCATGATTAAATAGAAAGTAAAAGGTAAGTTGCAGTTTTTGTTTTTATCGCCATATTAGTAAAGCATAACTTGGAGAAGTTTTAAAGAAAATGAAGTTTGGAAAAACATGAGGACTTGATGATATTCCAATAGAAGTGTGGAAATGCTTAGGAGATCAAGGAATGTCTTGGCTTGCTAAACTTTTTTAATATTATTCTGAAGACTAAAAAGATGACAGATGAGTGGAGAAAATATGTGTTGATTATTATTTTTAATAATAAAGATGATACACAAGAACGTGCGAATTATAGAGGAATTAAGTTAATGTGTCATACATTAAAATTATGAGAGAGAGAGTAATTGAGCATAGGTTTTGGCGTGGTACTAATATTTTTTAAAATTAGTTTGGATTCATGCCGAATAGGTCTACTATGGAAGCTATACATTTGTTGAGAGGTTTGATGGAGAAGTATGGACAGAGTAAGGGGATCTACATATGATATTTATTGATTTAGAGAAAACATATGATAAAGTTTCAAGAGAAGTACTCTAGAGATTTCTAGGAAAAAAAGTTAATAATGCTTATATTTAGGTTATTAAGTATATGTATATAGGAGCTGTTGTGCTCAAATACAAGGTGGTTTGACCAAGTATTTTCCTATTTTAATTGAATTACTTCAAGGATCAGCTCTAAGTTCATATCTTTTTTCTTTAGTCATGGATGATCTTACTAGACATTTGCAAGAGGATGTACCATGGTGTATGATTTTTGCTGATGATATTTTTCTCGTTGATAAGACTAGAGAGGGAGTTAATGAAAACCTTGAATTATGAAGGTCAATATTAGAGTCTAAGGGTTTTTGTTTGAGTAGATCTAAAATTGAATACATAGAGTATAATTTTATTAGTAATAGATCTTTTGGTGGGATTGTGACATTTGATGATCAAGTCATTAAAAAGAGTGCATGTTTAGATATCTTGGGTCTATTGTTCAAAGCGATGATTAAATAGATGGGGATATTATTAGTAGAATTCAAGTTGATGGTTGAAGTGGAGGAATGCATTAGGCCTATTGTGTGATAGTAAAGTACCCCTCAAACTTGAGGGAAAATTTTATAAGATGGCGGTGAGACCGGCAATACTTAATGATGTTGAATATTGACCATTAAAAGAGAAGCATAAAATTAAGTGTTGCTGAGATGAGGATGCTTAGGTGGATTAGTGGGTATGCATTTAGAGACAAAATGTGAAATGAGTATGTACGTGAAAATGTTGGAGTAGCTCTAGTTGTAGATAAAATTAGAGAGAGTTGCTTTAGATGGTTTGGTCTCATAAAACGTTGGCCTTCTGATGACCCTATTTGGAGAGTAGATGTATTAGATATGACCAAAGTTAGGAAAGGTAGAGGCATACCTAAAAGTCTTGGTTATAAAGTATTTAAAATGACCTGTTTTATTATATTTAAATGAGAATTTGATTCTTAATAGGACACAATGGAGAAAAAAAGATTCATGAAGCCGACCCCATGTGTGGGTAAAGGCTTGATGATGTTGTTGTATAAGTGGTATGAAGAGGTCATGTATGCTCTGCGTGAGGGGACCTATGTACCGTCAAGTTTTTGAACTTTTTTTTTGGCGGTGTATTTTTGTTGTATACTCTTTATTCTTTGTGCTTTAATAAGGTAGCATTCATATTACAATTGTGTGCCCCTTCTATGAATATTTTTTTTGGAGGTGGTACTTTGAAAGAAACTTTTACAAATGCAATAACAACAACAAACACATCGAGCCTTTATCCCACTACTTCAACAAATCGAACGAGGGAAAAAAATAAAATGTGCGAATGATCATCACTAAAATTATTTATTTATTGCATTTAATATGCTTTAAAGTTTGGTTTTGTATCATGTGGATTTTGGGCCAATTTATTTTGCTTTGTAACTCGTTGGATTTGTGGAAGTCAGCTTATTTGAAGTGAATTCAGTGAGATTGTTTGTTTTGCTTGAACTTGCAAACTTAGATTCAATGTTTGTTGTTCTAACCTAACCTTATTTTAATTTGATGTTATTTTATTATTATTTTATGCAAAATGCAAAAATGATGATGAGTTCCAAGCCCTCATAAGTGAAACTCACTTATATTTATAAAGATGAATTTGAAATTAGAAACCCTCTTGCAACCATTTTCTACCAAACAAACCCCTCAGTTGGTATCATTTTCAAAAACTACTCAGAAAACTGACTCTTTTTGCATATAACTTTCACTTAGTAAGTGTATTCCTAGGATAACTTTATTTATACTTTCTCAGAAACCATTTCTTTTTTTATTTTTTTTTGGTTCTTTGATTGTCTATGTTGGAAAGATGAATTGCTGGATTTGGAAGTGGTATGGAAAGACTGATACACTCTGTTAGTTTTACGATGTTGTGCTCTTAATGGTATGCTCATATGCAACACTAGAATCTATTGTTTAAGGATTTAATTATGGTGCTAACATATGTAATGGGGTAAATGTATGATTAAATGAGCATATTTGCATGTAGTCAAATTGATTCTGATAAGAAAATCAATGTTTTTATTTTGTACTTAAATGCTTCTGTTTATGCTAATATCTTTCTAATATCTGATATTATTTTTTCAGAAACTATCACCATACCTTCTATGGGACAACTGATGTTGTTTCTGTAGCACTTTCTTTAATATCATCCAGTGCCGGTGTATTATTTTACATGGATGAGTTCAGAACTTTATTTCAGGTGACGGTTTTCGCTTAGTCTCAACTGAAGCCTTTTTCCATTTCTAATTCTAATTTGAGCTGTTTCCATTTTTGTATCTTGCTAAATGAGATCTGCATTGTGATGCTCTTTGCGTAGTTCTTTGGTTAGCTACTGAAATAAGTATTGCAGTTCTTTCTTATCAGAGACCCTGCCTTGGTGGAAGCTCCATAGATTGGGAATAAATTTTTTTTTTTCCTGACTTCTCTTGTATAACAAGGACACTTTATAGGGTTGATAACACCTTTTTACTAACGCTTCCATTTCTATTACTATTGTGTTTGTCATAAATGTTATTTTTTCATAGATGGTAATGTCTTACTGTTTGATTTGTTCGTAATTGACTTGTGAATAACTTATAAAGGTTGACTTGAACTCATTTAAGATTTGAAGACTAAAAATGCAAAAACAATGTAAAGTGAATTTTAACTAAAATGTTGTCACGACCTGGCCCGGAGGCTCGAATTAACGAGGCGGGAACAGACGGTCGGACTGTAGTTTAAATTTTTAATTCATCTAAAACTATCTCAATAAACTTTGAAAGAGCCATTAAAATTTCAAATAAAAAAAATAAACTGATACAAATTCATTTAATTACCTTTCATTCAGTGTCTCACGTTTATGATACACATTTTCGCCTCTTCTACTCATTTTGATTATATTAAACTTATCTGAAAGAAATATTAGAACAACTAAGAGTAAGCTACAGCTTAGTGAGTAAAACTTGCTTTTAAATTACAGTAACACAAGACAATTAGAACAATATGCATAATCTTTTTTTTTTTCTTATTTCTTTTCATATCATAAAATAATTACACTTAATTATATCATTTCATTTAAGAATTTTTCATTTAATGACTTTCAACATTATATATAAATCATATCTGTATTCATATCTTTCTCATTTCTCATTAATAATACAACCGTAACAGGAGCCGCCATCTAATTTAGTATCAATGAAAGTACTCCTTTTTCATTTTCTTTTCCTTTTTCATAATATTTTCCTTTTAACGTGCAAGGGTACATTGCGTCCCCAACCAGTACCATAAGGGGTGTGCTCTATCAGTCAACATGCATATGCAAGCATACTATATCATATCATTTAATTTACTTTCTATGAAAATGTAAATCATGACATATTAATTTTATTTGATTTAACATGATCAATCATTGAGTATGAAAAAGGCGGATCATAATCTAATTTGCAATAAATACTAAATAAGCAATAAGCAGGTATCAATATCTTTCAATATCTTTTAATTACTGTAATGATTTTGTACTTTCTTAAATTAAAAATATTAAAAGATACTGATACCTGCTTATGTATAACAAAGGTGATTGCCAATAACATGTGTTTTCTTTTTTAAAATATTATCAATTAGCGAAATATTTATATAATTTTAAACTTGAATTAAATCTATACATGATCGTTTGCACATGGATACTAATTTGTGGATATACATTCAACAATAGCAAGAATTTCTATTGCATTTCATACTTAACTTTAGTTTGAGTGCAATTGTATGTGCAAAAAACCTAATGACTCACTTCCTGAATTAAAAGATTGCATCTCTTATCTCTACGACGAGCTATCTCTTTAATTTGATACCGCATACTCTCCTACGCGTATACGTCACCTATATGAGCCTAATTTCTTAATTTGATACTTCCTACAAATTTCAATATGCATTAAATATCAACATTAGAGTTATTCTCAAAATGACATAGCTCATAATTTCCCCTCTTCATATATGTCTAGAATATTCCTCTCCTAATATACTATGAAATAGATTTTATTAAAACTTTAAACAAAAATCATCTTTTACTCAAAATGAATATTTTACACAAATACCAAATTCTTACCCTTTTTTTCTTCTTTCTCCTCTCTATTCTCTTCTTTCTTCTCTTTTTCTTCCTTCTTCTTTTTCCTTTTTCTCCTCCTTTTCTTCTTCCCTAATTTTTTCGTTTACCCGATTTTCCCCTCACCTTTGGCTACACCCAACTCCCACCTTACATTCTCCTGCATGTGAGAATCCTCTCCAACCCGAGAGTTTCTGGGTGAAAGTAAGTTTAATTAGGGAATGTAATCGAGATTAAATATATTTACATATGAAATTCCCTCAAGTGCCCCTCTAATCCACTACATGCATGCTGCTGAAAGTACCCAATTCCTTCAATAAAACTGCCTGTGCAACAATGATGTGTATAATGGAACAGTAAAGTGAATTTTTATTTTAGGAAATTTATTCAAACGGGATTTAATTTAATAACTTTCACACTTTTGCAAATTAGCATATACTTCTATATTTAATTTAATCCATTTAACAATTAGAGCACAATGACACGTTTTTTGATGATTTTTGTGAAGGTATTTTGAGATATATTTGAATTGAAGAAATTTGGGTATTATGCTAAACTTGTCAAAATCAAGTTAAAGATCAAAATAGTCGTGTTGAAAGACCAAAATATTCAAGTTTTGATTAGCTGATTGTCTAAATTGGAGAATTAGAAAAGTTTGAGATTAAAATGAACTCTCATGTAGTTGGGAATCATTTTGATTATTTATTTCAATTATACGCTTGGATCAACTTTCCATTTTACTCAAGATAGCCTATTGTTTTTTATTTAAAAAATAAACATACTATGCACATTGTTTCTTAAAATTTTTTAATAATGAATTTAGCCATTTTTTCAGTACAGTTGGATTAACCTTACTTGGATATTTTATTCTATTATTAACTTGATTTGTTTCAGAGTTTTGAAGGCATGCTTTTGGAGGTGGCTTTTTCATATAATAATATTGCTTCCGATGGTCTTGGGAGTTTGCAAGATCTTGTTAGAAAATCAAGGGATGATTTTTGTTCAGTCGCAATTGATTATGGCTCAAATCTCCACAGTAGTGTTCTTTTAATTAGTGCAACTTTTGAGTTTGAATCTATGGACATTATTTTAGGTGAATCAAGGAAAGCCCAAAATACAAGGACGTCAAAATATGATGATCTTTCCCATTGTAGCAGGTCCTATTTGAGCTTGTACTTAAATAAGGAGACAAGAGGTTTGGATTTGCCTAATTTACTTGGTGTTGGACTAGGATTCTCTATTCAAAAATCTTGCATGAAACTTTCTTTGGAAGCAGATACTTGTGACGTGTTTATTGATCTATCTGGACTTCAGACAATTCTACTTGATCTTCATTGTATTATGAAAATATCTAATGACATGATTCAGATGAAGGAAATACTTTCTTTGAAACAGAGTTATCGGTTTCATCTTGCTCATTGTAGGTTAAAGTTGCATGCTAGTTTTCACTGTGGTATTATTGGTTGTTCCAATCCTAGCAATACGATACATAGCCTTGATTCCACAAATTGTCAAACTTCATATGAAATTGAAGATTCTCGTTGCAGGGATGGAATGCCAAGCATCCTTGATGATGCTGATCTTATTTATGAATTTGGTAATTTGCATGCTACAAATACTCATGGGTCAGCTTCAGGTTACTCATTTGTAGTTGTTGCTGAACTTGGTGATATAATTGTGTCAGAGTATCATGACACAGTCCTATTTAAGAGAGAAAATCAACCGTCCAGGTTAAAAATGTTGATATCTTCTGGTGAAGGTCTTCATAAAATTGTTTGCAAGATAAAGGTACTGCAATTTTATTGTTAAACTGTTAATATTTTGTCTCATTTCATAGTAGAGATGAAGGTCCGCTCATTGTATTATGTCTACCTTGATTTATGTGCTTTCAATGAGATGACATTAATGTATTTACTTTTCTCCATCTTTTACTTTTCCTTATAACTTTGTGATTTCCTTATGCTATTGGAAGTGTGAAATTTTAGAACTGTCGTTTTCATCATCAATTTTATAACCCATACTCCAAATTGGGAACACTATCTTCCATTTACTTCACATTCAATTACTTTTTAGTTGCTAACTAATGTGATCCAATGTAACGTATGTCAGGGTGGCTTTATCTTTCTTGAAGCATTAGCTTTAACTAAGTTGCTCCACTGTTTTCAAGTGTATTTGCTGTTGATTGCAAGCTTTCCATTAAGAATGGTTAATACATCAAGAGAATCATCCATCTCCAGGGTTTCTGCGGATAATTTGGTGTCACCAGGTTCACCATCTAGGAATGAGCAAGTTATAAGCTCTGCATTATCAACTTCATCTTCAGAAACACAAAAGCCTATGCGATGGAGCTTTGTTGATTCTCTTTCCATACATCTAACTCAGTCTTCAGTTATCCTTGCTGTTACAGGGTGTTCTGGTCTGTAGTTTTTATATCTAATATTTTCTTGATTCCATCTATTCATAATGCTCATGTACTATTTGTCCTTTTTAAAGGTAAAACCGAAGAACTCGTTATTGAAGTTGATGTACTTCTAAGACTCGTTAGTTTTGGAAGAAAGATTGTAGTGAACCTGCACCACTTAGCAGTTTCCACACAGCACCTGCATAAAACCATGCTAAATGAAAATGGGGAGATGCAGATACAGCATTTCTGCTCCAGAACTTCAATTGCTTCAGCCAGTGAAGCTTCATCTGAAAAAAATAGCCCCCAAGGTTCAGATTATATTTCTTCTGGACCTTCTATGCCGCATCCAATTTTTGATATTGAAGCAAACAATGACACATCTCATCCTTTTTATCATAGACATTTTATCTTAAAGCATCTAGTTGGTTCTGCTACAGTTGAGATAGTTGATTTGGAAGGTGATAAGCTTCTTGCGGAATTCTATAGTAACTGGGCTGGAAAGGGTTCTATCTCTGGCTTGAATTTGATGATAAAATTATCTGAAATTAAGGTTAGTTATCTGATTTGTTTTCTTACATACTTATGTCCAAATTGTGTATCGCATCTTGATGTATTTGAAATGAAATAATTTACTTATTGACATTCCAGTCACTTTGTTATAAGAACATTTTTAACTAAATCCTTATTTATCACATCTTGATATATTTAGAATAAAGTAGTTTGTCTCTTGTTATTCTAATCTTTTGAGATGATAACAATTTTTAGCGAGCTCCCTTTTTCTTTTAATATTTACCTGGAAGAAGAAGATTGTCTTTGCTTTTTGTAACTTGTCTGTGTTCATATTCTTAGTCATCTTAGCTACTCTTTAGTGAAACACTGGATAAATATGGTTATGCTGCTCTTCAGCTACTTATATTTCTCTCCTGCAGTTCTAAAACTTCATTCAAGTTTTTTGGTTCACATTGCCCACTGGAGCAGAAAACTGTAGGTTTCTCCTTGGAGTCAGGTTGTCACCAGATGAATGGCAAATCAGTTTTCAAATTTTGACTATTCGGATCTCTAGTCAAAGCGATAAGTAGATTTATTTATGAAGCTTTAGTGATGAAGTATAGATGCGATATGAAATGCAATATAATACCTCATAGGATAATGAAAGTTAAATCAGCCGTGCACAGGAGATGACATTCACAGCAGTAAACCAGGGAATGGAAAAAATAGAGATTGCTTTCATGTTGATGTTCACGGTAACTATATAATCTTCTAGGATAATCATTACATTATTTTTAGAATGCAATTATGGCTAGATAGGAGAAGGAAATAAGCAGAAATAAATTAATCACATCTAGCAGCCTATGTGATACGATCTTATCGGTAGTTTAGGGACGAGCTACGAATTTAGGCTTGGAAACCCTTAGGACAGAAAGGCTTTGACTTGTGTAGAGTACTTGAGAGCTGAAGGATTTTTGAAGCCGACTTTGTAGAGTAATGGAAGACGACAATCAGCCTCGACTTTGGGTCATGCACCTCCGAGCAAATGATGTTTCAACAAAGAGATCCAGATGGAGATTGTAAGCTCGGTGGGAATCTAGAAGGGAAGTCTGTGCCTCTTGGAGAATCCAAGAGAAAGCTCTGGGCGCCTGGAGGAGACCGAAGTCTTGGATGAGACCTGAAGAGAAGACCGAAACTCTTGGAGACTCCAAGAGAAATCCTAGGCGGCCTAATGTGGACGTCAAGCACTAAGATTTACAGGAAAACATTTTAGTTGAATTAACCAACCAAAAAAAAAGATCTATTCTTATTTCCTAGACCTTAAATAGGGAGATTTACAATTAACATGAAAGTCCATAATAACTCCCAAAATCCAGAAATGCAAAAGAACAACCATAATAATAATATAAGGTCATTCTATTAAAGCAACTCATCAAGCACTTGGAGGAGATTGATGCTTGGTGATTCGACCAGGCTCCTATTAATGGGCCTCTTTAGGTTCTCGTGGGCCCAAAGTTGATAAAGCAGCCCAGTAACGCTTTCTACGCCTTCTTGATTTTGCGCGCGTGTAAGTTCTCCAATGGTTATTTGAATAGGACCTTCTTGACCGTTTGCTTGATATGTAATATTCCCTTTCTCTTGAGAAGGATATGCCCTCAAATCATGACCTGCATCAAAATGACTTAAATCAGAAATATTGAAAGTAACATTAACTTCATACTCTCCTGGCAAGTTGACTTTGTAGGCGTGGTCATTGATGCGTTCTAACACTTGAAATGGTCCATCTCCTTTTGGAAGTAGATCCTCTTTGATTTGAAAATCTTTCCTTTCTTTTATGTAACCATACTCAATCTCCCGGCTCCAAGAGTAATTTGATACGACCTTTGTTGGTTTGCTTAGCATACTGTTTGATTTGTTGCTTGATATTAATTCTTGTCTTCTCATGAATATGCTTCACAAAGTCTGCTTTCTTTTTACCATCTAAATCAACATGTTCAGTCACAAGCAATGGAGATAAATCTAATGGAGTTAAGGGATTAAAACCATACATAATTTCAAAACGTGAAAACTTAGTGACAGAATGAACAATGCAAACTTAACATGTGGCAAGCATTCTTCCTAAGTTTTAATATTCTTTCTAATGATAGCTCTCAACAAAGTAGATAACACTCTATTTAAAACTTGAGTTTGACCATCAGTTTGTGGATTATAGGTGGTAGAAAATAATAGTTTAGTACCTAATTTGCATCATAAAATTTCCCAAAAATAACTTAAAAATCTGACATCTCTATCCGACACAATGGTTCTAGGCATTCTATGTAACCTCACAATTTCTCTAAAGAACAAATTGGCAATATTTGAAGCATTTCCAGTTTTGTGACAAGGAATGAAATGCGTCAGTTTAGGAAATTTATCAACTATTACCAAGATTGAATCTTTCCCATTTGTAGTTCAAGGTAAACCTAATACAAAGTCCATTGATATATCCACCCATGGTTCTTTAGGAGTATGTAATGGCATATATAACCCACGAGGATGCACTCTTGATTTGACTTGTCTGCAAGGAACATACCTACTACAAATATGTTTTACATCCCTCTTTATATGTGACCAATTTTTTTTTTTGTATAATAGCTAAAGTTTTTTCTACCCCAAATATCCCATTAACCCTCCACTATGTGATTCCTTAACCAATAATTCTCTTAGAGAACAATGTGGAACACAACTTATTTTCTCGAATAAAAAATCCATCAAGCATGCAAAATTTACCAAATGAATTATGCTTACAAGCTTGAAATTCTTCACAAAAGTTTAGGTATTCAGGATATAATTCCTTTATGTATTCAAATCCAAGAAACATAGAGTCAAGAGTAGTAAGTAGGGTATACCTACAAGAGAGAGCATCAGTTACCACATTTGTCTTAACTTGTTTGTACCGGATGACGTATGGAAAGGTCTCAATGAATTCCATCCATAGTGCGTGTCTTTTGCAGTTTCTGTTGTCCCTTGAGATGTTTGAGTGACTCATGATCAGTGTATATCACAAAATCCTTGGACTATAAATAGTGTTGTCAAGTCTTCAAGGATACTAAGGCATATAATTCCTTGTCATATGTGGAGTAATATAGGGTCGCACCATTTAGTTTTTCACTAAAGTAAGCAATTGGCTGTGTCTTGCAAAAGTACAACACCAATACCTATTTCTGAAACGTCAAATTCAATCTCAAATTTTTTGTCAAAGTTAGTTAAAGATATTAAAGGAGCATGGGTTAGTTTTTGTTTGATAAGTGAAAAGGATTTTTCCTATTCTTCATCCCATTTAATTCAATATTCTTCTAGATAACTTCAGTAAGTGGGACGGTCAAGGTGTTCACAAATCTTCTATAAAAGCTAGCAAGCCCATGAAAGCTTCACACTTCATTGATGTTGGTCGGCCTTGGCCAATCTTGGATGGCTTGCCCTTTTTTCCTCACCCACCTATATATCCTGTGAACTAACAACACATCCAAGGAACACAATTCTATTGGTGCAAAATAAACATTCTTCAGATTAACATATAATTATTCTTTTCTAAGCACTTCCAATACTAATTTTAGGTGTATAATATGTTCATCAAAGTTTTTACTATAGATGAGTATATCATCAAAATAAACAATGACAAACTTTCCAATACAAGCTCATAAAACATGATTCATTAATCTCATAAAAGTGCTTGGTGCATTAGTTAAGTCGAAAGACATTACTAATCATTCATACAAATCTTATTTTGTTTTAAAAGCTATTTTTCACTTATCATATTTTTTATACGAATTTTTATGATACCTACTTTTTATATCGATTTTGGAAAATAAACATGCACCATATAATTCATATAATATATAATCTAAACGGGGAATAGGGTAGCGATACTTCACCATGATATTGTTGATGGTTCGACAATCTATGCACACCCTCCGCATCCTATTCTTTTTTGACATGAGTAACACCGGGACAACACATGGACTTATGCTCTCCTTCACCAAACCTTTTTTCCATTAATTTGTTAACTCGTCATTGAAGTTCCTTGGTTTTTCCGAGTTGCTCCTATAAGCATGTCGGTTGGGAAGAGTGGCTCTAGGTACAAAGTCAATTTGGTACTCAATTCCTTTAATTGGTGGTAGGCATGAAGGTGTGTTTTCAGCGAACATATCTTCATAATCCTGCAAAAGAGAAATAATGCTGCCTAGAAGGCTTTCAACCAAGTCATTAGTGCACAATAATTTTTCCTTATACATAAGCAATATGAGTGGTTGTCGAAGGTGTAAGGCCTATTTGATTTCATTTTTATTGGCAATAATACATGATTTTCCTTCATGTTTTTGTTTCAAACCTGAAGTGAATTCCATCTTTTTGCTATTATGCTCTTGTTTTAGTTGGTCCTCACAAACCTGTTGGGGAGTTAATGACACAAGAATAATAGGTTGTTGGTTAAATACAAATGAATATTTATTATAAAAACCATCATGTAAAATTCTCCTATCAAATTGCCACTGATGATCTAGAAGTATATGCCCGGCTTGCATAGGAACAACATCACTTAAAACTTCATCTTCATATTTCCCAATTTTAAAAGCTATCAGCTCTTGTTTATTTACCTTTACTTCTCCACTATCATTTAACCATTGTAATTTATATAGCTTACGATATTTAAGTGTTCATAACCTGAATTTTGTGACCAGAGAAGTGCTAGCTACATTAATACAACTACCACCTTCAATAATTAAACTATATATCTTATCCTTGACAAAGCACATTATATAGAAAATATTCTCACGTCATGTTTCCTCAATTTTTTTGGCTTGCATATTGAGAGCTCTCCTTGCTACCAACAAGTCACCTTGGATAGCGAATTCCTCCTCACCTTCCAGCAGTACAACAAGGTTTTCTTTTATGGGTCCTCTTTTTCGTCTGTTTCCACTTCTCCATTTTCTCTCATTAACATGAGATGCTTGTTTGGACATTTACTTGTAATGTGGCCTCTGCCCTGACATTTAAAACATTTTATATCACGGTTACGAGGCGCAAAATTTTCAGTATTACCTTTAAAGTCATGTAGATGGCTGCTCTCAGTTTTGTGCTCAAAGTGGGGTTTGAGGTGTAAAGGTAGCAATGGCCGATCTTCCTTTTTAGAAGAGCTGGGTTTCCAAGAGTGGTAGCTGGAGTTGGAGGTTGCTCTTGAGCTTCCCTTCCTTTTTGATTTACTGCTCTATCATTATGACCATGTGCAATAAATCTTCAATTTCCACGTAATGGTGCAGCTCCACTTGTTCTTGGATTTCTGGATTTAGCCCTTGCAAAAACCTGGCCATGGTGGATTTTTTAAAGTTTTTGAATTTTTATATTCTTTTGTAAAGGTAGTTTTGGATGTGGGTGGACTATTTTTGAAGGAATCATAATCGAGATTAAGAGCTTGAAGTACATTGCTATGAAATTTGAGAGTATTTTGATAATAGGATCTCCTTTGGTTGAGATTTACTATCAACTTGACCATTATCAGGAAGGATTGTTGAAAGTATTTGTATTTGCAATTTGAGAGCTTGATTTTTAAAAGTAGACATCTCTAGTTATGTGATAGGAAACACTTGAAGATCTCAAGTATTTCCGATCAATCTTTAGAAAACAGCGAGAAAACTCCACAAAAGTCCACACAAATCACGAAAACAGTAGATAATTTGTATTATTTGATGAAAGGGAAATGGAAAACAGCAAGATACAATTGATCCTCTATTCGAGAGGAGGATCTTTCTCTCCCAAATCTCTGGACGCCGCTAGAGCCCAAAAGACCTAAGAGATCTCAAATTTCAGCCAAATTCAAGATGCCCTAACCCTAGGAAAACAAAGTATTTAATGCATACAAATCAAAAGGAAATCCCTAAACAGTCCCTACATTCAAATTTCCCTCCCAAATCCCTCAAAAATCCTTCCTATTCGGCTCCCGCAAGGTTGCGGCTCGCGTGCGGCTGTAGCGGGAGGCGGACAATGTCCGCCTTGTTCCGCCTGGGCCGGTCCCGGCTGGACTGGTCCAATTGGACCGGTCTAACAATACTCCTCTCCCAAAGATCCACCTTGTCCGCAAGGTGGAAAGATGACACCATCCTCCCATCCTTCTTCATCACAAACAACAAGAACCTGAAGAGCTCGGTCCTTACATCTGTGCCCCGGCGTATACCTCTCATCACATCTGAAACAGATCCCCTTCGCCCTCTTCTCCTGTAATTCTGTTTCTGTGAGCTTCTTGAAGTTGTCCCAGGTCTTCCGCCGGCAGTCTTCTCCTTCGGAGTCTCCCGAAAGGTACCCGGTGTCGGCTCCTTAGGTGTCAAAAAGGTGGTGGCCATCCTGCACGTGCCTTTTGAGTTGCTGCCTTCCACCCCTTTCTCCAGGTGCCTCTGATCCTCCACCAACTGAGCTAGTTCCATAGCCTCTCCCAAGTCACGAGGTCTCATTACTCTAACCGCTGCCCGGATCTCTGGTGTCAACCCCTTCATGAAATTTTCCTCGAGCACTGTCTCAGGAAGGCGGTCCAATCGGCTAGCAAGGTACTCGAATCTCTCCCGGTACTCCGTCACTGAACCCTCCTGTGTCAAGGCGAAGAACTGTTCGTAGAAGTCTTCTCCCCTGCCAGTTCGGAAACGTTCTACCAAACAATCCTTGAACTCTCTCCAACTCCGTATGGGTCGTCGCATGTCCCTCCACTGATACCAAGACAAAGCCTTCCCTTCCAAACATAGGCCCGCCGCCGTCAGTCTCTCCTCTTCTATCAACCCATTGACGGCGAAATATCTTTCTATCTTGTAGATCCACCCGTGCCCATCCTCCCCCTCAAAGATTGGCATCTTCAATTTCCTCACCCTCGGGTCACACCAATTTCCCCTAAATCCTCCATAACCTCCCATTCCTTGAAGAGGAGGTGCTCCCCAATTGTCACGATCTTCCCTCCGGCGATCATAACCAAACCCTTCATCAAAATCCCCTCTTCTTCTTTCAAAATCAGCACCCCGGCGATCAAAATCATCCCCTCTCCTTTCAAATTCGGCACCCCTTCTTGCGTAGTCACTGCTCCTCTCCTCTCTAGAAAGTGGTTGTAGAGGAGGCATTCCATCTTCTCTCTCCAGGATCTCCACTTCTGGATTTTCCCTTTCCTTAAACGTGTTAGGGTTCCCATCTCTTCCATGGCCGCCGATAGTTTCCTTTGCTTCCGATGTCACTGGTTTGATTTTGGCTTCAAGCAATTTCTTCAATATCTCTTCCATCACGGCGAACTTCTCTTCCATCCTTTTATTATTGGATGAAATCTGATTTTGAAAATCAGACCATTTTTCCTCCAACTCTGATTTAAGTTGCGCAATTTCTCCTTCCAAAACTTCAACTTTCTTCCCGGCCATATTTCTTCCCAAGAACCACGAGAGGATCTTCTTCCGGATGAGATTTCACTGCTAAAATTTTATAATTTCAGCCGCCGATGGTCCCAAGACAACACTCTGATACCAATTTGATAGGAAACACTTGAAGATCTCAAGTATTTCTGATCAATCTTTAGAAAACAGCGAGAAAACTCCACAAAAGTCCACACAAATCACGAAAACAGTTGATAATTTGTATTATTTGATGAAAGGGAAATGGAAAACAGCAAGATACAATTGATCCTCTATTCGAGAGGAGGATCTTTCTCTCCCAAATCTCTAGACGCCGCTAGAGCCCAAAAGACCTAAGAGATCTCAAATTTTAGCCAAATTCAAGATGCCCTAACCCTAGGAAAACAAAGTATTTAATGCATACAAATCAAAAGGAAATCCCTAAATAGTCCCTATATTCAAATTTCCCTCCCAAATCCCTCAAAAATCCTTCCTATTCGGCTCCCGCAAGGTTGCGGCTCGCGTGCGGCTGTAGCGGGAGGCGGACAATGTCCGCCTCGTTCCGCCTGGGCCGGTCCCGGCTGGACCGGTCCAATTGGACCAGTCTAACATTATGATGTATGCCCATCATGGTAGGATTGGATTGTTGCCTTGAACTTTGTCAGCTTTGTTCATTTACTTATAGTGGATTGGATTCAAATGTTTTTGTGTAGTATTCGAGTCCATTTCAACATTCATTGTGTTATAGATCTTATTATCTCTACGCCTATGTATGGAGGATCGGGTTTGAAAAATTGAACTTATAGCTATGTCTTGAGAGTTTTTATTTTGAATTTTCATTGTTAAAGCTTTGAAGGCATTATGCAAATATAAAACAAAATAACTTGGCTAGATTTATGATTGGGTATTTGATTCCCAATACACGATGATGCTTAGCTTGTTTGATTAAATTGGGAGCAGGAATAAAAAAAATCATTCTTCTAATCACAATTGCTTTAAATTTGTTACGTAAATGTTTCTCGGAGGGTTTAAATCTTGTCAATTCCAGTCCTTGTGACCTAGGGGATTAGGCTTAAAAATAGTGGGACTTATGACTATCCCTTATAGGCAGATTAGCCCACTTAAGAGCGTGTAAGCAACATGCTGATGAGTCTATGCTTTAAGGAGAATTTGATCTTTCGAAATAATTTGATACTTTTCAATGTAGTGCTAGACCTGTGATCTTTCAATGCTGATGAGTCCCTATGATCTTTCAATGCAGTGCTAGACAACATCATAACGTCACTCCTATTTAGAGGGCATTAGGAGAGCTAGACCTGCCCATTACGCTTAAGAGATAGTGTATAGTTGGTTTATAATATTATATTCAGGGTCTTTAACTAACTATTTGGAGAGCGGTCACAATGTTGATGGTTGAGTTGTCTGTGTGTTGAATAGGCCATCGACATGATAACTGATATGCCACATCTCACGTCGACCCCCTCTATCAAAAGATGTGGGACGTAATAGAGAAAAAAACATATAGTTCATCTTACATTGTAAATTTATTAATATTTCAATAGTATTCATGATGTATTTGATCACATTCATCAATAAAGTGAAAATATTTCGAATATTTCATTCAAGAGATAATATATAAATATAGAGCTATTAAGAACCCCCAAAATATTCCCATAATAACATCCTTATTACCTAATATTAGGATTTATCTTGTTCAACTACACAACAAAAGGTAAATTTTAATTTGACTTGATTCTATTCGGCTTCAACCTTATCTTTGCTTTTTCTTGTAAAAAAATAGCTAGAATAAAAGTTTGGTGAGTTATGAGGCTTATGAAGATATGTAATTCTAATGCACAATTCAATTGTACATGCAAAAAGACTAAATAATTTGAGATAATTTTAGGAATAAAAAGAGAGATCAATTGTGATCTTCTCATATGATGCTATTTCCTAATTTTTAGGAAAGAATTATTCTCATATGATTATGTTTCCTAAATTTTAGAAAAGAATTAAGATAGTTATTTCCTTTATTAGATTTTTTTTTTGTATATATATGGATGTAGTATTATTTTCAACAAGGAGAAAAATAAATCAAGAAATTCTTCAAGGTATGAAAGCTAGTTCTCTAAACCCTAATCCCTTCAAGCCGCCTCGCTCTAGCAGATTCTTTCTGGCTGTCTCTTCTTTATTTCTCAGGACGATTCTCTCTGGTTGGTGTTTGTCCCATCCTTCTTCTATATTTTCAACAACCCTATTCGTTTTTTCCTTCTCCTTCTTCTTCATAATACGGAATGGCCTCATCACAAATATCCGACATCATGGCACTAGAATCAGGAAGTAGTTCAGAAATTTCAAACCTTGGTAGCAGTGATTCTTCTCCTATTCTTATCATAGGACACAAATTAAATGACCATAGTTATTTGTAGTGATCACAATCTATGTTGCTATTCATTTGCGGTATGGGAAATGATGAGTATCTCACCAGAGCAGTAGCAATGCCAGAAATTACAGGTTCGGATTTCAGAAAGTGGAAGATTGAAAATAATATGATCATATCATGGTTTATCAACTCCATGAACAATGACATTGTTGAAAATTTCTTGTTATTTGGGACTGCAAAAGAAATATGGGATGCAGCTAAAGAGACTTACTCCAGTTCCGAAAATATTTCAAGCTGTTTCAAATTGAATCAGTACTTCATGACTTTCACCAAGGAGAATAATTTATTACTCAGTATTGCAACATACTCATATGGTATTGGCAACAACTTGACTTATTCGAAACTCACTCATGGACATATCCAAAAAATGCAATAATATACAAGCAGATTGTGGAACAAAAAGGCTGTTCAAGCTTTTGTTAGGACTTATTAGGGTAGGGAGTTGGATGATGTTCCACGTCAAATCATGGGTACTATACCACTACCTAATCTTAGAGAGGCTTTTCCAGAGGTTAGACGTGAAAAAAGTCGAAAGAAAGTAATGATGGGATCTAAGGAACAACCTGAATCAATGTTGGATGCATCTGTCCTTTCTATCCGACCATCTAATAGTAATGGTGGAGATTGTCAATAACGGGAAAGGCCTTGGTGTGATTACTTTAAGAAACTAAGTGATTACAAGAAGACTTATTGGAAGCTCCATGACAAACCAGCTAATTGGAAATAAAAGCCACGATTTGATAGAGACATCAAAGCACCCATGGCTTCCAACTTCAATAGTGCTCTTATTCCTGAACCTAGCCCATTAAGCAAAAAGAAGATGGATTTGCTGTTGAAATTGTTTAGTCAAGTTAGTAGTAGCAGTATTACTGGGACAGGTTTGGTTGCTCAAACAAATTCACATATTGCTTTCACTACTAACAAAGGAGAAATAAGAGTATGAATAGTCGACACTGGTGCTTTTGATCACCTGATAGGAGATGCTCCCCTTCTCCAAAATTATAAACCAAGTAGGGATCACTCGTCTATCCGTATTGCTGATGGTTTAAATTCTAAAATTACTGGAATAGGTTCCATCCAACTTATTAAATAGTTGTATCTTAAATCCGTCCTACATATTCCAAACCTGGATTGTAATCTTCTGTCCATTAACAAATTGGCTCTTGACCTTCAATGTTTTACTAAATTTTATCCAAATTTGTGTGTTTTTTAGGACTTGAAATCGGAGAAGATGATTATCAGTGTTGAATTGTGGTCCGAGCTCTATATCCTCCTGTGTGATAGATCCTTAAACCAAGTTTTTAGGCATGCTGCGTCCACTCTTAGAGTTTGTTAGAATCTTTCAATTCCGTCTCCAATTCCGATGTCAATAAAGATAGTGAAATTATATTGTTACACTATAATCTTGGCCATCCTAACTTTGTGTATCTTGCAAAATTATTTCCCAAATTATTTGTCAATAAAAGTCCAACATCATTTCATTGTGAACTTGTCAGATTGCAAAACATACTTGAACAATATATCCTCCAATTCCCTACAAACCTTTAACTTCCTTTTCTCTAATCCATAGTGATGTGTGGGGTTCCTCAAGAATACAAAATATTTTTGGCACACAATGGTTTGTGACATTTGTTGATGATCATACAAGAGTAACTTGGGTTTGAAAAGTCTAAGGTTGGACAAATTTTTCAAACTTTTAATCTTATGGTTCAAAATCAATTCAACTTCAGAATTTACGTACTCAAGTCCTACAATGCTAGGGAATACTTCACTAGGAATCTCGATACCTACCTTCAGAACCATATGATTATCCACATAAGTTCTTTTGTTGACACATCTCAACAAAATGGGGTGGCTGAACGCAAGAATAGACATCTCTTAGAGGTTGCCAAATGTCTTATATATTTTTCTCTAATGTTTCAAGTTATTTCTGGGGGGAAGCCATTTTCACAGCTATCTATTTGATCAATTGTATGCCATCTAGAGTACTTAATTTTCAATATCCACGTCATCTTCTTCTATCAATTTTTCATCACATCCATGCAACTTCATCTTATTTACCTCTCAAGGTATTTAGTTGTACGACATTTGTTCATGTGTATCCTCAAAACCATAACAAATTAGATCTTAGAGCCAATAAGTGTTATTTTCTAGGGTACTCTCCAACAAAAAAATGGCACAAATATTATTATTCAACCAACAAAAAATTTTACACAACCATGGATATTTCTTTCATTGAACATGTGTCTTTCTATCCCCAATCTCTTGTTCAGGGGGAGAGCATGAATGAACATCAAGTTCGGGAGTCCTTTCTTGAGTTTGTACCCTTTGCCTACGTAGAGTCACTAAGTTCTTCTCAACTTATGTTTGTGCCCAAAGACCATACACAAGATTTGTCCACACCAGTGCCTGTTCAGTCATCAATCCATCCCACAATTGTTTCTTCTCCGTGCATGCTTCATCTATGACTTCACAACTTGCTAATGAGAATTTTCAAGTCTACATCAGGAGGAAAAGACTGGAGCTAGAGCATGGATCATAGCTAACATGTGGCCAAGATATTGACTCAATTTAAGTCCACTTGACAAACATATAGGTACGAATAAGGCTGGAGATGTGCCAATTCCCAACTTTGATGTGATGAGGACATCCGCAGGAGATTTCGTCACACTTACTAGCGGAGGAATCGAAGATCGACGGCTACGATTCATAGTCTCTATTTCTGATGTTTTATTTTATTTCTGTTATTTATATTTCAACTTTCCATTTGTACCTCTATGAGGGAGTTGTCATGTGTTGTAGCCCGAGGGCATATGTGTCTTTGATGTCTTTGCTTTTGGAGGCCTATATATAAAGGCCTAGTCATTGTATTATTTTCTAATGATGCTTATGAATGAAATTTCCACTTTCTTGCTTGATCTCTATGTGAGTTCTTGAGAGGAGAAATCCTAGATGAGGGTGAGAGCAATACCCGTCAACTTTAGTGGATTCCGAGGTTCGCGGTTCTACGATTTCTTCTTTCTCTTACAACCTCCACCAACTCCCTTCAACCACCCGCTGGCCACCCCTTCCCGCTGCCCCATCCACTCCCCAAACGAAATCCCCCCCCGCCGGCCTCCCTTGGCCGCCCACTCGCCGGCCACCACCTCTCCCGCCACCGACCT
This sequence comes from Dendrobium chrysotoxum, assembly GCA_019925795.1. NCBI lineage: Eukaryota > Viridiplantae > Streptophyta > Magnoliopsida > Asparagales > Orchidaceae > Dendrobium > Dendrobium chrysotoxum. The sequence goes on from CM034308.1 coordinate 11,171,563, forward strand.
CCCAACCCCATCCGCCCCTCTCCACAATTCCAACCTGCCGGCCCCTCCATTAATTCCCAAATTTGAAATTCAAATCCCCATTGCAAATTATCCACTTTCCTAATTTAGGTTTCAATTAATTAGGAGAGTTTTCAATAGAGGATTCAATGAAAGATTTGAATTCAAATGCTTTCCTAATATAAGAACCTAAGTTTGGAAACCTTCCTTATTGAATTCAGATTTTAATTCAATCTTTAAGTAATCCTTGGGGCCCACATAATTAAATTAAAACCCTCTCTCTCCCCACTTTATTTGGCCGGCCCCCCATCATGCCCCTCTCTCTCCAATTAAGCCCCAATTAATCCCCACCTTTCCCTCCCTAAATCTGAATTTAAAATCATTCCATTCCAATTAAAGAAATCTGAAATTATTTTCAGATTCTTCCATTCTATCCTAACTTGTGCTAAGCCCTCATCCGCCCCTCTCTCTCACCCACCCCCTCTCCTTCTCCCTCACGGTCGAACCCCTCCCCTTGCAAGCCGCCGCCCCTCTCCTCCCTTTTCTTCAAACCTTCTTCTCCCTCACTCAAAGTAATTATGAATGGCCGATCCGGACATTGATCACGGATTCGTAGAAGATTCTCACGGACGGATCGACATCCTACGATCTCCTTTCTTTGACTTCATTCCGGATTTCGACAACTCGGTGGAAGAATACATGGACCGCATCTTGTACCAATTAATGCTTTCAACCGAGGAGCACATCCTCCTGGGTTGTTGGTACGTTGTCAACCATCCAACTACTTCTCCTACTTCGACTACCACTCCAATGACTGCTACCCGAGGCGTCTTCTTTCTTGTGGTGGCATCGCTCGGTGTATTGGTTTTGCTTCTCCGTCCAACCCTACCACTTTAAAGAGAGAGATTCGTGGAACTCAAGGTGAAAACATCGCTTTGTTAATCGGTGGATTATGTTGAACTAATCATTTTACTACTTTGTTTTAGTTGTTATTTTAAGGAATCCTTAACTTCGGTTTGTGATTGATTGCCTATGCGTAGCTTTCTTTCTAAGATCCGCTTTGAATCTACCTGGGTGAAACATTAAGCTGAAACTTTTATCATTACTTAATCAATTAATTATTAATACTCGCAAACAATTCCTGGTTTCACATCATGATGACTCTACCATGCCGATTGCATTGAGTAAGGGTGTTCGGAGATGTACATGTCATCCAATTGGGAACTATGTTACTTATGAAGGGCTAGCACCATCTTACAAAGCATTTGCTATCTCTCTTGATGATATTTTGGTTCCTAGCACAATACAAGAGACATTAGAAAATTTATAGTGGAAGAAGGCAGTACAAGATGAGATTGATGCACTTGAGAAGAATGGAACATAGACTATTACTGATTTGTTAGTTGGGAAAAAGCTCATGCGGTGAAAGTGGATTTTTACTATAAAGTATAAAGCAGATGGAGCAGTTGAGAGATTCAAGGCTTGGTTTGTAGCTAAAGGATTTACAAAATCCTATGAGATGGGCTATCAAGAAATTTTTGCTCATGTTGCAAAGCTTAACACTATCATAATTCTTCTCTCATTAGCTGTCAGCCAAGATCGCTACTTGCAATAACGACACATAAAAAATGCCTTTCTAAATGGTGACCTTGAAGAGGAAGTCTACATGGAAATCTCACTTAGTTTTGAAAAAGGTATGACCAAGAATCATGTTTACAAGCTCATAAAGTTCTTGTATGGCCTTAAATAATCTCCTCCAGCCTAGTGTGGCAGATTCACAAAGGTTATTTTGAAGCTAGGCTACATATGGGGTCAAGTTGATCATACTCTGTTTATCAAGAAATCTCACGCTGGGAAAATTATTGTATTAATAGTCTATGATAATGATATTATTCTATCTGGGAATGATGCGGAGAAATTACAAAATTTGAAAAAAATATATTAGAAGAGTTTGAAGTTAAAATCTTGGAAATCTTAAATATTTCCTTAGAATGGAATTTGCTAGATCAAGAAAGGCATTGTTATTTTTGAAAGAAAATATATTCTAGATCTTCTTAAGGAGAGCGGTATGCTTGGATGCAAACCTGTTGATACTCATGTGGACAATCAGAAGAAATTTGGCAATGAGAAAGAAAGTACATCTGTAGACAGTGGGATATAACAAAGACTTGTTGGATGCCTAATCAATCTTACACACACTCGGCCATATATTGATTTTGCAGTGAGTGTTGTAAGTTAATTCATACACAATCCTACGAAAGAACATATGGAAGCAATCTACAGGATTCTTAGATTCTTGAAGATGACACCATGGAAAGGCCTATTTTTCAAAAGGATAGAGAATTGTGACACTGAAGTGTATTCAGATGTAGATTGGGCCGGAAACAGCATTGACAGACAATCAACTTTTGGGTGTTGATCTTTTGTCTAGGATAATCTTTTTACCTGGAGAAGTAAGAAGCTATCTGTGGAAGCTAGAAGTAGTACATAATTTGATTACAGAGCACTGACACAGAGAATTTATGAAGCGATTTAGATAAGAAGGGTTCTTAGTGAACTGCGACAAATGAGTTCATCTCTTATTCTGATGATGTGTGAGAATCCCGTTCATCATGATAGGACTAAGCACGCTGAAATTGACTGACACTTCATCACAAAGAATGTGACTAATGAGACTGCTAAATTAAAATACATCCATACCAAGCAACAAACTGCAATCATCCTCACCAAAGGTTTGCCTGGACCTAATTCTAAAGACTTAATTTGCCAAGTTTGGTTTATATGATATATATTCTCCAGCTTGAGAAGGGAGTGTTGAATATTTGAAAGTTACAGTTCATGAATTTATTTTAGAAATAAAATGAGAGATTTATTGTGATCTTCTTCTATGATTTTGTTTCCTAATTAGGGAATTTATTTTAGGAAAGTAATATTAGGAATAAAAGGAGAGTCAATTGTGATATTCTCCTATGATGCTATTTCCTAGTTTTCAAGAACGAATTATTTTCATATGATTATGTTTCCTAAAATTTAGGAAAGAATTAAGATAGTTATTTCCTTTATTAGGTTTTTTTGTGTATATATGTGAATGTAGTACCATTTTCAATAAGAAGAATAAGAAATCAAGAAATTCTTCACATACTTTATACAAAATAAATATCTACAATAATTTAAATTTCTTACTTTTTTCTTTTCCTAATTGTCTCTGCTTTTTCTTTCTTCTTACTTTCCTTTTCTTTCCTTCTTTTCTAATTTTTCTTCTTACCCATTCACAATTAGCGACCTGCACCAAAACTCGAACTTCCAGTCGAACACCTACCCTTGTCTTCTCCAACCCGAGAGCTGTTATAGTCCCATGAGGGAAGAATGGCTGCTGAAGGTCTTAATTCATCTTAATGAAAGCTATTTACTTAGTTACCCATACCCCCACCCAATGCATGTTATTCTAAATACTGATTTCATGGAATTACTTAACCCTACTGCAATGTTTTTTATTAATGAATAGTAAACAAAAATTTAACTTTAGGAAATTTATTTAAATCGAAATTAATTTCAAAACTTTCATATCTTTACAAATTAACACATACTTTTATATACCAATTTACTATATTTGATGAGTAGAACACAATAAGATACTTTTTGATGATTTTTGTTAAAGTTGGTATTTGATGCAAGCAAACTAGAGAGAAAGCCAGATAAAGAGAACAATAGGCAACACTTGCTATATTAGATTCAAATAGTAGCAATCATCCACCAAACTTCCAAACAAAATAAAAGTTGAAACCAAACGAAACAAAAGAAAAAATAAAAGGCGCTATCCTCAGAACAACTGTAGGAACGGTCTCCTCACATGCATCAAAAAGTAGGTAAAGTAAAGTATGTGCTTAGGGCTAGCAAACCAAATGGTCCACCACAGCAAGAAGGTCCAACCGTCCAACCAACTCCTCAAGCAAATGCTTCCAAATCAGCCAACCGATAACACCAATCGCTCAAGAAGAAAGGTACAGGTGGAATGTAACTTGTGGAGAGAAGAAGAGGTAAGAAGCCCAGACGAAATATAGAAGAGAAGGAAACGGAACAAGCTCTCAAGCTTTTCCAAGGAGAGAAGAAACCCTCAGGTTTTGGTGGCTATGCCAAGCAAATTTCAACAACCTTTTCCTTCCAAAAACATGTTATATTTATAGGCAAACCATAAGGAAACCAAACAGCCATAGCACCTCCAACTAAACCAATTAGATTTAGGGAAATGAAAGACCAAAGGTCACCAAACAGCAGCCATAAATGGGTACAGGAAACAAAGAGAAAAGCCCACAGCTAACCAGCCAAAAAGGCCACGGAACCAGCCCAGAAATCCACAGAACCAGCCAGATGGGAAGGAGCCGAAGGGGCAAACCAGCAACCAAGGCAGTAGGCACAAGAAGCCCAGCAGATCACATGGGAAACAGCAAAAACCACCAAAACTGAAGGGTTAAGAGGGGAAACCGAGAAGGCAGCAACGGGAAAAGGAAAAGCCACACTCCACCATAATGAGCTACCACAACTTAACAATCAATGAGCTAAACTTCAGCTCAAAAAGAAATACCCAGAAATTTCAGCACTAGCTCAAAACCGAGAGCCACCAACCCAACCCGAGAACCAGCAGCCACCAAAAAGAGACCCCTCCAAGCTAGCAAACCAAGGTCTACCAAGCCCAAGCACAACCTACCATGTTCATCGGATGTCCTCCATCATTGGATAACTAAAAAAATTATAAAAACTATAAAAACCATTGTTCAAATAACATTACAAAAATATAGAATGCATCAGTATTTTAGGGTATGATTTAATTAAGAGAAATATAATGCCCAATTTTCTTAAGATAAACTGCAAAATTCTTTAATTAAATTATACCTCGAAATATCAACTTTCATAAAAATTATTAAAAAGCTTTCCATTGTGTTCTACTCGTTAAACATAGCAAATTAATATATAGAGCTATAAGTTAATTTTCATGGATGTCAAAGTTATGGAAGTTTTGAATTGAATAATTTTCCTGAAGTTTTTTTAATTATCACAGTTCATTTATAATTTTTACTGTTGCAGGGTAGTGAAAAGTTGTGAAAATTACACTTAGGTATGCATGCAGTGGTGAAGGTCTTGGGTAGAGTAGGTAATATGCATATTAAATAAGTATTAATCTTTTTCTTGCATAACCAAAGCTTCATTTTGTATGAACGCTCTCGGGTTGCGGTGTTTGGAGGTCGCGGCTTAAGGCGGATGCAAAGCATGAAGAGGAAATCGGTTAAGAAAAATACGATGAAGAATAAGGAGAAGAATAGCGGTAAGGATGTGATTTTATTATAGAATTCTATTGTAGAATGTATTGTCAGTTCCTAATTTAATAATATTCAATTATGATGTAGGATTGAAATGGTATATGAGGAGGGAAAATTTTGAGGTAAAACATTATTTAGGAATGAGTTTGGGTTGTATGTATATTGATTAGGATAGAAATTATAAAAATTGTAGAAATTTGGGCTGTAAAGATAATTTATAAGTGTAAGAAGTTGCAAGATGTTAGAATTGAGGAGCCAACACGTCATGGTGGTAAGATATGTAAACTTCTAATTTAGGAAGCAAGTTCTTTAACTCCGGTTAGAAAGTCACAAAATATTTCTTATCCTTTAATAGATTCATCACAATCATTGATATGAAATTGTATATAATTTGAACTATCAAAATAGATTGCAGAGTTTATAATAATTAAATTTTTTTTTATACATATTCAAAGTCTTTAATTCACATCATGTGCATTTTTCTCTATATTACATCTCATAGTTGTGCATCCACCGATAATACCAGGGCATAAGATAATTGGGTTAATTGTCTATGGTCCCACCCACTCTTTTCCCTTTTTTGAAAAATAGTCATTGTAATATCTGATGAGCTTAATGTTTAGCGAGATAAACATTTCTAATCTAAGGTTTAAATATAGAAGAAAAAATAATAATATGCATGCTGAACTTTTGAATTAACATGAGCATTTTTTTTTTGTATAGGCATAATTAGCTTAAGAAAATTGTCTTTGACATTCAAACACATAATACATAATTTTTTGCTAGTAGTACGAATAGCTATAATAACATTGAATGCATCTCTCAAGATTTAAATCACAAAATGCTTTTTAGTTATCAATTTTCATTTTGCTCATTTATTTCCTTGGAAATGTCATATAATGTCTACAAGATTTTGACATATTTATATTATTAGTCGTCACCTAGTCCGTTGGCCCAAAAAACCATTGATAAAGTTTGGACAATCAAACATAATAATTATCAATGACCCGTTGACCTTAAGGATGAACCTTATAATTTGAAATTTCTCGGATTGAGAGTCGAAAATCTTACCTTTTTTTTCCCTATAAAAGCTTATCTTGCAAGAACTTTTGCCTCCCTTGGTGTTGGTCATCTTATTCTGCCAAATCTATCACACATAACATGACCTTTGCATTTACTTCTTTAAGTTTAATATCATCATTATTAATATTTAAAATTGCATTACTTAGCATTAATATAAACCTGTTATCAATAGGCCTATTATTTTAATATTCTTAATTAAAAATATCTTGAATATCCTTAAATAGTTGATCCTGTAAAAATCCATGCGACTTGTTAAAATCATGCTATGTTTAATACGAAGAAATAATTAATTACAATTCAATAAAATCATAGAATTTTACAATCATAAAGATATTGCTCCTGATATTTGAGATTGAAACTCTTCTAACACTCAAAATGATGGAAATTGAACGTGGAATTTAATAAAAATGATTTTAATGAATTTCGGGATATGAAAAAATGGGGTAAAAAATTTTTTAGGAGAAACTTTCATTTTATTTTTTAAAAAAATTTGAGTGTTACATTAGAAAAGCATTATGAGGAGTCGAGTTTCAACAGGCCTGCTTTATTGTTAATTTTAATTATCTGAACCGAATCAAAATTGAAATAAAATTTCTGTTTGAGCCATGGTGGCTTACCTTAAAATTTAATTATATTGCTGGACATGCCAGCTTGAGTTGGATTATTTTTTTCGAACCATCTTGATACCATTTTTTAGTTGGCTTTAATCATACGGTCAATCTTCACTTTAACCACAAAACAGCCAAACCGAACTAGGTATCTCATTGAAATTCAGACCACATATTTGAACTGAAGATAATTTTGTTGAATTTTAAAATAAAAAAAAAATCATATTCCAATTAATGTAGCTTATTATGTTATCAAAGATTATTTACAAAGAAATGATACCAAGAAAATCTAATTATCATTGCAATAATATAATTACTATTTAATATCCTCTTAAGAATTGCTTTCAGGTTTTGACACCCATCAAGGCTTCAATTTCAGCCATGGCTGTTGTCATTTTGGATATTGATTCTCTTACTTTGAAAGTTCCTCTCTCTCCTATTTGTGAAGGCATAGAAGCTCATAATTCACTACATCCTCTTGATTCAGATGGGAATATTCTAAGTGACGACAGGTTGGTGAATAGGAGTTTTCATGTCCTATTCACTAGACGAGGCTGTAATAAGAAAAAAATTATTGCCACTTCTTCGTTTATCACTGTGCTTCAAGCTAGGCAATTCAGTTATACTTATTCTCCACGATATCTTTATTTTGTTCTATGTATTTTTGTTTGTTCTCTGATAATTCTAATTAATTGCCTTTTCAAGACTCCTATCATTTTCTTGTTATAAATTTTGCTTGAAATAAAAAAGAAAATGGAGTCTGTAAAATGGTGTGCGTGGATCCTTCTCAAGGCATTCAATAATTATATTCAAGTATGATCAAAGTTGATATACCATAAATTTAAAGGTTTGACCAGGTCAATATTAGCTTGAAACACTCCAAAGCACCGATTGATGTGAAATAACCGGCAGGAATATGTTCGATAATGCCTAGCCACAAAAAGTGACTAATATTTATTTTGAATAATTTTCAAAATCATTACTTGACAACCGGACTACAATATCACACAACTGAATGAAAAATGATCTGGACTAAAAGATTTCGCTTCATTAGTTCCATGGCTTGCGCTTTGTTTTGTACTTCTTTGATTTTTGCGTATTGAGCTATGCTTTGAACTTCTTAAGTTTGATTTGATGCCTTTAATTGTCAAACCGTCATTGGTTTATTATGATGGTGTATATGAGAATAAGTTGTCATTTTGGAGAAACATCTTATCTCCAATAAATGCAAGCCCAACTAACTAACAAGCATGAAAAGGCGGAGCACGAAAAGGCCCATCCTCTGAGCCTTTTATTGACATACTGCAATAATGAGTAACCAAGAAATATTTCTTACAAAGTTTTGTTGCGTTGTATTACACTGAAAATTTTATGTATCGGAAGATGTATGCTCATGTTTATGTTAAGCACTCGATGAAAATGACATTAGAGTCAAAATTTGCAGCTTATCCATTCAACTGCATTTGTGTTTTTACGAGCAATAAGGAAACTACCATTTCTACATTTTCTAGGGTCTGCAGAGTGGTAGATTTACCTCTAGTTTATCTAACTCGTATTTTTGGCGCAGATGTTTTTATATTTGTATTCTCTCTTTTCTGAGATATTTCCGGCTGATGCTAATGGCAGCATCAAGCAAGATGTTTCCTCAAGGAACTCTGGATGGGGCGCCGATTCAGATAATAAAATTCCAGATGGTAATTGTGATCGCGTGCTTTGGTGTTCAATGACAAACTTATTTTGATAACACGGGAGTTATCTGCTTGTGTTTTGTGCAGGTGCTATTGTTGCAATTCAGGATCTTCAACAACACATGTACTTTGCTGTTGAGCATGTGGATAATAAGTTCCATATGGTGGGCACTCTTCATTATTTTCTTGTTGGAGAAAGAGCTCTTTTTAAGGTATGTTTAGAAAAATAGAAATATAAAAAAATTACTTTGAATTGTATTGCTTGTTTACTATACAATGCTGGAGGTATATGTAGTCTCCTCCGTAGGTGTTACATATGAAAATAGATTAAAGCTTAATTACACAAAATAAAATAAAATAAAAATCCTAAAAAAAGGGGGAGGGGGTTGTGTTGGTGATGTAGAACTAGATGCGTATGTAAATATCCAATGTTGAAATTAAACACCTTAAATTAGAGCAACAATAATTAGTCTAACTTTTAGCAATTTAAACAAAGATTAAATACAATAAGAGTGGTGATGTAGCTTAGGCCAAATTACATGATAATCGTTTAGGATCATAACATTAACCAATTCAATCAAGCTTAGCATAACATGGGGGATTTTCAAAGGAAATCCCTAAATTAACATTTATACTAGTCACTATTCGTACCCACTCACTCACACTCTTAATAAGTCGGCTTGTGGAGAAAATTTGCACAATCTTATGATGCCACAATTGAGAGGGATTGAGAAGGAATAAGGTCTGGGAGGAGAGTTCACCTTCATCGAAACTCAGAAGAGAGTGGATGGTAAAATACGAAGTGCTGGAATTTTTGGACAGCAAACGGGGATCTTCTGGACAACAGGACAGCAAGGGAGACTTGCTGAAATTTATGGACAGCAATCTGGAATCTCCCGGACAGCAGGACATCAAAGAGGAATGGCTGAAATCTCTGGACAACAACTTGAACTGCTCTTGGACAGCAAATTGGGTGAACGAGAGAGGTGGGACAACGGCCTTTAAGTTGATGAAATTCTGTAGGAGTCAATGTCCAGGAGGAGGAAGTTGAGTGGTCGGCCAAGACTATGTAAATAGGGCTATTTTGATTCAGATTTTGGTTGTGGACTAAGAGGAATTCAATTCAAATTTCTGTAATTAAATTCAGATTTGATGGAGATAATTAGGGAACTTGATTTTAATTTCCCTAAAATGAAAGAGGGAGAGAGGAATAAGGGGGAGGGGGCAACCAATTGGCTCCTTAATTGGAGCTCCCAATTGGGAAGGAAGCAATTAAAGAGAGAGGGAGAGGGGGGATCGGCCAAAAGGAGGGAAAAAGGGAAGGAGTCCTCATATGTTGAATGTGTTCACATACGTTGAATGTGTCCACATACATTGAATGCGTCCGCATACGTTGAATGCGTCCACATACGTTGACTGTGGATTTAAAAATAAGTCCTATTTAATTTCAGATTTGCAATAATTGGGGGGCTTTACTAAAATAAGTTATATCATTTAGGAAAGAATTTGAATTTCAAATTTATTTGAATTTGAATTCAAAAACCTTCCAAGTTAATAACGAAATATTTTAGGAAAATAGTAAATCTAGGAGGGAAAGGGGTGGCCAGCGGCTAGGGTTTGGAGGGGAAGGCCGGTGGCTATGAGAGATGGTGGGGCTTGGGCTAGGGGGCTAGGTGGGGCTAGGGCCGGCAGTATTGGGGCTTAGATCCGGTAGTTTGGAAGGGGGGGGGGGGATGGCTGGCAGCTTGGAGGGAAAAGAGGGGTGGCCTGCGATTTGGGGAGGAAGGAGGAGATGGATCGTGAGCCCGAACGCTTCCTGCAGCTGACGGGTGATACGCTGCCCTCACCTAGGAACTTCAACTCTCTCAAGAGCTCTCAAGACTCACCAAGACACAAGTGGAGAAAATAATTTTATAATAATCATGATCCCTTCTCAAGAAGAGAAAATGGGTATAAATAGCCAAGTACAATAGTAAACATCAAAAGACAGAACTGCCCCTCAGGGGTCACAAGAACCTACTCCCTCAAGTGAGGATAAAATCGGAAACAATATAATAATAAATAAAAATAGAAATAATAAATCAGAAATAAAGGGATGCAATCGTGGCCGTCGATCTCCGGCCCCGTCTCTGATAAACCCTCCACTGTTGGATGTCCTCATTAGTTGGCCGTTATGGAGAGGAGCGCACAAATTGCATTATAAGAGCTATGGAGGAGAAGATCTAGTGGCTGAGCTCCTCAATCCATGTGCTCAAGGACTTAGGCTATGATTGCAGTTAGTGGGGCCCATAGATTCCAACCCTAGGGCTGATGAGTCCTTGATGTGTGAAGGAGGTGGAGTGACTTGATCGAGTTAACTTGACTTGAGGCAAGTTCTTTGATAAGCCAGCGAGTATGTAACTGACTCGATCAAGTTAACTTGACTTGAGCTGGTATCATCTAGTTTGAACTGGGTTTCTTTAGCTTGAATTGATTTTTTTGAATGTTTGGATGTACACGAAGTTATCTGATTTTCTTATATCTTTGAAGTTGGTAATTAACTATGGAGGCTTGCTTTCATAGGAAACATTGATCTCGTATCTAAATAAATCCTGACACAACATTAGAGAAAAATATGTTTTATAAAAAAAAAAACCTATCACTTGGTAAACTACTTGTAGTCCCTTGACTTACAGATCGAGGGGGTTCACAAGAGGGGTGGGACTTTTCTTGTGCAATCAGCTTCTTACATGTGGGGAGGTTTGACGAGCTGGATATGGGGCACATTCACTCAAAAGATTTTAAAACTTTGTTGCTTTTTGAAAGGATATTTAATTTTGTTCTCTAGGTTGATTTTCTTAATAAGTTCACATTGAACTCCTTCATATTATGATCTCTTTAATTCATCGTTGACTTTGTATTTTCTTTATTCTTATCAATGAGGACGGTTCGCCCAATTTCTTATATATATATCATTTAATATTTCTTAAAAATTGTTTTTTTATATATAAAAAATATTTCTTAAAAATTGTTTTTTTTTTCTCTTGAAAAATTGATTCTCGCATATAAGTTTATTCAAGTATAGCTCTCCCACATTTCTACTTTAGAGAAGCTAAAAAAAAAAGGATAAATCGAGTCCCTTTTTTTTCCTGTTGATTTCGTTGTTTAAGCTATTTGATCTTGTCTTTGATATTATTGAGAGCATTCCTCTGCATTAACTAAGATTTTTTAAAAATAAAATTATGCTATTTATGTTTTATCTTATTCAGCAGAATTTCTCTCAACTTATTTCATACGAAAATGAGGAGGATGGAGATTAAAAACCATTAAAAATAAAGGAGCTGTAAAAGTTATGGAGCAGTATAATTCAGATATGCTACTTATGCCAAAATATCTGACTGAACCCCAGTCAAAATGGATAAAATCACATTGAAGTCCTGATCTTTTGTCTTGCTTATAGTGCAGTAGTTTCACCTGTCGCTTCAATGCAAAAAAATTCAGCCAATTTAGCATGTTAGTATAATTTAGCTCTCTTTCTTCTAACCATTCCGATCTACAACATACTAGATTGTTTCACTGTTATTATAAAACATTTCTCTAGTTTTAAAAGTTTTTTTAAATGGAACTATTTTTATTTTTTATTCATTTATTTTGACTTTTTATTCCAAATAATTTTAAGAAAAGGTTGATTTGTGGTTTGTACTCACCACTCTAAAAAAATGCTGTCTTTGCTCCTGTTAAGGTGAGGTACCATCGGAGATGGGGGTCACGGATGCTGTGCATGTCCTTCATATCATTATATGCAAAGAACAATAAAGGTGAACCATTGTGCATGAACTTCAGCCCTGGATCTGGATTTGTTGGAATTTCTGGAAGTGATGGCAATGTATCTTCCCTTTGGCAAACCTTCCAATGTGATTTTGGCCATTTTGAAGAAGATGATGATGTGAAAACATATGCAACTGCACGTAAGGCATTTCATATGGTGAATCTGAAAAGCGACTGTGCTGTTGCCTTTGTTGATGAAATGCCAGAATTTGTTAAGAAGCCCGGGAATCAACTCAAAGTGAAGCTTTTTGATGGTTATGCTCTAGCAAAAGGCATTGCTGGGCATCTTTCAAAACCCTTCTCTGATGATGCTTATATTGAGCATAAAAAATCATCCGGTTCTAGTGGAGAGCGATCTGGATTTCAGACTAGTCTGCCGCATGTAAACATTAGTGTTGATGATGTAACTTTGACCATCTTTCATGAAGTTTCTGATGTAGATGATCAACTGCCTCTCTTCCGGTGTTGCCTTGATAATATAGCTTTCCTAGGACAGATTTTATCTACCAAACTAAGGGTTTTAAGTTCATTCAGTGCTGTTCTTCACCAATTTGATGCTAGAACGAAAATCTGGTGTGTTGGTCCTACCATCACTTCTATTTCTATTAACATGGTTGTTTCTTTTTTATTTCTACATGTGTTTTTGAAGTCAAAAATTTTGAAATAATATTTACATTTTTGAGCTACTGGATCTGCAGGAGGGAATTTATTGCTCCTATGGAATTTTTTTTATTTTATCGTTCAAGAGTTACCCAGGTGGAATCATTAATTCGACAGCATGGCATTCCAGTTCATTTCTTTTTAAGGATGGGCCATGTGAGGGTTATCTTAGATATTTGATTTATTTGTTTTTTTTTTTTGTATGGTTGCTGTTTTTGAGATTAACAGTGATTTTCTTCTTTCAATTATTTTCAGTTGGATATGTCATTAACGGAGGTTTCATTAGATGCACTTCTATTTTTGATTGGAGAATTGGATTTAGCTGGTCCTTATGCTGTACGACGGTTGGTAATTTTTCCAAACAGCTGCAAGGTTATTTCTTCTTTTCCCTTGGTGTAGAGAAAAATGCTTATCCAAAATTGCATTTACTATGAAACATGCCAGATTCACTTGTTTGGCACTTTTTTCCACCTGTTTTGGGCATGAAGTGCTTATAGAACTGGGCAGTTTTTAGCTATCTGTATTTCTATGTCCAAGCCCTACCTGGCCAGTTATTGGACCAAATACTTTTACCCAAACTTGTTGTCCTTTGGAGTTTGATTAGTCAGTCGGATGCACATTAATGTTTTATTCAATTTATGTCAGGCTTACAAGATTCTTTATGTGCCAAACTTTGGCTCACAAGTTATATTTGTCCAGATGACTTCGAATCAGTATGATGAAATGGGATAGGTTCTTTGCCTATTTCTAGTCAGGGTCTATAGGCTGGTGGGTCCCTAACCCGTGCATATGTTTACCATACTCATCTACTGATGAGGACATCCGCAGGAGATTTCGACACAAATACCATCGGAGGAATCGTAGATTGACCTCTACGATTCATAGTCTCTATTTATGATGTTTTATTATATTTCTGTTATTTATATTTCAGTTTTTTCATTTGTACCCCTATGAGGGATTTGTTACTTGTTATAGCCCAAGGGCATATGTGTCTTTTACGTTTTTGCTTTTGGAGGCCTATATATTAAGGCCTAGTCATTATATTATTTTCTAATGATGATTATGAATGATAATTCCACCTTTCTTGCTTGATCTCTTTGTGAGTTCTTGAGAGGAGAAATCCTAGGTGAGGGTGAGGGCAATACCCGTCAACCTTTGGAGGATTCTGAGGTTCGCGGCTCTTCAACTTCCTTCCCTTATACCTCAACATCACCACCACCCCAATCAACCGCCGGCCTCCCCTCTCCGCTGCCCCATTCTTCTCCCTGAACCGAGCACCACTCCCAACGCCGTCGGCCTCCCTTGGCCACCCCAGCCGCCAACCTCCACCCGTCCCTCTCCACAAGCCTAACCGCCGCCGCCCCCACCCCCCCCCCCCCCCCCCCCCCCCAATTGCTTCCAAATTTGAAATTCAAATTTCAAATAACCATTAATCACTTTCTTAAAATAGGTTTTGGTTAATTAGGAAAGCTTCCTAGTTGGAATTCAATTAATTAATTGAATTCAAATACTTTCCTAAGGCTAGAACATAAATTATGAAACCTTCCTAATTAAAACAAATCTGAAATTAAATTCAGATTTGTTTTAAATCTTTATTTATTCCTTGGGGCCCACATACTTAAAACCCAAACCCCTCCCCTCTCTCTCTATATGGCCGCCCCCCTTCCCCTAGCCCTCTCTCTCCAATTTAAAACCCTAATCCCACTAAATCAGCCCCTAATCACCTCCTAAGCCGCTGCCCCCTAGCCCTTTGAGGAATAATTTGAAATTCAAATTATTCCCTCCCTCCCCTCTTAGAAAAATCTGAATTAATTTCAGATTTTCTTAGAACCCCTTCTCCAAACAAAAACCCTAGCTCTACCCGCCCCCTTCCTTCTCCTTTCCTCCTCTCCCGCCAAATCCCACCATTCGCCGCCCCTCTCACCTCTTCCAATTGGCGGCCCCACCAAGGAACACCACAAGGATACTCCGAAGCTCATGGATGGCAGATCCTGATGTTGACCATGGGTTCGTGTACGATGAGCAAGACCAACTAGACATCCTACACTCTCCTTTCTTTGATCCCGGTTTTGGATTTGACTTCACTGTCGAGGGATACGTCGATCGTATCCTCTACACTTTGGCGGAAGTCATCGACGAGCAACAACCTTCCGGATCGTGGCAGCTCTTCAGTCGTCAACCGTCTTCCCCAACTCCGGCTACCTCTCTGGCGAATAAGATCCTACGAGCTACTTGTCTTGTGGTGGCATCCCTAGGGTTGTTTCTACCCCTTTTCCGCTAAACCCTAACTGCAAGAGCAAGAGTGAGGGACTCTAAGGTGAAAGTTCTATTTGTTAAGCGCTGGATTATTGTTACCCGCATGTTTGATTTACTATTTGTCTTGTTATTATTTTGAATTATTCTATCATTCTAACGTGTAATCGCATGCCTAAAGCAAATCAATAACCACGAAAACTAAAAGTCTTAACTTAGGGAAACATTAATTTTATAATTTCATTGCTAAGACATTTCTTATTAACTCCTGCAATTCCGTTGATTGTTTCACATCATCTACACTTAAAGTTGTATTAGATTGTTCTTTGAATTCAATATACAGTATTACAGTGTAATTTCCATAGGTCCCGACCTAGTCATTATTGATTATGGGGCTATGCAGACATCTGTACTCCCATCCATAATTCCGCTCTACTCGCCCTCCAACATTTTAATTTCAAGGCAAATGGTCCTCGGATCTCATTATAAGATCTAAATTACATGCGATACAAGCTGAATGTTTTTTTGAAAAAAATCCCAAAATAGCCCCTATACTATTTGTGTGTTGCTAGTTTAGTCCCAGAGTATCACGTATCTTCAATTTAGTCCCTTGATTTTACATAATTGATCCAAAATAATCCCTCATGTTGTAATTGTGATATAAAATTGACCCTAATTTAGTCATTCGGTGATACAAAATTAATTTAGTCTTAAATGAATCATTTTGATCAATTTTATTTTGTCATCATGCCCCACGTTGACCTTACCACAAATAGTCGACACGGAGCACAACAGAGAGGAGACTTTAAATCAATTTTAATAATACTATTCTGTACTTCAGTACAATTTATGTCCTTCAAATTACAAGTATAAAGGATAATTTAAAATATCATTCATAAGCGGAAGTTGTCCGAAATTTCATTAAAAAAAAATCATCTACAAAGCAACTATAAGGAAACCATAACATGAAACTATTCACAGCCTACTAACCTTAAATCGGGCCTTTCTTATATTTTCTTATATTGACAAAAGTAAACATAAAATAAAAATTGAACATGATAGTATTATGACTCAACCTTATCTTTCCCTTTCCTGTAAGAACAACCAGAACAACAATTTGGTGAGCTACGATGCCCAAAAAGATACGCAACTTTAATATAGGAATCAAGTATAGAGAAAATAATATTTAACATATGCATTAACAATTGAATGTAAGAAAACCATATATAATCCTTTTACAGAAATTTTGTATAGTAGATTATAATGTATCAAGTGAGCATGTGTTTCTCAAAATCTATTTGGATTCATGTTGGTTAGGTCTACTATGGAATCTATACATTTATTGAGAGGTTTGATGAACAAGTATAGAGAGAATAAGGAGTTATATGATATTCATTGATTTAGAGAAAGCATATAATAAAGTTTTAAGAGAAGTGCTATGGAGAGTTTTAGAAAAAGAAATGGGTTAAGAATGCTCATATTCAAGTCATTAAGAATATATATGCGGGTGCTGTTACTTGTTTTCAAACACAAGATGTTTTGCTAAGTATTTTCCAATTTCAGTTGGATTACATCAAGGATCAACCTTAAATCCATACCTTTTTGCATTAGTCATGGATGTTCTTACTAGACATCTGTGAGAGGATGTACCCTGGTGTATGCTTTTTGGTGTTGATATTCTTCTTATTGATAAGACTAGAGAGGGAGTTGAATGAAAACTTTAATTATGGAGGTAAACCTTAGAATCTGAAGGTTTTTGTTTGAGTAGATATAAAACCAAATACATGGAATATAATTTTAGTAGTAATAGATCTAGTGGGGGGATTGTGACTTTGGGCGATCAAATCATTAATAAGAATACATATTTTAGATATCTTGGGTCTATTGTTTAGAGTGATAGTGATGGATGGGGATTTTATTATT
The DNA here is from genome assembly GCA_019925795.1 of Dendrobium chrysotoxum. Lineage (NCBI taxonomy): Eukaryota > Viridiplantae > Streptophyta > Magnoliopsida > Asparagales > Orchidaceae > Dendrobium > Dendrobium chrysotoxum. Next base: position 11,188,897 of record CM034308.1, read on the forward strand.
AGAATTCAAGTTAGATGGTTGAAGTGGAGGAATGCATCAGGTCTGTTGTGTGATAGAAAAGTACCCCTCAAACTTAAGAGGAAAATTCTATAAGATGGTGGTGATACCTGCAATGCTTTATGCCGCAGAATGTTGGCCTTTAAAAGAGAAGTATAAAATTAAGTTGCAGAGATGAGGATGCTTAGGTGGATGAGTGGCTTTAATCTTAGAGACAAAATACGAAATAAGCGTATACGTGAAAAGGTTGGAGTAGCTCCAGTGGTAGATAAGATTAGAGAGGGTCGACTTAGAGGGTACGACCACGTAAAACATTGGCCTAATGATGATCAGGTTAGGGGAGTAGATGTATTAGATTTAGCTTATGTTAAGAAAGATAGATATAGACCTAAAAATGCTTGGTTAGAAAATATTAGAAATAACATTTCTTTGTTAAAATGAGATTTGACTCTTAACAGGACACAATAGGGAAAAGGATTTATGTAGCCGACCCCACGTAGTGGGATGAAGGCATGATGTTGTTGTAGGTGAACATATTGCTACCCATAAGAGCTATGTAGAATGCTATATTAATATCATTACATTAGGCTAATTGTATTCTATATGAAAATGATACATTGCATGTAAATCCTGCATTGTCAGTTATTTTCTAATATGTACATCATACATTATGATATATAATCAGAAATAGATTTATGTTAATTTCATAATTCCCATTTTAGCCTCAGAAGATGTCATGTTTTGATGTCTAGATCTAGATTTACAACCCATAGGCTCCTGAGGCCGTACTGCCTTAATCAGATTTATAGCCTGTAGGCTTCATATCATACTGTGGTTGCACTGCCCACACTAGACTAACACCTAACATGACATTTTCTTAGGCTTACCTAATCATTATTTTTTTCTCCACGTGTTGTGTGACACTCGACTATATATAAATATAAATATCAAAGGAAATCAGTATGGCTGCCTTTTATATTAGTATATAAACAATTTACTAGATAGTTCATATGTCTTAATTTAAAAAAAAAAATGTAACAACATATAAAGCATACTCCCATCTCATAAATAATGACATGTAAAATAATTATGTATTAAAGGTCAGTCTAAATACACATGTAGAATGCAGAGACGAATGTCACACTACTACTAATATAGATGCACCTATACCTTCATACAAAAATATAACTTGCTTACTGTGTTTAACCAATTTCATAACTTACCTTCTCGACACGTTGACTCACCAAGTTAGGCAACTCGTGTCTGCCTGCGCGTATAGGGCACCTTCCAATTCTCCCTTCTCATACACAACTAGGTGACAATTTGTAACACCCCAAGATACCCCTTAACAATAACGTAGAGTGTCACACAGGGGTGTCAATTTCGGGTCACGTATTGGGTTCGGGTCGAACCCGAAACTGACCCGGCACTATTCGGGTCAACCCGAACCCGACCCGTTTTTGCAAACTGGTCGGTTTTCTGGACCCGAACCCGACCCGCTTCGGGTCCGGGTCAACCAGACCCGACCCGAATGACCCGGTGCCAACAATAAATTGCTAGTTTTTGGGTCAAAAAACGGGTTAATCTTCGTTTTTTGGGTCAAAATCGGGTCAGAAACAAGACATTTTCGGGTCAATTTCGGGTCGGCGGGTCAACTTGAACCCGACCCGATTTTTGAAATGGGTCAAATTATTGAACCCGAACCTGACCCGTTTCGGGTTTGGGTCAACCCAAACCCGAAATTTTCGGGTCGGGTTCGGGTCGAGTTTTCGGGTCGGGTCCAATATTAACACCCCTAGTGTCACAGACAAAATATCACTTTCATTCTTTACTTTTATCACTTTTCAATAATGTCATAGTTTAAAACAATCATGAACAATTACATTTATTGAATTCACGAAAGTATCTAATTAATCCACTTTGCATCACATAATATGTACAAAGCCACTACGAGAAATCAAAAGAGAATACAATATTAAACAGTCTACTTACCTCAAATGTAAACTTACAAATATTGCTAAATAGAATAAACATAAAGTGTAATAAACTTGAACCTATTCTACATCAAGTTTTCTATTTTCTTTTCCTGTAACAATAGCTAGTATAAAATAACTGATGAGCTATGATGCTTAATAAGTTATACAGATTAAATAACAGTTAAATTGCATGATTATAAAACTCACAATATTGAAATCATAAATTAATCAAATTTGACATTATTTATAAAACAACATAAAATGATATTTAGCATTAATTTTTACTGCATTTGAAGTCTATACTGAATATCAATATTAGTATTTTAAAGATTTGGCTAAACTTTCATCAACATGTTCAATGGAGCCCAGGTAAACCTGGTATTATCGCCATTGAACAACATAGATGCCCCTTTTTCCTCTTTAGGGGTCCTTTTTGTCCCACATGCTATACATGTATCATATCTTTGGGGTCCCTTTTGCCCCACCTATAATATTGGTATTATATCTCTGGGGTCCTTTTTGCTGCACCTACAATGCAGGTGTCATACATGAGGACCTTTTTGCCTACCTACAATTGTGAGTTTCATCTCATTTTATAGTCAAACTTTACTAAATTGATATTCAATAAACTTCACATATTCTTAGTTCATATTTATATTGTAGGGTTACAGATTTCCTAACAATATTGCTGTTATACTGTTTGCATGAAGATCGTGAGTTTGTAGTATGTACAGAATAGTACTTTTCAAAATGATACCAACAAGAACAATCTTCAATTGGTCATATTACATTTTATTCTAAATCTTAATCATTCAAATTTGCAAGACATTTGACCGTGAATATACATTCATCACATCATTACCTTTTTCTATAACCATATCCCTAAATTTTCATTAAATGCTAGTGTACATATTTACCAAAATAACCTTATATACTTTTAAATTTAAACTTACATTACTTATCTCCTTGAAGATTTGACTCCTCAAATTCTCCACCTCGTACTCTTTTTCAATTGTAAGTTACCTACAATCACCTCTTTAATTTTATGATTTCTACAATTTATTATTTAAATAAATTGTGTAAAATAAATTGTGTAAAATAAATTTATACTAACATAATCATTTACCTCGAAACCAATTTCTGTCCTCCTCATATGCCAAATAATTCCTACATTTGGGTGTAGTCTACTTTAGAAATTTGTATTAATCTTTGGAAATCTATCAGACCAATTTAATATAATCAAAGGGCTTACCTCAATTCCTTCTTCTTCCTCCTCCACTGAAAAATTCCCTCTTCACCTACTGCAGCCCTTCTACTTCAGATAAACACTTGCCGAGTTATAGTGCTTAGCCGCAAACAGACTTACTCCCTAGCAGAAGATGCTCCCACGACCTGTTAGAGATCCCTCACGGCTACCGCTTCCACCCATCACTGTTTCTGCTCCACCTTCACTTCCCACCCAACAAAACTTCTCCCGCTAACCGCTGCTTGAAGGACCGAATGGAATAGCAGATTACGGGATTTCTCTAATATGCTAATGCTAATCCTTTCCTAGTATCTGAACCGCTGCATGCATTGTTCGGGAGTGGCTGAGTGTAAGCATATATTAACTAATATAATATTAGTGCTAGTGGGGTACGGGAATCTTATTAGAGGCCTAATTAACATACTTTAATTAACATAACTTATTTTAATTAACAGCAGTTTAAACATTAACCATAGTTTATTAATATTAGCAGTAACTTTTAATTACTTAATTCTTTAACAATAACCTATTAATTAACAGAACAAGAATCTGTTTTTACCAATAATTAATTGCTAATCATAGTTAAAAGTATTTATAAGTTAAAATTTTAGGAAAGTAAATTTGTTAAAAAAAAAATTAATAGAAGTTAATAATTTTGGGATAATTTAATTAAGCAAAAATTTTTATAATCTTACCTGGAATTTAGGAGGGAGAGAAAAGGGAGAGAAAAGGGTATCCACATTTGATGTATGTGGATCCTTGCATTAAATATTGATTGGGGGAATTAAATCTGAATTAATTTCAGATTTGTGGTGATTGGGAAACTTCCTAAAATATGAAATATTAATTAAGAAAGAATTCAAAATTCAAATTTCTTTGAATTCGAATTAGAATACTTTTCAAATTAATAGTGGGCAAATTTAGGAAGGTAATGAATGTAGGGGCACAACGGGGGCCGGTGGCTAGGGCTTGGGAAAGAGGGCTTAGGCTGGCGGCTAGGGGTGGAGGAGGAGGGAAAGGAGGCTTGGCCGGCGGCTTTTGGGTGTAGTTTGGCCGGCAGTAGTGGGGGATTAGGCCGGCGGGTTGGGTGGAGGGGAAGAGTGGCCGGTGGTGGTGGGAGGAGGAGGGGAAGGAGGCTTGGCCAACGGTTTTGGAGTGGGTTTGCCAGCGGTAGGTGAGAAGAAAGGGTGGGGAGGAAGAAAGGGGAAGGAGAAAATCGAGAGCCTGGACTCTTCCGGCGGTTGTCGGGTATTGCTTTGGCCCTTTCTTAGGGTTCTCTTTTCTCTCAAGAGCTCACAAAGAAACGAAGAACAAAAGTTGAAATTTTATTCATCAATCATCATCCCATACAATAGGTGGGGCCCTCATATATAGGCCTCAAAATAAAAGAAAACACAAAGACTCAGACGCCCTCAGGGTTACGATGTAACTTAATCCCTCTCGGGGGTACAATGGTAAACCAGAACATAAATAGAAAATAAAATACATAAATGCATCATAAATAGAGACTCCGAATCGTAGCGTCAATCTACGATTCCTCCGATGATAGATGCGCCGAAATTTCCTGCTGATGTCCTCATCAAATTCCTATCAACCCTAACCTTTGGCATCACTGAAAAATGCAACAACCCCAAAACTACACCAATTCCCGCTACTCCATATTTCCTCCCAAGGCACATACCTTTCCCAGCTTTCACTAGCCTCCACCTCAACCCCCCACCTCTCAGTTTGCTCCAGCCTGCACAAAACCGAGAATGGAAGACCTTGGGGTTCAGTTGGGAAGGAAATGCACTAAGTATACGAAGGGCAACGCAAATTCCTTAATTAATCTCCTCCAAAACAATGCATGCAGGCCATCTGTTAATCTTTTATTACCTTGCTACAGTAATTCTCATATTTGAACATTGAAATAAATTAAAACTTTAGGAAAATTTTCAACTCACATTTAGTTCCCTAACTTCCAATTCTTCGCAATTCGACATATAGTTTTATATGTCGAATTGCTCCATTCAACGAGTAGAACATACTGACATTAAATTTGCGGAATTTTTTGAATGTTATGATTTTGAGATATTTTTAAATTTAATAGAAAGTGGCTCATACCTGTTCAAATTTAGGTTTTACATTAGTCGAGGGATTAAGAAACTTGATACTTTGGGACTAAATTAGCCATCTGCGAATAATCGGGGGATTATTTTGAAGTTTACCTCCATCTTTTTTATACTCAATTTTGTACATTCACTTTGTCTGTTGTGAGACATGGTGCTTGGCAAAATTGTGACATGATTATGCACATTTATAAAGATTTTTGTCCATAATGTAATATTTATGACTAACTGTTTCAAGACTATGTTTGCTTTTATTGCAGCTTGAAAATTGTACGGATCTTACAGTTCTTTGTCAGTTTCCTAAAAGCCAAAATGTGGTTCTTTCTCAGGGGCAATCATCTTCTGTTTTATTGAGGTAATTTTCTCATAAATTGATTCTGCTGCATGTGTTTGAACATGAAGACCTCTTTCATAATTTTTTGGGTTTCTATTTGATCATATGATTTACGTGAGAACCATTGGCCCATATCTCCAGCCATAGTGCCAAACTTTTGGAAAACAAGCGTTAAGCTTGCTTAAATGTGATAACATGTAACATAGAATTATCCAACGGCCTTCTTTGGATGAAATTTAATGACCATTCAGGCAATATTACATTGTTGTCGTCCTTATTTGTAATCTTACTATTTTTTGGGTGGATATTTTCCATCTAGACATTTACATAACCCATTGACATCCGATTAAAGGATGAAAGACATGATGAATCAGTATGTAGAACTTCTATATCCTTAACATGGTATGAAGTTGGGGGAAAAGGGTATAAGAATAAAGATGTCGAGGGAGAGATCAAGAGAAGGGGTTAGATGAAATTATGGTAGACTGATATATAGCGAATATTTCAATTATTTTTGTGGATGTTTTATTTCTACATAGCAAGGCCTTTATTAGCCTCCCAAGCTAGTAACAAGATAAAGTAGTAAAGAAAGGGGAAAATAAAAGAAAGGCATAAAGACATTACTACATTGATCAGTACAACAACAAGCCTTACATTGATCAGTACAACAACAAAAACAACAACGATAACAAACCTTATATTGATCAGCAAAAAAAGAAATTTATATCAAAACGAATAAAAAATATTGAGTGCTAATTGTATTTAGGAAATTTTTATAAATACGGTGCACACTTATCTACCCTGTGATCTAATTCTCATGCAGAATTTGTGTAGCTGAAGATTCCATGTGAATTTGGTGTCTTGTAAACCATGTTTCAATATTTCTTTTTTTTTTTCCTTTAGGGTGTGAAAAACCTTCGTTTGGAAAATCAATATTATTATAATGATCCATATTATGCCCGTTTTTTGTGTTAATGATTCTTTCTATTTACTAAATTAAGCGAAAGAAGTTATAAGGAACAATAAAAGCAATATAATCTTAGGAAAGAGACAAGCAATAGAGTTGGCAATATTGATATTTTGACCTACCTATATGGGTTGAGGCAATACATGATAGACTCAGTCAAAGTCGACGTTAATGACAATTGTTAAATTTAGAATTGCACAAAATTAATCAAATGCCCCAATACCAATTGAAATCATCGATCATCACTTGGTTCACGAAATAAACTTTGCCAATACATATGGGGCATCAAAATTACTAAGGACCCCGTGAACAATTCAATCAAATGTGATGAAAATGGTAAGTGATGGACGTAAAGCCATGTAAAAATTGCTTAACCATCGCTCTTTTCTTAAAACGGATCATGTTAATGCTTCTGGGAAGCTTAAAATTCCCAAAAAAAGACCTCCCGTGCCCCCAGTTGTCACCCGACAAAGGTGAAGAACAACAAATGCATCGACTTGTTCACAAAACGGATGCGTCAATACTTCCGAAATATCAAAATTACCTAGCAAAAAACCCATATAGGTCCATCTATCGCACAAGAAGTGAAATTAAAAGTTTACCCGCGTGCGAGACGACGACGCATAACTCAAGATGGGCGAACGACATACTTTGTAGGAATCAATAAAAGATAAAAATAACTAAATTAAAATTAGAATTAAAATAAATAATTATAATTGCGTAATCATATATATATATATATATATATATATATATATTATAAACAATAAATCAATTAATTTGAGCTCAAATCTTCCAAGTGATGTAGAACGTACATGCAATGATGATTAGACTATGGAATTTGCATGCTTAATTTTAGAAACCACAACAATGATATCTTTATATTGATTTTAAACGACAAAAGAAAACACAAAGAGCAGTAAGACAAGCTTAGGCTAAATTACATGAATAGAAATTAAGATTGCAATAATCAATTTAATCTGACATTGCACATATGAATGGTTTCAACAATAAATCCCTAGACTAACAATGAGATTAGTACGATGAAGGATCCCTCACACAACTCTATAATTTACTAGGCTTTAGTGGAAGAGCATTAACATGATCTTCATGAATCCAGAAATAACCACAATTGAGCACTAGACTAGGAAGGAATAAGAGTTGGTGGATGAGTTTTACCCAATGGGAAGATAACACGAACCTCCTGATTGCTGCTGGATAGCAACCCGCCCTTTTCTGATTGGTTGGACAGCACTATCCTTTGCTGAAAGGTCCTGAATAGCAAGCCAAAATCTCTGGACAGCACTCCAAGGAAGTCTGAGAAGCAGGTTTTGAGTCTTAGGAGTCTTGAACAGCTACTCGTGAGATCTAGACAGCACCCAAGGAAGTCTGGACAGCAGGTTTGGGGTATTAGGAGTCTTGGACAGCAACTTGAAAGGCTGGAGATCCCTGGACTGTGTGCAGGATTCATCCAGAAATTCAAGACAGCAAATAGACTCTGTCCGGAAATCTGGACAGCCGGTTGGGGGAGATGAAATACAGCGGTTTCCTCCTCCTGGGTTCACGGGAGCATGAAGGGGAAGGTGGGAAACTGTGTGGACAGCAATGGAGGAGGGCTGGAGTTAATTCCCTTTGATTTAGGCCTATGTTTGGAAAGAAAATTAATTGGGGAGGAGGGGCATGGGGCCGGCCAAAAGAGGGGGGGGGGGGGGGGAATTGTGTCTAGGTTCAATGTACGTGGTCCCCATGCAATCAATGTAATTAGGTGAGTAAATCTGAGTTTAAATTCAGATTTGAGGAGATTGGGGTTTCCTAAAACAAAGGTTTCAAATAAGAAAGTATTTGAAATTCAAATCTAAGATTGATCTCAATTAAAATACTTTCCAAATTTAAGCGGAGCTATTTTAGGAAAGTAATTAATGATTGATTTGAATTTTGAAATTCAAAATCCATGGGTTATGGGAGGAGGGGCCGGTAGCTAATGGGATCTAGAGGGGCGGTGGTGAGGGGTGGCTGATTTGTGGGGGCTGGTGGGTGTGGTGGGGCAATGAGGGGAGGTGGTTATGGGGTGGCCGACGGCTATAGGGTGGAGGTAAAGAAGAGAAAGAAAGCAAAGAAGAGATAGGGAAGGAAAGAACCACGAACCGGGGACGCTTCCACCGATTGATGGGTATTGTGTTTGGCCTCTCCTAGGCTCTCTCCTCTCATGAACTCACAAAGAGATCAAAGCACAACTAGAACTCATAAAGAGATCTTGAACAAAGCTGAATTTCATTTCAATAATAATCATCATCCCCTCACAAAGGAGGAGGGGAGGGCTTTAAATAGCCCAAAACAAAGTGGCAATCAAAAGTACTAAAATGCCCCTTGGGCTTACATATGTCTAAATCCTTAAGTAATGGCAAAATTCGAAAAGACAATAAATATTAAAAAAAATCTAATACATCAAATACTAAAATAAACATAAAAACACAACTAGAGTGGATGTCCTCATCACCAAGCCTCGTATATATTAAAACTCTAAAATCCTGCTAACCTGCTATGAATTACGTCATTGAAATCGTGTTGTCCATCCCATAGAATTTTTTTTAATAATCTTGCTAATCCTTTGTCACGTATGACAAGAACAACACCAAGCCTTTATCCTACTACATGGGGTTAGTGATGTGAAACAATCAACGGAATTGCAGGATTTAATAAGAAACTTGTCTTGGCAATGAAGTTATAGAATTAATGTTTCACTAAGTTAAGACTTTCAGTTTTCGTGGTTATTGATTTGCTTTAGGCATGCGGTTACATGTTAGAATGATAGAACAATTCAAAATAATAACAAGACAAATAGTAAATCAAACGTGTGGGTAACAATAATCCGACGCTTAACAAAGAGAACTTTCACCTTAGAGTCCTTCACTCTTGCTCTTGCAGTTGGGGTTTAGCGGAGAAGGGGTAGAAGTAACCCTAGAGATGCTACCACAAGACAAGTGACGCATCGGATCTTGTTCGCTGGAGAGGTAGCCGGAGTTGGAGCTGACGGTGGATGACCGATGAGTTGCCATGAACCGAAAGGTTATTGCTCGTCAATGACTTCCGCCAAAGTGAAGAGGATACGGTCGACGTATTCCTCGACGGTGAAGTCAAATCCAAAACCGGGATCAAAGAAAGGAGAGTGTAGGATGTCTAGTTGGCCTTGCTCGTCGTACACGAACCCATGGTCGACATCAGGATCGGCCATCCATGAGCATGGGGGTATCCTTGTGGTGTGCTTTGGGGGAGGCCACCGGTTGGAAGGGAGGCTGAGGAGCGGCAGAAGGTGAGGGTGGCGGGTGGAGAGGAGAAGAGAAGGCAAGGGTTAGGTAGGGCTAGGGGCTGAGGATGGAGAATGGTTTTAGGAAGAATTTGAAATTAATTTCAGAATTTTCCTAAGAGGGAAAGGATGAAATAATTTGAATTTCAAATTATTTCCAAAGGGGTTTGGGGCCGACGGTTTAGGAGGAGATGAGGGAGGATTTAATGGGAGTTTAGGATTTAAATTGGAGAGAGGAAAGCTTAGGGAGGGGGTCGGACATATAGAGAGAGGGAGAGAGGTTAGTGTATTAAGTATGTGGGCCCCTTTGGAATAAATAATGATTTAAAATCAAATCTGATTTTAATTTCAGATTTATTTTAAATATGGAGGTTTCCAAATTTAAGTTTAATATTAGGTAAGTATTTGAATTCCAATATTTAATTGAAATCCAATTAGGAACCTTTCCTAATTAACTAGAATTATTTTAGGAAGGTAATTAATGGCCAAATGAAATTTAAATTTCAGGTTTGAGGCAAAGGGGGGCTGGCGGTTTGGATTGATATCAAGAGAAATTGTAAGCTTCTTGTTGACTTTAAACAAAGATTTAAAACCGTAGAGGTTGGTGACTCAGTGATGGTGCAGATTCGTCCGGAATGATTCCCACAAGGAACTGTTAATAAGTTACAAGCTGAAAGTGTGGGGCCATTCAAAATTATCAAGAGAATCAAGGACAATGCATACGGGGTGGATCTGCTTGCAGAATTCAACATTAATCCCTCTTTTAACATAAAAGATCTGGTTGCCTATGAGAATCTGGAGTGTAACCTGCCAAATCCACTATAATTTGAACCTTGTGTGACCCCACATTGTGACAACCCAAGCTTACCTCCATTCCCAAATGTTTCTAAAATACCTATAGCGGAGAAAGTTGGCATGATTTTAAATGATGATATTATTTCTGCAAAAGAGATGGTCAAAGAAGGTATTTGATTAGGTGGAGAGGCAAGCCCGAGTCAGAGGACACCTGGTTAGAGTGCGAGGAGTTTCAGGAGATCGACCCAGATGCACAGGAGTTCTCAAGACACCCACTCGACGGAGTTGAGTTTTCTCCCACCCGGGGAGAATGATGAGGACATCAGAGATCTACGGCTACGATTGTGCCTATTTAGTTTGATCTATTTTTATGTATTTGATTTATTATTGCTCTTTTTCCTTTTCTACCCTCACTTGAGGGCTTTGTCTTATGTATGCCCTAGGGGCAATAGTGTCTTTGTTATTTTCCTTCATGTATTTGGCTATTTAAAGCCACCCTCTTCCTTTGGAGAGGTTAATGAATAAATTATAAGAAATATTTTGCACATGTGTTCTTTGGAGAGTTGTGAGAGTTCTTGGAGAGAACTTTGGAGGAATCCCTAGGAGAGGGAAAGCGGATCACCCACCAACCTTGGAGACGGTCGGATTCATGGTTATTTTAGCTCTTAATCTTTCTCCCTACTTCTCCTCCCCACACCTTTCGGCCCATCCCCAAAATCCCCACCCGCCGGCCACCTTCATCCCCCACACCACCACCACCACCTTTGCCCCACCCCAACCCACCTACGGCTCACCTCCACCACCGACCCACCTCTTGGCTCTTCCCCCACCGCCCCCTACCATCAACACCTTCCTAATTCAGTTTTTATATTTTAGGTAATTGCATTAAGTTCAAAATTCAAATCTATTTGAGTTTGGACTTATTACCTAAATTATAAATCTCATTTTAGGAAACTTACTAAATCCTATCCAATTTGAATTTTAAATTAAATTGGGATGAAATCTTTCTTTCCAAATTTAATTTAACAATTAAAGAAACATTGATTGCTCTCCTTAAACCCCTCCCTCCCTCATTATTGCCGCCGGCCCCCCCACCTATCCACACCGCCTCTCTCTCTCTAACCCCCCCCCCCCCAATGACCCTCAATTTGAATTTCAAATTCAAAGTATCCCATTAGTAGCTTTCCTAAAATAATCTGATGGCATTTAGGAAAGACCCTTGATTTGATTTCAATTAACTTTTGAAATTCAAATACTTTCTTATTTGACAAATTTAATTTAGGTAAGTTTCTATATTTAAGTTTAATTTAAATTTAATTGAACTTGAGTATTAACTTATTCCTAAATCAAATTGTCTCTCTAAGAAAACCCCTTACTTCTTTCCAAAAACCAGCCCTCTCACCTTGGAAATAATTCCTAACCTAGCTTTCCTCTACCCGCCCCTATCCCCCATTAATTCTGCTAAGTCCTCTCCCAAAATCCCTCCTAATTCCTATCCCATTGGAGGTTCCCTGCCCTCACAACCTGCTGCCAGAAAATTCCTGCATCTAAAATTTCCTCAACTAGAAGCTCCATATCTGCTGTCCAAAGAGGAGCAACCTGCTGTCAGAAAATTCCTGCATCTAAATTTTGGGATTTCATCAACTAGAAGCTTCATCTTTGCTGTCCAAAGAAGGGCAACCTGTTGTCCATCAAGTCCCGCCAACTCTCTATATCATACCACCCTCTCTTCTCTCAAGAAAATCGGCAAGGGATCACAAGGAGGCATCCTCATCCCCTCTCAGCAACGTTCAGTGGATCTTCACCTCCGGATCGCAATAAGGGTGAAGTCTTCCCTTCTCTCTTACCTTCTTCATTGATCCTTGCTTGTGGCTTTATTTGATTCATGCAAAATCTTGCCAAACACCGCTAAAAGCTTAGTGCTTAGTAGGAAGAGTGTAAAAGATTTTTCATAGTACTACTCTTATTGTTGGATTAGGGATTTCTAGTTGAAACTCATCACGCATGCAACGTTACGAATAATTGGTTGTTTTGTGGCTTTTACTTTACGCAAGTAGCTTGGCCTAAGCTACCGCTCTTTGTGTTTCAAGTCATTGTTTGAATCAATATCAAGTTCTAATAAAGTTGTTCTTAATCATTAAACGTGCAATCTTTATATTTAAATCGTAATTTCATACATGTCCTGCATCACCCTCCTTTCACCTTTTGCCATCTCCTTCTCTTCTGATTTAGCTAATTGTGACTCTTAACTTGCCGGTTAGTATTATTTGTGGCACATCACCCACAACTCCAAATTTTGCAACAACCTTCGTAACTCTTATCTTTGACGGACCCTAAATCGATGATCTATACTTCCACCTCCAAAATCATCAGAAGCCTTGCTGATTACAAGCTTGTCCGCTCGACCTTGGCCAAACTCTCTCGTTCTTTCTGTAATTCTACCTTTCTCTCTGGCTCTTTCTTTCTCTAATTTTATCTTTCTCTCTCACTCTTTCTCACACACACTCTCATTAGATCTCTCATTTTCTCATTCTCTCAACCTCACACTCTTTTTCATCAACTTTTTTTTTCTCTCTCTCTCTACTCCACACTCATCTCTCTCCCTCTCTTTCTCTCTACCTCACACTCTCTCTTTCATTGTGTCTCTCCATTTCATTAACAAAAAAGTAAAAATAAAGAAAAAGTAAAGAAAAGAAAGTTAAAGAGAGGAGAAAATGTGTGATTCATCGTCTCGCAAACTTTTCAACATCACCTCAAACGGGCAAGGTATAACATGATTTCAAAATTAAGTACCTGTGTGCGTTGTTCCAATGTTGTGTGAATGCACTAAAAAGCATATAAATACACTAAAAAATGTGTTAGCAGACAGTCTAAACACATTGAAAAGTGTGCAAGTGTAATGTGCAAATACTTCAAAAATATAAAAATGCATGCACGATATATCAAATCATTGAAATCAACTCATTCACATGTTTTTCGACAAATACACACAAGTCTAAAATTTCATGCACGAGAATTTTGCGCATGTTAAAATAAAAATGAATTTAAAATTTGCTTTTCTCAAGAAGCGTGTAAGTGTAGTGCAATTATATTAAGACATCTAAGTATACTTTGCAAATGCATTAAAAAGTGTGCAAATCCATCATGTACGCGCATTGAAATGCGCAAAAGTATATAGTGAATCATGCTGTGCAAAAGCATTGAAATTATCTTTTTGAAAGTATCTGATCTTATGTACTTTTTTCTCTTGCAATTCTTGGTGATTTTTCTTGAGGTATTAATATAATTTTTGTTATAATATTTTCCTTCAAAAAAAAAAGTGGGAGAAAGGTCTAAAAATTTGAAGTTATCTTTTGTGTTTCAATATTTTATATTTTGAGATTCAAATGAGCTTTAAAGCATTCAAAATGCTTGTGTCGAAGGAACATTGGCGGTGGATGCCTTCAAATTATACCTTTTTCCAATATCCACGAGATGCTGAGCTAATCCATACCTTTTCAAGTGGAAAAGTAACATCCATTTCAAGCAAAAAATTTACCATAAAAGGCTTCAAAAGAATAACATTAGCAATATCCCATTGCATAGGCTTAACAAATATACCCAATGAGTATAAAGTAGATTTGTTGAAATAGTGTAAAGGATGTTGAGGAAAAGCCACCTATAGATGGGGGATAGGTAGTTTCGTAGAAGCATCAAAATGGGGACGACCCCTTAAGCATACACATAAAAAATCCATTAACATAGTAGGTTTGTTGAGAGAGTTTGATGTAATATGCTTCTGAGGATAGCCTTATAATAATATGATAATGATTAATTAGCCCAATTGAATAATCAACAACTGTAAAATTGACAATAAATTGAAAATTATATCCCTATTGGGCTGACATAAGGAGAATTAGCTAGTGTAGACAAAAATGTCATCTAACAAGCTCATAGATATCATTGTATAAGAAAATAAGTGCATATTTGTCTTGAAATGATGATGGTTGTTTGTATTGATGTGAAATTGAGTCTTGATGAAAATAAATCAGGAAATAGATGGAATGAGAGGGATGCAATTTCGAACTTGACAACCTACCAACAAAATTTGTGAAGGTGTAATAAGAGTAGGAGGAGGATCCTTCGAGATAGTAGGAGCTAGAACAGGAGGCGATTTTGTAGGCTGAACTGAGGGAGACATCGAAATCCTATGAACAATCAAAGAGAAAGATGATTAAGAAAGAAATGAGATCGATAAGAGGGAAATCAGACGATAATTGCTCGAGAGAGGCGATGATATGAGTTGCAAAGATTTTGAGCGATGCAATTGAAAGCTGAATGGAGGGGAGAGGATCAGTCACTAAATGGAAAAGGCTGTAGGGGCCACCAGCCATTAGGAGGTGAATGGAAGCCCACATGCAACTTGGCAGAATAGTGCTGAATGAAAACAAGTTCTAGAGCCAATCTCTCCAGGTACACAACAATAATGATGGATATGAGATTTAAAATCCTGTTTGCTAGATGATGTCTGAATAAATAAAAATATATATCATTATTACCCTTTTTTAATCACGCTTCAAGCATGGTGGTCCAAATGAGTGATTTTTCTACTCTAATGGATCATTGTGTATTATGCGAGCTTTATTTTGTCTTATAATTTTATTTATCCTCTTAAAGTTCTTGGTAATTGCCTAGGTTGTACTCATTATCTTTTAATTATAAAATTGCATCTAAAAAAAATCACCCAAAACTCTGATAGTAAAGTTTGATGAAGGAGAAACTCTAGGATGGGTTTTAATGTAATCCTTATTACATATCTTAAGGATGATGACCAAACTACAAGGCCCAAATGGAAAAAAATGCTTACTTTTTTAGAAGTTATGAGCGTACATTAAAATTATATCGTGAAAGATGAAAACGCAGACTGAAAGACATCAAACAATCTTTCTACATGAAGCGTCTTGATGTAAATATGAGAATCTTTATTGTTTGGAAATGCAAATCATGTGTATTGATATTATTTTAGCCATCTCTATAGATTAGTTTTTTTTTCGAAGTTTATTTTGCTGTAATCATGCCTATGAAGTCTGTGCTATGTGGATGAGATGTGTTTTCTAGTTTTTTAATTACCTTGTTAAGTTTGGCCTATTACAAGTTGTTTCAATTTAACTAGCATCAAGTACCGTTTAGATTCTAACCTACCGTTTATTCTTTTAAGCTACAACCATGTTTTGCTTTCAGCTACTGATTGGCTCATCCTAATATAACTTGGATTGTACGTTGGCATTCTCATGCTTGCTTATTTTTTACTACAATTTTTACTCCCGAGTCAAGCCATCTGAGGCTTGCGGTTTGTTCAGGTGTTTCGTGTGCTTTGTTTACTGCTTTTTGTTTATTGTGTTTTTTCCTTACATATACTGCGATCAAGCCTCTCTATGGATTTTGTAGCTGAAATTTAAAAGCAAATGCTTGCGGTTTGGCTATAGAAAGATTGTTTCTACTGTTTTAATGATTGGATGAATTAAACTTGCAGTTTTAGGCCAGATTTTGGAGGATTCTGAGAAGTTATTATTTATGAGTCTTTTTGATTATAAATAAGAGTTCCCTGGGCTTGTAGTCAATGATTAAATAAATTTTTTTCTCAAAATACTTATGTGTATTTTTGAATGTGCATTTTTAGAACATTTTGCAAGTCTCAATGACAACTTTTGAGGGATGTTTCTTGTACCAGCATTCGGCCCAAAACTTTAATTAGTTTCTTTTATCCTTATTCTGTCATTTAACATGTTTTATGATTGGTTTGCATGAATACTTGAGATTTGGTCAAGTTTGTTACTAGCCAGTTTTCCTCTTTTAGTGTGTATGTTCTTACTTATGAAAATTTATATTTTTCTCATTTCTTGTAAATTTTAGATTTTTGGCAACATTTATATTATTCTTTGGAGTGAATTAAGTGTTTTCTAGTTTTGAATCAAAAGAAACTAACCTTTGCTTAAATTTAAAGTCGTAAACCATGAATTATGATCTTTTTGCATGTTTTGCCCATATTATTTCTAGGGTTGCGTTTGTGAACCCTAGACACTCAAATCCTTTTCCTTTATTACTTGCATTTCTTTTTTTTTTTTACTGATACATTTGATTCCATTAACATCTCATTACCACACGCAACATACATATTCTCACACTGTTGATAAGTTCTATGTATATATATGCATGTGTATGTGTGTGTGAGGAGAGCGAAAAAAAAAAGAGAGGGGCTTTTGAAAAAAAAAGAGAGGAAGGAGAGGGAAATGAAAGGTTTCAAAAAAAAAAGAGATGAAATGATTAATAAAAAAGTGAAAAAAGAATATGTGAAAGAGAAGGGGGATTTGTAAGTTTTGTGCATTTCCGATCACCGCCACCGGTCCTTGC
The DNA here is from genome assembly GCA_019925795.1 of Dendrobium chrysotoxum. Taxonomy (NCBI): domain Eukaryota; kingdom Viridiplantae; phylum Streptophyta; class Magnoliopsida; order Asparagales; family Orchidaceae; genus Dendrobium; species Dendrobium chrysotoxum. The sequence goes on from CM034308.1 coordinate 11,206,014, forward strand.
TAAGGTATAACCTCCTCAACTCAAAATCCTGCATTCGACGTTTGTGTCGAGCTGGAAAACCGCCCATACACGCTTTTCTCTAGCATGGTGGGAAAGGAACCCGGTGCGACACCTACGGCGAGGCAGGTAGGCCTTATACACGCTCTTGTAGCATGGTAGGGACAATCTTAAGTACCCGTACGCGGCTTTGTACCTACGGGTAAAGCAAATTGCATTTTTCTTGAAACAGGTGCCCGAGGACCCATACACGCCTTTCTCTAGCGTGGTGGGATTGAAGACTTTTTCGGCCGCGGTGTCCAAGGACACCTACCGTACACGCTTTTCTATAGCGTGGCGGGAGGCTCAGTTTCTCATAGTTTCCCCTAAACGGGGGAGACGCTGGGAGACTGCCAAAATTTTGACTGAAAATGCAGGGGACTTGGATTGAATTGAACTAGAACTTAAATGAACCACAAATTGCATTTTTCTTGAAGTTCATAATTTGTATTTCAAAATATTGCCTAAATTACGATTGGCGGCTAAGATCTTGATTTTAACTGATCATCCTATACGAACTGTATTGCACAGTGTGATTTGTTCAAATAACTTTAATTATCCCAATTAGCCGTTTTAATGATTTTCTGAATAGCTGATCATACAGTAATATGGACCGTACAGTTCGATTAGTTCAGAAAACTACACTTTTGATTTTTCTCACTATCTTACTACCCTCAGTGTGTGTGTGCACGGTCACCAGGCTAGCATACACCCTTACAGGATTTGATTCAAGAAATAAAAGAATAAATAAATAAAAATTACAGCCTCTTTCAGCATATCCTATTCTATCCAATCTTGAGCCCTGAATCTTCATTGAATGGTGCATTATGTACCTGAAATGTTAGTACACAAAAAAAATTAATATGCACTACAAACAGTAGGAGACATAAAGATGCAATCGGTAACGTTTATTATTATCAAAAATATAAACTCGGCAGCCTGAGTTACAACAATCTCTCACTTTTTTCGTTTCACATGTACGATTATGTTGCGTCCCCAGTCAGTACCATAAAGGGGGTAAACTCCTATATTTGCATGCACATACCTTTTTCCTTTTTACATTTTTCATTTTAATATTCATTTAGTTTATTTCATTTTTTCCATCAAATGTCATATGAAATGTCACATAAATTTATAAAGACAATTTTCTTGTATATATATATTATATATTATGAACTTCAGTTATTTAATCATTCTCAAATTTGTTGCATATTATATATTTAATTATAACAAGTACATGAGCATGATTATAATGTTTAGCAATAAAATAAAAAAAATGAATTTCTTATAACTAATATAATCATCCACTTTATTTTTTTCGGATTGGTTCATTTATACATTAAACATTCAGACAACATATATGCTACAATATATAATAATTGCAATAAAAATAAAAGGAAATTGTAATTGCTATAAAACAATCGTAAGTACCTACTTTGATTAGTTTTTTGTGTATAGATTTTTTTAATCCTTGATCTTTAAAATGGCCTTCCTTAATGCAACCTAAAGTCACGTACACAATTATATGAATATATACAGTTACCTTAAAACTATATTTTTCATTAAATTTGAATAAATTTTGCATCAACATTTAAGTATCTCTTACCTATTTGTTTCCTAGAACTCTTATTGGAAATCGATACTTTACCTCAGCTCAACGGTCAATTCATTCACTCAATTGATCTTCTTTTTCGTCAAATCAAAGATTTCACCAGCTATATTAATCCCAAAATCTCAATTCATTAAACAAAATATTAAATTCATTTTTTTTAAAATAAAATAAAATAACTTACCTTTCTCCAAATAATAAGTAGTTGAACACTCTTTCTTTTTCTTCTTTGTTGCATTCAACTTCTCTAAATTAAATAAATGAACCTATCTTACACAAGAATTTACATCGATGGATGGTTTATTTCTAAAAATTATTGAACATTAGTTATTCTTATCATCCAAATTTCCTTCTCTTTCCCTAGACTTTCTCCTTCACCTAAGAATAATAAAATAAGTAATAAATTAATTATCTATTTTTAGCAAGAAAGAATATAAGCTTCTTACAAGCACTATATTCTTTTCTTTCTCACCCAATTTCTTTTTTTTTCTTCTCTATCGCTGCCCCCTCTTGTTCAGAGCATTCCTTCGGTTGTATGGTTCACTTGAGTGAGCAAAATGGGCTTATCTCACTTGAGGAGTCACATCCTTTCATTATCAATTCGCTCTCGCCAGCTGCTCCCGCACTCGCATTTGGCTTGCTCACTTCGCCTGTTCAACTCCACAATTTCGCCCGTGCTTTAGTTAGGTCCAGTTCAACTGAACGGGCAAAAGCAGGTTTTTACATCCTGTACTAACTTAGTTGGAGAATCAATTTCAAAGCTTGATTCATCCACACTTCGATCATTGGGAGTTTGATATAGATATTTTTAATGACAACATAATAATGAGTTTTCGATGAATTTAACCTTTTCATAGTACAACCTATGCAAATGTCACTCTATACCCCCACCCCAAATCTCCCTTTTAGTATTGGCTGGCTTGTATCTTGTGAGCTTATATTGAGTCAATGACACGTATTTGATGTTTATTTCATTTTTTATACTTTATATTTCTTCTGCTTGGTTTTCTCAAACTATTCAAGTACCAATCTAATCTCTTACACCTCTTTTATCAATTAATACCTTCTTTTTTTTTCTATTTTAACTACTTTGTAAGGTCTGCAGCGTTGGCTGAGCAGCTCCCATTTAATGAACGCTCTGCATCTGTTACTCTTTCGGATAATGGGGGATTTTCAACTTCACCAATTTCTATTTCTCTTTCAAACGCTTGCTTTTTTGCATGGAGAACACGTATAGTCTCGCCTAAAGGTACACGCTCTGTTATTTCAATCCTTGTTGTAGTTTGTTGTTCTTGATGAATGCCTCATTGCACTTATTCTGAACTATTTACTCATATCTCATTAGTGTTTAAGCTTTGTTCATTATGCACCACACCACTTTGTTTTCTTATGTCGTAGGTATGTTCAAGGGAATCCTTTTATATCCGGTAGAATTCTTTGCTCTATGATATAGTTATGCTATTTTTCATTATATTTTTTATATAGACTTCGAATAATTTAACTAGAAATGCTGGATAAGTAGAAGTTATAATTGGTAAGGTAAAAGACTGATCATAACATGTTCAGAGGAAAACAGCTGAGAAGTAAAATGCAACACAAATTGGGGAATGGCTATACGTTGTTTTATTTAGGGAGGTTAATAGCGTAATTTGAGTTTGATGGTATGTTATCATCATCCTTCGTCTTATTCCATCTTATTTGTGTTATCTTTGTGAATTTTGTAATATCTATTTTTAATTCTCTCACAAAAAGGAGAAGATTAGAGTTTAAAAGGGCTACCATGATTAAATATGCATAAGATAATAGCCTTCACTGTCACACATTGGGTCCGGAAGGCGCTACACCTTGACAACACAAGACGCAATAAAGGGATAGAAATACATGTTTTATACTTATAAAAAGAAAAGTGCATATACAAAATTACAAATAATATAACATAATATATTAGAATAAATAATGAAAGAGAAATTGAATTGTCATTTCATTAGTATGAATTTAAATAATAGAACGCCAACACAATAGAATTATTACCGTTAAAAGAAATATAAAAGAAATAATAACAGGAAGGAAACTATCCAAATCTCAAAAGCAAAACCATAAATGACCTACTATAAAATATAAAAATACCAAATATATTCTATTGTTGATATATCTGCTCCTGTGATGATGCTCTACCTGTTGATGCATTTTTCGTGTCGTCTCAACTCAAATTGAGTCAAACCGAACCCGATCGGGTTCGATTGAACCCGATCAATTCAAATCAGCCCCGTCAAACCTAAATCTACTCAAATCGGACACAAATTCAATCCAATTAAGCTCAATCAAATCCAAATTAAATCAATTCGAGTTCAATTTCATTAAATTGACTTGATCGAATTAAATCGAACTCTGTCGAACTCAATTTGACTCAAATCAGTGCTGATTCGAGTATAATCTCATCAAATTGACTTGATCGGACCACATCAAGTGGAATGGAGCTCAGTTTCAAACCCAATCAGCCCTATTGATCAAATCTGAGCTCATTTGACTTACCAAATTTGGAAATCAAATCCAAAGGTTGAAATTGAAAGAGCAGTTGGCTGCTGGTCTTTTCCTATTGATTTCTGCAGCTTTAGCAGGGATTGTGTAGCAGGAGATTATATGTCGTGGTAGAAGATCAAATCGAACGGGTGTTCTTCGTTTCAGGTATATAGAGAGCGGGAGAGGGTCTATTTGGTTGTCCCTTCTGCTTCATGTGTCCCCAAGCGAACAAGAGAGAGCAGAGAGAGTGAGGGAGGGGGCTTCTTTGATTTTCTTCTGCTTGCGTGTGTCTAGGCTGAGTGAAAGGGGGGTCCTCTACGTGTGTCCAGCCCGAAACTGGGAGGGAGAGCATCTTGGAGTGACTGTTTTCTTTCTGTTGTGTGGCCCGTCTATCCAGTCGAGTGCGTGAGAGGAGCTTAGCTGGGCCGTCTGCTTGCGACCCGAGATAGAGAGACCGAGCAGCTGGTCTTGCATACGTGCGTCTGAGTTGAACGGAGGAAGGAAACTCCTGTGCGTGCAATCTAGCTGAGCCGTACAGATCTGGGAGCCCCTTTTGCGTGTGCTTGAGGTAGAACCAGTGAAGGAGATAAGGACTTGAACTCCTTGCGTGCAATGGAGAGGATCAAAGTTCAAAGCTGCTATTTTGTGACTGGAGAGCTCCATTTCCTTCAGCTACCTTCTCCTTTTTCTCATTCAATCGAGAGGAAAATTCTTCCGTGCTGCTGTTGTTCCTCCAAACAGAGAACATAAGATTGTTGTGTGGTTGAGCTGCTGTCTACCTCCATTTCCTACACTTTGTTTCCTCTTGTTAGCTGAGTTGGGAGGTTATCAAGCTCAAAAGGTCAACTTTGGCGAGCTCGTGATAGCGCGGGCGATGTCTGGAGCGCTTTGGATAGCTAGTCTCTTCCTCCATCTCGTCTTTTCAAGGCATGAGCATTTCCGGTCACATTGTGACTCGCTCTGGTGAGGTAAAATTCCTCAAACTTAGAAAACATAGGTCTCCAAGCCTTTTGTTTGACGCTCACTTTAGGTCTATAGAAACCTTGCATTTTGCTTTCTTAAGCTCCTAGATGACCCATATGTTCGTTGTCCTCTTAGTCAAATTGTGGAAATCGGATGATTTCTCATGATTTGCTCTGATGTGAGAGCCAAAGAGGGTGGCGGCGAGGCGTTGGATCGTTGGACTTGTGTCCAATGACCCTATCTTGCATGCAATACATTCATGTTGTGTCCAATCCTTCGCTGATGATCAAACCCTAGGCTAGACTTTGTCATTTGGTCACAATTTGAATGATAATGTGTATTGTTTCACACCGTGTAGCATGCACCACTCTTTTAATAAATCACAAGTTATGCTAAGATTAACTTAAAGATATAGGAGGCTTGCATAGCTATGACATTTGTGTTTTTCTCTAAATTTGCTAAATGTTCAAGAATGAGTTCAAATTAATTTGCAAAGCTTGTAAGCAACTGGTGGGGTATTTCATAAACTTTCATGTTTATATTTCAAATCCTATGTCAAGTAAAATTGATTGGATTTATGCTTGATATTTTTCCAAATTTAGAAGATTAATGATGCAGGACTAAATATGATTTAACGAAATGCGATAAGAAATTGCATGTTTTGAATAAAAAGCAAATAACAATTAAGACTGTTAGCCACTAAACGATAATATAAAACTAAAGAGGGGAGGCTACGCTTAGGCCAAATCACATGCTAGGAACTAGAATCACCAAAGTAATTAAGAATTTCAACGAAATGCAAATTAAGTAGTTATTCAATAAAATCCCTAAATTAATAACAAGATTAGAAACAGAGAAGGTCAAAACTCAAATCCTACGTTTACTAAGCATTCCTATGTTTACTAAGCATTGACAGTTAGCTTTGCACGATTCCTTGCGATTGGATCATCACCTGCAAGATTAGTGGAATTAGAAGATAAATGAGTAGGGGAAGAAGTTCACCCTTGTTGAGAACCGGAGATAATGTACCATTGAACGGTGGCAAGCTGTTCTTCGATGGCTTGGGATAGTGTGAAGATGATGCGATCTAAATATTCTTCGACGGAGTTATCGACTTCCGGGTTGACATCAAAGAAGGTTGACCGAAGAATATCGACGTTCCCTTGCTCGTTGTAAACAAATCCGGAGTCAAGATCGGGATCAGCCATTCATGGATTCCGATGGGTGGAAATATCGGCAACGACGATCTTTGCTTCCCTTAAGGACTCCTCTTGAAAGGAGTTCTCTCAAGATTTTAAGTGGAGATAAAGGGAGAGAGGTGGCCGGCCAAAAGGTGGGAGTTGGGGGATTAAAATTGGTTCAGATTTTGGAGAGGGAGGATGGAGGGAAAATAAGAAATTATTTCCTCAATTACCCCTTTTTGATTTGGAAAGGATTTAAGGGGTTTGGAGAGAGGGAGGGGGTTTGAATTCTTTCCAAGGTGAGAAGCCTTAAGTTGGAAAGTATTTAAGTGGGCACCATGAAGGGGGGCCGACGGCATAGAGAGCAAGAAAGGAGGCTTGGGTCAATAAAGCAAGCTTTCTAAACTTAGAATATTAAATTAGGAATGAAAGATTTCACTCCAATTTAATTAAAATTCAAATAGGATGGAATTTGAAAACTTTCCTAAAATAGACTTCGTATTTTAGGAAACCATCCAAATTCAAATAAATTTGAATTGTGAATTAGTGGAGTTACCTAAAATATAAAGATCTAATTAGGAAGGGATTAATTGCAAGTGATGAGGGGGAAAAACCCTAGGGAGGTCGGCGGCTAGTGGTGGATGGCCGCTGGTTTAGTGAGGGGGGATGGCGGTCGGTTGGGGGAGATGTGGAGTTTGGGGTGTTTAGCCAAGAGGGAAAAGGGTGGGGCTTAAGGTGGGCCGGTGGGTTAGGGCTTTAGGGGAAAACCGTGGGTAGCAAGGGGGGGAGGGAGAGAAGGGGAGGAAAGCAAGAAAGAAACTAACCACGAACCCAGACTTTTCTAAGGTTGGTGGGTGATCCAATTCCCTCTCCTTGGGATGGCTCTCCACAACTCTCAAGCTCTCACAAAACACTTGTTTGCAGGAAATTTTGTAATAATCATTCATTAACTTCAAAAGAAATATATGGGGCTTATATATAGCCTCCTACAATGAAATGGAAATAAATGACTATAATGCCCGTAGGGCTTACATATGACAAAATCCTTAAATAAGGGAAAAATGGAAAAAACTACTAAAACAAATACAATAAGCAAAACAAATAACATAAATACATATGAAGACTCAAAAGTAGATAGGCGCGATCGTGGCCGTAGATCGACGGCCACGCCTTTGATAGACTTTCCATGATCTGATGTCCCCATCAATTAAAGTGATGAATAAATTCCCATTTAAATGTACACACACTTAATCTAACTAAGTTGTTTGGTTTGGGTTGCATCACTCAAACTTTGGTTGAATGCATGTTATAGGTCATTTGCCAATATTTTGCATACTCAAGATTTGCAAATTCACAAATATCTTTATTTAATTTGTTAGTACATTTAAAAGCAAAGGTGGAGTATTTTATGGCTTTCAAAGACCTATAGATTATACCCCACCATATTGAAATTATCTAAGTATGATTAGTGCAATTTGCAAGTTGAAAGGTTGAGGGCAATGACAAGTAACTTAAGCACATGATCACATCAAATTGATAAATCACCTACACATGCATGCACTTCTAGGTTCTTAGATCACATCAAATTGATCTTAAACCTTTTAGAAGTTATAGGAATCAATCTCCTCTATCTAAATGAGTCCAAAACACTCAAACAAAAGAATAGGGAGCTCTCTTTCAACCAAATTTAAGTCATCCACCTCATTTGTTGGAGCACAAAACCAACAAATAATCCCCTTGCTTGTTGCTTTCCAAGCTCGCATAGATGTTCCCAAATGACCTCTAAAGAACCCAAATGAGCACTAGCTATTCTTAGGACCAAATCATAAGTTGTCTATCATATTTGTTGATACAAAATCAACAAATGATCATTCCCCTTAGGCATACGACTTCAATCTTAGCCTCTTATAACTCAAATTTGGTAGATAGCCATTCCTCTTTGAAGGCAAAACTCAATGATTCATCCTTGATCTGTAACCTCCAAGTTGCGTATTGCACTCCATTTTTTATTAGCCAAAATTGTAGAAAATCCCCCAATTTTTCTTAGCCTAAAAGCCATACTAAATCCACCCAAACCAATTTATTTGATGAGTCAAAATCAACAAATAATCTCACCCTAAGCCTAGGAATCAAAGTCCTAGTTTCGTCTCATTCACCTAACCCAAGTTAGGTAAATGAACATTTCTCTTTGGACACCCAAAAGTCCAAAGAACTCTTGATTTGTAGTCCAAATCATATCATTCTCTTGTGTTTGCCTTACCCATATTTAGCAAACTAATTCCATCATTGAATACAAAATTCAATGATAAATTTTATGATTTGTAACCCCAAAGTTTCAAATCATCTTCCGCATCTATTAAACCAAAATCAATTGGTGACTCATCTTGCTATCAAACATAGGAATCAAAATCCTAGCTCCTCCCATTTTCTTAGCCCAAATTAAGCAAATGAATCCCTCTCTTTGAATACAAAAATTCAAGGAGACCTCTTGATTTGTAGCCTCAAAGCTACAAGTCTTCTCTCACTTCTATGGGCTCCAAAAGCCTTAGAAGAATTCCAACCTTAGCCCAAAAGCTATAGGCCTCATCTCATCTCCTCCAACCTCAAAGTTGTAGGAGATTTTCCTCTCTTTAGTTTCAAAGCTAAAGAGAATTTCCTTCACTTCAACCTTAACGAAATTTCTCCTCCTACCTTTAGCTCCAAAGCTTCAGGTATTTCATCACCTTCATTCATTTGATCCTTAGTTAAGAGGATGACCCCTCTACGTAGACCCAAAATCTAAGTAATCTTTTCACTTAACAAAACAAGTGTTTCCTTCTCTTATGACATTTAAAACACAACATTTAAATGTCCTTTAGGAGCCCCTATCTGTTGAAGTTCACCTTACCTATTAGATGAATTTCACAAAGTCCTAAGCTAAACTCTTAGGCATATCTATCTTACCCTATTAGGCTCTCTTATCCAAACACTAAGAGAACCTCAAAATTCCTAAAAATCACTTAGGTTTCTTTTGATTCAATGATTAATTATTCCACCTCAAAAGATAGAAAGCCTACGTCATTAGATCTTATGATTCTATAAGTAGCAAGTTTGCATTAAAGCAAATAAAATTATTTTATGAGTTGTTCATTACCCTTCTAAATGTGAAACAGATAAAAATTAAATAAAACTTTTAAGTCGCAAATAATTTAAAGTGAAATCACCCATAGATTAAAAGTTAAACATCTCTATTCCTCAACAAAATAAGACACCACTTGTAGTGTAACATACCAAACCGTCAACACACACTTAGGTGCCCAGGCCCTAGGTATGCTAGGATCAGGATTTTTTTTCTGCGCATGTGATTAATGTTGTGGTGTGATGCCTATTGGATTGTCTATGTTGTGGGCACTTGCCCTTAAATGGATATGATAGAGATATACTTGCTTTTTCTGCAGGTGGCCGTATCCAAGAGAGGGTTAAAATAAGTCATGATTATTTAACACTCTTTGCTTGCAGGCGCTGCTCTTTTTCAAAATGTATTGGATAGACTTAGGAAGTATGTTTAAGCCTATAGGATATAGTTATAAGAGAGATGAATTAAAAGGATGAACCCTCCTAAGTGAAGCCCTCGATGCATCTAGAAGCCAAAGCTTGAAGACCCCACATGCTGAGTCTGTAAAAATTTGATTGGATTATTTAATAGTAGTCAACTCAGTTGATAATCATAATTGTAATAATTGGACTCCATACTTTACTTTCATGTTGGTTGATTTTTATAGACATATACATACTTTGATTGTTTACTGAGTGCACATTAAAAATGCATGCTTTTTTCTAAGTTTATTCATTTGCTTTTACTTGGAGGTGGCTTGGACTTTGTTATGCAGTAGGCTCTTAGGATAAAACTAATTTTTCTACCAATTAACATGTAAACAATCTAAAATTAATCATAAGATAATCAATTTTCTAAATAAAAAAGAAAATTGCATGGATCACTCTAATGAGCCAGGTTTTCAAAAATAAAATGATCATACTTGACCAGTATGTCACATGTAGAAAGCTCTAACTCAAGGATTAGATAACAAAATCTACATTCTATGAGTTAGCATATGCATACCCACATGGTCAGACATCTTGATCTAAAAGACAAGTTTTAAGTCCTATTTTTTAAATCAAAACAACTTTTCCTACTATTCATACGCATTGAGACTAGACTACATGATTTTAAAAGCGGTTAGATGGGTTTAGTTAGTGGCCCTTTCCAGGCAAGGTTATAAATCTAGAAGTCGGGCTGACTTATGCCTCATGGGAGGTGTAGGTTTGTAAGTTCCTTGCACTCCGTTAGACTTAGGTTCGAGGCACCATCCCTTAGTAGTTCTCATCTTAGCTCTAGGATCTAAGGTTGTTATTGACTCTAGTCACTTCATAAGTCCTCACATTCCGGGCATTTTCTTCAACATGTGTTGTTGGAATATAATTCCCAACATTCTAAATCAAATCGGTTAATTTGAACAAAAATCTAATTTTAAAATGTAAAGACTAGAATACATTGTTTGATTATCTTTGAGTTTTCTCATAATCAAGTATTCTTACATTTTCTTTCCTTTGATTTCCGTTACAAAAATCTAATTTAAAGTTAATCATATATCTCTTGAAATTCCCAAAGATCAAATCTTTGAACAAGAATTTCTCAAATTTAAAAATTAAAATCTTAGCTAATATTTTGATGACTTTAAAAAAAAAGAAACCACTAGTTTAATCAAAAGTATTCTCAAGTAACAAATACTTGAGATGTAATTAATGATAGTGGCTTACCCCTATGGGGCATCTATACCCCATAATAAAATACTCAATTCAACTAAATATTGAATAGGGAAAAATCTCTTTAAAATTAAAATTATGAGTTTTTTATTGAGTCCATTGCGAAATAATATTTTTGTCCTTTAGGATAATATGTTATTTTCTATGTCGTGTTCGATTAGAAAATATCCCAATCCATCGAGGATGACAAAATTTCTCCAAAGCCATCCAATACCCCGGCAGAACCTGAAATGAAAAAAAGTCACCAATGAGTGAGTTTGATAAATCACCATAACAAGTAACTCCTATCTATTAAAGTATAAAATGAAAATAATGAGGCATGCAATATGACCAAATCAATAGGTAGTAGTAAAAATCAATAATCAATGTATTAATGCAACAATATCACGTGTCATGGTTCCTACAATAAATCTAATATGCTATTATTGCAAATGCGCATATCAACCTATAACTAATGTAATATCAATTAGAATTATGCTCATACAATCATGCTAGATATCATCATACCCCTCTATATGATCTATCTGTCATTCATTACTCAGCTCATGTCTAATTATATATCTATACATGTATATGTGTAGAACTATGGCTAGATTTGTTAAACACCCTGCACCGAGAAGGTAAACATCAACCAAAGAAATCCATTGATTTCTTGTTGAGTCGTTACTCTGGGGGCCTGTCTGTTTGGCCAGCCAATATTCAATAGGGTTTATCGACCTGCACACAATTGCACACATGCATATAATTTTCATATTTTTAATAAGGAAGTATCCATATGTATTATTCAACCAATATAACAAGTTAGGAGTTTCGTGACCAATATGTAGAAAATTTATCAATTGCATTTAACAGAACTAACGTGCATGAGTTAAATTCTCTACCACATAAATTAAATTAAATGAACAAGAGTTTGTGTAACAATAAATATCATCATGAACAATAAATAAGATCGAAATATCTCATTCACCTATGTTGAATTTCCTCCTTTAAGAAAAAATGTCTTTTGATCTTCGTCCTTAATATGCTTCATTTGAACTAAATCCTTATTTGTTTTAGCTTTTATCTCGACTATCTTTTGCTTTCCTTAGTATCTATTCTATTATATAAATCACTAAAACTTAAATTCTTTACATCGTATATTGCTTTTTTAAACTCCTTAGATGCCCCACTATATCTTCCTCAATTTTTCAAACTTTTATATTGTTGACTAAAAAAAAAGAGAGGCAAAAATCGAAACTGACTGAACAGATGCAATGTTTCACGAAATCTCCTCCAACGCATCTTTCCAATGATTTCTCTGGCCCCACTTCGCCAAGAGACAATGCTTCACTCCTGCAACTCCTCTTCGACATCTCAATTGATAAAAAGGATAAAAAATTGAACAGAAGACTTATACATTCACGTTCTTTGTTGGAATCTACTCTCACTTTCCTGTTCTTAGACGGTCTGAAGTTGGTCGCCTTACGTTCGTATACCTGCTCCCACCTCCAATCCATCTACGCTGATCAGCCCCCTTGTTGGAATTTGATCCCAATTGAACAAAGTTAAGCAATAGGGCTAAGTGATGCGGCCCGTTGTTTCGAGCATGTGACAAGAGCCCCTTTGCGATTCCAATCTTCTACCGCGATCAGAGCCCCACTTCTAATGCTTCTGTAGTCAGAAGCCGTGATCAAAAGCCCGCTCATGTTACACTTTGTCCGACTGGAACCAGCGCTCACGCTGTTCCTGCCTTCGCTCCGATCCCACGACCTAATCTGTCGGTCAGCACGCCTCTAGGCCCGCTGATGTGAAACCATTAGGAATTGCATTAGAGATTATAAAGAAATTGGTTAAGCCTGTAATATAAACTAATGTTTCACAAGATTGGATGCTTAGAATTCAAGATTATCAATAATGTAAGAGCAATCTACTATAATGTAGAGTACAGTTACTTGAAAATAGTTTCAACCATAAAGATAAACTTAAATGTTTTAACAAGAAATCCCACACATAACAAATAGAAATGTCACCTTGAGGTTCCCTCACTCACGATCGTCTAGTAGGGATTAGCGGAAAAGAATCTTAGCAAGCCCAAATGATGCCACCAAAACTGAGAAGACTCCTACGGTTGTAACCCAACGAAAGTTCGCCGGGGAAGGAGAAGGTGCGGGTGGATGTCCAATGATTTGCCAAGATCCAGATGGTCGTTGTTCGTCGATAATGTCCGCCAAAGTGTAGATGATGCGATCGACGTATTCCTCGACGGTGAAGTCAAAGTCGAATCCCGGGTCAAAGAACGGTGATTGTAGAATATCTATTTGCTTATACTCGTCATATGCGAAGCCATGATCAACCTCGGGATCCGCCATCCATGGACAAGATCTCTTTGCTTCGGGGAGACGATGGTGGCCGGCGATTTGTGAGTAGAGAGGGAAGAGAGGGGCGGGTGGGGCTCTCGGGTCGGAGGAGAGGTAGAGAGGGGGCGGCTAGGTTTAGGTTTGGGTTAGGAAGAATATTTAGAAATCTGAAATTAATTTCAGATTAAGTGGATTTGGAGGGAAATCAATTTGAATTTAATTTCAAATTCAAATGAGAGGAATTGAAGTGGAGAGAGAGAAGACAAGGGAGGGGGGGCCGACGACAGTAAGTGGGGAGTTATGAGACTAATTGGGTTTAATGCTTTGATTGGAGAGAGAAAGGACAAGGGGAGAGTGGGGGCCGGCTATAGGAGGAGGAGAAAACATGTCTAAGTGCCATGTATGTGGGCCCAAGGAGAATTAATAGTAATTGGGATCAAATTTGAATTAATTTTAGATTTAATCCATCTTAGGAAGGTTTCTTGATGGGGGATTTAATCAAAGGTGGATATTTGAATTTCAAATATTAACTAGGATCAAAGATGAAGACTTTTCTAAATAACAATGAGTTATTTTAGGAAAGTATTTAAGATAATTAGAATTTCGAAATTCAAAGTAGAGGGGGTTGAAGGGGCCGGTGGTCGTGGGCACCTAGGTGGCCGGCAATTCAAGGCAAGGGGGGCGGCGGGTGGTTTGGGCGGTCTTGGCTGGCCGGCGGCATGAGATGGTGCGGGGTTGGGAGGGGAGGAGGTCATGGGTGAGGGCCTTGGGAAGTAGTCCGGAGGGTGTGGGGAGGATAGGGGAGATGTTAGGTTACGTGGGGGAGATGATAGGGTCGGCCGCGAGTCTCGGACTCCTCCAAAGACTGACGGGTACTGCAATTTCCCTCACCTAGGGCTGCTCTCCTCTCTCAAGTGATCTCACAAGAAGAAGAAGGAAGAAACAAAGCGGAAAAATTTATTCAATAATCATCATCATCTCATACAAGATGAGGACCTTATATATAGGCCTCAAACAACTAGAAAAAAAAGACACTAATGCCCTCAGGGCTGCAACTTAAACACAAAATATAAAGGGTACAATCATTAAAACATAAATAGAAACAACGTAATACAAAATATATATAAAAAATAGAGACTCCTAATCGATGCCGCCGATCTGCGATGCTTCCAGTGATAGACTTTTTGGAATCTCCTGCTGATGTCCTCATCATTCTCCCCGGGTGGGAGATTACTCGACCCGGTCGAGTAAGCGTCAAGAGTGCTCTCATATAGCTCTAGAAGGTCAGGATCCAATCTCTGAAGCTCAACGCGATCAATCCACGTATTCTCGGTCTCCGATTTCCCTTTCCATTGAACTAAATACCTTCGGTGCCCCCCACCTTTGGTGGCGATAATTTCATCGTTAAGTATTGCTTCGATCTTTTCCGCATTGGGTGAAGTAGGGATATTTGGGAGTGGAGGTAGGCTAGGGTTCTCACCAGGTGTGGTCTCACAAGGCTCATGATTTAGTGGATTAGTGGGGTTAAACTCTGGTCCTTCAAAGGTTACAAGATCTTCAATGTTAAATGTAGGATTAATGTTAAGACCTATAGGTAGGTCTAGCATATAAGCATTATCGTTTATTTTTGAAATTATTTTGAAGGGCCTTGTGCTTCTAGCATGTAGCTTCTTAACGACCCTTTGTCGGAATCGCTCCGGACAAATCCGAACCATTACAAAATCTCCAACCTTAAATTTTTTGAATCTTCTCTTGAGATCCGCATTGAGTTTATAAATAGCATTACTTTGTTCAATTTTTTTTATAAATTTCTTTATGCAATTCCTGTAGGTGAGATGCAAATGCAGATGCAGACTCAGACATCCTACCCTTATGATTCATAGGAATCAAATCTATAGGTTTTTTTGGTTGGTATCCGTACACAATTTCAGCATGACTTAGACTAGTGGTTCTATTGACAGAGTTGTTATAGACAAATTCAGCTATCGGGAGTTTAGAATCCCAATCCCGGATGTTCTCTCCTACCAAGGTCCTAAGCAGGTTTCCTAAACTCCTATTCACAACCTCGATTTGCCCATCAATTTGTGGGTGAAAGGCAGTAGAGAATTTAAGTTTCGTCCCCATTTTGTGCCAAAGAGTTTTCCAGAAGTAGATAGTGAACTTGACATCTCGATCTGACACTATGGTCTTGGGCAGCCCATGAAGCCTAACAATTTCATCAAAATAAAGCTTAGCGATCTTGGAAGCATCGTATGTTTTAGAACATGGGAGGAAATGAGCCATCTTAGAAAAATGGTTAACGACGGCACACACAGAATCGTGCTTCCTAACAGTCTTGGGCAAACCTAGAACAAAGTCCATGCTAACGTCCTGCCAAAGGCAATGGCGAACAGGGAGGGGCGTGTAAAGTTCAGTGTTTTGCTTTCGTTGCTTAGCTAATTGACAAACGTGACACCTTTTCTCCAATTTACTAACATCGCGCTTAAGACTTGGCCAGACAAATCTATGCTCTACCGCGATGATGGTTTTTTGCCCAAAGTGCCCAGCTAAACCTTCAGCGTGTAATTCCCAAACGAGAAATTCCCTAAGAGAAGTGTTGGGGATACAAAGTTTGTGTGACTTAAATAGATAACCATCTTCCAGAAGAAAATCACTAACGATATGCGCATCTCCAGCAGTCAATAAGGCGTACGTCTCTTTAAAGTTAGGGCAATCCAGGTAGTCTTCTTTAATTTGTTCAAATCCAATTACTTTTGCCCTCATTTCTTTAGTGATTATTATTCGACGACTTAAGGCGTCTGCAGCCTTATTTTCTGATCCTGCTTTGTGTCTAATGATGTAAGTGTACCTTTGCAGGAACTCAACCCATCTTCCGTGTCGGGCATTAAGTTTCTTTTGAGAATTAATGTATCGTATTGCTTCATGATCCGAAAAGATTACAAATTCTTGCGGGAGTAGATAGTGTGTCCAATACCTAAGAGATTGGATGATAGCATAAAACTCTTTATCATAGGTGGAGTATCGCTGGCGAATGTTGTTCAACTTCTCACTAAAGTAATCGACTGGATATCCCTCTTGGGATAGGACTCCACCAATGCTAATTCCAAAAGCGTCACATGTTACTTCAAAGACCTTTGAGAAATCAGGTAAACGCATGACTGGGGCTTCTACCATCCTCCTCTTTATTTCCTCAAAAGCCTTAGAGGCAAATACGGTCCACTGGAATTCTCCCTTCTTAAAATAGTCAGCTATGGGGGCTACAATGGTGCTAGAATTCCGAATAAACCTCCGATAGAATGTGGCCAATCAATGAAAACTCCTAACATCCCTGATGGTTTTCGGTTCCGGCCACTCGTTGATTGCTCACACATTCTCAGGATCAGCCGATATTCATTGTGAGGATATTATAAACCCTAGAAAGGTGACGTTATCTGTGAGGAACATACACTTCTTAGGATTTGCATAGAGTTGTTCCTTCCTCAAAACCTTACAGACTTGCCTCAGATGAGTTAAATATTGGTCGACCGAATTACTATAGATTAGGATGTCTTCAAAGTAAACTACCACAAATTTTCCAAGGTAGGGCCTGAGAACTTGGGTCATGACTCTCATAAATGTGCTCAGTGCGTTACTCAGGCCAAAAGGCATAACCGTCCATTCGTAGAGTCCATCTTTAGTTTTGAACACTGTTTTCCATTCGTCTCCAGGACGAATCCTAATTTGATGGTAGCCACTCTTGAGATCAATTTTAGAAAATAAGGTGGCTCCTGTTATCATGTCTAACATGTCGTCCAAACGAGGGATGGGGAAACGGTATTTTACCGTGATCCTATTAATTGCTCTACTGTCGACACAAATTCTCCAACAACCATCTTTCTTGGGTGTCATTAGAGCCGGGACATCGCACGGGCTAAGGCTTTCCTTAATAAACTCACGTTGAAGTAATTCATGTACCTGTTTCTTATGTTTAGCATGCTCCGTGGGGTTCATGCGATAATGAGGTAGGTTGGGTAAGAAAGCTCTAGGTACTAGGTCAATAACATGTTGGATGTCTCTTAAAGGAGGGAGTTGGTTGGGTAAATCTTCGGGGAAGACATTGCGAAGGTCTCAAGGAGAGGTTTCACCTCTTCGGGGATAGGTTCTCCCTGATCGGCACTCACTTCCCTAGCTACAAGAGCATATAAGGGGAATCCTAACTCAATTTCAGTGCTCAGGTCTTTGGCAGTTAGCATATTTAAGCTGGTGTTGGGTTTAAGGGAGTTGGGTTTTACTTCATCACTGGTAGACTTGGATTGGGAAGGTAAAAGCTTAATCTTCTTTCCATCGTGTTCAAACACACAGGTGTTTGATCTCCCGTAGATGGGAACATCGTTATCGAACAGCTAGGGGCGTCCAAGGATGATTTGGCCGACGTCCATGATTAAAATATCACACCAAATCTTTTCCTTATATCCCACAAACTCAATAGGGATAAGGCTCCTCTCTTTTACTTCCAGAGTGGTCGAGTTGATCCAAGTGACTTTGTAGGGGTTTGGGTGCGGGCTCGTCTTTAGATGAAGTTTAGAAATCATTGTAGAAGAAACAGCGTTAACGTAGCTTCCACTGTCGATGATAACCTTGCAGTTCTTGTCACCGATCTTGGTAAATGTGTGGAAGATGGAGGTCCTACGCCATTCGTCACTCAGTTTAGGTTGTGATAAGGCACACCTAACAACTTGCAGGTCTAGGTGGTCCATCTTTTGGAGGCAGTGGATTACGGTAGTATCTTCTTCACAGACGAAGTCCTCTTCGTCGTCAATGTGATGAACTAGTTCGGTGTCGGGTTCATCCTCCTCATCGATAACTTCTTCGATGATAGTCACCTTATACGGACTGGAATATTGAGAGGCAATGTGTCCATATCCATGGCACCTGAAACACTTAGTTCCTGCAGGGGTTTTAGGTGACTGACGTTCAGGGGCTTTGTTCTTAAAGTCAGAACGGGCTGGAATTGCCCAGAAGTGGGACGGCTCATCGTGGATCCGAGGGTTTGTTTTGTGGTTGACTAGATGAAGGCTTAAAAGGGTTCGGTCGAGTGTCTTGGTTCCTAGAGTATGTGTGGTTCTTAGACTCTTCTAGGTCCAACACAAGACTACAAGCAGTTTTAAGTGTAGTAACTCCCCTAGCGAATAGCTCATTCCTAAGATCATCCCTAAGTCCAACTCTAAACATAGAGAGAAGTTGGGCAGTGGTGATGGTCTTCTCACCATTACAATGGATCATAAAATCATCGAAGGTAGCTATGTAATCTTTCACTGGCTTACTTCCCTAAGTCAGCCTATTCCAATGATCTAAAAGCCTAGGGTAGTAGGAAGGGGGAAGATATTTTTGCTTCAGTTCTTGTTTCATCGTCCTCCAATTAGTAATAGGGTACTCTCCTGGAGTCTCTCGCATATGTTCTAGGTTGGCCCAAAATTGATTCGCCCTATCAGTCAACTTCATTTCTGTGAATCTCACTTTTCTTTCTTCCGAAATGTTGTACCACCTGAATTAACTATCCATTCCCTTAAGCCAATCTAGAAAATTTTGTGGATCAAGAGTGCCATCGAAGGACGGGGCATCGATTCGTATGTTCTTGAGTAACTGAGCATCGTTATCTCTCCAAGTCGGACCATTTCCTACAGGTTCTTGAGCAGGTCTGTAGTTTTGACGGTATTGATCTCTAGGTGGTCTGTAGTCAGCTCGAGGTTCTTCGACATATGTGGATGGTGGTCTAGAAGGGGTATACATTGTATGATTCCCTAGTCGTTCGATGTGATCTAGGCGGTCTCCAGCCTGCGCCTAAAGTCAGCTAATTCGCCTTGTGTCTCTCTAATTTGTTGGGTAACCGTTGTTAATTGACCTACAATCAGGTCTAATGTCCGCTGAATTTGCTCCGGATCCATTGGTGGATGTTAAGGGACACTAAGGAAGGGTAAAGGGGTAGAGGACAGCACTTAGACACTAAATATACTCACCTAAATGCAACTAAATGATGCAGAAATGATAAGGACAGCAAACTACAACAATAGGTTAAGTTGTCTAGGCATTTAGGGAGGTCTCTAGAGTGAGGACAACACCAAAACACTAAGTTAGACTCTCCTAAAGGCCACTAAATGATGCCGAAAAGTTCTGGACAGCATGTAAACACAATAAATTAAATTATCTAGTTGATGGAATGAATGCACACAAACATATGGTTGGTAAGGTAAACTCCTTGGATGATTTCTAGCATATGTTACCTATGCCTACCATGCTCTGATACCAAGTTGATGTGAAACCATTAGGAATTGCATTAGAGATTTTAAAGAAATTGGTTAAGCTTGTAATATAAACTAATGTTTCATAAGATTGGATGCTTAGAATTCAAGATTATCAATAATATAAGAGCAATCGACTATAATGTAGAGTACAGTTACTCGAAAATAGTTTCAACCATAAAGATGAACTTAAATGTTTTAATAAGAAATTCCACACATAACAAATAGAAAAGTCACCTTGAGGTTCCCTCACTCACGCTCGTCTAGTAGGGATTAGCGGAAAAGAATCTTAGCAAGCCCAAATGATGCCACCAAAACTGAGAAGACTCCTATGGTTGTAGCCCAACGAAAGTTCACCGGGGAAGGAGAAGGTGCGGGTGGATGTCCAATGATTTGCCAAGATCCAGGTGGTCGTTGTTCATCGATAATGTCCGCCAAAGTGTAGAGGATGCGATCTACGTATTCCTCGACAGTGAAGTCAAAGCCGAATCCCGGGTCAAAGAACAGTGATTGTAGAATATCTATTTGCCCATACTCGTCATATGCGAAGCCATGATCAACCTCGTGATCCGCCATCCATGGACAAGATCTCTTTGCTTCGGGGAGACGATGGTGGCCGGCAGTTTGTGTGTAGAGAGGGAAGAGAGGGGCGGGTGGGGCTCTCGGGTCGGAGGAGAGGGAGAGAGGGGGCGGCTAGGCTTAGGTTTGGGTTAGGAAGAATATTTAGAAATTTGAAATTAATTTCAGATTAAGTGGATTTGGAGGGAAATCAATTTGAATTTAATTTCAAATTCAAATGAGAGGAATTGAAGTGGAGAGAGAGAGAAGACAAGGGAGAGGGGGGCCGGCGGCATTAAGTGGGGAGTTATGGGACTAATTCGGTTTAATGCTTTGATTGGAGAGAGAAAGGACAAGGGGAGAGTGGGGTCGGCCATAGGAGGAGGAGAAAACATGTCTAGGTGCAATGTATGTGGGCCTAAGGAGAATTAATATTAATTGGGATCAAATCTGAATTAATTTCATATTTAATCCATCTTAGGAAGGTTCTTGATGGGGGATTTAATCAAAGGTGGATATTTGAATTTCAAATATTAACTAGAATCAAAGATGAAGACTTTCCTAAATAACAATGAGTTATTTTAGGAAAGTATTTAAGATAATTGGAATTTTGAAATTCAAAGTAGAGGGGGCCGGCGGTTGTGGGCACCTAGGTGGCCGATGCTTCAAGGCAACGGGAGCGGCGGGTGGTTTGGGCGGCCTTGGATGGCCGGCGGCGTGAGATGGGGCAGGGTTGGGAGGGGAGGAGGTCATGGGTGAGGGCCTTGGGAAGTAGGCCGGCGGGTGTGGGGAGGATATGGGAGATGTTAGGTTACGTGGGGGAGATGATAGGGTCGGCCGCGAGTCTCGGACTCCTCCAAAGACTGATGGGTACTGCAATTTCCCTCACCTAGGGCTGCTCTCCTCTCTCAAGTGATCTCACAAGAAGAAGAAGGAAGAAACAAAGCTGAAATTTTTTTTCAATAATCATTATTATTTCATACAAGATGAGGACCTTATATATAGGCTTAAAACAACTAGAAAAAAAAGACACTGATGCCGTCAGGGCTGCAACTCAAACACAAAAGATAAAAGGTACAATCGTCAAAACATAAATAGAAACAACGTAATACAAAACATATATCAGAAATAGAGACTCCTAATCGACGCTGCCGATCTGTGATGCTTCCGGTGATAGACATTCCAGAATCTCCTGCTGATGTCCTCATCACCCGCACTCGTCCGGCTCTAACCCGTGCGAATACCTGCTCTACCCCAACTTGTCTTCCACTTTCTTCTGTTTGCAGTCGATCTAAACGTGAGCAAGCCTCTTTGAAATCTAACCTATTTCTACCCAACTCATATAATAGCCTATAGTGGAGAGGAATTAAAATTCCTGCACAATTAAATTGGTAGAAACAAGTTATGAGGTTTTAATTTTGCTAAGTTCACAAAGAATTAAATAAAATCTGGTGATGAATGGATAATATAATCTTTGACTTTTAAGATCCCTATGCCATCGATTTCTGATCCGGATAGGATAAATTTCAAATCAAAGGCCAGCGCCATGATTTTTTTTTAATCCGAACGGATGATTTTAATTTTTGAAGACCTGCGTCGTTGATTTTTAGTTCGAGCAAATGAATTTGCTGAATTTGCTAAACTGAAGGCTCTACGCCGTCGATCTCTAATCCGGATAGAATGATTTAAAATTCGAAGATCCTGCGCTGTTGATCTATGATCCGGGTAGGAAAAAATAACGGGAAATGCCGTCCCAACCTCCAATGAGGGGAGGGGATGCTGGGAGGTTGTTGAAATCGCTCCAGAAAATTATTGGAGAGTGATTTGAACTTTAATTGATTAATTTAATTAATTAATGTGAAAATTATTAATTTAAATTAAACGATTAATTCAATTAAATAATTAATTGAAATTAATTAATTAAAATTTGTTAATTAAAACAATTAGTTAATTTAAATTAACTAATTGAAATAATTAATTAATTGAAAATGGAAGGGTTTAGTGGCTTGTGCATGCGATTGGGGTGGAATCCAGCAGCCTTTGCTCGTTCTGTTTGAATTTGGAGTAAGGAGGAAAGGTTTTCTATCATCCCTTCTCTCTTCCCGTAGCCTAAGAGAAGTCTAAGAGCTTCCTTTTCTTCACCCATCCATTCCGAAAAACTTCTTGACGGTGAAATCAACCTCCGAAAGCATTCAAGCAAGTGGAGGCCGCAATCTGGAGCTTTTGGACAGCAAATCCGCCTTCCATTCTTCTTCTTTCTCGCCTTTGCAAGATGAATGGATAGTGGGCTGCGACGTGACTACGTGGCTAGGTAAAATTCCTCAAAACTTAGGAAATCGCTAGGTCTTTTAGCCATTTGATGTGTGTTTGACGCTCCAAAGCCATAGGTCCATAGAAACCCTTGCGCTTTGCTTTCCAAAACCCCAAAACAACCCTTCCGTTTGCTGTCCTCTTCGCCAAATCATGTGAATCCAGTGATTTCCTACGATTGCTCTCATGTGAGAGCCAAAAGAGAGTGGCGACGAGGCACTGGGTCGTTGGATTTATCTTCAATGTCCCTATCTTGCATGTAGCGCACTCATATTGTGCCTAGTCTGTCACCTACTAGCGATTTCCTACGATTGCTCTCATGTGAGAGCCAAAAGAGAGTGGCGACGAGGCACTGGGTCATTGGATTTATCTTCAACGTCCCTATTTTGCATGTAGCGCACTCATATTGTGCCTAGTCTGTCACCTACTAGCAAGCCGTAGGTTTGGTGATTTTTATTCGATCCAAAATCGAATGTTAAGGTGTAGGTTTTCTCCGAATCCTTGCAAGTCATGTCTCTTTTTAAATCAAATATCATGACAAATATAAAATAACATTTAGGAGCTTTCTTTTATTGGAACTTATGGGTTTTCAATGATCTTGTTGAATATCCAAAATGCATTTGATTGATTGGTAAGTCAAATGGGTCTTTGTATGATTTGTTACATGAACCCCCAAAGGTTTGATTTGTGCATTTTGTGCAAATCCTAGAACGACTAGAGCTAATCAAAAACCTCCTCTAACTCACAAAATCACTAAAATTGGAGACTTTCCTTCATGCTTCAAACGCACCAATCATGTCAAAATTGATTGGAATTTTCTCTAAGCCTTAGGTGTGTATTTCCTATATGCTTGTAGAGATTTCAATTGTGTAAATTGCATATGAAGCTATTCAACTCTCTTTGTCATGACAAAATTGACATGTATTTAGGAGATTTTGCATATGCTAAAATTGATTGCCTCCCTCAGAACTTGGTGAAAGCTTACAATGGAGTTATTTGATCCAACATGAATATCTGTGATATCAAGTTGTTGTGAAGTTTACCATGGGTCTCCAAAGACCTATATTGTAAATCTCACAACATGCACAATCAACCAAATGTATGATTGATTTCTTCATCAAGTTTAGCGCATTCAAATAGCAATCATCACTTGTTTGAAACACCCTCAATCTTGAAAATTTGGAGAACGATGAAATGGGGTTATTTAATTTAAAATGAACTTGAGATGTTGCATGTGCTCTCAAAGGCCCATAGGCCTTCATGTTTTAGAGTTATTTAACCCTATTTATAACTTCCAAATTAGAAGGTTGAAGTGAAATGACCAAAACACATATATGTTGTGGGTGGTTTGCTAACTCATTTACCTATGTTTATAAATTTATGTGCATACTCATTTAATTCCTAAATGCTTGTAAAGCAAAGGGTGGGGTATTCCATGGCTTTCAAAGGTTTATGGATCATATCTCACCATGTATCGGAATTATCTAAGTATGATTAATATTATTTGTAAATTGAAAGGTTTGAGTGCAATGATAATCAAGTTGAGCATTTGATCAATATGCCAAAATGATGAATTTAGGCATATTCATCATTTTGATTTCTAGGATTTCTAAATCATGTCAAGATTTGATTTTAAAACTTCCTAGAAGTTGTAGGAAATCAATCTTCCCTTTCCAAAGGAGTCCAAAACACTCAAACAAACATAGGGAATTCTCTTTCACATGCACATTCTCCTTCATGCATGGTGCTTAGAGTTTTCTCAAGGCTTATGTTGCATGGGTTCTAGCATACAACTTTCTTTCAATGCTCTTCTCCTCTCATGTGTGATATTTTGGAGCCTTCCAAAAGCTCTAAATGTTCTATTACATGAATCATCAAGACTTTAGGACCAAATCCTAAATCACTCTTTCATTTGTTGAGACACAAAATTAGCAAATGAATCTTTCTCCCCTCTTAGGAATGATGACTTGAGGTTCCTCAAGCCTTCAAACATATCATTACATGAGTCCTTCAATATTAGGACCAAATTCGAAGTTTCCTCCCTCATTTGTTGAGACATAAAATTAGCAAATGAACAATTCTCCTTCATGCATGATATTTGGGGATCCTTAAAGCTCTGAACATTAGATTGCATGAATCTTGGCTCCATATTAGGAGCTCCTTGGTAGAGTCCCCTCCTTCTCATGCATGAATGATTTGGAGCCCCCAACTCTCTAAACACTTCATTACATTATTCATGTAATTTTAGGATCAAAATCTTACCTTATTTGTTGAAACATAAAATCAACAAACAATCATCTCTTTTTCCTCGTGCATGACTTTTGGTGCCTCCTTAAGGTTTTAAATGTTATGTTACATGAGTCTTTGGATCTTAGAAATACATTCTAAGTCATCCATCCCTTATTTATTAACATACAAAATCGACAAACAACCATCTATCCCTCCTCCATGCATGACTTTTGGAGCCTCCTCAAGGCTTCAAATATTTTATTGCATGACTACTAGCATGCCTTAGGAGCTACCACCAATCATCTTTATGCATGATAACTTGAAGTCCTCCTCCAAAACTTCAATAACATCATTGCATGAGGCTCATGAACTTAGAACCCAATTCTAAGTTCTTCCATTTTATTTGTTGGAGCACAAGATCAACAAATGAACACCCCCCTTTGACTTAGGATCCAAATCCTAGTCTTTCTTCCCCATTCACTTTAATCTAAACCAAGTGAATGATTATTTCTCTTTGAACACTAAAAGTTCAAGGGATTTCCTCCGGTTTGCAACCTATAAGTTACATGTTGCTTCTCCCTTCATACAACTCAAGAATTGTAGGAAACCCTCTCATTCTCCTAAGCTCAAATTAGGAGAGTGTATATCTCTCTTTGAACACCAAAATATCAAAGAATCTTCTTCAACTCGTAACCTCTAAGTTGCATACCATTTCCCTTTATTTACCTAATACAAAATTTGGTAAATATCATGTTTCATTGAGCATGAAATTCAATGAATTATCGCCTTAACCTGCAATCCATAAGTTGCATGTTTCTTCTTCCCTTCTATGACTTAAAAGTTGTAGAAAACCCCTGCATCTGCTTAACCCATGTTAAGTAGATCAAACAACTATTTATTTGTTGAATCAAAATCAACAAATAACTTCACCAAGCATAGGAATGTAAATCCTATTCCTCTTCCATTCTCCTAACCCAATTAGGAGAGTATACCTCTTTTATTTGAACATCAAATGCTCAAGGAATATTCATGGATTTGCAGCCCACAAATTGTATATTCCTTCCCTCTCCCTCATATTTGTCAACGATGAATGACACAGCACGGCACAAAGTTTGTAGTAGAGCCATGGCGCATAGCGCATGACGCAGCGAACATCATTTTGAACACTGCGCAAAATAAAAAATAATTATAAAAATCATTATATGGATCCTATTTTAGAGTATCAATCAAGTGGGTAAGACTTGATTGAATATGGTTGTGGTATAAAGTCCAAACCATTAAAGTGAGCTTCAATTTCGTCCAAAATTTTTACTAAAATAAAGTCTAATAAAACATAACTAATCTATTTTAATCATATTAAAT
Source organism: Dendrobium chrysotoxum (assembly GCA_019925795.1). NCBI lineage: Eukaryota > Viridiplantae > Streptophyta > Magnoliopsida > Asparagales > Orchidaceae > Dendrobium > Dendrobium chrysotoxum. Next base: position 11,232,199 of record CM034308.1, read on the forward strand.
CATTTTAAATTAATTATTACATTATTTTAAAAATTAAAATATATAAATATTAAAAACTATTTATAATTATATTAAAAAATTCCTAAAATTCAAATTGCGCGCGCCGTGTGCCATTGCGCACACATGCTCAAATGGCGCACGCCAACTTGAACATGTGTACCGCACCATGCATCTGGGGTCTTAGGTGCACCGCGTCGCGGCATTTTGTGCCATTGACAAGTATGCTCTCCCAATAACTCAAAAGTTGTAGAAAATCTCTCATTCCCCTAAACCTCAAATTAAGAGAATGGACATCTTTATTTGAACACCAAATATTCAAAGAGCATTCATGAGCTTGCAACCTCTAAGTTGCACATCATTTCCCCTATTTACTTAATATAAATTTGGTAAATTATTCTGTTTCGTTGCAGGTAAAATTCAATGATCCATCCTCCAACTTGCAACCTGTAAGTTGCACACCACCTCCTTGTATTTGCACAACACAAATTGGATAGATAATCACTCCTCTTTGAACACCAAGTGTTCAAAGAACTTCCTCCAATTCGCAACCTCTAAGTTGCATTTTTTTCTTCATTTCCTACAAGCCAAGATTGTAGGAAAATCTCCAAATTCTTCTTCACTTGCCTAGCCTGAATTGGGCAAATGAATAGATCTCTTTGAACATTAAATAATTCAAATAATATTCATGTACTTGCAACTCCTAAGTTGCATCTTCCCCTCCTCTCATTTACCTAACCCATGTTAAGTAAGTGAACATCTAAAAGTTCAAAGAAAACTCCTTGTGATTTGAAATGTAATTTCTCATATCACCTCCTTTTCTTTCTCCCAACCCAAGTTGGAGAATGAACTCTCTTATTTGATCTTCTAAAAGTTCAAAGAAAACTCATGGTGCCTGTAGCCTATATCTACATGTCATCCTCTCATGTTTGCCTGACCCAAATTAGGCAAACCATCATGCATTATTGAACACAAACATTCACTAATTGTTTCATGATTTGTGATTCCAAAGTTACAAGTAATCTCTCTTCTCTATGGGCTCCAAAAACCTTAGAAAAATTTCTAACTCTTAGTCACAAAGCTATGAGTTTCATTACTCTCCCTAGCTCCAAAAGCTAAGGAGAATTTTTTAATATTTTGCCCAAAAGGTATATGTTGGACATCTTCTTCTTAGACCTAAGCTCTAAGCAACCTTTGATTTAACAAAACAAATGATCTCTTCTCATTACATTTAAAATACATAACTTTTAGATGTCCTTTAAGAGTCCCCCTCTATTGTAATTCACCTTACCAAATTAGGTGAATCTCATAAAGTCCTAAGCCAAACCTTTAGGCAAGTTCACCTTACACTATTAGGTGAACATTAATCTCTTATCCAAACATTAAGATAACTCTTAAAAGTATCTAAAATTGGTTATATAATGGCAGGCAAAACAATATTACTTAGAAGCCAAGGCTTGAAGACCCCCAGAGGCAGAGTGTAAAATTTATCGGAGTTATATAATGGCAGTCAACTCAGCTGCCAATAATAAATATATAACTTGGCCATTTACCTTCCTGCTTTGGTTGATTTATATATACGTCATCATGTGTTGATTATTTATTGGGTGCGCAATAGAAGCATGTTTTTTCTTATGTTTCTTCTTTGCCTTTATTTGGGGGTGGCTTGGACTTGTTTATGCGGTAGACTCTTAGGATAAAATTAAGTTTTCTACTCATTAAAATATAAACATCCTAAAATCAACTATAGGAATCACCACTTTTTTAAATAAAAGAAAAAACTATCTAGCTTCATTCAATGAGCCAAGTTTTCCCAAAAATTTAAAATGATCATGTATAGCTAAGTGTGTCACTTGTAGATCTCACTTAAGGATTAAATAACAAAAAAAATTGCATTTTTTGTGTCAGCATTGTGCATACCCACATGGTCAGGCATCAAGGCCTCAAAGCCAAGTTGTAAGCCCTATCCTCCAAATGAGAAATAACCATCCCTACTCTTCATATACATTTGAGACCGGACTACATTGTTTTAAAAGCTGTTGGGTGGGTTAGCTGTTAGCTCTTTCTAGGCAGAGCAATAAATTCAGAGGTCGGACTGGCTATGCCTTAGGTGAGGTATAGATAATAAGTCCCTTTGCACTCTATTAGATTAGACTTGAGACACTATCTCTCAGTAGTCCTCACTTTAGTTTTAGGATTTGAGGCAGTTGTTGATTTCAGTCATTTCATACGCCCTCACATTCTGAGCATTTTCTCTAATATGTATCGTTGGAATATAAGCTTGTTCGAATAATAATAATAATAATAATAATAATAATAATAATAATAATAATAAGGTTAGTTCGATCAAATCGAAAGGCACAATTGTGCCCACGACATTTTCACATTGCAGTTGAAGCAACTACCCTTTAGTTCGTCTAAATTGACGATGAAACAAGAAAAGAAGTTGCACGCTCACTTACCCTTTTTGGCAATCGTTGGAGAGTTTCGATCGTTTGACTCTCAATCCTCATGCAAATGAACACTGTCTCGGGTGAGCAACTACAGTCCTCCATCGAGTCCCAACCATTAATCGCCTCTGCTTGCTCCTAGCTGCACTCGACCTCTGTTTGTTCCCTCCTTGCACGAACAGGCGCACCCTGAAGGCCTCCATCCGTCCGGTCCGTCCAAGCAGACTCGACCCAGCGGCCCAACCCGCTCCACTTGGCCGCTCCACTGGCGACACCTCCCGATCCACCTGCCTTCTCTGCATTTGACCTCCATGCTCGAGCAAAACCCACGCCTGATCACCAAGGTTTCGCCTCCTCTGTGCGAACGGAACTCACGCCCAGATTTAATTTCCCTCACGCGAATAACCTGATTTTTGAGCCCTCCTGTTCGTGCCTCCACACGTGAACAACCCCATCTTTGTTTCTTCTTGAATTTGTGTGTGAGGAAGAAGAAGAGGAACTTGTTATATATTATTATTATTATTATTAATAAAATATAATAATAATAATAGTAATAATAATTATTATTGTTATTATTAATGATACAGAGAAGAGTAGGAGACGTCGAAATCGCCAATTAGAGGATATGAAGACCAATGCCGGGGTTGATATGTCCCCCGAAGATTTCGGTCGTTGATTATTAATCCAGCCATGTGGATCAAAAGGGCAAGTTCCCTCCCTAACCTCCCCTCTTGGGGAGGGGGCGATAAAAAGTTGTTGAAATGCCGGGGAAACACTAAATTACAAATAGGTGCTCAAAAATTGATATCGGGGTCGATTCGCTCCCCCGAAGCCCTTGGCCGTCGATTTGATCATGTTGAGCGGACCTGAAATGGTAAATGCCCTCCCCAACCTCCCCTCGTGGGGAGGGGATGCCGGGAGGATGCTGAAATCACCCCGCGAGATCGGGAATATTGCCAAAAGCTTTTATTTAATTAATCATTTATTTAATAATTAATTAATTATTTAAAATTATTTTTAATAATTAATTAAAATTAAAATAATTAATTTAATGTTCTCTAAGTGAGCGTTTAATTAATTTAAAACATAAATAATTAATTAATCAATTTTTAATTCTAATTAAATGATTAATTCAAAATATGATTAAAATTAGTTTTAAAACTTCTTTTAATTAATTGTTAATCCCCTTAAATTTAATTAATTGAATTATATGAATTAATTAAAATCTATTTAAAATAAAATCAAGCTCTAATTAACTTTATAAAAGTTAATTAATAATTAAATAATGTAAAATATTAACGAAATGAAACCCGTAAGCTCTGACCAAAATCCAAACTATAGGAAACTCTTAAACGAGGCCATAAGACTTAATCTAAACCTAAACTACAGACAACTCCTAAAGAGGGCTGTAAGACCTAATCTAAATCTAAACTACGCACAACTCCTAAGCAGAGCCGCAAGTCACAACCTAAATCAAATCATCATAATAGATATCCACTTCAGTGTACTCGGGATCCTTAAGATGAGGCAACCTATGGATACTAATCAGATTCTCTGGACACTATAATCAATGATTGTCAGTGTTGATAGACTTAAACCTATAATATTCCCGGGATAACGGAATCATAGGATCTTGATCGGGTCTACCTCTATCCCCCACAAGCAAAATTAAACGGTTGCACGTCTAAATATTAATTCATCCGTAATCGAGAGTTCTCTTATATGCATTAAGAGGGATAATTAACTATGAGGGTTTGCCCTCATAGGAAGTAAGGACTCGAATCTAAATAAACTCTTGTACCACTCTCAGGAAAAATCTGGTTAATTATAATCTGTCTCAAGGAGAATGGAATCCTCTGGCTATAAAGCAGGATTTATTTGTGTCACAAGCATCATCTCTCTTTGGAGCGAGAACAAAGCCCCAATATTCTAAATTAAAATGGTCAAACTTAAACAAAAATTTTGATGTTAAAATATATTGCCCAACATAGGATAGTTCGAGTACTTCTGAGTTTTCTCAAGAATTAAGTAGTCCTACATCTTACTCCGTTTGGCTTCCATCCCAAATCTGATTAAAGTTGATCCCTTCATCCTTGAAATTCTTAAAAAACAAATCTTTAAATAAGAATGTCATGAATTTTAAAATGAAAATATTAGCTAATATTTTGATGACTCAAGATGAAGAAACCACTAGTTTAATAAAAAAATTTCTCAAGTACCAAATGCTTGACATATAATTAATCATAGGGGCTTGCCCCTATGGGGCATGCGCACCCCAAAATAAAATAAATCATATTCAATCAAATATTGAATAGGGGAAAACCTCTGTTAAAGATTAAAATTGTAAATTTTATTATAGAGTCCATAGTAAAATAGTATTTTTATCCTTCAGGATAATATATTATTTTCTACGTTGTGCTCGATTACAAAATATGTAATTCGTTGAGGATGACAAAATTTCTCCAACATGACTATCATCTAATTCGGACCAATCCAAAAAGTATTGATGACACTATCCCAATGCTCAGCCAGCCTCTGAAGATAAAAATAGAATACTCAATTGAAATCAAAGATCAAGGCATGAATGATTCTATAAACCCCTGTTTGCCTGCCTGAGTACCTCCTGTTGTGCTCTGAGAACATATCGGGCCCAACAAATGTAACCTCTCAGCATTTGAAGAGGGCTATCGAATATAGAGTCATATTGTTGTTCTTCAACCACTTGGCGTAACAGGTTATAGCTCAACAGTCTAACGGTACTAGTACGCTCTCCAAGGTCTGCTATAGGCTGCAATACGTCTTGATCTCCGTAGCTCAATCCCTCGACAATCTGGTCCAGTGAACTGATGTCGCTGTTACACAATCTGAGAGTGATCACCCAATTTGTGGGGTCATGTCCTACGAGAAGCTATGAATTATAAGTAGACAACCGAGAAGAGCAAATGAACAACCTAGCCTATATTTCCCGGTCAATCAACATCTTTTGATGCCACGATAAGCGATCCCGAACAACAGCAGAACGATAAAGTTCATGTGTGTCGATCTCCTCCCAAATATAATCTTCTGAAGGTTCGACATCAGGCATAGAACGAGGCCTGATCCAACTGAACATTATAGCCTATAAAGAGAAAGAGGAAAATGACAAATTTGAAGCATCATAATGAATTCCTTGTGTAAAAACACAGCCAATTCGTTGGAAGGCAATTTGCTGAAATTAAATAAGATAAAATATAAGAATAAAAATAATACACACGTCGACAAACTTAAACGGCATGTCGGCCACGTTGTATACACATTCAAGAGGCAACCGTTCGTACAAAATAGCGATGAAACAAAATTTTCAAAGGCATGCTCACTTTTAGTTTTGAAGAGTTTGATCTGTTTTTGGTGCTTGGCTTTCTCCCGTCTCTCGGCACTGTACAAAGACGATCATCTGCATCGTTTGTGCCACTCGAATGAGCCGCTTAGGCTCCTGAATCCGCTATGGCTCTCGAGTTCGGCCTCCCATCTGATTCAAGTGTATGAAACCCCCACTCGCCGTTCTCCTCCTTCTGTGTGCACGCGGACAGGTTTGCGAATCCCAATCTGCTCCGACTTCCGCTAACCGGCTCTCGATCCCTCTGCTCGTATGTACCCAGGCCCAACCGAATGAGCTCTTCCTCCCGTTCATCTGCACTCTGACGCCTGCACCGCAAGCTTCGACCCCGCACTGGACCCGCAAGCCCTTTGCCTCCCTTTTTGTCTGAACGGCAATAGCCCTCTGCCTCTCTCTAGGTCTGAATGGCAACAGCTGCCTGCCTCCCTTTTGGTCCGAACAGCAACAGGCGATCCGCCTCTTTCTGCGTCCAACTAGCCGAATCTACTCACACGCACAATCTTGCTTTCGTGCTTGAATAGTGAGTGAGTAAAGAGGAGGGATTATTTGTTTATAATAATAATAATAAAGAGTAGGAAACTATGCAATCACTCAGTTGGAGGAGTCGAGGACTGATCCCGGGGTTGATTCTTCCCTCGAAGCCTTGGATCGTCGATTTTAATCCGATTGAACGGACTTGAAAGGGCAGCTGCCCTCCCCAACCTCCCCTCGTTAGGAGGGGGAGCAGAAAGCCTGCCAAAATTTTGGGGAAAAGCCGAAGTGCAAAATTCTCCTAACAAACATTTCATTTGAGGACTAGAAGACTGATTCCAGGACCTGTTGTTTGATTGAAAAGTATTTGTTTTGAAAAAGGTTTAATTATCTCTTGGAGAATTTAATTTTTGAAATTTGATTTTTGAAATTGAACACGTCATTATGAATGATATATCATCTCGAAAGGTGAACATATCGTTCCTTAATGGGTTCAAATTTTAAAATTTTGAATTTATCCTGATTATCGTAATCAAACTCAAGAGAGACAACATATGGTCCCTAAAGATCAAAATGATGTTCAATGAAATGTTTGATTACAATAATTCGGATAAGAGATCATTAATTTCGTAATTAAAATCATGATAATAGAACGATATATCTTTCCGGAGAAAAAAGATATCATTTATCATCAATCATTCAAAAATGAGGATAATGATTGTTATATTTAAATTTCCCAAAGAGAATAGGTTGAGGTTTTGAAAACTTGATTTTTGAAAATTTGATTTAGGTTTCTAAATCTCCTACGAGCGCAAGCCCACGTAGTTAATTATATCGTAGGAAATCGGAGTTTCATACGAATACTCTCAATTAAAATAGAGGTACGAATCTTATTTAGATTTCAAAGATTGATGTCAAGGGAGATAAGGATTGAAGTTTCAACAGAGATTGGATCAAAGTTGAAGACTTATTTTGGAGTCAAAGGAGAAAAAGTATGAGGTGTTTTGAGATTCTGAATCACTTCAGAAACACCCCAGACTATCCTAAGTGTTGGGCTTAAATTTTATTGAAAGATATTTAAGTTTGAATGATCATTTTATCAGAAGGTTGTGATTCAATTCTTGGAGGTTGAGGTCTTAGAGCCTGAGCCTGCCTCAGAACCTAAGTCTAAAATGGGTATTGAAGATTAGTGACCCGAACCTAGTTAATGCAATGCAAATTTGGACTTACCCCAACCTGGATTGGGGAGCCAGCTAAACCACCTAAACGTTTTAAAATCATGAGTCCGATCTTTTATGTAAGAGTGGTAGGGACGTATTAAGTTAAGTTTAAGGAAAGCGGGGCCGACATCTAGAGCAGATCCTAATTGGTCTCTTTAATATATGTTGGGTAATATGAAATTTGAAATAAAAATGCAATTAAGTTTTAGACTTGATTTTTAATTTGTTACTAATGCGATGCATACAAGTTGGCTCGAATGCTTAAATAAAAATGAAGCAATTTAAAAAAAAAACTTGAAAAATAAATTTTTTCTTAAAAGAATGCACAACATCCCCTTGACAGATCTGCACCCTCACAGGCCAAGTGGTCTGTCATAACCCATAGGCGGGGATGTGCCTAACAAAGAAAAGAAGATGCATCAAATATGCATATGAGAACTCCTGGCGATCCCGAGCTTACTTCTTAAAACATTAAATTTTTATGTGAGCTTAAATATTTTAAATTTAATTAAAATAGAAAAGATTTTAACGTTCCCTCACGAGCCTCCGATTGGGTTCCAGGCTAAATCAAATACGACATGCAAGATCGCAAAAAAAAAAACTACCAAAAGTATGCAATCCTATATCGCAATCAACATCAAACAATCATTAATAAAAAACAATTGAATTAAAATTCAAATTGAAAGTTCATGTGGCAAGTGTCACTTAATTATACAACCCAGAGTCTGCAGGAAAAGTAAATGATGCATCTAGTTTTCTTAATTTTTGTTTTGATGTAATATGAACAATTATAGTTGTGTTTTCTATTTTTGTTTTATGTTTGTTTTAGCTATCCAATGATGGAAAGCATCCCGTGATCAATGCGTAGGATTTGCTTGGCTTGCTTGACCTTTGGTGTGCCGGTTTTGGGGTTCTTTGGGCTGCTGCTGCTGTTGGTTTGGTGTTGGGTTGTTCTCGGTTTGGCTTGGGCTGTTTGGGTTGGAGCTTGCTTAAGTTGACCTACTTGGGGTTGTAGCTTATTATTGTTGGAGGATCATTAATGCATAAAGGTTTGTATTTATTTCCAAAAGGTTTAGGGGAGTGGAACTTGTGTGTCTCTTCGGTTTCTCCCTTCCCTCTCGGTTTTGGTGGCATTTTGCTCTTCCCATGGCTGCTGGTTGGTTTCCCCTTGTTGCCTCCTCGGGTCCCTCATTTGGCTGGTTTTCCCATGAGTTTTTCCCTGGTTTCTGTGTGACTCTTCGGGTCCTGCTGGCTGCTTAGCTGTGGCTGCTTGGGGGGAATGTTTTGCTTATTTCTTGTGATGTTGTCTCTTGGTTTCTTGTACCAAAATGTTGGGGCTGCTGTAGGAGACTTTTGGCATTCCTTTTCCCCTCTTTTCATTAGTCTATTTGGAGGTACTTTGGCTGTTGGGTTTCCTCTCTCTTGGCTATATATTTGGGGTGTTTTGTAAGGAAAAAGGTTGTTGAAAATTGTTTGGCAAAGCCACTAAACCTGAGGGTTTTCTTCTTGGAAAAGCTTGAGAGCTTGTTCCATCTTCTTTCTCCTCTAGGAAAGCTTGCGAGCTTCTCCTCCCTTCTTCTCGGCTTCTAACCCCTTCTTCTCTACGCAAGTTCCACTCCACCTGTATCCTTCTTCTGGTTCCGGTTGGTGTAAGTTTGTGGCTGTTTTTTGAGGTGAATCGTGGCTGTTTTGTGGAGGATTGGTGGCTGTTTTAAGGTGACATTTGTGGGCTGTTTTGGAGACATTTGCTGGAGGAGTTTGGTAGAACGTTGGCCCTATGCCTTGGTGGATCCCTGGTTTGCAAGCTAAGCATTTTTCATTTTAATTTCCTACACCCGATGCATGTGAGGAGTCCGCTTGACGGATGTTCTGAGGATAGCGTTGTTTTATTTTAAATTTGTTCTTTGCTAACTTTCTTTTGTCTAAGGTTTGTTGGTCTTCGATTTTCTATCTAAGTTGAAGTGGCAGTCTTATTCTCTAGCCTATTTGTTCTCCAATTGTGGTTTTAAGTTGGAAGGTGAGTCTTTTGTTTTCTTTTCGTAATATTTCTCCTTTCTTGTTTTTTGTTTTTAAGTTGTCTACATCAGTTTTGGTATCAGAGCCCTAGGTTGGTATATCCTAGGGTAGTGTGTGAGTTGTCTTTTCATCTTAAAAGTTATGGCTAATCAAAATAATCAAGGGGGAGATTGCCAACAACAAATGATGACTCAATTGGCAAACTTACAAGAACAAATCACTAACATGGCTAATATTATGGCAAATTTGAATGTGAACAATGCTAATGCAAATCCTAATGTTCAATCATCCGAAAGTGAAGATGAGGGTCCTAGACATCCAAATAGGCAACAAAGAAATTGGGATCACGGCATTAAAATTGATGTTCATAATTTTGAAGGAAAATTACAACTCCTAAGATCTAAGTGACTTTGAGAATTAGGATTCTTCTCATTCTTCAGTTCTTCATCCTTCTGCAGGCTCCTTGGATCGTCGGGTCCGAATATCCAAATGAAAAGAAACTCCCCCTTGAAAGGGGTGTTATCTTTCCTCTTTGGATTTTTAAGATCATCCAAATTTGGGTCTCCGAATGGAGATGTCCCTTCCTCTTTGGATTCCAAATTAGATATTTAATCCCATTCTCAAAATACTTTAAAATACAACTCAATTACAATATCAAATTACATTTGAATATAAAAAGAAAATATAGACTCAACAACTTGCAAGATTATCCTAATAAATCAACAATTAATTCAACATCCTAAGCAGTTAAAATTTATTGAAATTAAAATGCTTAAATTCACAACAACGCTAGGTCATGCTCTTTAATGTAAAGGGCGACTTAGCATTCTGAAGCACCTGTAGAAAATATCGTTAATTTTAAAAGCTTGATTATTTCTTTGCCCCATTTAATTTCAATGCCCTTTATGAGCATGGCCACCTGCATAAGATTGAATTAGCATAAATAGTCCCTAACCTAGGGGTAGATCTAACGCACAATCAATCACATCACAAAGTGCAAAAATGAAATAAACTATCGCATCAATATCAATCAAATCAATCAGCATGCAATAAAAATCACGAAAAATTTGGTACACAGTAGAAAAGTAAACACCGGCCTAGCCTAAGACTGGAGTTAGTTGTCCTAGCAAACCATCTAAAGTGTGTGAGGTAGGCTGTGTGGCTTGGATATATTCTATGTAGGATTGATTTGTTAAAGTTGCTTGACGTTCTGGTTTGTTGAAGGCTTAAATGAATATTTAATTAAAGTTTAAATTTTAATGGCTTAAGATTAATTTTAAGATGTGTTTTAAAAGTTAGGTGATTACTACCTTTGTTAAACTATGGCTATGAAGTGTAACACCCCACAATACCCCTTAACAGTACCAGGAATATTACAAATATAGACCTTTCATTAGTTAAATATAACATTTTCCTCAATCAATCAATTGACATTTTTAAACATTTGAAAGACTGTCATATGAGATCTAACAGTTTATATTCATCACATCAATGGAAGCACTTAATGATTTTATACTTCAATAAGACATTTATAGAGCACTAAAATAATTCCAAAGTAATAAAACATTGAACTGCTTACTAACCTCAAGAGTAGATTCCATAAATAAGATAAACATTAACATAAAATTTTAAATACTTGCAAATTAGTTTTCTCCCACTTTTTTCCCTTTCTTGTAACAACAGCTAGTAAGAAAATACTTGTGAGCTATGAGGTTCAGCAAGCTATGCAAATTCAATAATACTTAAAAATACAATAATATAATGAATTACAACATTGAACAAAACATTGGGTCAACTTATCATTATTTGAAAAATATCATAAAAATCATATTAGACATCATCCTTTATGTCATTTGAGGTTGATACTAAATATTTAGTTTTTTAAAAGATCTGACTATACTTTCATAAACATATTCAATGGAGCCCATGTAGACCTAATATTATCACAATTGAAATTTATTGAGATCCCTTTTGCCTCTTTAGAGGTCCCTTTTGCCCCACTTGCTATGCAAGTCTCATTTCTTTAGGGTCCTTTTTGCCTCACCTGCTATGCAGGTCTCATTTTCCTTGGGATCTATTTTGCCCCATCTACACTACAGGTTTCATATTGGGTCCCTTTTGCCCATATGATAATGTAGATATCATAACATAGAATAATCAATCTTTAATAATTAAATATTCAATAATCCTCATTTTCATAATCCATAACTGTCACCATTCAAATAACCGTACAAGTGTTGCAAGAAGAACTTGACATGCATTACCGAAATCATGAAACTTCTTTCTTTAACATATGATCACAAGATTGCAACACATGCTTGATCACATATCAATTTCCATTTCAATTTTTCCACATAACATACAATTGCTTATACATGATTACTTCAATGTATTCTCAAAGTTACTATGCAGTTATTCATAATGCATTGAATTTCTCAAGTCATTTAAAATACATGATAAATATATCTGAATTCAATAAATTAACTTTACATAACTTACCTTCCTGACAAATTGACTCTACAGATTCTATACCACTTAACTTTCTCCTTTGATAAACTCTCCCAAAATTTCTTTATTCATATATGTGGTGAATCCTAAAACACATTTAGGATACATTTATCAGAACCTTATTGTAAAAGATAACTACAAATGATACAAACAGCTACTTACCTCTATCAACTTCTCTCAATTTCCTTCTTTCTTTTCTCCTCTTCTCTAAACTTTTCTTGGCTTCTTACTCTACCAAACTCTCACTTAATGTTCTCTTTTGGTTGTAGTTTCCTCACAGCAAAACAATTCCCATCTACAACGTGTACAACATAAATGATCCTTAATTCTGTAACCAGAAATTTGCTCTAAAAATTCTGCACTAACTAATTCTACTTACCAGGACTGTTGTTGTCGAAACCCTACTCTCTATCTCCGCCTCTTGCTACAGGAGAATTGCGATTCTTGCTACAGGGAGTCTCCGCCTATTGCCTACAGGAAAACTGTGAATGTCTTCACACTTCAATGGCTTCTCTACACTTCTGCAGGTTTTTCTACGGTCTCGGGAAACTGACTTGCTACTGAATCCTTCCTTTCACTGTGTCGTGTTTCTTCTCCAGCAATTCTGCTGATTGCTGCTTGTAATAACTGAACCAAAAAGGGAGTAGGAGGGCCCACAGGATAACTACCTTCACATCCCTTGAAAGCACCTAATCATTCTATCATAATAAACATAAAATTATCCAATTGGATTTAGTATACTTCTTATTTTAATTACTTAAAAGAATATCACAATAATTTATTTTACCTTGGTTTAAGCACGGATTAATTCGTTTAATGATTTTCTGAACTTGTAGTCTGTCCAAGATTAACTTCCTAGTTGAAGTCGATGCTTGAAGAGGTTAGGATCTCGAGCTATACTCCTTGGACGGAATTTGAATGGGGTGATCGGAATCTCGCCGCCGACAAGCTTTGACAGGCTGGGTTTTGGTCTGGAAGGCTTGAGGGACTCCTAGAAAGCTTAAATGAAATTAGCTTTGGGTCTGGGAAAGCTTAAGTGGACAGAGAGCCTAGGGTGTAGAATGATGCTTTTTTTTAGTCTTTTGCCCTATTTAGCCTTCTCCAGGCCAAAGGGACGGCCTTGATCGACTTAGGGGCTAACTAGGATGTTGTCATGTGTCCCAAAGCAATTAGAGTAGCAGGGAATAAAAGGACTAGAAGACAATGACTTGGAAAGCTTTTTTTGTCCTTAAGTGCACATGGTTTGATTAAGAGCTGATTAGAATTTACTTAAGGCTTGAAATGGGTTTAGAGCTAACTTAAGAAAGCTCTAGAATGCCTCCAAATAGCTGGAATGAGCTGGAGTGAAAGGAGTGCCATGCAAGAGAAGGTTTGACCACTTAAACCTCCTTAAACCCTTTGAAGGCTTTGTTGACTGGTAAACCAACCAACTAAGCTGCTGAGGTGGCAAGGGAGGGGACTTGAATGCTAGTTGAAAGAGTCCTAAGGCTTTAGGATAATGAGTTCAAAGTTTGGAAGAAGATTTGACCAAAGTCAAGGTATTGACTTGATCAAACTAGTCAAGGTTTGATCCATGGTGATTTTAAAAATATTCAAACCATGGATTGGAATAAGGTTGATGACCTAGAAGGCTTGGTTATATTGATTTAACTAGATTTGATGATTTGACTTAAATGGGTCAAGTTTGACCAGACTTGCATTCAGTTGACCAAGTCAACTATTGATTGGGTCAATAGGCCCAATTAAATCCAAATCATTGAGGGAAAGGCCCAGAGCAGTTTGAATGAGTTTAGAATGTACTTGAAGCTTGATTCAAAGTGAAAGAGCTTAAGGGTTTAACTGGTCAACCTAGGTTGACCCAGGGTCAAGGATTGGGCTCAACAGGTTTGAAATGGTATTTGAAGTCTGTTATGAGTGGTCCCAAGGTCTAGAGAATTCAATTCAGTCAAATCGACTATTTGGACCCTTAAGGCCCTATTTGGTCAACCTAGGTTGACTTGGTCAACCAGGTTGACCCATGACCTGGGTTTGGGTCCGACAAGCTTGGTTTGATATTTGAAATTTGCTGGAAGTGATCTCATGAAATTTGGAGGTCATTTTGTTTGAAATGGATATTCAAATCCCCAAGGGGTATTTTGGTCAAAATTGATTGACCTGGTCAACCAAGCTTGGCTAGGATCTGGGCTTGAATCTATTGCACTCCTAATGATGATTAGGATGCATTGGAAGAGGTTTCGAGGTTTGATTTGAAAATGCCAAGTTGAAGTTTGGAGAAAACTTGAAAATTGTCCTTAAGGGGTATTTTGGTCATTTTGACCCCTGGTCAACTGAAGGCCAAAGTGGGTCCACCAAAATGCAGATTAATGCTTAACAAGTCATAATCAAGAGTTTGGAAGTGATCAAAAGGTTTGGAGAAGGCTCCAAGGTCAGGATCCACTGGGTGGCAAGTCCAGTGGCATAGTCCATAAATATTTGAAGGTTTTACAGCCTTTGAAAATCAAATCAGATTCTGGGGTTAGAGACCTCAGAATGAGCTCAAATTTGGAGGGTTATCTCTAGAGGCATGTCCTATCAATATGCAATTAATAGACTCTGAATCAAAGGTCATTTGATTGGGGTTTGATGTGTTTTAAAAATCATTGAAAAAGGCTTTCTAGACTTAAATCTCTAGCCTTAGATTTCAGTTTGGATTTCTAGATTTGGGCTGGATTTTTGATTTGATTGTTTGAATTTGAATTATCCAAATCATTTATGATCATTTGAATAATCATGAGTGATAGGATAGGGTTAAAGCTTGATCAGAGGCAGGATTAAGGTTTGAACTAGAATCTGGATAGGCCTGGAGTCTGGGTATGTTTGAGGTCTGGATTTGATTAAAATTTGAATTGAATTGAAATCTGGATTGGTTTGAGGTATGGATTAATCTGGAGTTTGGATTTGGTTTGAATCTAGATTGTTCTAGATTTTAGATTGATTTGGGATTTGGATTGGTCTGGGATATAGGTTGATCTAAGATCAGGATTGATTTTAGGGTCTGGATTAACCTGGGGTCTGGAGTGATCTAAGATCTGGATTGACCCTAGGGCTTGGGTAGATCCTAGGGTTTGAAGTCTAGGAGAATCCTAGAGTCTAAAAGTCCTAGGGTCTAGGGTCTAGAAAAATTCTAAGATCTGGAGTCTAAAAGAATCCTAGGGTCTGGAAAGGTCTAGGGTCAGGGTAAATTCTATGGCCTAGATAGGTCTGGAGACTGGATTTGTCCTAGTGACCTCACACAAAAATGAGGTCAACACCCGTCAACGTCCCGAAGCCCTTAACTGTTGAAAGGGTGAGTGCTCTCCCGACCTCCCCTTGTGGGGAGGGGATATCGTGAGGCTACCAAAATTTTCAGAAAAATAAACAACGGTTACTAGGAAGCTTTGAAGATCAAAACTCTAATTAATTAAACTAATTAATTGAAAAAATTAAGTTCAAACATTTAAATTTAGTTAAATTAATTGAGCAACCAATTTAAAATTTAATTAATTAAAAAAATGAATAAATTAAAACTTTAGTTAAATTAAATTAATTAAGTTATTTAAAAAAATAAGATTTTAAAATTTAAAATTCCAACTAATGAGCCGAGTAGTTAATTTTAAATTAAAATTTAAACTTTAATTAATTAAATTAAAACTAAATTTCACTCAATTTATTAATGCAATTAATTCAAAATTTAATAAAAAAGAATAGAAAATGAATGTTTGCACTAAACAAACCTAAGTACAACTCACACCAACTAAAGTCCAAGCTCCTAAAACTAAAACACAAAAAAAAACAAAGAAAACTACAAAACTCTAAACACCAAACTCTCAAAAACGCAGCTCCAGCTCCTGGCAAACTCCTGCTTCTGTAGACCCCCCCTACAAACAAGTGAACAAAAGTCAATGCAGGGAAAATTAATACTTAAACAAAGCTAGTACTAAAAAAGGGAAAAACTGGTGCTAAAACGTGATTAGTATTGCAAGCAAAACTAGTACAAACAAGCAAGAAGGGCTAGTATTGTGAGTCAAACACTACTGCTAAAGGAAAAACTACAGTGTACGGTACTAGAAGCCAAATGCTAACGTAAATATGCTATTGTTGTAAACAAAGCGCCAGTACGGGTGTCAAAACAATGAAGGGTACGAAACTAAGTGTTGTATGCTAAATCCCTGCTAAGCTAAGTTCACTAGACAACCTTTAATAAAGGCGGTAAGTCCTACTTCAATCAGGGTATTAAGGAAAACTTCCTAAGACATATATCATGTCCTTGATAACATCCGGGCTACTTCTAATAGAAGCAATAATACCCACTTCCAAACAATCCAAGCTACTTCTAGTAGAAGCAGTCAGGCCTACTTCTTAAATTAACTAGGCTACTTCTAATAGAAGCAGTAAGACCCACTTCTTAAATAAACTAGACCACTTATAAATGTAGAAGCCGTAAGACCCAATCTAAATATAAACTACGAGCAACTTCCAAAGGAAGTCGTAAGCCCCGACCTTAAACCCAAACATACGGGCAACTTCCAATGGAAGCCATAAGCCCCAATTCAAACCAAACCACCATAATACTAAAACCTACATCTGTCCACTTCAATTTACTCGGGATCCCTGAGATGAGGCAACCTATGACTGCTAATCAGATCCTCTGGATACTACGATCGATGATTGTTAGTGTTGATAAACTGAAACTTATGGTATTTCTGAGATGATGGAACCATTTGATCTTGATCGGGTCTACCTTCATCCCCCATAATCAAGATTAAAACACTTGCACTTCTAAAAATTAATTCATCATTAATTGAGAGTTTTCTTCTACGCAATAGGAGGGGTAATTAACTGTGATGGTTTATGCTCATGGGAAGTGAGAACTCAGAACTAAATAAACCTCGATATACTTATTGGGGAAAATCTGGTTAATTTAATGTCCAATCTACCTCAAGGAAGAATGGAACCTTAAGTCCAGAAAGCGGGGTTCGTGCCGTAGCGCCATTCATTTCCCTGAGCGAACATCTAATATGGTTTACCACCTTCATTAGTCTCTCCAAACTTATAGCCATCATGAATGTTTTTAAAATCATCTATCTCTTTACCAACATATCCTTTTAAATCTCCTCCAATAAAAAATATTTATTCAAGAGGTATATTTTGTATTAATTCTTCCAAGTCATTCCAAAATTTTTGTTTATTTGATTATTCAAGTTATGATGAATTCAATGAGGAATTCAGGAAGCCCTTGTTTTGCTTTCTCGTTTTCTTGCTGTAAAGATTCAACAATCTGATATATTAAGGTTTCCACATTTACATCTTAAGGATTTGTTTTCTGCTATCTTTTTCTTTTGTTTTCTTCCTTTTTTTTAATATAATTTTCACCATTTCACTAGAAGTGATGTATCACGGCTTAGTCCAAATGTGTTGAAAGTATGCAATGGTTGACTAGATCTGAAATCAATGTTAGATTTGTTATGCTGAATTTTGGGACTATAAGTTGAAAGTTGATGTAGACAACTTAAAACAAAAACCAAGAAAGGAGAAATATTACGAAAAGAAAACAAAAGACTCACCTTCCAACTTAAAACCACAATTGGAGAACAAATAGGCTAGAGAATAAACTGATGTAGACAACTTAAAACAAAAAATCAAGAAAGGAGAAATATTACGAAAAGAAAACAAAAGACTCACCTTCCAACTTAAAACCACAATTGGAGAACAAATAGGCTAGAGAATAAGACTTCCACTTCAACTTAGACAGAAAACCGAAGACCAACAAACCTTAGACAAAAGAAAGTTAGCAAAGAACAAATTTAAAATAAAACAACGCTATCCTCAGAACATCCGTCAAGCGGACTCCTCACATGCATCGGGTGTAGGAAATTAAAATGAAAAAAATGCTTAGCTTGCAAACCAGGGGTCCACCAAGGCATAGGGCCAACGTTCTACCAAACTCCTCCAGCAAATGTCTCCAAAACAGCCCACAAATGTCACCTTAAAACAGCCACCAATCCTCCACAAAACAGCCACGATATTCCTCAAAAAACAGCCCCAAATTTACACCAACCGGAACCAGAAGAAGGATACAGGTGGAGTGGAACTTGCGTAGAGAAGAAGGGGTTAGAAGCCGAGAAGAAGGGAGGAGAAGCTCGCAAGCTTTCCTAGAGAAGAGGGGAAGAAGAGATGGAACAAGCTCGCAAGCTTTTCCAACAAACCCGCAGGTTTACAATTTCCAAAAATCACATTATCACACACTCTTTTTTTATTCTCACAAAACATCTAATATATATAGCCAAGAGAGAGGAAACCCAACAGCCATCTCACCTCCAAAAATCTCCAATAAAATAGGGAAATGAAGGCCACGGTTCACCCAAAAACAGCAGCCCAACATAGGTACAAAATCCCAAGAGACCAACCTGCAGCAACCAGCAAATAGACCAATGAAAAGAGGGGAAAAGGAAGGTCAAAAGCCTCCAACAGCAGCCCCAAAACTTGGTACAGGAACCCAAGAGACATCACTACAAAAGCCATGGCAAACCTTCCCCAAACAGCCAAGGAAAACCTCCCAGCCAAGAACCCAAAGAGGCAGCCCAAAAAACAAGACAACCATCCAGCAAGTCACGGGAAAACACAGCCCAGCTGCCATGGAAACCACCCAGCCAGAAACCCAAAGAGGCAGCCCAAAAAACAAAGCAGCCAGCTCATGAAACCAGCCAGCTTTTCACGGAAAAGCCAACCAAAAGAAGGAACCGAAGAGACACTAGGGAAAACCAACCAGCAATGCTTGGGGACAGCAAACAGCCACCAAAACCGAGAGGGAAGGGAGAAACCGAGGAGACACAAGGGAAGGGAAAGAGACACAAGCCACTCCATACCTTTTTGAAATAAATACATACCTTTATGCATTTATGAGCTTCTACTTCATGCATTTAAGAATTAATGAGCTAAACTTCAGCTCACCTAAACCAGAATTCCAACATTAGCTCAAAACCGAGAGTCACAAAGCCCCAAAATTATTAACTTGTGTTGACCCCCCCCCCCCCCCCCCCTTTGCCTACATCAAAAGTTGAGAATCTGTGGACACAGTAATTAGAAGAAAAATTAATGTGACATGTTTATAAATAAATAGCTTCAATTACACTTCTTTTTGTGGATAATCCATTTTGCACATGCTTCGTATTTCCTAGAATTACATTTACATGCTATATATATGGCATTCTTTCATTAATATTTAACATTATATCTAACAAATAAAGGAAGCATGAGTAATTTTAAAAAATTGATTGGGATTACATGTACTATAGTATTAATAGGGCAGATAAGCGTAATTCCAAAAAACAAGGTGTGTTGACTTTCTATAGGGTTGATAAGTGTAATTAACCCAAATAAATAACTATATTATCTTAAGATAAGATGATGGAACTTGCACAGGATGAGAAGTTATTAATCTTTTAGGATATACTTTTAAGAGAGGTAAATTGTAGTAATTTCCTTCAACCAGCCTCCCCTTTAATAAGGGAAAGAGAGAAAAGGATCAAAATGGTCCCTTGACTCTTGATGTAAGAGCAAAATAGTCCCCAATTATATTAAAGGACCATTTTGGCCCCTCAACTCTTTAAAGAAAAACCAAAATAGTCCTATCATTGGACTATTTTGATTCCCTTTTAAAGACTTGATGGACCAAATAGTTCTTTAATATAGTTGGGGATTATTTTGGTACTTCATAAAGAGTTAAATGACCATTTTGATCATTTTCCCATAAGGGAAAAATTACCATTGATTTTAATTTTCAAAACAAAACTGAACATACCAAATTGAAGATATGCCTTCCGCAAAGCATCCTTTCTATCACGCCTAGCTAAGAAACCTACAGATTCTAACAACCTTAACAACTTGGTCAGGATCTTTCATCCTCATAAGCATGGACACATCTATATATATTTTTTCACAAGAAATCTTTTGCCATTAAATGTTTTGAATGACCAAGACAAAATGGTTAGCGCTCAAATGATGAGGGAAAGCAAGGCTAGTTAGTGTTTGGCCATTTTTTGTACTAGACGGGTGCATATAACTGGTTAAAGAAGGCAGGCTAAAGTCATTTTGTATGGATTATCCATCTAGGTCAAGCTTTCTTACATTGTCACATAACTGAGCTGTACTTCTTGCATTTTTAAGATTCAACCAGTGAAATCGTCAAGTTATTATTTTAAATTTTTATTAGTATTGTTCATTGCCTCAAGCAGATTCAAGAATATTTCCTGGACCCTTTGTTGTGGTTGAGGTTTCACCGACTAATGAGGTGATTTTTCACGTCTTTCTTATATGATGATACTTAGCAATCTAAAATATATTAATGTTATTTCTATCATCTTCTAAAGATTACAATTTGGACTTTTGTAGGAAGGATTGTCAGTTATTATTTCCCCTTTGCTTAGATTACGAAATGAAAGCGGATTCCCTATGGAATTGTTTTTCCGGCGGCCAGAAGAAGCCAAAACAGAATCTGCTTCTATTTTGCTTGAGGACGGGAATTCAGTTGATGCTTCTAGGGCTGTGTTTGATGCATTAGATTTTTATGGTGGCTCTAAGAGGACATTGATATCTTTAAGTCTTGGTAAGTGCAGGTCCTTGCTATTTTTATATGGTATCTTGCAAGTAGCTAAATGAGAACCTTGTCTTTCTCAACTTGTGTATTTGTGATGCGTTCATCATCTGCAATTACTGTGAGATGCTATAGGTACTCATCATATGAAATTTAGCATTTTCTAAAATTGATGATATTCTTTATTGAACAAACTAAATTTTGGCAAATATGCTCACTTTTTCCGTTATGAAAAAAGTTAGCTTTAACTGCCTGTCACTGATTTTCATTAATCAAGTTGGCCTCAAATCTTGAACACTATGCATGAAACCAAGTGCTAAGCTAATTTCTCTAAATATTTTGATTATAAAAGTTAGAAACTGTTTTAAAATAGAAATTATGAAAAAATTTATATTTATTAATGTTGTATTGTGACTTGCGATGTAAATCATACTGCCACTTAGAAAGCAAGTCCTCTGGATGAAATTTTGATCTCAGTGCTTCCTTTTCAGCCTATTTGAATGGCGAAATGTGAGTATTGCAACAACTTATAGGATATTTTTCGTGAATTCTTTGTTTTCTTTGAATATGAAGACTTGTGTTCGATGTTGTTGTGGAAGGAAAAAGGCTGTCTACCATAGAAGCACTCTTATTTGGCTTAACACTGAAAGGTTTGCCTATATTTCCTCCAGTTTTCTGGGTTTTTAAAAGATGGCTGTAATTATGCAGTACATTATTCATAATATTAACACCCAACCCTAAATACTTGAATTGAAAAGTCACGTATCAAAACTAAGTTGAATGGTAGACCAGAGGAAGGCATGTACGGTGCCATAAAACAGCACATTTTGTATTTCCCTGAATTGTATTATTATTAAGTTAAGACAACCACTTAAAGTCAGTGCTTGGAGATTTAGGGAAGCATAACTTTTATAAGCTGGGTTCACTAGGAATTAGTTGCCGAGGGCTGGAGTAGAGGAAAGTTCAAGGGAGGCAGCTAGTATACTTATTATAAAGGCATTTGTTAATCTAATTTTTTTGCATCCTAGCTTGACTAGGCAAATTGAAAATTTTAATCTTGAAACTAGTAAATTTGAAATGCATTAGTGATAGTTTCCCACTTGTTTTCCCCCTTTTGAGCAACTTATCTATTAATAAATGTTCCCCTCCTACAGTAATCATAGGAAACTTTAATGTAAACTAGGGCTTTAAGGGGCGTAGTACAGAATCTGCCAAGAAAGGGAGAGATGAAGAAAAAAGAGAGAAGAATTAGATGGTTTCAATTACATTCAATCATCAGTCATTGCCCTTTTCTCTTTCTCTTCTTCTCTGCTCGAATAAAAATAATAAAATAAGACTGCTTCGGTAAAATCAAACTGAATGGCACAATTGTGCCCACGTCATCTTCACATGGTAGTTGAAGCAACTGCCCTTTAGTTCGTATAAAATGACGATGAAACGAGAAAAGAATTTATACGCTTACCTACGTTCAGTTTCAATCGAAGTTCTGGTTTTCTGGCTTTTCCTGTCTCGCGGTTCTGCACTCCCCATCTGTCCGCCTCCGATCTGAAGCCGACCGCAAGAACTGCGATTCGTCTACTGCCCGAAATCCCCGCACATCCCTCTTGCGTGAGATATCTCAGCTCACAAATTTATGCTTTCGGCCAACAACAAACCCTTTTCCAACTCCCAGCATGCGACCTGCTGCTGGCTCCTTAGGGTGACGGGTGTGATGAGAAGTGGCTAAAGGATTTTACTGATTCCCTTCCTTACTAATATAATATACTAGCAGTTGCACTAATTTACCAATCTTACATTAAAATACTATATTTTTAAATCCACTATGCCACTAAACTCTCATGCTAGCCGTTAGATGGAATAAGGGAAGCATCAGCCAATGCTTGCAATCCTAAATGGGATTTCAACAAGTGGGATTTCTGGAATTAAAAACTGAAATGAATTAATTATTCATTAGTTTCTAATTAGCTGTATTAATGTTAACAAAAAAAATGAAGCAAAAAAAAAAAATCGAAAAAAATCGAAACAAAAAATATCTCCCTGCTGCCTCCGCCGGTCCCACCTCGCCAAACGACGTACCTCTTCGACACGATAACCGCCTACCGACGATCCAAAGCGATAAAAGGAGGAAATTCGGAGAAGAAAGGAAGACTTACGCTCATTCATCCTCTCCTTCGGTTCCCTCGTCGCTGCTCGACTTCGTTGCTAGCGTCTAGGGTTCGCCTTCCATCTTCTCTTTTGGTCGTTGCTATTCGGCTTTGCTTCGCAGGAGGCCAAGAGATCGCACGAGCCGCTTCTTTGGCTCCCTGCTGCCGTCCGACTCCGTCACTCCACAGGAGGTGTAGAGATCGCACGAGCCGCTCCTTTGACTCCTTGGTTGCCGTCCGACTTCGCTCCTTCGCGTGTGGTGCAGAGATCGCACGAGTCGCTCCTCGGCTCCTTCCTTGCGGTTCGACTTCGTTGCTTCGCGTGTGGTGCAGAGACCGCACGGTCGCTTCTTCCGCTCCTTTGTTGTTGTCCGACTTCCTTGCTTCGTAGGAGGTAGAGATTGCACGAGTAGCTTCTTTGGCTCCTTTGTTACTATTCGACTTCACTCCTCTGCCGAACCCAGTCGAAGCTGAACCCAACCATGCCCTAGCCGACAGATTGGGCTTCTCTCTCTCTCTCTTTTTATAATATGATATATATATTATATATATCATATTATATATAATATCATATTATATTATATATATATGTAATAAAAAATGAAATAAAATGAGTAAAGAAAAAGTGATCTTTAAAACAGGCAGTCGAAGACCCGCGCCGTGATCTTAGATCCGGGCGGATGGTTTTAAATTTGAAGCCCCCGCGCCATTGATCTTAGATCTGGGCGGAATGAAATAAAATTTGAAGACCTCACGCAGTCGATCTTAGATCCTGGTGGGATGGTTTTAATTCGAAGACCCTACGTCGTCGACCTTAGGTCCGGGTAGGAAGAAATTAGGGCAAGTGCCCTCCCTTACCTCCCGGCGTCGGGGAGGGAACGCCGGGGGAACGCCGGGAGGCTGCCGAAATTTCCCAGAAATTACAAAACCTGTTTGGAACAATTAGAGAGCAAGTGAATTTTAATTAGTCAGCCTCAATGAAAATTAATTAATAAAATTTAATTAATTACAAGAATTGAGTGATTAAACTAATTAAATTAAAATTAATTGAAATTTGTTAATTAAAATTGATTAGTAAATTCAATTGGTTAATTAATTATCCTCAAGCAATTCAAATCCGTAAGCAGTTCAAAATCAATGAATAGTTGAAATTTGAAATCAAAGAGTAGTTAAAAATATCCTACTAACATGGATGATATGAAAATATACTATGAAAAGATCCTACTAAGGGATATAATAAGGAATGCTCTCTCATTTATTTTTATACTGCTCGTTGTTCTCCCAAAAGCCATCAATATAAGTGAGAACTTGTTTGATATCATCCCAATCAAAAGACTATTTTCAAGATTCCTCGAGTATCTCTAAATGATATTGTCTCGAATATCTTCAAATGAGACATCTCTTTAAGAGATTCTATCGCAAGTTAAATTTGAGTGGAAGACTTTGAATTGTTTTAGCATTTCAAATGTTATTACTCTTGAAATATTAGAGGTCTCTAACTGTTAAAACATCACTTCTCTTCCTATAATTAATGAGATAGCAAAACTTGCAACGAGTCGTCTCATTAATTGATTAGTCAATATTAATTTATCAATTAATTATTTAGTTAATTAATTGTTTAAGAGCATGTTTTAAATATGGGAACTTTAAAATACAAAAATATTTTGAGAGCAGTTTAAAATTTGAGAATTTAAAAAAAATGTGAGAGCAATTTAAAAATTTGAGTTAAAATTTGAGTTAAAATTCGAGAGCATTTTAAATTGATTAACTGGAGCAATTAAAAAAAAATCAAATCAAATAAAATTTAAAGAATGTTCACACTAATGGACTCTGTACAACTCACACTAAAACTCAACTCCTAAGAAAGCTAACCAAAACACAAAACTGAAAGAAAGTCTCCAAAATCCTAATCTAAACCCTGCCCCTGGTGGGCTTCGGTCCCAGCTCCTGGTAAAAGCTCCTAGCAAGCTCTAATCCCTGCAACTGTATCACTTCTGGCTGCAGGTTCTTGCTACTATAGATACTTGCTACGAACTCTGGATCACCATGTATCTGCAGATAAAATAAACAAATATAAGTACATCATAAATAAAATAAAAATCATCAAAATGCTGGAGAGTGATAAATCTAATTACTAGTAAAACAAAAGTACTGGGAAGCAAGGAAAGCTAAGTACTGGAAAACTAGTAGAACCACAATGTAGTAGGAAAAAGACTACGAGCACAAAACAACTAAAACACTGACGCAAGTGTCAAAACCTCGAAGTGTCAAAGTCACAAACTCAAACCAACTCAAATAAGTACAAATCTATTAAACAATCAAACCCAAACAAAATCAATGGGCTACTTCTAAGGGAAGCAGTAAGACCCGCGTGTTAGGGAGTTTCTAAGTGAAGAACCCTAAATCCCAAATCCAAACAAATCTCTAGGCAACCTTGTTTATAAGAACTTGGTTGTAATACCCACTACCCGGCAGCTTTCATAGGAAAGACGTAAGCCCGACCCTAGGAGAAAGTTTTAGGTAAAATCAACCTAAACCCTAACTCCAAATTAAAACATCCGGCCACTTCTAATAGAAGCCGTAAGTCCGACCTCTGAGGGAACTGTTTAGGCAATAATACAACCCTAGACCCCTCACTCGGGCATCCAAGTCTATAGAGCTTGGCTGTAAGACCCACAACTCGGGCCACTTAGCCTACAGGGCTAGGTCATAAGACCCATCATTAAGCAACTTCTTAGGAAACCATAAGACCTACCCAACCAAAATCTTCGGGCTACTTTCTAATGAAAGCCATAAGTCCCTACCCAAATCTAACCATGCGGATATATCTTGCTTTAAAAGAGAATGTCATCTTTCAATAATGCTTTGAAATACAGTAATTATAATACTGATCCTATGTTGAAAGCATGTGGATTTCCCACCTCTGTAAAAATAGCAAAAGCATTTGGGCATCCTAGTCTATAGGATTAGGTTGTAAGACCCGTTAACGGGCTACTTCTAAGTGAAGTCGTAAGTCCCATACGTTAGGGAAACTTTTAAAATGAAGCATAACAACTCTAACACTGCTACAAATAACTAGGTTCCTTCTCAAGAGAAGACATAAGACCTAACATAAATCAAATTCAAATCAATGGGCATCCTAGTCTATAGGATTAGGTTGTAAGACCCGCTATCAGGCAACTTCTAAGTGAAGTCGTAAGACCCACTTTTTAGGAAAATTACTAAATAAATTGTAATGATCCTAAACCCCAAGCAATCTAATTTAAATCACTGGGCATCTTAGTCTAAATGATTAAGTTGTAAGACCCGCTTTTCAAGCAATTTCCTAAGAGAAATCGTAAGACCTACCCGAATAATCAAAAATCCCTTGGGCAACCTTGCTGTAGAGTTAGATTGTACGACCCATCTTTGGGCAACTCATAAATAGAGCAATAAGCCCCACTCCAAATTAAATCTACGGGCTACTTTCTATGAAAGTTGTAATTCCCGACCCAAATTCAAATTTCTGTGTAACTTCTAAATGAAGTTATAAATTCCTAAATTAAATCAACTTCTGGGCATTCTAATGGATGTAAGCCCCAAAACCCAAATAAAACTAAAACCCAAACCTAACCACCTCAATCTACTCGGGATTCTTGAGAAGAGGCAACCCATGGCTGCTAATCAGATTCCCTGGACATTATGGTCAATGATTGTAGTGTTGGTAGACTGAGACCTATGGTATACCTGGGACGACGGAACCATGGGATCTTGATCAGGTTTACCTCCATTTTTTCCCATAATTGAGACTAATCACCTAAAATTTATTCATCCTTAATCGAGAGTTCTCTCTTACGTATTAAGAGAGGTAATTAACTATGAGTGCTTGCGCTCATGGGAAGTAAGGACCCCAGATCTAATTAAACCCTGACTACCCTCAGAGGAAATCTGGTTAATTCTAATCTGACTTAAGGGAAATGGAATCATACAGCTGCGAAGCAGGATTCACGCATTCGTGCCTTTTTTTTTTGAGCCAACAATTAAACAATTAAACAATTATATATATATATATATATATATATATATATATATATATATATATACACACACACACATATACTATTAAACTGATTTTTTTTAATATATCAAATTACTCAAAATTACAAAATTTAAAGTAGAATTAAATGAAAATAAGTTGACATTTAGAGAAAGTTTATACTTACATTATTTTGAACATTTTGGGTATTAAACTGTAAGACTTGCTCTACGGACTACTTTCACTTGCTCTACGGACTACTTTCAATAAAAGTTGTAAGCCCCAACCTAAATCCAAACATACAGGCTACTTCCAATGGAAGCCGTAAGCTCTAAACCACTTTAAACAACTGGTTAACTTCAAAACGAAGTCATAAATCTCAAATCAAACCTCTATAACACCAAAACCTATATTTGAACACTTTAGTTTACTTGGTATCCCTAAGAGGAGGCAACCCTTGACTGCTAATCAGATTCCCTAGACATTACGATCAACGATCGCTAATGTTGGTAAACATAAATCTATGGTATACTCGGAACGACGGAACCATGGGATTTTGATCGTGTTTACCTCTATTTCCCCCATAATTGAGGCTAAAATACCTAAATTATTCATCATTAATCGAGAGTTATCTTCTACGTGATAGGAGGGGTAATTAACTATGAGGGCTTGCCCTCATAGAAAGTAAGGACCCAGATCTAAATAAATCCTGATACCACTTTCAGGGGAAATCTGGTTAACTACAATTTGCCTCAAGGAGAATGAAATTCTATGGCTGTAAAGCAAGATTTATGCCTACACGCTGCTTTCCCTGAGCGAAACATTCCCCTATTTTTCTTCTCTCCTCTTCCTTTATTCCCGTATTCTTCCTTTTTATTTTGTTTTCTTAACCTTCCTTAGCATATCTTCAGCCAGCCCACCTAGCACATCGACATTTCCAGAATTTTGCCTCCCAAGTGATCCAGTGCCTGCTCTATCACAATACTGGGCTCCCAACGAAGGAAGAAAAAGGAAAAAAATGAAGTTTTGATTGCTAAGGAAACTTAAATTCCTAATCCAAGGTTGATTATCTAAATGCCCCTTCCATCAACCAATGCATGCCTTTAAAAGTGATTTGGCCAAATTCTTTATTACCTTGATACAGTATTTTTCATTTTTAAACAATAATAAAAAATTTTAACTTAGGGAAAAAATGCAAATGAGGTTTAATTCTCTAACTTCCAATGCTTCACATTTAGACATATCAAATTGCTCCATTTGATGAGAAGAACACAATGAAAATAAGTTTGTTGAATTTCATGAAAGCTGAGATTTTGAGGTGTTTTTAAATCGAGTCAAATATGGCACATGCCTGATCAAATGCGGGTTTTACAATTCTTCCCTCATTAGAATTTCGTACCCAAAATTCATCGTATTATGCTTTATAGAACAAGTGAGTGAAATTCTACCTCATACCCACTTCTCTCTCCCAGGTAGCCTTCAATGATCTATGCTTCCATTTTATCTTGACATGCATAATCATTCTCCTCCTCAATTCACGAACATCAAACTCTAAGATCTTCTTTGGCTTCTCTGAATGTCAAGATCACTCGGCAGCTCAATGTGATCATGTGAAACTTTCTGATGTTCATGAGTCTCCCATTTTCTGAGCATAGATATATGAAATACATTGTGCACATCCGTCATATCTGTAGGTATTGCCAAACGATATAGCAACCTTTTCATTTCTTTCAATAATTTCAAACAGCCCAATATATCTTGGACTTAACTTTTCTCCCTGATCAAATATAGAAATGCCATTCATAGGTCTGACATTCAAAAACACAAATTCTCCAACTTTAAATTCAACCATTTTATGTTTGGAATCATAGTGCCTTTGTTGAAGGTCTTGTACTACCATCAGTATGTCCCTGAGTAATCTGATTTTCTCGATGGCTTGATCCATCAATTGTGACCCTAGCAATTGTCTTTCCCCAACTTCAACCCAACTCAAAAAGTTATACATTTTTTTCTAGGCAAGCCTTCATAGGGAGTCAATTTGATACTAGATCGGTAGTTATTGTTATAAGCAAATTCTATCAAAGTAATGTTATCTTTCCAGCTACCACCAAAATTCAAAACACACAATCTCAGCAAGTCCTCCAATACTTGAATAACTCTTTTTGATTGGCCATCTTTCTGTGAATGAAATGTTGTACGGAAATTCAATTTAGTGCCCAAAACTTCATGAATACCCTTCCAAAATCAAGATATAAATCGACCATCTCTGTATGATACGGTAACTCTAGGAATCCCATATATATGATGATTTCCTTCACAAACAATTTTGTCAATTTCTCCACTAAATTTGGTTGACGAATAGGCAAGAAGTTTGCTAACTTTGTTAACCTGTCAATCACCACTCAAATGTAATCATGCCCTTGCCTAGATCTAGGAAAACTTATAATAATCCATAGCTATGTCCTCCCACTTGTACTTAGGTATAGGCAATGATTGTAGCATTCTATTAGGCTTTTGATGTTCAGTTTTTACCACCCGACACACTAACCACAAATTTAGCCATTGCCTTCTTCATTCCAGGCCACTAAAAAGTGATTTTAAGTCTTTATACATCTTTGTGCTACCGGGGTGAATTGCATAGCCTGAAAAGTGAGCTTCGGCCAATATCCCTGAATCAATTGAGAATCCCCTTGGACCCAAGGGCCTCCCTTACTTTTGATGGATGCTTGATCATCAAAGTTGAGATCATGTCTTTTTCCTAATTGAATCTGATCCATCAACTTCTGATATTCCTCATTTGATTTATGCGCCTTCCGAATTATTTCTTCCAAAGTAGGATGCATTGTCATTTGATATAGGCTACAAGGAACTTGATCCTTTTGGCTAATCATTTCTAATTGTAATGTTGCTAAATCTCTGATCAATTCATTGTCTTTAGTTAATATCCAATTGATTGCATCAACCTCCACATTGGTTTTCCTCGGACAATACTGGATATCCAGATCATAATCATTGATCAATTATAATCATTTTTGTGCCTTAAGTTTCATTCCTTCTAGGTAAAAATATATTTTAAACTTTTGGGATCAATAAACACTTCGCACCTCACACCATATAAATAATGTCTCCAGATTCTCAATGCAAACAAAATTGTAGTCAACTCCAGGTCATGTGTTAGATAATTCTTTTCATGTGATTTCAATTGCCTGGAAGTATAAGCAATAATGTTATTGTTTTGGATCAATATAGAACCCAACTCTTACAAAGATGCATCGCTGAAAATCTAAAATATGTCAGTACCCTTTGGAATGGTTAACACAGGTGCCAATGTCAAGCACTTCTTTAACCTCTAAAAGCTCTGTTCACACTCAGCCGTCCATTCAAATTTCAAAGCAATATGAGAAAATCCTTTCATAAATCATCTTTAGTAATATGCTAAGCTATATAAACTTTTGATTTCTATTACACAGGTGGTTCTTGGCCATTTAACAATCACTTTCACCTTTTCACGGTCTATTGTTATGCCTTCACCACTCATAATGTTCCCAAAAATTTATTTCTCTTTAACCAAAACTCACATTTGAAAAACTTAGCAATCAACTTATGTTCTCTCTGCAAACCCAAAACAATCCTCAAATGATTGACATGCTTTTTCTTAGTCTTGGAATACACCAATATATCATCAATAAAAACTATCATAAACTGATTTAGATAAGGTCTGAAAATTATGTTCATCATATCCATAAAGATTGTTGGGGCATTTGTTAATCCAAACGACATAACCAAAAATTCAAAATGTCAATACCTGGTGTCAAATGCTGCCTTCTTATTGTCACTTTCTTTCACCCTGACTTGATGATAACCAGACCTTAGGCCGTGAAATGACACGTCGAGAGAGAGGGGGTTGGCACAAGAGGTGGAGAGAACGAGAGAGGTTGATAGATATTCCAATAAGAGAGAGAGAGAGAAAGAGATAGAGATAATCAGTGCAAGAGAAGAAATTAAAAAAAGAGTCAGTGAGAGACAGATAGATAGGATTAGGAATAAGGGGATGAGGGTGTTATGCCCTACACCAACCCTACTTGTAATAGTGGACGCGAGATGCAATAGAAGGGAGACTATAAATCATCTATATTGTACTATATTACATTTCAATACAAATCCTGTCATCCAATTGCAGATAAATTTATTTGATCTTTGTATTTTTTAGGTAATCTAGCAGTTCTCGGTAATTGTCTTTATTGTACTCATATCATTATCTTATTATAAAATTACACTTAAAAAAAAATTTTGTGGTCTCAAGAAGCAATGCTGGAATTGAACACCGGGCTCTGGCTTTTAGCATTTGGGAAGGAATGTGGTTAGAAAATTGATAGAAGTATTGTACTGTCAAGTGAAAAAAATCTCTAAAAATATATTGTGACAAGGCTGTCTCAAGTTTTCAAAAAATTATGTTCATCTTGACAAAGCTAAACAAATAGAGATAGATTGATATTTCATCTATAAAGAAAAAGAGTAGCCTATATATATATATATATATATATATATATATATATATATATATATATATATAATGCCATTTAGTAATTATTGCTTTTAAAATTAATTTTTCATCACAACTCAATCCCTGGTTGTACCCTTGCTTTCAAAAATCTTATGAATTAACCTTGTACAAGGATGTATTGAAAATTTATTATTTGCAAAATTATCCGTAATTCGTTTTTTTGGCATTGGGATCCTTACTGACCCTGAATTTTATTCTTCAATGTTACTGGAAGATGATATTCCTTTCCTTGTTTCATTTTCCCCTCTTTTTTCACTTGAAGGAAAGTTTGTTATATTTTTTCTTCAACTGCTGGAAGTAGACTTAAGATTAGCATCTATTGTTGTGCTATGCATGCATATTTATTGATAGCATGCCATTCCCAATAAAAGCAAGCTGGGCAGTTTGTTGGTTCTGGAAAATTGGCAGAATTTTAGATTTACCTGTTTTTATTCATGCTGCACCTAGCGATTTCTTTTATCGTTGTTCTATATCCTTCTGTGTTTGAATTGCCAGGAAAATTCCTACTTTCTTTGAGACCTCGAATAGCTGATTACACAGAAAACAATGAAAAAAATGTTTCTTTGCTCTGGTCCGAAGAAATTGAAGGTGGAAAAGCTCTGCATATCTCTGGAATATATGATAAGTTAAATTATAGATTCAGAAAAGCTTTAGGTGTTAAATCATCAAAATCTTTCTTTAGTACATTGTCTTGCCCTATTACCATGGAAGACCAGCACATTTCTGATCTGCATTTTCTAATACGGACAATTGGAAGAGATGTGCCGTTAATGCAGCCTCAAAATCTTGGAGATCAAAAAGAGGGTCGTTCCTCACCAGTTGCTATGCAAGTACAAAAAGAGATTTTCATATATCCCACAGTTCAAGTTTATAATCTCTTACAGTCAGAGATATTTGTTTTTTTATCTGATGATCATCCAGGTGAAATGCTTAATTTGGAGCAACTTCGATGTTTTAGATTTTTTTTTTATTGTCTTTTTGTGCTTAAACTTCCACTCCTGCAGATAAGTGTATCATAGAGGAGTTTCCCTATATCGGGAGGCAGGCTACCATTCCATGTCAGTCAAGTGCATATTTCTATGCAAATCCAGCTAATATATATTTCAGAATCACCTTAAATGCATATAACTCTACAAGCAAGCCAGTTAATAGTGCAGCCTGGGTTAAGAAGTTGGAAAAAAGGCGGAATGATCTACACTTTATCGACATAGAGTTAGATTTTGCCTGTGGAGCATATTTTGCAGTCTTACGATTATCATGCTCAGACAGGGGACTGTTAGAGGTAGTTTGAAGAGAAACAATCGATCTATCGTACAACAATATAAACAGAAAAATTGATTTGCTATCTTTTCATTATTTTTTTTCAATGTTTCTATTTAAAGGTTCTCATATAGTTTGTTCTGTAGTATTAAAATTTTTACTTCTGATACAAGCCTGTTAATTTCCTTTCCAACTGTTTTTTCTTTTGCAGGCGACTATTTTTACAGCATACTCACTTCAAAATAATTCTGAACTTACATTGTTTTGCTCTTCTTCCAGCCAGAAATCTCATCCAAGGTAATATTGATTAAGTTTTTACATGAAAATCTGTCTTGGTACTCAAATGGCCTATTTGAACACTTGCAGGGTACAAACTGAAACTGAAATGCACTCTTCTGACATCCCACCTGAATCTGGCTGTCTTTTACCTCCTAAGTCAATCAAATCATGGTTTTTCAAGTAAGTATCTTGCCGATAATTTTTTTCGGATTCAGCTGATTTTCAATAAGGTGGTTGTTTCCTTTAATAGTCTCAGAGATTGTAGTCCTCAACACCATACCTGTTGCATTTGGTATGTTCTTAATAGGTCAAATAAGGTGTATGTTAAATGGTTGGAAGAGAAAACATCTACGAAATTGCTTGACCTAGATACTTTGACTGGCTTCACGGAGCTTTCACTGGAAGTTGCAGATAATGTTGGGATTGAAGTTGCTAAGCTAGGGGTTTCACTTCAGCCATGTGTCCATAAAGTTTGTGTCCCAACACAAGTGGTTTCCTTTGTGCCTAGATTTGTTATAGCAAATGAATCGAAAGAGTCTATTGTGGTTCGACAATGCCATCTACAGGTTCCAGCTCTTATAAACATCATTTTAAGTAATTTTCTCTTATAACATACGAGTACTTAAATCTTTGTGTTGCAACTGTTCTGATTAGGATGAATTCATTGGAGATACTGTTGTGGAGAGTAGACAGAGAGTGCTGCTGCTTATAAGGAAGAAAACAGGCAAAAGAAGGGAACATAACCTCTTTGACTCTGTACTAAAGAGACACGCTGATAGAAGTGAGAATACGCAAATCTTTGTCCAGTTCTGCATTAAAGCTGTTGGATGTACTAGCCCTAGCTGGTCTGGCCCTATTTGTATTGCTTCACTTGGTCGATTCTTCTTGAAGTTCAAGGGGTATTCTGTGAATTCAAGTAGTTCAATGAATCCAAGTAATTGGCGAGAAAACAAGACAACACAATTTGCAGTGGCCCATATTGTAGAAGAAAGATCTAGTTTAATTTTGTACTTCTATATGCCACCAGATATACCACTTCCATACCGGATTGAGAATCTTTTGCAAGGAGCATCTATTAAGTACTATCAAAAGGTCCTATTTGCTTATTTCATAAAAAGACTAGGAAAGAGAAATAAGCCCCAATGTGAATGCTTTCATGAAATGCATTTTTTCTTGTTGAACCCCTCCAGGATTTGGCTGAAGCAGAGATCTTACCATCTGGAGCCTCTGCAGAATATGCTTGGGATGATTTGAGTTTACCTCATAAGCTAATTGTTGAAATTCTTGGTATGTCCGATTAAATTTCTTTGCTGCTATATTAATCTGAGAAAAATGTCTTCCGTCTTCCTAATGAATACATTTTCTAATACTTTGAAATTGATAGGAGTCGTGAGATTATGATGTCTGATGTTTAGTAAAGGCCTTAATACTACTTTTCTTGCGACATTGCATACCTAAAGCATCATAATTTTGTCATATGCGCCTTGTGATTTACGGTTGCTTGAGCTGCAATTTTTTTATGCATATACAACTTCAAGACCAGTTGCATTTAACTCATTCAAGGAATAGCAGAATTTTCTGTTAATGTAGGAGTTCAAGGAATGAATTCCTAGCCAATTTTGTAGAAATCTTATCATAGTTATTAGAGCTGAATTTGTATATAGTATTTTTTTTT
The DNA here is from genome assembly GCA_019925795.1 of Dendrobium chrysotoxum. NCBI lineage: Eukaryota > Viridiplantae > Streptophyta > Magnoliopsida > Asparagales > Orchidaceae > Dendrobium > Dendrobium chrysotoxum. The sequence continues at coordinate 11,266,785 of CM034308.1, forward strand.
TCCTTCTAGATAAAAATTTTAGTTTACAACATGGAAACGTAGTATTATTTATGTATGAGGCAATTCTATGTGCTTTTAAATAATAGTTTAGTTCTTGAAAATGGTGTATTGAGAGTCTCTTCATATTGGCTTTATTAGGGTATAGCTAGAGTAGCGAGAGAAAACTTGTGTTGACTTTCTTATGGTCTATATGGATACAGGTAGGATTTAGTAAATCCAAAGATTGGGATTTAGCATCCTGGGGGAGTTAAATCCTCAATATTATTTGGATGTCCAATTCGTAAATCCGAGCAAAATTTTAAAATCACGTAGATGGAGGTTTGAGGAATTGGAAATTTAAGTGATTTAGGTTTTTTTATGAAGATTTGAGTTTAATTGGCCCTTTCAAGTGTCCGATAGTTAGGTCATAGATAGTTTATTGTGGCTACAACTAAATGTGGATTGATAGGTGTTTTTAAGGGTTGAATATGTGTGATTCATGTCTAATTATTATTAGATTCTTAATATTGTTATTAATTTAATCATTTAATGGTACTGAATAACTATTAAAATTAGTTTTATAAGTTAAACATTACTTATTTATGCAGATTTTCATTTGATGCGTGAAATCAACATTGACAAGGTTTGTAAATGGAAGTCATTCTTTAAGACGAGGCAACATAGGGGGATGCTGCTGCATTTGCCAATGAATAAACAAACTGAAAATGATCAGGGAACTGATAGGGAACAACAGGGAATAGAAATCTTCAAATTGGGTTTTGAAGTTTATGCAGATGGTTCCACCAGGGTTTTACGTTTTTGTGAATTCACAAAAGGAATGGAACAAATTGCTGCTCAGCCTTCTGCAAATATTCAATTGAGACTTTCATCCTTCGCAGTACACTTTCTTAAGAATAACAAGCAGGTTTCTTTTTATAATAATTTGAATTTTCTCCATTACTTAAGTAATTTTATTTTATTTAATCTGTTACCTTTCAAAGCAATGACATTCACCTTAGTTGTTTATAAATATTTTTATATTGTTATACTTGTTTGGTTTTTTAATTTATTCCAAATCTTAGAGAGAGGATGACGCTAGTAACTACTAATTTTTGGAACTAAGGATACATGCTTGTTTCTGACACTTGAAGTTTAAATTGTAATATCCCTCTTTTTTGTGTTTGATACTCCTCAAATCAATTACTGGATCTGTTTGTATAATCAAGTTGTGCTAGCAGTTTTTGTTCAAGTTGTTTATTTTAATATTTAGGACTTATCTTCTAACAAATGATCTTTAGGTAAGGTACAGGCTCAAACGTGTTGTATATCAACCAAAATTTCCACTTCCAATTATGCTAGTGATATCTGTCTTTGACACTGTCGCCTAAGACACTCAAAATTTACTTTACTTCAAAAATTAATTCCATCTCTATTTGTCAACAAAAATTTGAAGGGTTTTAATTATGAAAATTTTGACCTGGCTAAACATACTCATATTTCATATCACAATCAAACCTACAAAATTTCTCAACCTTTTGCTTTAGTCCATAATGATGTGTGGAGATTATCTAGAGTGAAAAATATCTTTATCATTAGATGATTTATTTTCTTCATCGGCAATTATACCCATCTCATTTGGTTTTCTTACAACAACAACATCAAGGCTTTATCCCACTATGTGGGTCGGCTATATGAATCCTTTTTCTCCATTGTGTCTTATTAAAAGCTAAATTCTCTTTTAAATCTAATAAAGAAAGGTCATTTCTAATACTTTCTAACCAAGTATTTTTAGGTTTATCTCTACTTTTCTTAACATAGGCTAGATCTAATATATCTACTCTCCTAATTGGGTTATTGGAATGCTGACGTTTTAAGTGATCAAATCTTCTAAGACGACTCTCTATTTTTATCTTCCATTGGAGCTACTCCAACTATTTCACATATGTGCTCATTTCGCATTGTCTTTAAGAGTAAAACCACACATCCACCTAAGTATCCTCATCTATGCAACACTAAACTTAATTTTATGCTTATCTTTTAACGGCCAACAATTTGCACCATAAAGCATTGCAGGTTTCACCACCATCTTATAAAATTTTACCTTAAGTTTGAGGGGTAATTTTCTATTGCACAATAGGCCCGATGCATTCCTCCACTTCAATGATCCAACTTCAATTCTACTAATAATATTCCCATCTATTTCACTATCACTTTGGACATATACCCGAAATATCTAAACTATGTTCTCTTTTTAATGACTTGATTGCCCAAAGTCACAATATTCCACTAGATCTATTACTATTAAAATTACAGTCCATGTATTCGGTTTTAGATCTACTAAAACAAAAACATTTTGACTCTAAGGTTGACCTCCAAAATTCATGTTTTCCTTCAACTCCCTCTCTTGTCTTATCAACAAGAAGAATATCATAAGCAAAAAAGCATACACTAGGGCACATCCTCTTGTAAAATTCTAGTAAAAACATTCATGATTAAAACAAAAAGATATAGGCTAAAAGCTAATCCTTGATTTAAGCTAACTGAGATAGGAAAATACTTGGTCAAACCACCTTGTGTTTAAATACAAGTAACAACTCCTGCATACATATCCTTAATGACTTGAATATAAGCATTACTAACTCCTTTTTTTCTATAACTCTTCAAAGCACCTCTCTTGGAACTTAATTATATGCTTTCTCTAAATAAAAAAAATATCATATATAGATCCTCCTTATTCTCTCTATACTTATCCATCAAAACTCTTAATAAATGTATAGCTTCCATAGTAGACCTACCTGACATGAATCCAAATTGGTTTTGAGAAACATTAGTATCACATCATAACCTATACTCAATTACTTTTTTCCATAGTTTTAATATATGACTCATTAACTTAATTCCTCTATAATTTGCACACTAAGGAGAAAATTTTTTAAATAGTAACTAGAGAAAAATCTGAAAAGTGACTTTTTTTTTAAATAGTTCGCCATGATCTACACTCAATTTTAGCTCAAAAATCAAGTCCTAATAACCAACAATTCCATAGGATACTTCGAATTGGCTTTTATTATCTTTTATACCAACAGATTATCCACCAAAACTTCTATGTCAAATTCCCTCAACAATATGAGGTTGCTAAAAGGAAAAATAAACATCTCTTAGAGGTGGATAATCACTAATATTCTCCATAAATGTCCCTAATTATCTATGAGAAGTTGTCCTAGCATCTATATATCTCATTAATGTTATGCCTTCAACACTATTTAAATTTCAAAGTCTTCTTTATTTTTTTCCTATGCTAAAATTATTTCTTCTTTTCATCTAAAAATTTTTATATGTTCTGTATTTATTCATATTCATTCTCAGCACAAGAGCAAATTGGACCATGAATCTATCAATTTTGTTTTCAGATACTCCCCAAATTAAAAGGGATACAAATGTTATTCACTGGTCACTTAAAAAGTTTCTAATTCAAGGGGCGCAACCTTCCTTTAACACCAACTTTATTGAATAAACCCAATATTTTGAGGAGGAAATTTAAGAGCAAAAAATTTCAAGTTTGGAAGTTATTTGGTCATTCACGAGCTCTCTCATCAAACGCATGGACAACAAATGTTTTTCTTTGCTCCTAATTTGAGCTACCAAAGCTTCTCACAAGAATTGCAAACTCCCTAGCTCTTATTAGTACTTCCAATCTATCGATGCATCACCAGAACTTTAAATTCTCACATTTGTAACTTCTCTTAATAAAAGTGTGTTATAAACAATGTTCATGAAGCTCCGAAGTGGAAGAAAATTGTAGTTGAAGAAATCTAGGTTCTAGAATAGAAAGGTACGGGCGATGTTTATGAATTTTTACAAGTAAAAAATCTAGTTAAATGCAAATGAATCTTTATAGTCAAATATAAAATAAATGAGAGCATTGATAAATTTAAAGCTGAACTTGTTACAAAAAGGTACATTGTAGGCTCCAAAAATTCGTGCCGGGCTCTCCTGAGAGAATTAGTTCTAGTGAAGTTTTTAGAAGCAGATTGGATTGCTGATAATACACAACCCAGAGATTTAGCCCTCATTTTATGAGGACTTTATGTTTGATTTTAGATTTCCGATATGTGCAAGTCGCTATAGTTATTTACTTCACTCAATGATGAAAGTGAATTTTTGATTAAGGCTAGTCGATAGGTATTAATTGACTAGCATATGGCAAGGTTTTAAAAGGCGAAATTAGGAATCGAGGTGTTTTGTCTAAGCGAGGCGAGGCGTAAGCCTCGAGGAGGATCGAGGCGTAAGCCTCAAAACGATAAAAATAAGATAATTTAAAATTATGAATAATGACAAAAATAAACAAAATATTATGTCAATTATGAATTTGATGATTTGTTCTAAGATAATATTACTGGAATACAAGATTTAAAATAAACTCACTTAAAAATAAAACATCCCCTTAGGATCAAGATTTAATGCAGGCTCGTCATCACTTTGATTGTTTTCAGAAGAATCCTCATAATTAATGTCAAAGTCATCCTCAAATTCTTCTTTATTTATAATATTTTTTCCTTTATCCCCTATATCAGTTAATATTTTATTAGCTCTAGAATGAAACAATAATAACATAAAAAATAATTCATTATATTTAAGAATACCTTTGAATTTTTTTGAAGTTCCAATCTCACTTTGTTTCTTTCTTTTATATACTTGGGAGGTTGCTTCATTATCTTCATTGACATGAGTTTCCCCTTCTACTTCAACTTCAAGAACATCAGTATTCTTAGGAGTAACTCATTCATCATCAGATTGTAAATCATCAACAAGCAAAGGGTCAATTTCATTATCAGTTTTTTCTTGCTTCTGCAATTTGAGATGTCTATCTTTCAGTTTTTTGTTAAGCATAACATAAACTAGTTTGTTCATTTGATCTGCCGCCAATCGATTTCTTCTTTTTGTATAAATTTGATTGAAGGTGCTCCAATTACGCTCGCATGCAGAAGCCGAACATGTTAGGCTAAAAATTTTAACTGCAAATGCTTTTAATTCAGGAACATCATTTCCAAACTGAGCTCACCAATGTTCTACATGAAAATGAATAGTATTTTATGAATATAGATTAAAGTAGAAGACTTGAACATAAATATTAAAATTAAAAATAAAAATATACAAACTATAAACATACCAGGCGATCGTCTTTTGTAGCATGCTTGTGCTGCTCTAAGGGCAGCATAAGTAAAAGTGCAACAAAAATGTGATCAAAACAACTGATTACAAAGCAAAAGAGCAGCAAAAGTGAAAGCGCAGCAAAAGAGCAGTGAAAGCGCAGCAAAAACGCAATGAATTACTGGAAGTAGGCGAAGGGAAATAGTCGTTACCTTGGCGGAGATTAAGTCGAAGAGGAAAAAATGGGAAGAAAATCAGGCACGTCGAAGTCGAAGATTAAGTCGGAGGGGCACATCAGATAGAGGTCGAAGATGAAGCATGTCGAAGGCACGTCGAAGTCCAAGTCGAAGATCAAGCATCGACTATAATGGGAAGAAAATCAGGCGAAGATGATGAAAACGACGGGGGAAGAAAGATCGGGAACCTTACCTTTGCACATGAAGTCGTCGTCGAAGTCGAAGTCGGAGTCGAAGTCGGCGGAAGTAGTGTACACGAAGGAATGATCTACCGAACGTGGCTGTCGAAGTCAGCGGAAGCTTTATACACGAACGAACGAAAGAGAGTAGGAAACGAGAGAGAATATGGAACGAGAGAGAACGAACGAGAGCGAGCGGCGGAAGTGCTTTAAAAAAGAAGCCATAAGTCTAATAAGGGCGCTCGACTGGCGCACACGCACGAGTCTGGCAAATTAATTGAGGCAGCGCCTTTGTCGCCTCAGCGCCTCACGCCTTGAGGCGTACATAAGTAAGCCTCGCCCGAGCGTTCGAGGCTTAAGCCTCAGTTCGCCCGACCTCCGCCTCGAGGCGTTCGCCTAGAACGCTTTTTTAATCCATGGCATATGGTAACAGTAATTTTGATTTTATAATTGAAAATTTTACTACCTTTTAGCTTAAAGTGAATGGTGAATGGAAGTCATAATGAACCTGATCAAGATTTCGTGCTTCTATCATCCTAAATTTTCATGAATCTAAGTCTATTTAATTAATAGAGCTATTCATCCCAACTTGTAATACCTCGAACTAGTTGCAATTGGTTCGACTACATTTATTAGTTATGTTATATTTTTAAGAGAGAATATATATATTTATACATATATATTACAACAATAATAACAAGCCTTTGTCCCACTACGTGGGGTCGGCTACATGAATCCTTTTTCTCCATTGTGTCCTGTTAAAAGTCAAATTCTCGTTTAAATCTAATAAAGAAACATCATTTCTAATATTTTCTAACCAAGTCTTTTTAGGTCTACCTCTACCTTTCTTAACATAAGTCAAATCTAATACCTCTACTATTCTAACTGGGTCATCGGAAGGCCGCCGTTTTACATGACCAAACCATCTAAGGCGACTTTCTCTAATCTTATCTTCCACTGGAGCTACTCCAACCTTTTCACGTATATGCTCATTTCATATCCTATCTCTAAGGGTAAAGCCACTCATCCACCTGAGCATCCTCATCGCTGCAACACTTAACTTGGTATTATGCTTCTCTTTTAATGGCCAACATTCGGCACCATAAAGCATTACAGGTCTCACCACCATCTTATAGAATTTTCCCTTAAGTTTGAGGGGGACTTTTCTATCACACAACAAGCCCGATGCATTCCTCCACTTCAACAATCCAACTTGGATTCTGCTATCCTCAGAACAATCGTATGAACGGTTTCCTCACATGTATCGAAAAGTAGGTAAAGTAAAGTATGTGCTTAGGGCTAGCAAACCAAATGGTCCACCACAGCAATAAGGTCCAACCGTCCAACCAACTCCTCCAGCAAATGTTTCCAAATCAGCCAACCGATAACACCAATCGCTCAAGAAGAAAGGTACAGGTGGAATGTAACTTGTGGAGAGAAGAAGAGGTAAGAAGCCCAGACGAAATAGAGAAGAGAAGGAAACGGAACAAGCTCTCAAGCTTTTCCAAGAGAAGAAACCCTCAGGTTTTGGTGGCTATGCCAAGCAAATTTCAACAACCTTTCTCATCCAAAATCATCTCATATTTATAGGCATAAGAAGGAAAACAAACAGCCATAACACCTCCAACTAAACCAATTAGATTTAGGAAAATGAAAGGCCAAGAGTCTCCAACAGCAGCCCCAAAGTTCTGCACAGGAAACAGGACAGAAACAGCCACGGAACAGCCCAATGAGGGAACCGAAGAGGCACACAGGAAACCGAAGAAACAGGCACAGGAAACCAGCAAAGACCACCAAAACCGAGGGTTTAAAGGAGAAACCGAGGAGGCAGCAAGGGAAAAACGAGAAGGCAGCAAGGGGAAAAGAAAAGTCACACTCCACCATACCTATTACCATTAATGAGCTTCACCAATACTTCATGCCTTTTAGAATTAATGAGCTAAACTTCAGCTCACAAAACCAGAACTCCAATATCAGCTCCCAACCGAAAATCAGCAGCCACCAAAGGACCCAAGCTAGCAAACCAAGGTCTACCAAGCCCAAAGAACAACCTACCATGCTCATAGGATGCCTTCCACCATTGGATAGCTAACAAAAATGTAAAATAACTAAAAATAAAATAAAAACCATTGTTCAATAAGAAATACAGGTGATGCACAAGATTGAGTGGAGAATGAGTGTGTTAATCCCTATTTTTAAGAATAAAGGTGATGCACAAGATTGTGCGAATTATAGAGGAATTAAGTTAATGTGTCATACTTTAAAACTATGGGAACGAGTTATGGAGCATAGGTTGCGGCGTGATACTAATGTTTCTCAAAATCAATTTGGATTTATGCCGGGTAGGTCTACTATGGAAGCCATACATTTATTAAGAGGTTTGATGGAGAAATATAGAGAGAATAAGGAGGATTTACATATGATATTTATTGATTTAGAAAAAGCATATGATAAAGTTCCAAGAGAAGTGCTATGGAGAGTTCTTGAAAAGAAAGAAGTTAATAACGCTTATATTCAAATCATTAAAGATATGTATGCAGGAGCTATTACTTGTGTTCAAACACAAGGTGGTTTGACCAAGTATTTTCCTATTTCGGTTGGATTACACGAAGGATCAGCCTTAAGCCCATATCTTTTTGCTTTAGTCATCGATGTTCTCACTAGACATTTGCAAGAGGATGTACCTTGGTGTATGCTTTTTGCTGATGATATTCTTCTTGTTGATAAGACTAGAGAGGGAGTTCAAGGTAAACTAGAATTGTGGAGGTCAACCTTAGAGTCTAAAGGTTTTCGCTTGAGTAGATCTAAAACGGAATATATGGAGTGTAATTTTAGTAATAATAGACCTAGTGAGGGCATTGTGACTTTGGCCGATCAAGTCATTAATAAGAGTACACGTTTTAGATATCTTGGATCTATTGTTCAGAGTGATGGTGATATAGATGGGGATATTATCAGCAGAATCCAAGTTGGATGGTTGAAGTGGAGGAATGCATCGGGCTTATTGTGTGATAGAAAAGTACCCCTCAAACTTAAGGGAAAATTCTATAAGATGGTGGTGAGACCTGCAATGCTTTATGGTGCTGAATGTTGGCCATTAAAAGAGAAGCATAATTCTAAGTTAAGTGTTGCAGAGATGAGGATGCTCAGGTGGATGAGTGGCTTTACCCTTAGAGATAGGATGCGAAATGAGCATATTCGTGAAAAGATTGGAGTAGCTCCAGTGGAAGATAAGATTAGTGAGAGTCGCCTTAGATGGTTTGGTCACGTAAAACGGCGGCCTCCCGAAAAAAGACTTGGTTAGAAAATATTAGAAATGATCTTTCTTTATTAGATTTAAACGAGAATTTGACTTTTAATAGGACACAATGGAGAAAAAGGATTCATGTAGCCGACCCCACGTAGTGGGATAAAGGCTTGATGTTGTTGTTGTTGTTGTTGTTCAATAAGAAATACAAAAAACATGATTGCATCACCTACCCGACATGAATCCAAATTGATTTTGAGAAACATTAGTATCACGCCGCAACCTATGCTCCATAACTCGCTCTTATAGTTTTAAAGTATGACACATCAACTTAATTCCTCCATAACTCGCTCCCATAGTTGTAAAGTATTATAAAGTCTAAATTAATAAATTAGATTTAGAATACTACAAAATGTCAAGTTAGCTGCATCGGATTAAAAAGAGAGAGAGAGTTAGTTAGGAGAGATATTATTAAATAATGATACATAAAATATCTTATGCACGGTTATGTATCATTATAGGTGTCAAACTATCAATGGTTGAGTAAGGTGTAGCACCACATCCTCTAATACAATATGAATACTCATATTCATATTTTTATAGTAATAAAGTTACTTTTTCTAAATTGATTGCATTGAATCAATTGATAATTGTTAGTTAATGGTTATTCTAAAATTTCAGTATTATTTATCCTTTTTATTTCAATGATGGTCATATTAAAATTTTTGTTAGTCAACATGATAATTCATTATATATATTATTAGAAAATTTTGGAATGATATATGAATGAAATGACTATATATAAATGCTTGCATGTGCATATTGGTTGATTGGCAGACTCCTTATGGTACTAGCTGGGGACGCAATGTACACACACTTGAAATGAAAATGGTTTTAAAAAAATTATAGAGAAAGAAATAAAAAATGGAACTGCTTTAATTGGTATTATTTAGACGGTGTATTTTATGACAGTTGTATTAGTTAAAGAAAAGACTAAGAAATGATATGTGTGTTACATATTGCATAAGATATGATGGATGGTCACTTTCAAAATTAATTGTTAGTGAAGTTACTTTATATGTTATAACAAGCATGAATATCATTTAAATGTCTTGTATTACTATAATTTAAAAGTCGGATGTGCTCACAAAGTTGTGTTATGACTCATATCTATATTTGCAAACTTATGTAGGCATTATCCGAAGAATTTAAATGAGTGAAAGATGATAGAACATATATAATAGGCAGGATGTTCTGAGAGCAAGGTATTTATAGTATTTTATTTAAAAAAATATATTTGAGATTTTAGTAGCTCTTTCAATGTACTATAAATAATTTGTTAATAATAATTTTAGTGAGAAATTTTTTTGATTAACTATCCGACGGTTTATTCCGTCTCGTTAATTCGAGTCTCTGAGTTGGGTCATGACAAAAATGGTATAAGTGCTCAAGGATTATTGTAGAAATATGAATCATAATAAAGAGTTATATAAATGATTAATAAAAATGTTTGTGCTAACTTTAGAGATCTTATTATTTTATAGTAATAAAGTTACTTTCTCTAATTTGATTGCATTGAATCAATTGATAATTGTTAGTTAATGGTTATTCTAAAATTTCAGTATTATTTATCCTTTCTATTTCAATGAATGGTCATATTAAAATTTTTGTTAGTCAACATGATAATTCATCATATATATTATTAGAAATTTTTGGAATGATATATGAATGAAATGACTATATATAAATGCTTGAATGTGCATATTGGTTGATTGAGCAGGCCCCTTATGGTACTAGCTGGGGACGCAATGTACACACACAGGTGAAATGAAAAGGTTTTAAAAAAAATTATAGAGAAAGAAATAAAAAATGGAACTGCTTTAATTGGTATTATTTAGACGGTGTATTTTATGACAGTTGTATTAGTTAAAGAAAAGACTAAGAAATGATATGTGTGTTACATATTGCATAAGATATGATGGATGGTCATTTTCAAAATTAATTGTTAGTGAAGTTACTTTATATGTTATAACAAGCATGCATATCATTTAAATGTCTTGTATTACTATAATTTAAAAGTCGGATGTGCTCACAAAGTTGTGTTATGACTCATATCTATATTTGCAAATGTATGTAGGCATTATCCGAAGAATTTAAATGAGTGAAAGATAGAACATATATAATAGGTACGATGCTCTAAGAGTAAGGTATTTATAGTATTTTATTTAAAAAAATATATTTGAGATTTTAGTAGTTCTTTCAATGTATTATAAATAATTTGTTAATAATAATTTTAGTGAGCAAAGTTTTTAATTAACCGTCCAACCATTTATTCCGCCTCGTTAATTCGAGTCTCTGAGCCAAGTCATGAAAAAAGTGGTATAAGTGCTCAAGGATTATTGTAGAAATATGAATCATAATAAAGAGTTATATAAATGATTAATAAAAATGTTTGTGCCAACTTTAGAGATCTTATTAGATTGTATATATATATATATATATGATTGTCATGATGATTAAGATGATGTAATTGATAGAAATATGATAGTAGAAGAACCACCACCTGAGGTCATAGTAAGCACCACAATATTTATTTAGATAATGGCAATTATGACCCAGATGTTTTAGGAATCAAAATCTCAACCTAGAATTAAAGTGGAAAAACATCTAAAGCTATTTCAGTACATGGTACTATCAGTATTCAACAGTAATGAGGGACTAATTGAGACATAAAATTGGTTACTTAGAATAAAAAAGATATTGGATAGCATGTCATTATCCTAATGATATTGGATAGCATGTCATATCCTAATGATAGGATGGAGAAGTAGAAGGTGGTGGAGAGGACGACATGAGGATAAGTTGGGTAAATTTTCTAATGTGATGCTCAGAGATTTAATTTGGAAGAATTATTTTTTAATCTTCTAATTTCATATCAAAGTTACTAATAATATCCATATACACAATTTGCTATAGCTAGAGCAACATTTCATTTATCATCAAAGCATATACATATAAATATATCCAAAAGAATCATATATAATAGTCAAGAATATAATCTCATGCATCAGATAGAATATAATCTCATGCATCGGTCTATCCTTCTTCACACATTCATGACTATAAAAGTGAATAACAGAGAATAAAATACCCATCAATAATAACTCTGTATCAATCTTACTACACTGGGTACTTACCCCTCCCTGAGATCATGTAAATCATATAATGAGTAAGAAGCCCAGTAGGTTATTAGAATTAGAACCTACAACTACATTTCATGCACAAAAACGGGAATAATATACATGTAATCATTCATGTTAAACAATATAAATATGTGACAATCAATATGAACAATATCAATCAATCAGTACAACAGTATAGACCAATGTGATAAAAAACCATATAAGGGATCAATAGACTCTTTTATTCTTATACCAATATCATTTACAGTATCAAGTGGAGCTATGAATCTATTCATGTGCATGTATCAAAACAAAAATCTAGGTGCCCGATTAGTGTAGTTATTATGTCTATCAGTAGAAATGGATCATGCCTTCATTCTACCAATTATTAATGCAGATTAATGTCATGTCATGTATGTCGGTATGTCTATCATATAATATCTTGCATGTTCTAGTATTTCTATGCATGTCATAATGTATCATTGCATATGCATCATATATCATGTATCATATAATTTGTATCAATCTCATCAGTCTTATCATATATTTATATCAATCTTATCATGTATTCTATTCATATACCATATTATGTACTTATGCATGTCTTATGTCATATTATATCTGATCATATGAAATCATACCTTGTACACATACTATTACTGCAAGTCAGAACATAAGGTTAATCATGTGTTTTTTGTATCTTGTCATATCTTGTCTTTTATGTCGAACCTACAGGAATCAGCCATTCAAATCATAGCCCAGGTGGCTTTTTATTGTAAGAGTCGTCACTCCTGCATTGGCGTATCTTGTCTTGTTCCCTTACGATTCTCATCTTGTACCTTATATCTTGTATTATGATCGCATCACAAATCTTTATTTAAAGGAAAGCGTGCCAGCTCACTCTCTTATATAGTATATATTGCTTCGGCCAACGTGAATCAATCAATCACTATCCAGCCTTTCTTGCAAATACACATGCTATATGATGCATTTATTATTTATAATAAATGCAAGTCATGAATCATATACATATTTAGTGTAATTAACATATAAATCATTTTAATGCTATAAATTGTCGCAAGTTTTAGTATGTCTATCAGTATGCATGTTCTATCCATGTACTCTGATAGACCGGTCCATATTGGACCGCTTCAGTCGGCCCAAGAGGGTCGGCGCCTGGTATACTCCATGTATCTAAGCCCCATTTTAAACAACTCACAAATAGAACAATAAGCCCTTGTCCAAATTAAAATCAATCTTTCTAATAGATTGAAGCCCCAACCTAATTAAAATCGAGCATTCCATGGATCTAAGCCCCATTTTAAACAAATTTGGGCTTTTCAATGGATGTAAGCTCCCTTTCAAATTATATTTTTGCATTTCGATGGATGTAATTCCTATCTAAATTAAATTCAGCATACCAATAGATGTAAGCTTCACTTCACACAAATCTATCATGCAATCTCGCTTATAGGGCTTGGTTGTAAGAACCATAATTCAAGCAACTCATAAATAAAGCAATTATCCCCAACTTAATCTAAAATCAAGTATTTCAATGGATGTAAGCCTCAACCTAATACAAATCAGACATTCTAATGGATATAAACCCTGCTTATAACTAAAATTGGGCATTCTAATAGATGTGATCTCCCTTTTTTAATCAAATTTGGGTTGCCCACCAAATTAATTAAATATCAAAATCATAACAAATTAAAAATCTATATAGTCACCTAGGTCTACTCAAGATACTTAAGAGGAGGCAATCTATGTTTGTAATCAAATTCACTAGATGTTTTCACCTATAGTCCTTTAATGTTGGTAGATTGAGATTGTTGGTATTCTCGGCACGACAAAATCATGAAATCTTGATCGGGTCTACCTCCATCCCCCATAAACATCTCCCATTAATCCAAACAAATTTCAGAGTACCAAACTTAAATTTGAAACTATATCAAAGTAGCCATCCTTAATTGAGAGTGCTCCCCCACGAGTGAGAGGGGTAATTAATTATAAGGGCTTGTGCTCATAGAAAGTTTAAACCCCATATCTAAATAAACCCTAACGTAAACATTGGGGTAAATCTAGTTAATTAAAAATAATTCTACCTCATGAAGAATACCCCTCTCACTCAGAATAGAATCTTAGCTTAGAAGGTGGGGTTCGAGCGCATTTTTGTTGAGTGAATATTATTCTCAAGTGATCTCTTAAACCTTTCAAAAATCTATAGCATTTTTTAATAGAAGTGTTGATAAGTTGTGAAGCATCTCTCAACAGGGATGTAAATCTGTCGTATATTGATTTACCATCTTGGATCCCTGTGATAGATTCACGAAGCTCTCTTGCATAGCCTGTTTTGTTAAAGGTGAGAAATATCAATCTCTGAAAACTTATTCGAACTCCTTCATGGGGATTTTTTCTTTGGGTTTATCTTCAAATTTCTCCAAGTGTTGACTTCTCCATCATTTCTCTATTTTACCTTCCAACAAAGATAGCGAGGGATACCCATCTGTCATTAAGATATTTTATTCCATTCAAGATCTTTTCAATAAGAAATTGTGTTATTAACAGGACACAATGGAGAAAAAGGATTCATGTAGCCGACCCCACGTAGTGGGATAAAGGCTTGATGTTGTTGTTGTTGTTGTTGCAAGATCTTTTCAATCCTAATTAGCTAGTCTTTAGTCACTCTTGTATCCACTCTTCCCTTGAATAGAGGTGGTTTCAAACTCTAAAATAATTTTAAATACTTGTTTATCTCAACACTCAATGGGGTACTTATACTATTGTTGGGAATTATCCGTGTGATTGATATAGCTGGTAGTGGTACACTAGGTGATGCGAGCCCTACAAAAGATTGCATCTTCTCTATAATTTGCATCATTCGCATTTGCATCACCGTTTCAGACATCATTATTCATTATTATTGGATCAGGCACTGCTGAAACATTATTTGTCTTGAGTGCATTAACTTTAGTTGGTGCAATATTTTCAGGATCTTTAAGGATTCTACCCGGTTGTACTGACCAACCATTAGTTCTCTCGACCCTCTTTTAGTCATACCTCCTGTCACATCAAAAATTTATTACTATTTAATGCAAGATCATATGACCAACATGGACTCATAAATAAAAGATCAAATGCATGGGTTTATACTAGAGGTTTGCGGTTTACCTAGAAATTTGACTTCGCCTAGAAACTCATCCTCTCACTTAGAAAGACTATCCCCACCTCTCTATAGGATCATATTTGATCTTTTCACCCTAAACACTAGATTTGATCATGCTTTCGTAGTAAATTTTCAAAACTTTAATCTTGCTTTGATACCACTTTTTCTCCTGCTTCACGCCAAGCTCACTTCTACCAGTTGACGAGGGACGCCACAGATGTGTTCATCAATTCATTTTATATGTCATAATATATCAACTATTTATAAACATTGATATAAAAACATCCACCTTTATCAATAAAGCGAAAGAGTCCAAATATTTCATTATAATTTATATTTATAGAGCAAATAACAAACTCAATTATTTATAAAAATAAATATCCTACTTAACTTCAATCAACACTTATCTTATATACATAACAAAATATAAAATATAAATTAAGTTGGTTTCTACTAAGTCTCAATGTTATCCTTCCTCTTTTCTATAAAAACAGGTTGAATAAAAGCCTGGTGAGCTATGAGGCTCAAAGATATGTAGCTCTAATACATGAGTCAAGTATATAAAAGATATAACCAAAAAATAAGTATAAAGACTATATAATTAAGTCATGCCCTATTTTATAATACATCATTAATATGTATAAACTACATGATTGAGCTGTATATAAAGACCATATAATATTAATATGCTCACTCGAATCAAGAAGACAAAATATCAATCATGATACTACAGGGAAAGTAATCTCATATCAATTGTTTTAAATATTTAATCATGAATTTAATCATATCGATGTTTCATTTGATTGCATAGCTTTCATTTCTAATTTTATGTCATCTCTAACCTGTGAATGTGTCATGTCAAGATGTTTAGGTCCAAATTGTCTCTAGCCCGTAGGCTTCATCATATTTAGAACACATTGCCTCTTGAGGTCACATTGCCTCATAACCCATACGTTTTATTATACCGAGGTCATATTGCTTCCATTTGGGTCGCATTGCCCATCGGTTTGACCGCCTCATTTATCTGTCACTTAATATGACACTTTCTTAGGTTTATCAAATTCTAATCATTGGATTTACTTTATCAGTTACACATGTTATATGTTAATTAAAAATAAACAGGTATAATGCATGTATAAAAAAAAGCTTATACAGATCACATGCATTTCATTTGACAGTGTAACATCTAGCAAAACATGAATTTTCTAATACATTCAACAATATGTTATTTCATTCAATGCTATATAGATTTGCTAATGGATAACACCCTAAAGTGGTCACGGTGTAATGGCACATGAAAAAGGCTTAAACACTTGTTTTCTGAATTAGAAAGTTACATATCTTACCTCTGAGCAAGCTGCCTCTGTAGTTTGAACACCTCGAACTCGCCTACATGTATACATCACCTATATCATCTTAAGTTGCTTAATTTGCCTATTCTTATAATTTCTACGCCCGAATCATATAATTACATTTAAATTTATTCCCATGCTAACGTACTTCTCAATTTCTCTTCATTATGATTTTAAAGCCTCCTCAAAATTTCCCCTGCTTATACTATGGACTCCTAAATTACAACTGAATACAGTTAAATGGAAATTTTATAGAAATTTAACATATAACAAAAAACCCAAATTTTCTTACCTTTCTGTCACCTCCCCTTTTATTCCATTTTTTTCCTTCTGCCCTTCTTTTTTCCCTTCTTTTTCTTCTTTCCTTTTATTCTTGTTTTTCCTCTTTTCCTTCCCCCTCTTGTTCTTTTTCTTCTTCCTTTGTTTTAACTCTTACCCGATTCCTCTCCCTGCCTTCCGGCAACACCCTACGCTAGCTCCCAACCGCGTCTTCAACTCCTCCCAGCACGCCAAGTCCTAACAGAGAGCTCCTCCATGCGAAATTGCAAGCAGCTAAAAAGGAATAAAAGTAATTACATATTCTAAATTTTTAACTTTCCTTCTAATCTACTTGTGCATGACATCGGAAGTGCTTAATTTTTTATTTAACTTATGCTACAGTAAATCATATAAATGAACAGTGATAAAATTAAAACTTTAGGAAATTAATTCAATTCAAAATTAATTCCATAAATTTCACATCTTTACCAATTAGCATATACTTTTATATACTAATTAGTAGAACACATTTGCATGTTTTTTTGATGATTTTTGTAAAAGGTGGTAGTTTTCCATCTACAGCAATCCAATAAGCTATGGCCAGTACATTTCCATCTACAGCAATCCAGCAATTTGTAGGCAACTTTCCATCTGCAGCAATACATCAATTTATGAATAGTAGCTTTCCATCTACAACGATCCAATAAGCTATGGACAACAGCTTTCTATTTCTGTTGTGGTTAATTCTAGATTTTAGAATTAAAGACTAATTTTTCAAATTTTATTTCTTTCATAAATAGTTACTTCTCCACATATTTATGTATATCATTTTATCATCTTTTTTACCCATAACAAAGGAATAAATTTAGTCATGAATTTCTCATTTTTACGCTCTTCTCTTCTCATTCTAATTCTCAGGAGTTAGGGTTCAAGTAAAACCTAGTACTACGGCACATAAATTAGGCTCAAGTAAAACCATGCAAATTTTGTTTGTGATTTGTAGCAAATTTGCTTAACCCTAAAAAAGCACATAATGCACGGGTAGAAACATTTCATCATGTTATTTTCCTATCTGTTTCTTATGCGTAACAATTTTTTTCTCATTTTTCTTGGTTGTATCAGATGGAAGATGTTGGTTCAAATGAACCACTAAATTATGCAACCATTATTGTGGCTAGGTTTGGAAATGTTACCGTCGATTCACTGATTACCAATCATTGCAAGTATAATTATTTAAAAGTTCAGGTATTCCACCATTGCTTGACATCTTTGGTATGATGAGACTAATATGCATTAATCTCTCTCTCTCTCTCTCTCTCTCTCTCTCTCTCTCTCTCTCATCCCTCCCCTTCCCTCCCTACCCTCCTCTTCCTTGGTTTCTCCCATCTCCCTGTGGTTCTGCAGAAGACTGTGCATCCATATTAACAACAAATTTTTTTTAATCATTGCAGTCATTTACTGTGGATGAAAAATGGCAAGGAGCTCCGTTTGCATCAATGGTTCGAAGAAGCCACCTACATGATTCTGGAATGAATATCAACATTCTTCAAATAGTTTTCAATATTCTACAATTGACCAATTCCAAAGTTAAACAAGTTAAATACTCTTCCGTCATTATTCAGGTAAAAATGGATTTCACGGAGTTTTTAAAAAGCTTCATTTTCCTGGCATGAAGAATTGATGTATTCATCTTACTGCCAATGAGTGAGGGTTCATCAAATAATATGGATACAAATTGTTAATTTTATGTAATCTGAATATGCATTATATGACTTAGAGATACATTCTACAGCCGATTGATCTGAAAATTGACGAGGAGACACTAATGAAACTTGTTCCATTTTGGAGATCCTCAAATAGTAACTCCAGAGAGCAGAGTCGGCAGTTTTATTTTAAGCACTTTGAGATTCATCCGATTAAGGTTGGTGCTACAATCAACTCCCCTCCTTAGCTACTGTTAAACAGTCTTTCTCATGTAATGAGTAGCACGCATAATTGATCACTAAATCGTAGACCTTAGCTTTCTTTCTTTGTTTCAATTTAGAGTATAAACGAAATTAAAATTTTTGTTGTTACATCGATGCTTATTGTACAGATAACAGCATCCTTTCTTCCTGGTAATCAATATCCTGGTTATAGTTCAGCTGAAGAGACGTTGAGGTCCTTTTTGCATAGTATTCTAAAGGTGTTTCCGAAGTATCTTCTCATTCTTTCGTGATCTTTATAAGTTGGATATCAGAAAAAAATAAAAAATAAATAATTAATTAAAGGCATGCATCGTTTTTATCTGTTTAACCTAATGCATGTTACTTTCATTTTGTTTTAGGTGCCATCAATTAAAAATGTTGTTTTTGAGCTAAATGGTGTTCTACTTACTCATGCCCTAGTAACTTCTCGTGAGCTGCTTATTAAATGTGCACAACATTATTCATGGTAGGCTTGCTGATTAATTTACTAAAAAGTCACAGGATTTGCAATATGATTGGTCCATTATCTTTAAATGAACCACCTAAAAAATTTTACATTTTCAGGTACCTGATAAGAGCAATATATATCACAAAAGGAAGCTCTTTACTTCCTCCAGCCTTTGCTTCCCTCTTTGATGACACGGCAGCTTCTTCTCTTGATGTATTTTTTGACCCTTCTGATGGTTCAATCAGTCTACCTGGACTTACAGTAGGTATAATCTACCATATGAATCTAGTTTCTTCCGAGCTTGTTTTTACCTTAAACCTGGCTGCAATCCTGAACACATCTACTCTAGCATAACTTAACAGGCAATATGGGAGAAGAGCATTGCAGTAATATTCTTTTGGTTTGATTTATTCTGTATTACTTTTTTTAAGAAATTTTATTTCAAAGATATTGATATAAGTAAAACAAAGGCAATTCCCAAGATTTGTGAAAGTGCAAAGAAAACAAAAATTCATAATGCAATCTCTCTTTTGGTTTGATTTATTCTGTATTTTTTTAAACAGTTTTATTTCAAAGATATTGATATAAGTAAATCAAAGGCAATTATCAAGATTTGTGGAAGTGCAAAGAATATATATATATATATATATA
The DNA here is from genome assembly GCA_019925795.1 of Dendrobium chrysotoxum. Taxonomy (NCBI): domain Eukaryota; kingdom Viridiplantae; phylum Streptophyta; class Magnoliopsida; order Asparagales; family Orchidaceae; genus Dendrobium; species Dendrobium chrysotoxum. The sequence goes on from CM034308.1 coordinate 11,286,601, forward strand.
TATATATATATATATATATATATATATATGGTGTAAAATGTCATGATCAATATTGTCATCAATAATAGGAGGGAGAGTGTAACACCCCACAGTATCCCTTAACAGTACTGTAGAGTGTAACATGCTTAAATATAACATTTTTCATCATTAAACCTCTGATACTTTTCATTCTTTTAGAAAGTGACACAATAGTATCCATTCATATTTCAATTATCCCAACGGAAGCATCTAATAATTTAGAGTTTCAACAAAGAAACACTTACAGAGCCACTACAAAAATCTAAAGTAATACTTCCTTGGAATGTTTCTATATCTTAAGTGATGCAGTCACGCTAGAAAGAAAGAGCCAAGATAGGAGAACACTTGGACCAGTAGAACATAACTGATGGGGACATCAGAGCATGGAAGGTCTATCAGAGACGTGGCCGTCAACCTACGGCCACGATTGATTCGATATATTTCTGAGTTGTATTATGTCTTTTCTTTATTGATGTCATGTTTTATTTACTTTCAATATTTTCCACTTTACCCTTACTTAAGGGAGTTCGTTTGTAAGCCCTAAGGGCATTGTCGTCTTTTATTTCTTGAGTTTTTGTACGAGGCTTTATATATAGCCTCATTGTAGTCTTTTGATGTTAATGAATGATCAATATTAAAATTTCTGCATATTGAGTTCTTGTGTGAGCTTGAGAGCAATGGAGAGAGATCCCTAGGAGAGGGAAGAAGTGCGCATCATCCACCAACCTAGACAAGTCGGGTTCGTGGTTCTAGTTCCTAACTATCCCCTTCCTCCTCTACCCCTCCTCCCAACCGATGGCTACCCCCTCCCCACCCGCCGGCCACCATTGGGTTTCCCCTCCGCTTTGATTTCCTTCTCCTTCCAAATTTGGATTAAGTCTTTTAGGATTAAATTTGAATTCAAATCCAAGAAATTTGAAATGTCAAATCTTTCCTAAAATACAAGATCTATTTTAGGAAAGTTTCTAAATTGCATCCAAATCAATTTCTAATTGAATAGGATTTAATTTTCCTTTCCTAATTTCTAAATCCCAATTTAGTAAGCATTAAAAAACTTGCCTAAACCCTCCTCCTCAATATAGCCGCCGGCCCCCCCTATGGGATTGGACTAGGAGCACTTTCCTAAAACCCAATCCTCTACTTTGCAAATAATTCCAAATCCCCACAATCCCTCCCCTCTTGGCCAAACCTCCCTAGGGCCCACACATTAATTCTCCACCTAATTTAATTCCTCTCACAAGGAATTAAATCCCTAATTCCCACCACCATCCATCCGCCCCTCTCTCTCTCTCTCTCTCCAATCTCCCTCTCTCTTCCTTTAAGCCTCTCACCTCTTTGGGATTTGATTTCAAGATAATTCTCAAACTTCCCTCCTCCTTAAAATCTGAAATTGAATTTCAGATTTTAAATAACATTCTTCCCTCTCCAAAACCCTAACCCTAATTCCCCAACTCCACCCTCATTGGCCGGCCACCTTCTCCCCCCTCTTTCCCCTTGGATCCTCAAAGTAAACCATCATTCTCTTTGGGGAAAGACATCAAGGGCAGCAAAGCTTCCTCGTTCATTACTTGTCATCCTTCAAATAAATGAATCATAATATCTATTAATTCCATTAATTTTCCTGTAAGGGAACCTATATTCCAAGTTCCTATCCTAATTTTAGTTTCAAGGATTAGCTTCTTTGCTCACATCCGTCATTGATGTGGGAACCCTTGCCTATTTAACACTGCACCCGGGCGGCGGTGCAGCAGCCCTTGCACACTTGTCTCTGTATTCAGGCTATACAGCGCGTCGCTTTCAGGGGACGCCCTAACATTAACATAATTTCTTAAATGATTCATGTCATTATTATTCGATAAGTTTTATGCTGATTGTCGACTACCTAACGCAACCCTCCATTTTTCTCATCCAGGATTTGGGACCTGACAACAGCAGTGTTAAATATATATCTCTACTTTAACACTTAAGTACAAATTGTCATAACATAAACAATCATTCCACACTAGACATTACAACCAAATACACAAGAAAATAAATCCTAATCCTAAGATTCACATCTATTGTGTGCTAGATTGTGTGTTTGTCATGCAATTATTTGATGTGTTGTTTTATTGTGGAATAGGAAGAGATATAATTTAGTCCAAGAGTGATTTCACAAGTTATTTGTGGCTTAAAACTTAAATTTGAATTTTAAAAGTGTTTCAGATTTTAAAAGGGTTTTATAGGGCCTATATACTTGCTTGCTTTAAGACAAACTTATGAATCGCGATATTTTGTGATTCAACGATACAAGCATTTCATATTTTGAGGTGAAATGGTACATCATTGCCAAAAAGAAACTTAAGTTGCTTTTATGATTTTTATGATATATCGTTGCATTTTGTTAAGAGTAGTTTTGAAAGAAACTTGAAGGTTTTGGATTTAATTTTGAGATAAAAGATTTAACCACCTATTTTGTGAAGTGATGAAAATTTAGAGTTTGAGTCTACATTGATAAATCACATATTTGATTAGGTTAAATAAGTGAACCTTATATTTGAGGCCAAGAAGAAAGGATGACACTTGATTAGGTCAAGCTTGTGAGCCAATGGCTTAGGGCACAAAAGAAATGAAAACTCTTAGTTGATTTGAATAAAATAGGAAAGACTACTAGGATTTGGTCCTAACAAAAAAGATGTATTCATTCACTTGGTTTTGGGCCCAAGCAAATGAAGATAAATATTTCCATAGCTTTGGGGCCAACAAAACACAAGAGATCATATAGCTATGAGGCTAAGAAAAACAAAGGTTATTGATTTTGTGTTGCATAAGATGATGAGTTATTTGCTTGAGTTGGGTTCAAGCTAATGCAACATATAACGTAATTAAAAAGAACATCAACCTCACATCTCAAATATAAGGTGAGAACCACCGATAATTAGTAACTCAAATCTAAATATACCAAAATACATGGCATTTATGAAATTGAAACTTCAAATGAGGTTAAGTCAGTCTGACCTCTGGTCTTACAATCCTACATGAAAAATATGGCTAGCTAAATAAACCTATGCACTTTTAAAATCATATAATCCTGATCTCAATGCAGATGCTTTTAGAATCAAGTTATTTTGATTTTAGGAAAGTTGACTTACAGCTTAGTCACTTAGGCTAAGATGCCTATGATGAGCCTTGTCATTTAAAATGTCCTAGACATAATAAGGTGTACATTTCACCTAAGCGGAAAGGTGACAATTTACAGTTTCTCATAATCAGACAAATCACAAGTATAATTTTGTCATTTTAAGAGTTTGTGCAAGAAAATTTTATTTTAAGTTTAATGGAATTAGAAATTATTTTGTTTAGCATTTGTTATTATTTTGTGAATTCATAAAATTTTATTTTGAAATTTTGTTATTTTTATTTAATTTTTAATAAAATTTTAAGTTTCTAAGTTATTTAATTATTCTATTATTAAATTTATAGTTTCTTCATTATTATTTTATATTTTGACAATGTCCAAAAAATATAAAATAATTCTTCGGAGTTTGGAAAAACTTCAAAAACATTCCATAAAAATTTAGAATTATTTAAAATTTCACATTTTTATGATAAAAATCCAATTTGTTGCTAAGATAAACTACAAAAATAATAAAAAAGATTTCAAAGGTTAAGATAATTTGCGGGGTCTCTCATAAAAATTTGAGATCATTTTGATTGAATTTCAATTTAATAAAGTTTTAATATTATTTAAATAACCTAAATTTATTTTTAACTTAAATTAGCTTCAAATTCTTGAAATTGATCACAAGATCTAGATACGATCCTATGATGATCTCATAAAAATGTAAAGTCAATTGGATGTATTTATGCTTTGTTATGATTTATTTGATTAAATGGTATATTTTATTAATAAAATTATTTAAATCTACTTTCTGATTTTAAAACCTTAGGAATTTGACCATTCTGAAGTTAGAAAATAATTAAAAAAATAATGGACATAGGATTTTATAAAATACATAAATAATTCAAATAAAATCATAAAAATACAAAATAAAATGTCTCAAAACCTTATCACATAATAAATATAAAGAAAAATAAGTTTAAACCATTCTGAAGTTAGAAAATAATTTTTTAAATATTCAAGATTTCAAGTTAGAATATTTCAAGATTTTAAGCTTTATTAGAATTAATTAGGATTTGTTCATTTTTAGGGTTCATTTAGGTGTATTTGCATTAGAAATTCAATTAAGGCTAAAGCATGCATCAAACCCTCATAGGAAAAATCAAAGAGGTCTAGGAGACTTTGATGACAATCAAAGGAGATTTAGGGTGTTATCCTTATGTATTCTTAAAATTATGTCAAATTCTTGTGAAATTAGGTTCAGTCAATTCTTCACATTTATTTGAATCCATAGAGGTTTAATTTATTAAATTTGTATTTAAAATGAATTAGTTATGATTTTTCAATGTTTAAAGTATTTTGGTAATTGTGATAAATCCAACATCATCTTAATAAAATGAACTGCTGACATGGCACGCACTTCACATGCAACGACGTCTAATTGGGGGGGTTTATAAAGAGGGGGACCCACGGTCCACACAGGATGAATCTTAAACATTCAATCTTAGATTAGATGGCACAAATTAAACTGCAGAATAATGGTGAGGTTTGTAAGGTTTTTAATACTACGGGATCAGAGCCATTCATTCTATTTGAATGGAATGGACAGTGATCATCTCCTACCTTTCGCTAAAAGTTGAAGTTTTTTTATCAAAACCACCTTGATTGGGAGTGATAAACTTTGATCTTCTTGATCTAGTAGATCAAGAAGGATTGTGGAGGTAAGGAGGAGAAATCTTATGGTTAGATTCTGTGCGAAGAAATTAACAATGGATGTGATCGACCTGATAGTCAGTAACCATCTGCATATAGACACATCAATCTCTTGTGGATTGTTGAAGTTCACATGTCATGAGTTCAATGAGTCACCAGCAAACATGAATGAGAGGGCTGTAGTGAACATATCTACCTATCTGCAACAGTAGTAGATAGTGGACCAAAGACTACGACGAGTGCAAGTACCTACAAACCAGCGTAAGGAGATCTCTCATATATATAAATGACGGCAGTCGATGTGTAGTACCCATGGCAGTCTTGTAAGGAGAAATAGTAGTCCTTGCAAACAGCAACCACAGAGGGATTACAAGGATGATCAATATTCTATGGATGTAAATATACACAAAACATATCATCTACAGATAAGAGTAGTATACATGCAATGCCTATGAGGTATTTACAGGTTACTGTAACCAAAGGCAGTGTGTTTGTAGTACACACATAAGGCACTTATGAACTGTTGCAGCACTCTTATGATCAACAACTATACAATGACAACCAAATGTAGAGATCCCTTACAAGCAAAAGATGACCGATCGGTGACAAATGCAAATGCCTATAGGTTATTGCAAGAGACTTGTTCCATGTTTAACATATTATCTACAAGTAGACAAGAAAGAATTGCAGCAAGAGCAAGCTCCTACGAGCAAAAGCAGGAGATTCGTTAGTGCACTACGATCCCCCTGTAGTAAGCAACTAGTGCACGACAGTCTGCCTGTACAAAGCAGCAAACAACTCAGTTTACGAGCTGCTGCACCACGCCACCGGATCCACAACAATCATACAAGTGGACAGAAGGCGTGTTCAGGCCCTCAAATCAAATGCGGCATTCAAAAGACAATTACCCGAACAACTGATCAACACCAAATATCCAAAATGCCCCGCACGTGCACTGTAGTTTGTATACACATAGGTACACGAAAAGGGTAAAAGCAATCATAAACCCGCATGGGCCCCGGCGAGCGTATTATTGGTACACACGTGACGCCTAGGGATGCTGCGCGGGTCAATGAGTTTGAACCCGATCCTCCTAAAGCAAGTAAATAGGAGTTGACGAGGTTCAACAAATATTTATAAAATGCCCCCAAACACCCGCATGGGCCCCGGCAAGCGTGTTATTGGTACACACGTGACGTCTAGGGATGCTGCGCGGGTCATTAAGTGAATTCAAGTTCCAGCCCGATCCTTCTATTCAGGTAGATAGGAGTTGAAACGGCTCGAACTATTAAATAAATATACGGTCGTGGGGTCAACCGAGATATTTATTTTATAGTTTATATTAGGCCTTCAAGGCCTACAATCAAGTGAATTCACTTACAAATGCATAAAGCCTACGAAACCCGATCCTCTATCGACCAGTAGATAAAGTCGACAGGGTCCAATCAATAAAATATAAATGACCCCATACACCCCGATGATGGCCGTGTTGAATGAAAATATCAGCCGGAGGGGTCCATTTCAAATATCTCAAAGTACCACCCAAACTCCCATAAAATTCAAAACTCCACAAAACTCCCAAAATCCTAAATTCCCTACAAAACCCAATCTTCTGAAAAAATCCCAAAATCCAAAAAAATCTTTTCGACTCCAGATATTTAAAAATTGAAATCCAACTATCAAATCGCTTAAAGCAAATCCATCCACCCTCCGCAACAGTTTGCCGAGGTGGACAAACTAAAAAATACTTCAGCTCACAAAGAGCTAATGCCTGGTCGAAAATATCGCTAGGATCCATTCTCAAACAATCTCCTGCCAGCAAGGACGTGGTACGAGTCCTCTAACCGGCAGTTTCGCCGCCAAATGGCACTGCAGGATAAACGGTTATGACTCGGGGCCCTCTGAACCAAGTGGTCGCCGCCAAATGGCACCATTATATTATGGTTATGGGCAGAGCCCGTATGCTCCCCAATGGCATCAAATCCTTGAGATATGAATCAATAAGATATGATCGATAGGGCACAAAGCCCTCTGTTAGCTAAGGTGGATTCAAATTTGTCCCCTTAGGCAAATATTCACCCCAGGTCTACAAGGTACCCTTGGACGAAGCAACCCATGGCTGCCGACAAGGATCCTTCTGTCAGGTTGGGTCGACTACCTCCTCTGACTAAGTAGACCAGGGATCACGATGGCCCGGGACGACGGAACCATGGGATCTTGATCGGGTCCATTATCCATTCCCCCACCATCCGCTTTAAGTGCAAGATGGTGAAATTTCTATTTTAAATATTAAACCCTTCCAGTCCTTTTAACATTCCCAACCTATTGCTGCTACTATATGCCAGATCCACGTATCTATACGTATCTGATCGACGACTAGCCTTAATCGAAAGTTCTCTCTCGTTATCGGGAGGGGTAATTAACTATAGGGGCTTGCGCCTATAGGAAACCAGAACTCAGATCATAAAGTCCTCGCAAAATGAGGGCGAAATCTCTGGGTAGTGTCTTATCTACTATCTCATCTGCCTTCCAAAATTTACCCCGGAACTTAGTTCGTTAAAACTCCCCCCTCGAAAAGTAAAAAGCGGGCGGAGGCCGGAGCCGAATTTTCGGAGCCCACAGATGGTCTGCAGTCCCGAGCATCATATCATCTTCGGTGAAAGTGATGAACGGTTCGTTACGAGCTTGTAGGACTTCAGTCATGTTGCGTTCAGCGAAGTATGCCTCATATCTTTCGGGGTCTTTGAGAGCCTGAATCAAAGTCTCCCGAAGATCCTTAGACATCACCAGAGCATCGTATATGCTGAGCTGGGCAGGGATCTTCCTCAGATGAGACAAGATATTATAATCTATTCTCTTGACTGGAGCATGTTTCTTCTTGGGATCCTCGGAGATAATGTCTTCATTGACAACTATCTCTTTCCCCTTATCTTTGTTAGATATCCCTTTTTTCGGAGGAGATGGCAGTATCTTGCCGCTTCTCAATTGTACCTGAGCGATCTCCTCTTGTTCAGACTCGCTTGACAGTGCATTTTCTTCTGAGTCGGCCATTGTCGCGTCTAGGGATTCATCTGTTGATTCAGAGTCACCTCCCAGATTTACATGTCCCATCGGCGATGCTATGTCGGGATCCGATTCATTTTCTTTTGGAAAATACAAATCTTCCTCTGAACTGTTGTCCATTGGCGATACCATCATACAGTATTCAGAGGGTATATCTTTAATACATTCTTCTTTCATCGATGCATTTAGCGCCACTGAGATGACCCGACATACTTCTACCGGAAGAGGGTCTTCATTATTTTCTTCAGCTTCCTCTATTTTAAGTTCTGACATGAAATCAGCGAGCTTAATAGGTCGCCTCGCAGTTTGGTAGTATTCGTCCAAACTGTCGATAACCCTTTGGGTTGTAGTCTTCTTCTCCTTGGGCTTCTTCAGCTTAGTCTTCTTCTTAGAAGTCCTTACTTTTTTAGGCTTCGAGGAGCTGATCTGGCTAAGGCGTTGTTTGGAGGTAGATGCTTGTACCTTAGGCAACCCTTTCAAATCTAGTATGGGCTCAGTAGGAGACTTCCACTTCACACCCAGAACTCCTTCGAGCTGTTTCAACATCTTTACGGTCTTCTTGGAGACCACAGTCTCCCACTGTTCCTCATGAACTGGCTTCTTCTCATTTTTTCTTTCATCAGTCAGGGGTACGGAAGAGGACGTAACTACCCGAGTTGATTCTTTTCTGGGATGAGTTAACACATTATCAGATAATGTGAGTTCTCCTTTTCGATACTTCCTCTCTAGCCAGTCTTTAAAGATGTGCAGTATTTCATGCCAAAGAAGCAAAGAGTGATGATTTGGTAATCAGTCGAATTCTGATTGACCCTGGGTCCTCCATCAACCTTATGAGTTTAAAAGCACTAAGGTCGTTGTGCCTCAACGTGGAACACCTTGGGCCAGATAAGCTTATGGTACATGATTTTAATGAGAAAGGGCAGAAAACCCTTGGATCGTTTATGCTCCCTCTTGTATTTAGAGAATTTCACACAGAAGCCAAATTCCATGTGATTGATGCGGATACTTCATTCAAGGCGCTCCTGGGTCGCCCCTGGCTGCATGAATATGGCGTTGTCCCGTCAACATTACACCAGTGCATGAAGTATCTCAGGGATGGAGAGGAGTTCAGAATCTCTGGTGACATCCAACCCTTTACAGTCCATGAAGCAACAGTCTATGAAGATGCGCAGTATTTCATGCCAAAGAAGCAAAGACTGTCAAGCTCTCTAAAGGCTCAAGCATCTAACCCAAAGAGTGCAAAGCAACCTGAACATAAAGGTGAGTAAAGACAAATGGGGAGAAAGAAGGCAACGCCGACTCTTCCCAAAGAAGCTACCACTTCCACTTCTAAAGAAAGGAAACGTGTACCTCACCTTGGGAGCGACACAAATGAAGATAATGTCACCTCTACAAAATCCCAGAGGGTATGTCATTCGATGGACGAATGGAGTAGGGAGGTCGCATATTCAAATGATGACTATGACTACGACTCTATCTATATGAACACGGTACAAGAGGTATTCTCTAGAAGAATAGATAGCCTGTCAATCTCAGATAGCGTGCTCGTAGTCACTCGTATTCCCCTACAGTATTTTAAAGAAATAATTCAACGAGATGTGCATAAAGTTGAAGAACTTGTAACCCTTTATCTGCCTCCAATCAGAAAGGGGATCGAGTCAGGGAATATATTCTACTCCGTAGGAAAGGATGAAGAAGTGAATCGTGATTGGGACCATGTCTTCATCGATTCTGAAGAATTACTACCTACGAGGCTACCTAGGTTTAATACCAAAGGTATTCAAAGAATGTTGCGAAAGTGGATCAATGTTCCCACCCCCAAGCGACAACTTCGTATGTGCCTAAGTCTCTGGTATGGAAGGAATCCACGTCCAATGCGGCGGAAGGAGATGAATGCATATAAAGGTATTGGATTCGTCAGGCGAAAATGCATCCGGAAGGAGACTTGCCGAACCATCACTTGCAGGGAAGTTGAATCCAATGATGTTCCTGATGAAGAAGCCTACGAAGCTGAGGATTACGATGATCAGCCTCTAGAGGCCAAGCCTGCACCAGAAGAGCTTGAAGATGGTGGACAGGCAACCACTATGGACGAACTAAAAGAAGTCAACTTGGGAACCGAGGATGACCCTCGCCCAACCTTCATTAGTTCCCTTCCGCCAGAAGACCAAGTGGAAGAAATTAGAGAACTCCTCTGTGAATTCAGGGACTGCTTTGCCTGGACATATGCTGAAATGCCTGGCTTATCCCCTGATGTAGCAGTTCACAGGTTAGCAATCAAATCAGATGCAGCACCAGTCAAACAAGCTCCAAGGAGAATGAGATTGGAGATTGAAGAACAGGTGATTGCAGAAACAAAGAAACTCATAGAGGCGAGCTTCATCCGAGAAGAAAAATATGCCGATTGGATCGTCAATATTGTCCATGTCAAGAAGAAGAATGGACAGATTCGTATTTGTATTGATTTCAGGGACCTCAACAAAGCGTGTCCAAAAGACGATTTTCCGCTGCCTGTATCCGAACTCCTGGTAGACAACACGTCAAACTATGACATGTTCTCGTTTATGGATGGATCGTCGGGATACAACCATATCAAGATGGCTCCTGAGGATGAAAGGCATACATCATTCAGAACGCCCATCGGCATTTTCTGTTACACGGTCATGCCCTTCGGTTTGAAGAACGACGGTGCCACTTACCAGCGGGCAAAGACCCATATCTTTGATGAATTAATACATCAGAAGGTCGAATGCTATATAGACGACTTGGTCGTTAAGAGCATAGATCGAAAGGATCACTTAAATGACCTGAGAGTTGTATTTGAAAGAATCAGAAAGTTCGATCTAAAGATGAATCCCCTTAAGTGTGCTTTTGGGGTCTCCTCCGGTAAATTTCTTGGCTATGTCGTTCGTCACCGAGGCATAGAAGTTGATCCCAATAAAATCAAGGCGATTATAGAGATGCCACCGCCTAGAAGCCTCCGTCAACTCCGCTCCTTGCAAGGGCAGTTGGCTTTCATTCGGCGATTCATATCAAATCTATCGGGTAGGTGCCAGCCATTTTCAAAATTGATGAAGAAAGACATTCGATTCAAGTGGGATGAAGAATGTCAAGAAGCTTTTGATAGCATCAAAAGATACCTGTTAAATCCGCTCATTCTCGCAGCGCCAATTCCGGGGAAGCCTCTTATACTATATACAGCGGCACTAGAAGAGTCCCTCGGAGCGTTACTGGCTCAGCACAATGAGGAAGGAAAAGAGAATGCACTCTACTACATCAGTCGGAGATTAATCGGAGCAGAGATACGATATTCTCCAATTGAGAAACATTGTATGGCATTGATCTTTGCAGTCCAGAAACTTCGCCACTACATGTTATCTCATAAAATCACCTTGATATCAAGGATCGATCCGCTGAAGTTCTTGATGACAAGACCAGCATTGACAGGTCGTTTGGCAAGGTGGGCAGTGCTATTACTGCAATTTGATATAGTGTACATGCCACAGAAAGCAGTAAAGGGACAAGCTTTGGCAGATTTCCTCGCCGCACATCCAATCCCAGCTGACTCTCCGCTCAATGATGATTTGCCAGATGAACAAATCATGCAAGTTGATGAAGAAGAAAATGTACCGTTTTGGGAGATGTACTTTGATGGGGCATCGTCTATCAAGTCTCCCAAACCTCCAAATCTTGCAAAGGCCCAAGCTGGCATCGGTCTAGTCTTTATAGAACTCGAGGGAGGCATAATGAGATTCTCGTTCAGTCTAACTGAACCTCGGACCAATAATGAAGCCGAATACGAAGCTCTAATAGCAGGACTGGAGATTGCAATTGATATCCAAATCACAGATCTTCAAATTTTTGGTGATTCTCAACTTGTGATAAATCAAGTCCTGGGCATTTACAAGATTTGCAAGCTTGAATTGGCCCACTATCACCGACGAGCTCTTGAGCTTCTAAAACAAATACCGAATGTCAAGATAACTCAAGTTCCTCGAGGACAGAATGCAAAAGCAGATTGTTTGGCCAAATTGGCCAAGGAGCTTGCATATGAAGATAAGAGGCCACCTATATTCATTGCGGTTGAAAATCGCCGGGTCTTAGAGCCAGCAACCCTACAATTCCCGCAAGCAGAGGGAATACCAGGTTCAAGCCAACAGGATGCAGCCCCGGTTGATCCTCAACCTCCCCAACAAATCACTATTAAAAATCAACCAGGGGAACGTCCAGCAGTAAAAAGACGAAGAACTGGTAGATTCTCAGAGTCGTGGTTGGATTGCCTAGATGTTGAAGTCGAAGACGATTGGAGGCAACCATTCGTCGACTACTTCAAAGAAAGCAAACTTCCAACAGATAAATCTCTGGCCGCACAAATTAGGAAAAGAGCATTACGATACGGGTTTGTCAATGACACGTTGTACCGACGAGCTTTTGATCAAATGTGGCTAAGGTGCCTAGGGACCAAGGAAGCTGATAAAGTGGTAGCAGAAGTTCATGAAGGACTCTGCGGAGCACACCAGTCAGGTCCCAAGATGGCTGCTAAAATTAAAAGAATAGGTTATTACTGGCCTACGATGGTGAGAGATTGTATCAACCACGCTAAGAGGTGCCACGAGTGTCAGATTCATGGTGATGTTATTCATCAACCGCCAAATCCACTCCACCCAACGATAGCGTCTTGGCCATTTGAATGTTGGGGCACTGACATAATTGGGCCAATAGATCCGCCGTCTTCGGCAGGACACCGCTTTATACTGGCAGCAACAGACTATTTTTCTAAGTGGGCAGAAGCAGCTCCATTCAGGGAAGTTACGTCCGAGCACGTGATCAATTTCTTCACCCACAATGTCGTCTACAGATTCAGTGTACCACGCCGCGTGATCTCAGACAATGGCACAGCATTCAAGAGTACAAAAATCTACAAGTTTGTAGATCGTCATAAGATCGATTGGCGGTACTCGTCTATATACAACCCAAGAGCTAATGGTTTGGCTGAGGCCTTCAACAAGACGCTGGTAAAGTTGTTGAAGAAGATCCTCACCAAGAACAAAAGAGAATGGCATACGAAGATGGCAGAAGCGTTGTGGGCATATCGTACAACCTACAAAACACCAACCAAAGCCACTCCCTACTCACTAGTGTTCGGGGCTGAAGCCGTCTTACCACTAGAAGTTGAACTGCCATCTCTTCGGGTCGCTATCCAGAATGAACTTACTCAAGAACAGAATGCTCGCCTAAGAATGGAGGAGCTCGATGCACTCGACGAAGTTAGATTGCAAGCCCAACAAAACCTAGAAATTTACCGGGGAAGAATGGCAAAGTCATTTGATCGGATGGTGCGCCCTCGATCATTTCAAGAAGGGGAATTGGTCCTGGTGCTGAGAAGACCAATCATCCCACACCGAAGAATTGGTGGCAAGTTCGTTTCCAACTGGGAAGGCCCATTCGTCATCGAGAAGGTGTATCAAGGAGGAGCCTACCAGCTTATCGATCTGCATGGTCAGAGGCCTATGCCGCCGATCAACGGTCGACATCTAAAGAAGTATCATGCGTATAAAACCTGAACTTTGGGATGATTTCTTCGGTCCTTTGCTTTGTGCTTTGGTGGACTTATTGAAGAAAAGTTCCTTCGATCCTTGCTTGATGCTTTACGGATTTGTTGAAGGATTTGCAGGTTTTGGATTCGGTTGATAGTACCAAACTTGGGTAGTATCTTGATCCTTAACCACTTGAGGAGACTTTAATCTGAGTCATCTGAGTTCATCAGATCGGGAGAGCTGGGATTTGACAGCCCTTCGTCCTCTGGTTGCTGAAATGGGGGTTCCTCTACTGCGGCCTTTCTTATGGCGTGTTGAGTAGACGGAGCTGCCAGCGATCCGGCCATATTTGGGCTTGTTGGATCCGACCTCTTACACCCATTCAGGCTTCAGACTTGAGCTAGGGGAAATGTGCTTCCCAATGCTGATTTTGCTGAAGTTGATAGATTTTGAGTCTTCCTCTGTGGTTGAAGATTTAGAGCCTACACGAATTTGGTAGTTGCTCGAGATTCCTTCTTCCCACTGGAACTTTGATTCTCCGGTCAATTAGGAGAATTTTGTAGACTACGATCACTTGAACTTATCGAGTCAAATTTGCCTTCATACTTCCTACAGTCCCTACTGACGGGTTGACGAAGTGGGGGTTCCGCTACTACGGCCTTTCTTATGGCGTATTGAGTAGACGGAGCTGCCAGCGATCCGGCCATATTTGGGCGTGTTGGATCCGACCTCTTACACCCATTCGAACCTTAAGCTTCAGGCTGCTGAAAGACTTCAGGTTGTTCCGGCTTGATTTGTTGAAGTGTATAGTTGTAAAAATCTCTTTCTGACCTTTGTAATCTTGGTACGTTGGAGAAGGTGGTGTCTCGATCTTTTGAAGCTCACCTGCATATACTTTGAAAAGAATTTGTTGTATTCTTCAGTATAAAAGAATATTTGTGTTGGTTATTTTAAATATTTATTCGGGGATCTCGGCATGCAGCGCGATGTCGACCCGAATAAATATTTAAAATGCCCCCTGTCTCGCAGGGACATTTCATAACGGAGTAAATTTGAAATTTTGTGATTTTAAATATTTATTTGGGGATCTCGGTGAGCAGCACGATGTCAACCCAAATAAATATTTAAAATGCCCCATGTCTCGCAGGGACATTTTGAAATGCATTCTTGTAACACAAGAGAATTTCAAAAATATAAAATGTAAAGTGTATATAAATATGCATGAAATACAGTACACTAAACATAATATTCCTTTAAGCAATTTTACGCATGATACTTCTTTAGATGTCGACCGTTGATCGGCGGCATAGGCCTCTGACCGTGCAGATCGATAAGCTGGTAGGCTCCTCCCTGATACACCTTCTCGATGACAAAGGGACCCTCCCAATTGGATACGAATTTACCACCAATTTTTCGGTGAGGGATGATTGGTCTTCTCAGCACCAGGACCAATTCCCCTTCTTGAAAGGACCGAGGGCGCACCATCCGATCAAATGACTTTGCCATTCTTCCCCGGTAAATTTCTAGGTTTTGTTGGGCTTGCAATCTAACTTCGTCGAGTGCATCGAGCTCCTCCATTCTTAGGCGAGCATTCTGTTCTTGAGTAAGTTCATTCTGGATAGCGACCCGAAGAGATGGCAGTTCAACTTCTAGTGGTAAGACGGCTTCAGCCCCGAACACTAGTGAGTAGGGAGTGGCTTTGGTTGGTGTTTGTAGGTTGTACGATATGCCCACAACGCTTCTGCCATCTTCGTATGCCATTCTCTTTTGTTCTTGGTGAGGATCTTCTTCAACAACTTTACCAGCGTCTTGTTGAAGGCCTCAGCCAAACCATTAGCTCTTGGGTTGTATATAGACGAGTACCGCCAATCGATCTTATGACGATCTACAAACTTGTAGATTTTTGTACTCTTGAATGCTGTGCCATTGTCTGAGATCACGCGGCGTGGTACACCGAATCTGTAGACGACATTGTGGGTGAAGAAATTGATCACGTGCTCGGACGTAACTTCCCTGAATGGAGCTGCTTCTGCCCACTTAGAAAAATAGTCTGTTGCTGCCAGTATAAAGCGGTGTCCTGCCGAAGACGGCGGATCTATTGGCCCAATTATGTCAGTGCCCCAACATTCAAATGGCCAAGACGCTATCGTTGGGTGTAGTGGATTTGGCGGTTGATGAATAATATCACCATGAATCTGACACTCGTGGCACCTCTTAGCATGGTTGATACAGTCTCTCACCATCGTAGGCCAGTAATAACCTATTCTTTTAATTTTAGCAGCCATCTTGGGACCTGACTGGTGTGCTCCGCAGAGTCCTTCATGAACTTCTGCTACCACTTTATCAGCTTCCTTGGTCCCTAGGCACCTTAGCCACATTTGATCAAAAGCTCGTCGGCACAACGTGTCATTGACAAACGCGTATCGTAATGCTCTTTTCCTAATTTGTGCGGCCAGAGATTTATCTGTTGGAAGTTTGCTTTCTTTGAAGTAGTCGACGAATGGTTGCCTCCAATCGTCTTCGACTTCAACATTTAGGCAATCCAACCACGACTCTGAGAATCTACCAGTTCTTCGTCTTTTTACTGCTGGACGTTCCCCTGGTTGATTTTTAATAGTGATTTGTTGGGGAGGTTGAGGATCAACCGGGGCTGCATCCTGTTGGCTTGAACCTGATATTCCCTCTGCCTGCGGGAATTGTAGGGTTGCTGGCTCTAAGACTCGGCGATTTTCAACCGCAATGAATATAGGTGGCCTCTTATCTTCATATGCAAGCTCCTTGGCCAGTTTAGCTAGACAATCTGCTTTTGCATTCTGTCCTCGAGGAACTTGAGTTATCTTGACATTCGGTATTTGTTTTAGAAGCTCAAGAGCTCGTCGGTGGTAGTGGGCCAATTCAAGTTTGCAAATCTTGTAAATGCCCAGAACTTGATTTATCACGAGTTGAGAATCGCCAAAAATTTGGAGATCTGTGATTTGGACATCAATTGCAATCTCCAGTCCTGCTATTAGAGCTTCGTATTCGGCTTCATTATTGGTCCGCGGTTCAGTTAAACTGAACGAGAATCTCATGATACCTCCCTCGGGTTCTATAAAGACAAGACCGATACCAGCTTGGGCCTTTGCAAGATTTGGAGGTTTGGGAGACTTGATAGACGATGCCCCATCAAAGTACATCTCCCAAAATGGTAGCTTTTCTTCTTCATCAACCTGTATGATTTGTTCATCTGGAAAATCATCATTCAACGGCGAATCTGCAGGAATTGGATGTGCGGCGAGGAAATCTGCCAAAGCTTGTCCCTTTACTGCCTTTTGTGGCATATACACTATATCAAATTGCAGTAATAGCACTGCCCACCTTGGCAAACGACCTGTCAACGCTGGTCTTGTCATCAAGAACTTCAGCGGATCGATCTTTGATATCAAGGTGATTTTGTGGGAGAGCATATAGTGGCGGAGTTTCTGAACTGCGAAAATCTTCAATCGGAGAATAACGTATCTCTGCTCCGATAATCTCCGACTGATATAATAAAGTGCATTTTCTTTGCCCTCTTCATTATGCTGGGCCAATAATGCTCCGAGGGACTCTTCTAGTGCAGCTGTATATAGTATAAGAGGCTTCCCCGGAATTGGCGCTGTAAGAATGGGTGGATTCAACAAGTATCTTTTGATGCTGTCAAACGCTTCTTGGCATTCTTCATCCCACTTGAAGCGAACGTCCTTCTTCATCAGCTTTGAAAATGGTTGGCACCTACCCGACAGATTCGATATGAATCGTCGAATGAAAGCCAATTGCCCTTGCAAGGAGCGGAGTTGACGGAGGCTTCTAGGCGGTGGCATCTCTATAATCGCCTTGATTTTATTGAGATCAACTTCTATGCCTCGATGACGAACGACATAGCCAAGAAATTTACCGGAGGAGACCCCGAAAGCACACTTCAAAGGATTCATCTTTAGATCGAACTTTCTGATCCTCTCGAATACGATCCTCAGGTCGTTTAAATGATCCTTCCGGTCTATGCTCTTGACAACAAGGTCATCCACATAGCACTCTACCTTTTGGTGTATCAGCTCATCAAAAATATGGGTCATTGCCCGCTGGTAGGTGGCACCAGCGTTTTTCAAGCCAAAGGGCATGACCGTATAGCAGAAAATACCGATGGGCGTTCTGAATGATGTATGCTTTTCATCTTCGGGCGCCATCTTGATCTGATTATAGCCCGATGACCCATCCATAAATGAGAACATATCATAGTTGGAAGTATTGTCCACTAAGAGTTCTGACACAGGGAGCGGGAAATCATCTTTTGGACATGCCTTGTTGAGGTCCCGAAAGTCAATACAGATACGTATCTGACCGTTCTTCTTCTTCACGGGGACAATGTTGGCTATCCAGTCGGCGTATTTTTCTTCTCGGATGAAGCCCGCTTCTATGAGCTTTTTCGTTTCTGCAATTACCTGCTCTTCAATCTCCAATCTCATTCTCCTTGGAGCTTGTTTGACGGGTACGACATCCGGTTTGATTGCCAACCTGTGAACTACTACATCAGGGGATAAGCCGGGCATTTCAGCATATGTCCAGGCAAAGCAATCCCTGAATTCACAGAGGAGTTCTTTTATCTCTTCCACTTGGTCTTCCGGCAGAAGGGAACTAATGAAGGTTGGGCGAGGGTCATCCTCGGTTCCCAAGTTGACTTCTTTTAGTTCGTCCATAGTGGTTGCCTGTCCACCATCTTCAAGCTCTTCTGGTGCAGGCTTGGCCTCTAGAGGTTGATCATCGTAATCATCAGCTTCGTAGGCTTCTTCATCAGGAACATCATTGGATTCAACTTCCCTGTAAGTGATGGCTCGGCAAGTCTCCTTCCGGATGCATTTTCGCCTGACGAATCCAATACCTTTATATGCATTCATCTCCTTCCGCCGCATTGGACGTGGATTCCTTCCATACCAGAGACTTAGGCACATACGAAGTTGTCGTTTGGGGGTGGGAACATTGATCCACTTTCGCAACATTCTTTGAATGCCTTTGGTATTAAACCTAGGTAGTCTCGTAGGTAGTAATTCTTCAGAATCGATGAAGACATGGTCCCAATCACGATTCACTTCTTCATCCTTTCCTACGGAATAGAATATATTTCCTGACTCAATCCCCTTTCTGATCGGAGGCAGATAAAGGGTCACAAGTTCTTCAACTTTATGCACATCTCGTGTAATTATTTCTTTGAAATACTGTAGGGGAACGCGAGTGACTACAAGCACGCTGTCTGAGATTGACAGGCTATCTATTCTTCTAGAGACTACATCTTGCACAGTGTTCATATATATAGAATCGTAGTCATAATCATCATTTGAATATGCGACCTCCCTACTCCATTCGTCCATCGAATGACATACCCTCTGGGATTTCGTAGAGGTGACCTCATCTTCATCTGTGTCGCTCCCAAGGTGAGGTACACGTTTCCTTTCTTTAGAAGTGGAAGTGGTAGCTTCTTTGGGAAGAGTCGGCGTTGCCTTCTTTCTCCCCACCTGCTTTTTCTCACTTTTTTGTTCAGGTCGCTTTGCACTCTTTGGGTTAGATGCTTGAGCCTTTAGAGAGCTTGATAACTTTTGCTTCTTTGGCATGAAGTACTGCGCATCTTCATAGACTGTTGCTTCATGGACTGTAAAGGGTTGGATATCACCAGAAATTCTGAATTCTTCTCCATCCCTGAGATACTTCATGCACTGATGTAATGTTGACGGGACAACGCCATATTCATGCAACCAGGGGCGACCCAGGAGCGCCTTGAATGAAGTATCCGCATCAATCACATGGAACTTGGCTTCTGTGTGAAATTCTCCAAACACAAGAGGTAGCATAAACGATCCAAGGGTTTTCTGCCCTTTTTCGTTAAAACCATGTACCATAAGCTTATCTGGCCCGAGGTGTTCCACGTTGAGGCACAACGACCTTAGTGCTTTTAAGCTCATAAGGTTGATGGAGGACCCAGGGTCAATCAGAATTCGACTGATTACCAAATCATCACTCTCTGCAGTAACATACAGAGGTCGGTTGTGGTTTGCAGTCCCGAGCATCATGTCGTCTTCGGTGAAAGTGATGAACGGCTCGTTACGAGCTTGTAGGACCTCAGTTAGGTTACGTTCAGCGAAGTACGCCTCATATCTTTCGGGGTCATTGAGAGCCTGAATCAAAGTCTCCCGAAGCTCCTTAGACATCACCAGAGCGTCGTATATGCTAAGCTGGGCAGGGATCTTCCTCAGATGTGATAAGATATTATAATCTATTCCCTTGACTGGAGTATGTTTCTTCTTGGGATCCTCGGAGATGATGTCTTCGTTGATAATTATTTCCTTTCCCTTATCCTTATTGGATATTCCTTTCTTTAGCGGAGGTGTCAGTATCTTGCCACTTCTCAGCTGCACTTGAGCGATCTCTTCTGGCTCAGACTCATTTAATGGAATTTCTTCTTCAGAGTCAGCCATTATTGTGTCTAGAGATTCATTCGTTGATCCAGAGTCACTTCCCAGATTTACATGTCCTATCTGCGACGCTATATCGGGATCAGATTCATCTGTCTTTGGAAAATACAGATCCTCCTCTGAGCTGTAGTCCATTGACGATGTTGCCAGACAGGTTTCAACGATCATCTCTCTGACATATTTTTCTTTTGTCAGAGTTATTGGCGTTGCTGAAATGACCCGACAGACTTCTGTGGGAAGAGGATCCTCATCAGCCTCTTCTGCTTCGTCAATCTTGAGTTCTGACATAAAGTCAGCAAGCTTAATAGGACGCCTCGCGGTCTGGTAGTATTCATCCAGACTATCTATAACCCTTTGGGTTGTTGTTTTCTTTTCCTTGGGCTTCTTCAGTTTTGTCTTCTTCTTGGAGGACTTTTTCTTTCCAGACTTTGAAGTTCCAACTTGGTTGGGAAACTGTTTAGAAGCAGATGCCTGTGCCACAGGTAATGCCTTCAGATTTAACACTGGCTCCGTAGGAGATTTCCATTTTACACCCGGAACTCCTTCGAGTTGTTTCAGCATTTTCACAGTTTTCTTAGAGACCGCAGTCTCCCACTGTTCTTCATGAGCTGGCTTCTTTTTATTTTTTCTTTCTTCAACCGGGGGTACGGAGGAAGTCGTAACTACCCGAGTTGATTCTTTTCTGGGATGAGTCAGCACATTGTCGGACAATGTGAGCTCTCCCCTTCGATATTTTCTTTCAAGCCAGTCCTTAAAGACATAACAATCTTCAATTGGATGACTCATTACCCGATGATACGGGCAGTAGTTTGGGTCGCCACTATGTTTTGACTCCTCGGGTCTCTTGCTTAAACCCGCTTTCAAAGCCTGTCGAAACAGCTTGGCAACGCTCTCCCTTTTAAATGAATATTCTTTATTCATTTTATCTTTGAGGGAGGGGAACGTTCGATCACCAGTTTCCGTTGTTTGCCTCGGGCGTTCTCCACCGCCCTGATAAGTTCGTGGTTTGTCGTTACCCCCGAGTATCAGCTTCGGTTGAGGGTTAGGATTGTAAACTTGTTTTGGCTTTTCTTCATACTGCATCGGTTGTTTACCTTTGTCTACATTGTGAACCACTTGTTTTCCCTTATTTTCTCTGAGGGAGGATGTAGAGTAGGTTTCACCTTTCTTTGTATCTGAAGACTTAGCCTTTTTAGTCTTATCAAAATGGCTATCTGATTTTGACAAATTCAACTTTTCAAACTTGGCCACCCTATCCAGCAGATCTTGAAATGTGGTAATTGTAGCCATGCACAGAAATGGTTGCATCTTATCGTCGATGTTTCCCATCAATAATTGCACAGCGTGTTCTTCCTCGAGTTGTTGCTCACATTTCATACTTAAATTTCGCCAACGAGTGATGTACTTGGTCACTGACTCATCTCTTCTTCTCTTATCCAAAGCAAGGTCGGCGATTGTGATCTTCTCAGTTGCGCTGGCAAATCTCTTCACAAACATTGATTTTAACTCCGCGAAAGTCTTCACAGAGTCATTGGGCAACTCAGCATTCCATTCGAAAGCAGTTGCTGTCAAACTGCTGACAAATTGTCGAAAGAGCAAGGCGTCATTCCCTCCTGTATTTCCGCAAGTAGCCTTGAATTGCGCCAAGTGCTGCCTGGGATTATTGTTACCACTACCATTAAAAGTATTGAATTTTGGAACAGAGTACCCTTTTGGGTATGACACTTGATCGTATTCCGCCGGATATGGGCGACCTCTGCCAACTAGTTTCTCCGCCTGATCAACAGCTATAATAGTCTTGATCTTCTCGGTAATAATTCCCTCGAGTTGTGCCGCCGTCACAGGCTCAGAGGTACTGGCGATATTTTGCGGAGTAGGTTGGCGTGTAATGTTATTGATTTCATTACCGCCTTCAGGAGCGCCCCGTACTCCTGAGACTTGATGCATCTGGAAGTTCGGAGGATCG
The DNA here is from genome assembly GCA_019925795.1 of Dendrobium chrysotoxum. Taxonomy (NCBI): domain Eukaryota; kingdom Viridiplantae; phylum Streptophyta; class Magnoliopsida; order Asparagales; family Orchidaceae; genus Dendrobium; species Dendrobium chrysotoxum. Next base: position 11,308,477 of record CM034308.1, read on the forward strand.
GCAAGAGTAGGTACGGGACCCGTGGCAGCAGTTCTCTGCATAATTTGCATCATCGCTGCCATTTGAGTTATCATCTCAGTCATCTTTTCATTCAGCAGAGAGATTTCTCTATCTTTAGCCCTCATTTGACGTTTTATATGTCTTTGCATGTCTGCCAGCGTGGCACTCTCGTCAGCAAAGGGATTCTCCTCGTCCTCTTCTCTTTCTTCTTCTGAAGAGCGGCCACCTCTGCCGGTGGTGGACCCAGCCCCACGGCGACGTCGGTATACTTGCCTAACTGGCGGCTGTTGATTGTCATCATCCTCGCCGTCATCATAGTAGGCCTCATCATTGATGTTGGTGTGTCTCACCATATAAACAACCTCTATGTTCAGGCCGTCATTTATTTCTTCCATTCCTTCTTCTATATCTTCAATATCTTCTTCTTCTTTCTCCTGGATTCGAATTTCAGAACGACGACGCCAAAAGACCTCTGATTCTTCATTTGGCAAGAAGATTTCCTCAACTCCCGGGCTACGGTCGAAGTTGGTTTCCTCCTGCGGTGGGGTTGGCGGGCGACGGGATCCCCTGGAGGATTCTCCAAGGTGTCGACCGTCGGAAAGGGCGTCATTGTGGGTCTTCTTTGGAACCCATTTTTGACGTATTTTATTAGCGGGGGCGGATCTCCGGGAAGCCGTACCAGATGTCACGCCCGGATCATTTCTTCTTTCTCTTTTATCTTCTCTATAAGGCCTTAGCCTCCAGATTTGCTTTCCTTTCTGTCGGGACCTTTCGGCAGCGGATCCCTGAACCCAAGGTTCAGGTGTCACGCCCCGATGCTCACCGGATGGAATTTGTTGTCTTCTTCTGCCTTCGGCTTTCAGATCAGACGATAGCCTTTCCCTCGGAGGGGTCCTTCTGGCCTCAATCATCAATGGCCTCTGAAATCTCCTTTTCTTCAGACCCTTTTCTTTCACTGTCTTCAATACCCGGTACACCCGAGATGACAGGGTTTCAGGTTCTTTCTTTCTTGGAGGAGCCAGGACTTCAGGCTGTTGATCCCAGAAAGATCTCTTCAGCTCCCCAGTAGAGCTATTTCTTTTGACCCATCTTAGGTCAGTAAACTTGTTCCGGATAGGAACATTGGCTTCAAGCTCTCTGGCCGGCAGATTGGATGGGTGGACAGAGGGTTGTTGCTGCTGAGCTCGCATCTCAGCATTCTTCTTTCTTCTTTGCCTTCTTGTAAGCCTTCCTCCAGATGAGGAGGCCTCAGCATCATTCTTTCTGGGTGTAGGTAACCCGTTCGGCAGAGATGTGGTATTCGCAGATAACACAGAAATCCTCCCACCAGTCACAACTCTTTTGGCAATCGGAGCCTCAGGCTGTGAAAGTCTTTCGAACACAGAAGTCCTCTTGCGAGGATTTTCAACGGTGGTAGTGGTCCGTGACGCTGGCAGATGCGCACGACGTGTGCCAACTTCAATGGAGTGGGGCCTCTTGGCAGGCCTTTCAGGGTTCACGCCACCCGCAGGAACGGCAGCGGTCCTTGCAACAACTGCGGGAAAGTCAAGACTGCCAAACTGGATGGTAGCTCCGGTGTTGCCAGTATTGATCAGAGCGTTTGCTAGTTGGATGCTAGCGCCGCGACCAAGTTGGACAGTAAATGCAGTGCTCTGTAGATCCATCTGCACAAATGAAAGGTAAGGGTTAGTAATCAGAATCTGATACATCACCCCACACTTTCAAAATGCAGAGACTTGCACAGAACAAAAGACAAAAGCAAATGATCATTAGCAAGCAATTAAAAATAATATAAATTTAAAGCCATGCTGAATACACTATCTCAATGAATGCATGATGAATTTAATGATCATTTTTAGAAAATTCAGAATTTTAATTAATTAAATGATCGTTATGGAGAATTCTGAAATTTTGAGCTTGTATTGATTAGCTGCTACTACAGCGCTGAGACGACTAGCCAAAGATGGAAAGAGAAACCAATCCCCAGCGGAGTCGCCAGAAATCTGTGGGCTCCGAAAATTCGGCTCCGGCCTCCGCCCGCTTTTTACTTTTCGAGGGGGGAGTTTTAACGAACTAAGTTCCGGGGTAAATTTTGGAAGGCAGATGAGATAGTAGATAAGACACTACCCAGAGATTTCGCCCTCATTTTGCGAGGACTTTATGATCTGAGTTCTGGTTTCCTATAGGCGCAAGCCCCTATAGTTAATTACCCCTCCCGATAACGAGAGAGAACTTTCGATTAAGGCTAGTCGTCGATCAGATACGTATAGATACGTGGATCTGGCATATAGTAGCAGCAATAGGTTGGGAATGTTAAAAGGACTGGAAGGGTTTAATATTTAAAATAGAAATTTCACCATCTTGCACTTAAAGCGGATGGTGGGGGAATGGATAATGGACCCGATCAAGATCCCATGGTTCCGTCGTCCCGGGCCATCGTGATCCCTGGTCTACTTAGTCAGAGGAGGTAGTCGACCCAACCTGACAGAAGGATCCTTGTCGGCAGCCATGGGTTGCTTCGTCCAAGGGTACCTTGTAGACCTGGGGTGAATATTTGCCTAAGGGGACAAATTTGAATCCACCTTAGCTAACAGAGAGCTTTGTGCCCTATCGATCATATCCTATTGATTCATATCTCAAGGATTTGATGCCATTGGGGAGCATACGGGCTCTGCCCATAATCATAATATAATGGTGCCATTTGGCGGCGACCACCTGGTTCAGAGGGCCCCGAGTCATAACCGTTTATCTTGCAGTGCCATTTGGCGGCGAAACTGCCGGTTAGAGGACTCGTACCACGTCCTTGCTGGCAGGAGATTGTTTGAGAATGGATCCTAGCGATATTTTCGACCAGGCATTAGCTCTTTGTGAGCTGAAGTATTTTTTAGTTTGTCCACCTCGGCAAACTGTTGCGGAGGGTGGATGGATTTGCTTTAAGCGGTTTGATAGTTGGATTTCAATTTTTAAATATCTGGAGTCGAAAAGATTTTTTTGGATTTTGGGATTTTTTCAGAAGATTGGGTTTTGTAGGGAATTTAGGATTTTGGGAGTTTTGTGGAGTTTTGAATTTTATGGGAGTTTGGGTGGTACTTTGAGATATTTGAAATGGACCCCTCCGGCTGATATTTTCATTCAACACGGCCATCATCGGGGTGTATGGGGTCATTTATATTTTATTGATTGGACCCTGTCGACTTTATCTACTGGTCGATAGAGGATCGGGTTTCGTAGGCTTTATGCATTTGTAAGTGAATTCACTTGATTGTAGGCCTTGAAGGCCTAATATAAACTATAAAATAAATATCTCGGTTGACCCCACGACCGTATATTTATTTAATAGTTCGAGCCGTTTCAACTCCTATCTACCTGAATAGAAGGATCGGGCTCGAACTTGAATTCACTTAATGACCCGCGCAGCATCCCTAGACGTCACGTGTGTACCAATAACACGCTTGCCGGGGCCCATGCGGGTGTTTGGGGGCATTTTATAAATATTTGTTGAACCTCGTCAACTCCTATTTACTTGCTTTAGGAGGATCGGGTTCAAACTCATTGACCCGCGCAGCATCCCTAGGCGTCACGTGTGTACCAATAATACGCTCGCCGGGGCCCATGCGGGTTTATGATTGCTTTTACCCTTTTCGTGTACCTATGTGTATACAAACTACAGTGCACGTGCGGGGCATTTTGGATATTTGGTGTTGATCAGTTGTTCGGGTAATTGTCTTTTGAATGCCGCATTTGATTTGAGGGCCTGAACACGCCTTCTGTCCACTTGTATGATTGTTGTGGATCCGGTGGCGTGGTGCAGCAGCTCGTAAACTGAGTTGTTTGCTGCTTTGTACAGGCAGACTGTCGTGCACTAGTTGCTTACTACAGGGGGATCGTAGTGCACTAACGAATCTCCTGCTTTTGCTCGTAGGAGCTTGCTCTTGCTGCAATTCTTTCTTGTCTACTTGTAGATAATATGTTAAACATGGAACAAGTCTCTTGCAATAACCTATAGGCATTTGCATTTGTCACCGATCGGTCATCTTTTGCTTGTGAGGGATCTCTACATTTGGTTGTCATTGTATAGTTGTTGATCATAAGAGTGCTGCAACAGTTCATAAGTGCCTTATGTGTGTACTACAAACACACTGCCTTTGGTTACAGTAACCTGTAAATACCTCATAGGCATTGCATGTATACTACTCTTATCTGTAGATGATATGTTTTGTGTATATTTACATCCATAGAATATTGATCATCCTTGTAATCCTTCTGTGGTTGCTGTTTGCAAGGACTACTATTTCTCCTTACAAGACTGCCATGGGTACTACACATCGACTGTCGTCATTTATATATATGAGAGATCTCCTTACGCTGGTTTGTAGGTACTTGCACTCGTCGTAGTCTTTGGTCCACTATCTACTACTGTTGCAGATAGGTAGATATGTTCACTACAGCCCTCTCATTCATGTTTGCTGGTGACTCATTGAACTCATGACATGTGAACTTCAACAATCCACAAGAGATTGATGTGTCTATATGCAGATGGTTACTGACTATCAGGTCGATCACATCCATTGTTAATTTCTTCGCACACATTGGCCTCCCACTTGCTACATTCACTTGTGTGCTAATTCCCTTATGCTTATAAGAGACCGATGCATTCGTTTGCATACCAAATCCCTCCAACAACAAGGGACAAATATATTCGCTCACATGATTAATACGAGTATCACCAGCTTTATTTGTTGATTTGATCTGAATGCTATATGAAATGTCACAATCGTTTCATGTTCCTTTTGGATTGTTCAAGTCAATTTTGGACTTGAATTCGGTTTGAGTTCACAACACAAGTTCAAATCCAAAATAAGTCTTTTGTTTCATTTGAACTCAGGTTTAAGGTCCACTGTACTTAGTTCTTTTGAGTTCGAGTTCAGATACAGTTCGAGTTCATTTAGGTCAATTGCATCAAGTTCACAAGTCTCCTGCTGTCCAAATCAACTTCAAGTCTTTGTTAATTCGAGTCAAAGTTCTTTGCATTATGATTGAGTTTGAGTTTCATAATGTTCATTTTTTAAACTTTCTGTATTTATTCAAGCCAAGTTCTCATTTTAATCAGATTCAAATTTTAATTAGTCACTTGAGTTCTAAAGCATGTCCAAGTCTAAACAAAGTCCCCTGTAATGTTCATTGGAGTTCCAAATTAAGCTCAAGTTCTAGTTCTGATCCTCTTCTTTTGAGTTCAAGCAAGTCCAAGTAGTCTCAAGTTCGCCAGAAATTTCGACAGCCTCCCGGCGTCTCCCCCGTTTAGGGGAAACTACGAGAAACTGGGCCTCCCGCCACGCTAGAGAAAAGCATGTACGGTAGGTGTCGGATGACACCGCGGCCGTAAAGTCTTCAATCCCACCACGCCAGAGAAAGGCGTGTATGGGTCCTCGGGCACCTGTTTCAAAAGAAAAGCAGTTCTTTCCCCGTAGGTGCTGAAGCGCCTACGGGTACTTATATTCGTCCCCGCCACGCTAGAGAAAAGCGTGTACAGGGTCTACCCGCCTCGTCGTAGGCGTCGCACCGGGTTCCCTTCCCACCACGCTAGAGAAAAGCGTGTATGGGCGGTTTTCCGGCTCGACGTGTACGTCGAGGGCATGAAGGAGATTTCCCGACTCGTCGCAAGCTTCGCAACGAATTCCCTCCCACCACGCTAGAGAAAAGCGTGTATAGGTGGTCGTTCGCCGCGCTGCAAACGCCGAGACGAGTTTTCTCTTATTTGCAAAAGATCTTTCTTTCTCTCTCTTTTTTTTTTTTTGCTTTTCTTTTTCTTCTTTTTATTTTTTTTTTTTAAAGCTCTTTCTCTTTTTTTTTTTTTATCCTCCTCCTTTCCACTCTTTCCTCCCTTCTTTTACCATCGTCATCATTCTTTTTTTTTTTTTTTAGCCTTCTCCTCCAAAGTTTAATGGTAATAACAAGCACGTCCCTAAAGCACTAACTGATGGCATCACAAACTACCAAAATCAATTCATGCAAGATAAAATTTAATGTGAATGACAATTAAAAGGAAGGATAACAAGATAATCAACTCACTATTTGAACCATCCAGAATGTAATAATAATGCTAGGACATGGCTGTTTTATAAGTCTTAGACTACTGGTGCTAAGGGGCTGCAAGGCTATGCTTGAAGTCTAATGGGCTATTTGGAGTGAAATGAGCTATAGGATTGATGTTTGGGTGAAGAAACAAAATGCTTTGGGTTCAGGTTGGTAGACTCAGATTGCTGTTGAGTGATTTTGGGGTTGTTTATAACAGGTTTATGTGGGTTAAGACAGTGATAGAGTTTAATGGGGGTTGGGCCTTGTTGTTGTGGGCTGACTTGAGTTGCATTCTTTTTGTTCACCAAGAGGTGGGCTTTGAATCTATAGTGGACTGCATAACACCACGCTACAGCAATACACTCAGCTTATTGGAAACTAATCCCCACTTAAAGCATGTCAGCCATCACATTATAATAGATAAAATAGTACAAGAAGACAAAATGGAAGCAACAATAAAACGAGAACTTTATCTTTAACTGAATTGTCCTGTTGGATATGAGGGTGGGACAAGGGGAAGAGCAGCTACAATGTTCACATGAAAGGCAATAGTAGCAGTAAAGTTAGGAAATACATATGTATAAAGAAAAAGCTGCTATGGGAGGTTGGTAGGTGAGTCACAACAGAGGTGGATGTGAGGGATCGTGTGATGAGTGTGGATTCGTATCATGAGTTGCAAGCTTTGAAAGAAAGGGATATTGGGTTGGGTGCTGTTTGCTGAAGTTCCAGGCTGTTGAAATGGAAGAAGAATACAGACCATTCTAAGCTTAGGTGGACTGTTAATTGAGTGGATTTGGACCTAGGAAACGGATTTGTGCAGAGATCAAACTAGGGCCAGCTATACAACAAAAAAAAAAAAGGTTGCAAAGTGCAGCATTACGGCAATATGATCCCTTAAATGAAAATTAATCTCACTTAAAACTTAAGTCATTCATCACATTACTGGATTTATTTTACCTGGCTCTGACTTAAACTCCAGATTAGGTAGGCCCTAAATCAAATTATCATTGGCTTGTGTTCAGTAAGCATGCGAATAAAGCAGCAAAAAAAAAAAAATCAAAGAGAAGAACAAATACAATGATCCCTTCCCCCTTTTTTTTTGGCACGTTGCTTGAGGACTGACTCCTTTCTGCCACAACAAACTTTTTTCACATGGGTGCCAGAGATTCCTTTTTTCTCTTTACCTTAATAAAGCAGGGAGAAGGACGTGGTTTTGTTGAATCAGACAGGGAAGTGGCGGAGAAAAATCGGAGAGCTATTCCAGCTCTTCGAATGGGGAGGCTGAAGGTGCTTGAACAGGAGAGTGGAACAGTTTTGTTTGTGGGTTTGGTCTACAGAGGAGGCGGGTCTTCAGCGGATGTTGAGTGGAGGAGTAGCAAGTTGAGATGCTGTGAAGAGAACCCAAGTGAGGGGGGAAGATTGGCTGCAGGAGTTATGAACGGGAGAAGGGGATTGTCCGCTTGGAAGACAGCAAGAACGAAATAATTTCATTCAGTTCTATTTTAGCGATAAACCTGTCCGTTCAAGGTCATATGCGACAGACTGACAAAAGAACGAATGAGGTAAGGATTTTAATTGGATCTGAATCATTTCCCTATTTGGTTTCTGCCCATTTTTCTTAAAATTTACAAGTTATATACTATATTCATGACAAGTTATTATGCATTAATTAGAAATGACAGAACTCCATTAATCAAATCAACGTCGCCTCGATTCGTGTGCTACTTCGTTTTGGGTGTATTTCCTCTCGTTTTGCGTACCGATTACTCCATTTAACGTGTCGAATTTGTCGAATATCAGAATTAGACAAATTGATAATGGATTCAGGGTATTGCCGATGTTCCGGTCGCAACGACGTAGTCCGTTTCGCGATCGGACGTCGTTTGAGCACAAATTTGTATATTTTTGCATGGGGATCACCTCGATTTGCGTGCACCACCTTAACTGAACAAATTGGTAGTGCATTTAGGGTATTGACGGCGATCCGGACGCACTGGCGAAATCCGTTTGTCGATCCGACGTCATTTGGGTACAAATTTGTATATTTTCGCATGGGGATCACCTCGATTTGCGTGCACCACCTTAACTGAACAAATTGGTAGTGCATTTAGGGTATTGACGGTGATCCGGACGCACTAGCGAAGTCCGTTTGTCGATCCGACGTCATTTGGGTAGCGCTGAGCAACATTCATGTTTTGTCTCGAAATTTGTGCCACCAATCTGGATAACCCAAAATGTAGTTCCTGAGTATTTGTAATGTTCTGAATACAATGAAGAGGTCCGTTTTGCAATCGGACTTCGTTTGGGCAATGCCGAGGCATCTTTTCCTCGATAAGTGTGTTGCCTCGGGATTCGTGCCACCATTCTGGATGTTCCAAATTGAATAAACAAGACTTAATTTTTATAGGTTGACAATATTCCAGACCTAATGATAAAATCTGTTTGTCGATCTGCGTCGTTTGATCAGCGTTGCGTTTTAATTTCGGGTGTCGGTCGTCCCTTTTGACCGATCTCATCCGATTCGACGGCGAGGGGTCTCTCGACCTAGCAGAATTTGAGATTCTGATCGCAATGCCACTGTCCGTTTGGCATTCAGAGATCATTTGACCCTTCAAGTAAGGTGTCAGACCAACCCGCGCACTACTTGGTTCATCATTTTTGTCCTTTTATGCGTGGTTTTAGATATAGGGGTTAACAGATTCTTCTAGGCTTGAAGTTCACTTTGCAATGTGTGAAACTAACGATTGGGTTAGGACATAGTAGTGTGCACCTTAATCCAAAGAGGCTAAATCAAATTGATTGCTATTGGAGCTTCGCCTAACCACGATGAACAAATTTGCTGAAGACTGCTTAGATTGAAGATGGCTAGATCAATAGGAGCAATTTCGCCATGAAAGTCTCACCTGGGCTTAGATGTTCTTACCTTTAGAGCTGAAATTGGGGCTGGAGATTAATCGAGGACAGAAGCTGGAGCTATGGAGATGGTTATGGGCTTATCTCAGGGCTCTTCTCACCCATTTCAGTGGCAACAATATAAATTGGGGGATGAAGTCATTAAGGACAAGCCACTAGGGTGTTGCCAATTAGCCAAGAAAATTTCAAGACAAATGGATAGTTGGCCTTTCTGTTAGAGCTAAACCAACTTGCCACCTCGACGATCCATGGAGTCTTGATCAGACTATTGCAAGCAACCACCTTAGTTTACAGTGGACGGTGTGTATTAGCTTGACATAGGTGGAGACAGTTGGGCAAGGCAAACCATCTGGTGTACCTAGCCTAAATTCCTGGTTTAGTTCATTTAGAGGATCAAGTTCACTTGTGTTCAATCCTTGGGTTAGTCCAAATGGGCTGGGTTGGCTTGGGCAAGTGGTTGAGGCACAGCTGAGGAATTTTCTCATAGCATAGGTTTGTGAATATGCCGCCACTTGGACAGTAGATTCCTTTATTGATTAGCTAATGTAGTTAGATTACTTGCCTTGTGAATGTTAGCTGCTTTTACCTCCCTTACTGCATTAATATTTTGTGACGTATCCATAATTATTTTGTTAGTATAAATTACAGTACTACAGTTCCCTTACATTTGATATATTTTATATTGTCTCCGTTTGAGCTCTAAACTATGATTTCAACTATATGGTTTAGGCATGTTTAAGGTTATTAGCAAATGTGTCAGTACTAAGGGATTCTCTGGGACAAGACGCTATGTTGGGGATCTTGGAAAAACAGTAAGCTCCATCTTTTCAATAATTTGCATATTGTTGTGCATAGTTTTGAACTTTTTCCTTATGGTATTCTTTGCAGATGAAAACTGCAGGTGCAAATGTTCTTTTTGCTACCCTTACAGAAATATCAGACAATGTTCTGAGAGGAGCTGAAACAAATGGCTTTAAGGGCTTGGTAAATTATCTGATAGAACTATGAATTTTCTTTCTGGTCTTATTTCAAAGTTTATGCATTTCCTAGGTTGCTGGTTTCCACCAAGGAATCCTTAGACTAGCAATGGAGCCTTCTTTGTTGGGAGCTGCTGTTATGGAAGGTGGTCCGGATAGGAGAATCAAACTTGATCGTAATCCTGGTGTTGATGAGGTAATTTTACATACTAATTGTTCTCGGCTTTTTCCCATTAACTATAAATCATACCGGTTTTGTGCTCTGCTGTTCAATTTGCATTTTCAATGTAATATTGCAAGAGTTTGCAGGGATCTAAGTAATTTTTCAGAGTTTTAGCATTAAAGAAAATCATCTATTGCAGCGATTGATAGGGTCATAAGGGTTTTCTTTAACAAGGTCCAAGTACAAAACATATTTGGCTAGTCTCTCTTGCTTACTGACTTATAATCCGTAAACATGGCCTACCAACCATTGAAGTGGTGAATCACCATCTAAAACATTTTGAAAATACTTTTTGGACAAAATTTTTGGCCAAAAGGAGAAATTGAATAATCTGGTAGACATGAAATGAAAATTTTTCCTTTGATATGGCCGTTTATATCTTTTGCTTAGAGATCTTTTTTTTTTCTTGCTCCAAATTTATGCAGCTATATATCGAAGGGTACCTGCAGGCTATGTTGGATGTGATGTACAAACTAGAATACCTTCGTGTGAGGGTTATTGATGACCATGTAAGTTGTAAAATATACGTGTTATTATCGTATTTATGCATCAAAAATCAATTGCATTGTCTTGTTACTGTCTGCTGAGAGCATTATCGTCTTTTAAGCTTTTGCACGTTTCACTTTTGGGTAGTAAAATACAGATATTAATGGGCAATCGTGACCTTATGCTGTACATTACCTTCGTCTCCTCCACAGCCCTCATGAGCCTGATTGTACTTATTAGGAGCAGCTATGCATTATGCAATTGCCCACTTAAAAAATCTTAGCGATATGAAGGTTAAAGTAATGTATGTGTTGAGTAGGCATGTAATATTGCAGAAATTCTTTTTACTGTTTTCGCACTTACAATTTGGCCGTAGAAATGCCAATGTTTTTTCTTTTTTTTCCCTTTTTTTCTTTTTTCGTCTTGTGTTTGATTGTCTGAATTAGTTATCCTGGACTAATGCTTCTCCATAAACCTTTTTTTTTAATTTATACCTACTAAAATTAAAGTATCTAACTACTCAGTTTCAGCTTCATGCTCAAGAAAACCTTTTTTTTTTTCTCTATTTGTGCTACTTCTAGTCTCGATTTTTTTTTTTTTACGTTACACCAGAAGATGTGTCATGACCTTACCTGAGAACTTGGAATATCAAGGGGATAACAAACAGCCAGATGGAGCTATTTAAACCTCAATTACAATTCTTTGTACATTTTTCTATTGTTAACATCAATATATCAAAAGAGCCACTAAATCACAAAAATTCATTCTATCCCAAATGATAATAGTTTTAATGTTTATTACTTTTCTCTTATAGTGCCACATCTATGATAAACCTATTTTCTTCTCTCACTTGTTTAATTCTTGATATTTTACCCTAAAAACATTAATAGAATAATGATGAGTTACAATAACTTAGTGGATGCATCATATCTCTAAATTACAATGAGATAATGGAATTCAAAAATCAATATTTATACTTTCCATAATAAATAAATAAATGCAAATTATCTAACAATTTCTTTTATTTAAAGATGACAATGTGAAAAGTTTTAAAACATTTATTTGTATGTAATTATATCATGTTATACTTTTCTCTCATTTTTATATAATAAAACCATCACAGGAGCACATTCTAAAGTATACTTAAATTTTCATTCCTTTTTCTAAATAAAATATTTTCTATTTTACGTGCGGGTAGCTTAGCGTCCTCAGCTAGTCTCATAAGAGGATGAAGTCCATCCATCAACATGCACATATAAACACCTCTATGTAGTTCATTTTATTCGCATTTTTTTCATATCATTCATAATCTTTAAGTAGTAAACAGTATATGGTATTATTAATTATAGCATAACATGATAACTATCATCCATTTCAATATAACCAATAAATTTTAATGGTAAAGATAAATCATAATTGGATTTGCAATAATAATTGTTTAAATAAGTATCAATATTATTTAAGCAATATCAATATTATTTAATATAATTATTTTAATTGGATTTTCCTATCCAATTATAGCTTTTTTCTAAACCAAATGTATTAAATAATATTGAAGAGCCTCAACGATAGGCAAATCCAATCCTTTATAATATCTCATAAGGGCCAAAGTACCTCGGAGCCAGCTTCTCACTCCTTCTGTTAGCTGTCGTCTTTTGTCTATAGAGATGAAGCTTCAAGTATACTCTATCCCCTATCTCAAATTGGATGTCCTTCTTATGCCTATTCGCCTGCTTCATGATCTGCTGAACCCTCAACAGGTGTCTTTTCAATTCATCCAAAACCCTATCCCCTGTAATTCTGCATGAGCACTGCCTCCAATCCATATCCTGATGCATCTGTCTCTACTATGAAAATTTGGCTAAAATTTAGTAGGGCCAGGACTAGTACCATGGTCATGGCCTTCTTCAATCTCTCAAAGGCCTAGATAACTACCTCTCCCCCCTAGAAGCTATCGTTCTTCAGCTGCTCTATTAATGATCAGGTTATGGTATTGTATCCCCTCACAAATCTCCTATAGTGCCCAATTAACCCTAGGAAACCTCTCAGCTCCCTCAGGTCCCTAGGTAGAGGCCATTTCAGCATTACCTCAATCTTGGCCTGATCAGCGGCCACCCCCTCCTGAGATATCACGTGCCCCAAGTACTCCACATTGTCCTGTGCAGAACAACACTTTCTCAGGTTGGCCCTCAGCTGATGCTCCTATAACACTTCTAAAACCACCCTCAAGTGCTCCAAATGTTCATCAGCTGACCTGTTGTACACCAAAATGTCATCAAAGAAAACCAGCACGAGCTTCCGGAGGTTTGGTCGGAACACCCTGTTCATAGGGGATTGGACAGAGGCGTTTGTGAGGCTGAACAGTATCACTAAGAACTCGTAGTGTCTCTCATATGTCTTGAATACAGCCTTCGGGGCATCCTCTCTCATCCTGATCTGATGGTATCCAAATTTCATATCCATCTTTGTGAATACCACTAGTCCACACAGCTCATCTAGCTATTCATCTATCACCAAAATGAAAAACTTGTCTGGCATAGTCTCCTTATTCAGGGCCCGACAGTCTATACAGAATCTCCAGCTCCCATCCTTTTTCTTAATTAGTAAGATTGGGCTAGAAAAAGGACTCACACTTAGCCTGATAATCCCTGTCTCCAACATCTCTCGGATCAGCTTCTCATTCTCATCCTTTTGAATATGAGGGTAGTGGTAAGGCTTGACACTAATTGGTGACACCCCCTTCCTCAAGGTGATGGCGTGCTCATGCTCCCATGGTGGTGAAAAATCTTGAGGTGGTTGAAAGACCTCAATGAACTATTGTATAAGTGGATATACTGAAGGAGGAATATCTCCCCCCCCCCCCCCCCTCTTCCAATCTGATCCCCTCTAAACTTTGCAGCTCTACCAAAAATCCTCCTCCCACCTGTATGGTCCTCACCATGGTTTTGAGTGACACCATGGCTTTGGATAACTCTGCATCACCCCTAATCATCATCCTTCTTCCCTCCATCGTCAGTACTCCCTAATTAACCTTGGTATCCCCCAAGATTAATAGTCATTTCATCCCTAGGATGACATCAGTGCTCCCTTACTCTAATGTAAGGAAGTCCTCTCTCACTTGGACCTCCTGTATGGTCAAAATCACTCCCCTACACACTCCTCTACCCATCTCCATCTTTCCAGTGCCCATCATCACTCCATAACACCCTGTGTCCATTAATTTCACCCCCAATTAGTCTATGACCTAATTGAAGATGAAATATTGGGTAGACCCACTGTCCATCAACACTACCACCTCCTTGTCTGTTATTTCTCCTTTCACTTGCATAGTGTGATTTGGAGTAAATCTCACCACTGAGTTCAAGGAGACATCTGCCATGTCTTAATACAGCTCTTTCTCCTCCTCTACCAATGCCTCACTGCCACCTCCCTCTTCAGCTTCCTCTCGTCATCACAGATGGTGAGAACCTAAAGAGTTCGGTCCTTACACATATGCCTCGGGGTATACCTCACATCACATCTGAAGCACAATCCCTTTGCCCTCTTCTCCTGCAGCTCCTCAATGAGCTTTTTAAAATTTTCTCTGAATCCACCTCCTATAGGCTTTTCCTTTGGGATCTCTCGAATGTTACCCGGTGTTGGTCCCTTGGGTGCTAAAAATGTGGTGGTCATCCTATACAAGCCTCCTAAAATGCTGCCTCTGGTTCCCCTCTCCGGATGCTTTTGATCTTCCACTAACTGTGTTAGTTCCATAGACTCTCCCAAGCCACGAGGCCTCATTACTCTAATTACCGCCCGGATATCTGGTTTGAGCCCTTTCATAAAGTTCCCCTCTAGCACAGTCTTAGAAAGCCGATCCAGTCAGCTAGCTGGGTACTCAAACCTCTCACGGTATTCTACCACTGAGCCTTCCTACGCCAGGGAGAAAAACTGCTCATAGAAGTCTCCTCCTCTGCTGGTTCGAAAATATTCCAACAAGCAGTCCTTGTCCCTCCAGTTTGGTATGGGCCGTCTCATGTCTCTCCACTAGTACCACGTCAATGCCTTTCCCGCCAAACATAAGCTAGTTATTTTCAATCTCGTCTTCTCTGTCAATCCATTGACGGCGAAATACCTCTCCACCTTATAAATCCACCCATGTGCATCCTCTCCCTTAAAAAAAAAGGTATATTTAGCTTCCTTACCCTCGGATCACCTTCATTCCCCCTGATTCCTCCATAACCTCCCATTCTCCGAGGGGGTGATCCCCCCATGTGTCTCGACCATCCCTTCTACGCTCGTACCCAAACGCTTCTTCAAAATCTCTCCTTCTTTCAAAATCATCACCCCTTCGCTCATAACCAGCCCCTCTTCTTGCAAAATTAGCACCCCTTCACTCATACCCACTACTCATCTCATCCCTAGAAATAGGTTCTTTGGGAGGCATCCCATCTTCTCCCTCCAAAATCTTCACCTCTTGATTTTCCCCTCCTAATCGGATTAGGGCTTCCACCACTTCTTTGGCTGTCGGTGGTTCCCCTTGCCTTCGATGAGGTTGTTTTGGATTGAACCTCAAGCAACTTCCTCAGCATTTTTTTCACTTCGGCAAACTTTTCATCCATCTTTTGATGGACGGATGAAAACTGATTTTCAAATTCTGAAATTTTTTCCTCAAAATCTGATTGTAATTGGCCTGATCTCCCCTTCCAATACTTCTGCTTTTCTTCCAGCCATAGGTACCCGAATCGATTGCTCTTATACCAATTTGATATGAAACACTTGTACAAAATCAGAAAATAGTTGGCTGAAATTGAATTTCAGCAAAAAGAAAAACAAGATACAATGGAGAAGAATGACATGGAAAACGTAGAGGAAACTTTTATAATTGATGAATTAGGGAAGAAAAAGAACAAGATACAATGGATCTTCAATTCGAGAGGAAGATTTGGCTCTCCCAATCTCTAGCCACTAGCTAGAGCCCAAACAAACCTTATAACAAACTAATTTCAGCCAAAATCAGAGATAACCCTAACCCTAGGGAGAATAATCTCCTTAAAGCAAACAATAATCAAGTAAATCCCTAAACACCTCCTCATTTGAATTTTTCCTCTTAATGACCCTTAAAATCCTCCTCTAATTCGCTGAACCCCACTTGGAGAGTGGGTGGGAGCTCCCTTGGGCAGAACTCCCTGTTCCGCTTCCGCCTCGTATATACACGGGCCAATCCCTTGTGCTGGACCGGCTGGACTGGCCCCTCCTGGACCGGTCTATCACTCTACTATCACAACTCAAGTAAGTCTTTCAGCCATAGCATCCCCGCGACCTGGCCGACTACATTGGCATCATCCCTACTGTTATGCCCTAGTTAAAAAGAAAATTATATATATATATATATATATATATATATATATATATATATATATATATATATATATATATAATAAGGGGTTGTTATATATTTAAATGAATATATTAATAGTAAAGTTTAAATTTATTTTAATTCCACCTATGCACAAAGAAATAATTTTCTAAATTTATTTATAATAAAAAAATAATTGTAAGTATTTCAAATACATTATATTTAATTTACATTACATTTAGAATATTCATGTATTCTAAGTAGTTGCAACCAAACTGTTCCTAAGAAAAACAATTTTAGAAAAGAATCCTCTATTGTTAGCTAACATTTTTGTTGACGTATATTTTTGCATCGAGGCCGATGCAACCAGGAACGAGTCGAGTCGAGTCAATCGAGCGCTATTGAGCCCAATCGGGCTCAAATCGACTCGATCCAGGCTGCATCGGCTTCAATGTGAAAATATACGTCAACAAAAGAATCCCTAATATGTGTGGTGAACGAATAGAAGTACACCACACATATTGGCGTTGACCAATAAAGATCAAACAAGATCATCCAAAACCAAATAGGGTATGATTTGGAAGGAAAGAAAAGATCTATGAAAGTCTAAACATGGATTTAGACAAGATCTACAAAGATAAGAAGATTTCTATCTATCACATCAAGGAAAAAGCTATATTTGGTGTAAGGTCAACTATTTTTGCTACTACTAAACCTTAATTATATTTGGTGTAAGGTCAATTATTTTTGCTAGATAAATCTTAACATTTGGGAAGACTAAAGGGTAATTTTGGCAACCACTAAAAGTCTAAATTTGGATAGATCTATTGATGCACAATTTATGTAGAGCATGATCTAAAAAAATGAGCTAGGAGAGACCTTGAAAGGTTTGAATTCTACCTAAACTCAGAAATTGGTAAGAAGACTCCTATTTTGGGATGTCTACACTTAGTATTTGATGTTAAAATTGAATTTTTGACTTTCTTTTGGAGAAAGAGTATATTAACTTTCATTTAGAGAAAGAAAAATATGAACTTTCTTTTGGAGAAAGATGAATTTGATTTTTCTTTTAAGAAAAGATTTAAAATTTCAAACCAAGGTTTTGGTAATCCAAACTCAGTCCACAACCGGATCAGAAGAACATTTATGTTTGGAATCAAACATCTTCTTGAGTAGTACAAAGCATTTTTCTTTCCCTCATTGTGGTTTAGGCCAACAGAGTGTTACGCCGGTTCCCAATGAACCGGCCCAAGCTCCACCGGCCCAAAGGGGGCCGGTCCGGTTTACCTACAGGAGGCGGACTGGTTCCGCCTCCTCTCCTTGTTCCGCCCAAACAAGTGGGGTCCCACCCACTTAAGTAAATTCAAAATTCAAAGGAGGGGGCGGCTAGGGCTTTGGGAGGGAAATTAATTAGGAAAGCTTTTGTATTAGAAGGGGGGAGAGGATTAGGAGGAGGTTATGTTATGTTTTGTGGAGAATTAGGGTTCTTTGGAGGCTTGGGCTCTAGACAACTTTGTCTAGAGATTTTGGAGAGTTAATCTTCCTCTCGAATTGAAGATTATTGTATCGTTTGTTGTTTTTATCCATCGTCTAGTGGAATACCACGTTTGCTTGATTTTCCTACAAGTTTTCTCTCATATTTCTACTGTTTTTCCTACTGTTTTGGCTGTTTTCCTGCTGTAGACAGCCCTAGTGTTGCTGTTGGAACTCCGATTTGGACTAGGTTTGCTTGCGAACTCAAGTATTCCCTTCGGGTTACTTGCGAACTCAAGTATTTCCTATCAAATTGGTATCAGAGCATCGTTTTTGGGACCATCGGCGGCTGAAATCCAGAAATTTCAGCAAACCTTTGGGCATCCGGAAGAGAACTCCTTGTGATTGTGAAGGAAAAATGGCTGGGAAGAAAGTGGAAGTCTTGGAAGGCGAAATCGGACAACTGAAATCAGATTTGGAAGGAAAATTTTTTGACTTTCAAAATCAAATCACATCCAACAATGAAAGGTTGGAAGGAAAGTTCACCGTGGTTGAGGAGATGTTGAAGAAACTAATGGAGATGAAGACAAACCCGGCAACATCAGAAGTAAGAGAGACCATCGACGGCCATGGCATAGGAGGAAATCCGAACCCATCTAGGGGAAGGAAAAATCCGGAGGTGGAGATCCTTGAGGGGGAAGACGACATGCCGCCTCTAGAACCGCTCTCTAGGGAGGAGATGAGCCAGGGGTACGAACGAAGGGGTGCTGATTTTGTGGGGAGAAGGGAAGAAATACATCGCAGGGGTGCTGATTTTGAAGGGAGAAGAGGGGAATACGAGGAAGGGTTTGGGTACAATCGTCGGAGGGACGATCGGGACACTTGGGGAGCTCCCCCTATTCGAGGAGCGGGAGGATACGGAGGATACCGGGGATACGGAGGAGATCCGAAGGTGAGGAAACTGAAGATGCCCATCTTTGAGGGCGAGGATGGCCATGGCTGGATCTACAAGGTGGAGCGATATTTTGCCGTCAACGGATTGACGGAGGAGGAGAAACTGACAGCAGCGGGACTGTGCTTGGAAGGGAAGGCATTGGCGTGGTACCAGTGGCGGGACATGAGGCGACCCATTCGGAGCTGGAGGGAGTTCAAAGACTGTTTGTTAGAGCGATTCCGAACCAGTCGGGGAGGAGACTTCTACGAGCAGTTCTTTGCTTTGACGCAGGAGGGGACAGTGGCAGAGTTCCGTGACCGATTTGAGTACCTAGCTAGCAGACTGGATCGCCTTTCCGAGACTGTGCTCGAGGGGAATTTCATGAAGGGGCTCAAGCCCGAGATCAGAGCAGCTGTTAGAGTGATGAGACCACACGACTTGGGGGAGGCCATGGAGTTGGCGCAGCTGGTCGAGGACCAAAAGCATCTGGAGAGGGGGGCTCGAGGCAGCAGCTCCGGGGGGTCCTACAGGATGACGACTACCTTTCTAGCTCCCAAAGGAGCCGCACCGGGGGGTTCACGAGATGTACCGAGAGAGAAGTCTGGAGGAGGAGGGCCTGGGGGAAATTTTAAGAAACTGACTGAAAAAGAGGTACAGGAGAAGAGGGCCAAGGGGTTGTGTTTTCGATGTGATGAGAAGTACATGCCAGGGCATAGGTGTAAGGACCGAACTCTTCAGGTTCTCACCGTCTGTGATGACGAGGAAACTGAAGAGGGAGGAGAGAGCGGGATAGTGGATGAGGATGAAGAGAAGCTGCATTTGGACCTGGCTGAGGTTTCCCTGAACTCAGTGGTCGGATTCACTACGAATCATACCATGAAGGTGAAAGGGGAGATAGAGGACAGAGCAGTAGTGGTGTTGATTGATAGTGGGGCCACCCACAATTTTATTTCCACTCAGGTCGTTGACAAATTGGGCGTGAGATTGGTGGATACCGGTAGTTACGGGGTGATGATGGGTACGGGGAAGGTGGAGAAAGGCCAGGGGATTTGCAGAGGAGTGCTACTGACCATTCAGGGGATCCAGGTGAGGGAAGATTTTCTTCCACTGGAACTTGGGAGTACAGATATCATACTTGGGATGAAGTGGTTACAGACTTTGGGAGACACCAAAGTGAATTGGGGGGCACTCACGATGGAGTTGACGGTTGATGGGAAAAAGGTGGTGATTAAGGGAGATGCGGGGCTATCCAAATCCATGGTTTCGCTTAAAACTATGGTGAGGGACATACAGTCGGCAGGTGGAGGATACTTGGTGGAGCTACACAGTTTGGAGGGAGCTAGATTGGAAGAAGGAGGGGACATACCTCTCTCCGTACAGCCTTTGATTCAGCAGTTCCATGAGGTATTTCAGTCGCCTCAGGGATTGCCACCGCAGAGGGAGCAGGAGCACGCCATCATTCTGAGGGAGGGAGTTTCACCCATCAGCGTACGACCTTATCGCTACCCCCAGTTTCAGAAGGATGAGATCGAAAAGCTGATCAGAGAGATGTTGGAGGCCAGCATCATCAGACCGAGCGTCAGTCCTTTCTCTAGTCCGGTACTATTGGTGAAGAAAAAAGATGGCAGTTGGCGTTTCTGTGTGGACTATAGAGCACTCAACAAGGAAACTGTACCGGATAAGTTTCCTATTCCTGTGATTGATGAGCTGTTGGATGAATTGAGCGGGACAGTGATCTTCAGCAAGATAGACTTAAAATCAGGATACCATCAGATCCGGATGAAGAAGGAGGATGTGCCTAAAACTGCCTTTCGAACTCATGAGGGACACTATGAGTTCCTGGTGATGCCCTTTGGCCTCACCAATGCTCCAGCCACCTTTCAGGCACTGATGAATAAGGTTTTCAAACCTTATCTACGACGATTTGTACTGGTATTCTTCGACGACATTCTTGTCTACAGCAGGACAGAGGAAGAACATTGGGAGCATCTAAAAAAGGTATTAGAAGTGCTGCAGGCGCACCAGTTGAGGGCCAACTTGAAGAAGTGCTGCTTTGCACAGGCCAGTGTAGAGTATTTGGGCCACGTGGTATCGAAGGAAGGAGTCGCAGCAGATCAGTCTAAAATTGAGGCCATGTTAAAGTGGCCAGTGCCAAGAAATCTAAAGGAGTTGAGGGGATTTCTAGGACTGACAGGTTACTACAGGAGGTTTGTCAAGGGATACAGCACCATAGCATGGCCACTCACGGAGCAGCTAAAGAAGGATGGATTCTTATGGGGGGAGGCAGCCACCGCAGCATTTGAGAGTTTGAAGAAAGCTATGACTACGGTACCGGTTCTAGCCTTGCCAGATTTCACCCAGACTTTCATAGTGGAGACGGATGCGTCCGGATACGGATTGGGGGCCGTACTTATGCAGAGTCGTAGGCCCATTGCCTATTTCAGCCAGGTGTTGACTGCTCGAGCCAGGTTGAAGTCAGTCTATGAGAGAGAATTAATGGCCATCGTTCTGGCCATCCAGAAGTGGCGACCTTACCTACTCGGGAGACATTTCATCGTCAGGACAGATCAGCGGAGTTTGAAATACCTACTGGAGCAGCGAATGGTTACGGAGGAGCATCAGAGGTGGCTGTCCAAGTTGCTAGGGTATGATTTTGAGATTCAGTATAGACCAGGGGTGGAGAATAAGGCAGCTGATGCCTTGTCCAGGTGTATGGGGGAGCTGCAGACAGTGACGCTATCTGTCCCTTTGATGCTTGATTGGGAGGCCATCAGAGAAGAAAGTGCTAGGGATGAGGCACTGGGGAAGATCAGGACAGGATTGCTGAAGGAAGAGGGTAGCCACCCAGGGTACTCATTGGAGGGAAACAAACTGCTGTATCAGGGGAGGTTTGTGATGCCCCGGACCTCGATCCACATCCCGAATTTGCTCCAGGAGTTTCATGGAAGCTCGGTGGGGGGCCATTCAGGCGTGCAGAAGACATACAGAAGGCTAGCTGCGGAGCTGTATTGGAAGGGGATGCGTAAAGATGTAGAAGAGATGGTAGCCAGATGTGATATCTGTCAAAGAAACAAATACATGGCTATGTCGCCGGGAGGACTACTACAGCCGTTGGCTCTACCGGGACGGGTATGGGAGGAGATATCCATGGACTTCATAGATGGGCTGCCCCGTTCAGAAGGGTTCACGGTGATTTTAGTGGTGGTGGACAGATTGAGCAAGTATGCTCATTTCATCCCCCTCCGACACCCTTACACAGCGGTGACAGTGGCTTCAGTTTTCATCAGAGAAGTGGTCAGGCTGCATGGAGTGCCAGAAGCGATAGTATCAGATAGAGACAAGGTGTTCCTCAGCCATTTTTGGAGGGAGTTATTCAGGTTACAAGGAACAGTTCTGAAGAGGAGCACAGCTTATCACCCACAGACAGATGGCCAAACGGAAGTAGTCAACAGGAGTCTGGAGACTTACCTGAGGTGCTTTGTGTCAGAGACACCTAAGCTATGGGCCAAGTGGTTATCATGGGCAGAGTATTGGTACAACACATCATTTCATTCTGCTTCACAGATGACCCCATTCAAGGTATTGTATGGACGGGATCCCCCTCACCTGGTGCACTTTGGGAGTGGCAGTACCCCAGTTTCTTCAGTTGAGGAGTATTTAGAGGAGAGAGATAGGGTGCTAGAAGAGTTGAAGAGGCATCTACTGAGAGCTCAGCAAATTATGAAAAAACAGGCTGATGGGCATAGGAAGGACATCCAGTTTAAAGTGGGGGAGAGGGTGTTCTTGAAGCTCCGACCCTATCGACAGAAGACAGTCGCTAACAGGAGGAATGAGAAGCTGGCCCCAAGGTACTTTGGACCTTACGAAGTGCTGGAGAAGATCGGAGCAGTAGCATATCGGTTGAAACTACCACCCACAGCGACTATACATCCAGTTTTTCATGTATCACAGTTGAGAAAGGCCATTGGGGAGTACTGGGCCAACCCTGAGTTACCGCCGACACTTACTGAGGATTTGGAGGTGGTTCTGGAACCCTTAGAACTGATGGGGGTTCGCCATAGAGAGGAGGGGACGAAGGAAGTGTTGATCAAGTGGAAAAATCTTCCGGACTATGAGGCCACGTGGGAGCCATACGAGAGGGTGAAACATCAGTTTCCAGATTTCCACCTTGAGGACAAGGTGATTCTTTGGGAGGGCGGTATTGTTACGCCGGTTCCCAATGAACCGGCCCAAGCTCCACCGGCCCAAAGGGGGCCGGTCCGGTTTACCTACAGGAGGCGGACTGGTTCCGCCTCCTCTCCTTGTTCCGCCCAAACAAGTGGGGTCCCACCCACTTAAGTAAATTCAAAATTCAAAGGAGGGGGCGGCTAGGGCTTTGGGAGGGAAATTAATTAGGAAAGCTTTTGTATTAGAAGGGGGGAGAGGATTAGGAGGAGGTTATGTTATGTTTTGTGGAGAATTAGGGTTCTTTGGAGGCTTGGGCTCTAGACAACTTTGTCTAGAGATTTTGGAGAGTTAATCTTCCTCTCGAATTGAAGATTATTGTATCGTTTGTTGTTTTTATCCATCGTCTAGTGGAATACCACGTTTGCTTGATTTTCCTACAAGTTTTCTCTCATATTTCTACTGTTTTTCCTACTGTTTTGGCTGTTTTCCTGCTGTAGACAGCCCTAGTGTTGCTGTTGGAACTCCGATTTGGACTAGGTTTGCTTGCGAACTCAAGTATTCCCTTCGGGTTACTTGCGAACTCAAGTATTTCCTATCACAGAGCTCCAAGAGACTCATCTTACACTGCAGTGTAGAGAACTAACGGCCTCCCCAGAATAGGAGCGGCCAAAACTGGCAGATTGAAAGCCTTTTGGCAGCTATCATCCCAATAGAATTTAGAATCCTTATTTGAAAGTGCTGCAAATGGTTGACATCTACCAGACAGGTTAGATATGAAGCGTCTTAGATATGTCAACCTACCTTGAAAAGATCTTAAAATAGTAAGACTCTTAGGAGGTTTCATTTCTAATATCGTCTTGATTTTAGTACGGTCAATTTTAATGTCACGGTGTCAAACAACAAACCCAAAAAAAATTCCTGAAGTCACCCCAAAGGCACACTTCGAAGGATTCATCTTAATGTCATACTGATGAAGCCATTCAAATTCAAATCTTAAGTCATACAGGTGATCCTCTCTTTCTTTGCTTTTAACCACGAGATCATCAATGTAACATTCAACTTTGTCATGAATGAGTTCATCGAATATTCTGGTCATTGTATGATGGTAAGTTGCACCAGTATTTTTAAGACCAAAAGGCATGACCTTATAATAGTATATTCCAATGGGTGTTTTAAAAGTAGTATATTGCTCGTCCTCCGGGGTCATTTTGATTTGGTTGTACCTCGACGACCCATCCATAAAGAAAAAGAGACTGTGAGAAGAAGCAATGTCAATCATAAGTTCAGGTATGTGTAACAGGAACTCATCTTTAAGACATGTTTTATTCAAGTCTCTAAAATCAACACATGTGAATTTGTCCGTTCTTTTTCTTAATAGGGGTAATACTAGCCAACTAAGAGAGATATTTTTCCTCTCGAATAAAGCTAGCTTCAATTAATTTTTTCAACTTTCTCAATTACTTATTGTTCAATCTTCAAATGCATTCTTCTAGGAGCTTGATTAACTAGAACAACATTTGGTTGAATTGCAAGTATATGAACTACTATGTCTAGATGTAAACCTAGTATTTCATCATAACTCCAGACAAAATAGTCCTTAAACTCTTTTAAGAGTCGTACCATACCATTGGCATCAATTTTATTTAATAATGTACTTATGAAAGTGGAGAGTGGATTTTCTTTAGTACCCAAATTAATTTCTTTTAATTTATCAATTGCTGATTTGATTTCGTCTTCAAACTCAAGAAGTGCATCTATAATTTAAAGGTAATCAGGATCGTTGGTAGTCTCTAAACACGACCTCTCAACAACATTGGAGGTCTCTGTAAAGATCATATTAACCTCCAAATTGTTGGTGATAACCAAACAATATTCATCATCATATTATTGGTCTGATAGTACCAAAGCCAACACCATATCTATTTTCTTTATTTTGTATGTTGAATTCCATAGATTTTTCAAATGTTGAGCTTTTCCCTTGGACCACATAGAAAGAGTTAAAACTTCTTTTGATTAGGTTTTTGACATAAGCGGCATACTGATCAAATGAGAGTTCCACCATTTCATTTAAAGAAAGGTTCTCAAGTTTTACACCCACTTCTAAACTTGAGGATGGAGGTACACTATGAAAGACACGCTCTTTCCCCACATCTCCTAAATTTGGTGCAACGCATACATTTAAATCTTTCACTGTGCTTTTGGACAATAAAGTTAATGTTTTTACATACTCATTTAGTTTTTCATACACAGTGAGATCAGACATCTCTTTTTGAGAGTTATCTTCATCACATGGGAGATTTTTTTTAATATTCCAAATAGACTTTTCAGTGATTACCCATTTTGAAGCTGCATCTCTATTTTGTTGAGAGTTCTATGCATCCCATTTTGAAGCTGCATCAGATGGTTCAATTACCAATCAAATTTGGCTCAGCCTTTGAATTGGACCCTGAGCTTACATGAGTGATGGGCCCTCATGGAGCAAATGGTGGAGATGGGGTTTTGGTGCCCCTCATCTTTCACTCATCCTGTCCTCCACCATGAAGTGCATCACGACTCTCCCTCTACCATGTTCTCTGCCACAAGCACGTTGTGCCATCCTACCTCCTCGTTGTGCTGAAGGGAGGGATGGGATTCCATTTGATCTTTTCCTCATGTTCTTCTTGAGGGTGGTCCTGGATAGGTGATGGAGACTTTGCCTCTAATGTACTAGATTCTGCTTGGTTTTTGGCTAAGTCTACAAATCTGAAAAATACTGCTAGCCTCTTTGGAACAGAGCAAGAAGCATCTTCATATTTCCCAACTTCATGTATACTAAATGGTTTCAAATCTCCTTTTATACAATAATCTACACCATTGCACTCATATTTCATGCATTGGTGTAGAGAGAAAGTAACCATTTGTATTCATGGAGCTAAGATCTACCGAGAAGTGCTTTGAATGATATTTCAGAATCAATTATATGGAATTTAACTTCACTTCTCAAATCCTTCATCAAAAGTGAAAAGAGTAATAGAGCCTAAGGCCCTTTGTCCTTTTTCATTGAAGCCACGTAGCATCATTTTGTCAAAACTTAATTTCTACATGTCAATATTGAGGTGGGCCAAAGTTTTTAGGCTCATTATGTTGACCGATGTACCTGGGTCAACAAGTACTCTATTCAACTTATAATTATTAATATCAACAGTTATGTAAAATGGGTGATTATGATCTGAAGTTCCTAGGAATAGATCTTCATCAAAAAATATAACTCCAAGTACTTTAAAATGTAAAGCCTCCTCAAATGAACACTCTGCGAGTTGAGCTAAACAAATTTCAGGATCATGTAAAGCCTTGATCAAAGCCTCGATCAAAGCCTCTCGCATTTCAGGATCAAGCCTAGATGTTTTACTAAGTAATTTTTTAAAGTCCTAATAGTATATCCCTTAAGAATAAGTGCTATTGGACCATGAATGTTCCTTAATAAGATTTCTATGGCATATTGTTCTTGGAGTTGTGGTTCACACTTTAGGCTAAGATTTCTCCACCTAAGGATGTAATCCACCAACCCTTCATTGGATTTCTGCTTCTCCACTGTAAGGCCCCCTACTGTAATGTGATGTTGGGCTCCTCCAAATCTCTTTATAAACAAAAACTCCAATTCTACAAAGGTCTTTACCGAGCCATTTGGTAACTTGGCATACCAGTCAAATGCTATACCTGAGAGGCTGCTGACAAACTATCTGAAGAGAAAATCATCACTGCCAACCACATTACAACACCTAGCTCTAAAATGAGCCAAATGTTGATGTGGGTTTCCACTGCATTAAATAGTTTAAAGGAAGGGGCAACAAATCCTTTAGGATACTGGACCAAATCAAACTCCTCATGATAAGATCTGTCTCTTTGAATAGAGTGACCTTCTTTATTGTGAGTCA
Source organism: Dendrobium chrysotoxum (assembly GCA_019925795.1). Taxonomy (NCBI): domain Eukaryota; kingdom Viridiplantae; phylum Streptophyta; class Magnoliopsida; order Asparagales; family Orchidaceae; genus Dendrobium; species Dendrobium chrysotoxum. The sequence goes on from CM034308.1 coordinate 11,334,977, forward strand.
TAGACTCCTTAATCTGTTGACTGATATAATCCTTCAAATCTTCCTTTGAAAGTTGGAGATTTATTGACCCAGGCTCATTTTTCTATTAGCTGCCTATGTCCTCGTCAATCTGCACTACCTCCTTGGCCTTTTTTGTACTTGATGCGGACATCCGACGGTGGACGTTAATCAAAGGAAGAGATGAAGATCGACGGCCGAGATCACTTCATAACCCCTCACCTTTCGGGCATTTCCACTAGTACGTGTTGGTGGAATGTTAGCCCTAACATTCTAAATTAAAATGATCAACTTGAACAAAAATCTAATTCTAAAATGTAAAATCCAACATATGATAGTTTGAATACCTCTGAGTAGAGGTGTCAAAACGGGTTGGCGGGTCGGGTTCAGGTCGAACCCGACTTAACACGGGTCTAAACGGGTCAACCTGAACCCGACCCGATTTTGCAAACGGGTCGAGATTTCCAACCTAGACCCGACTCGTCCGGGTTGGCGGGTTGACCCAACCCGACACGCGAAGCTGGATGTGAACATACAGTAAAGGAAAAGGGTTGAGCGACCTGAGCTGGTGCCGGCAGCAGCGATGGCAGGGGCGGTGTCAGCAGCTGAGGCGGTGCCGGCAGGCCTGCGGGTGCGGGCAAGGCCGCACGGGCACTGGCCGATTGGCCGCTAGCGGACCCCGGTCTTGTCTGGCAGACTGGCGCGAGTGGAGAGACGTCGGACCCAGACGCGAAGTTTGGCACGGTGGCAGGGACGAGCCGACGAGGCGGAAGTCTGAACTCCGTCCCTCCGACACGACAACTGACCTGACGTGATGACTCTGTTTGATTGACGTGAGATTTGGCACGGCGGCAGGGACGAGGCGGACGCGACGATTGACGAGACGCAATAGTCAGCCAATTTCTCGGGTCAACTTCAGGTCGATTTCGGGTTGCCGGGTCAACCCGAACCCGACCCGTTTTTCATACGGGTCAAAAATCTGAACCCGGACCCAACCCGTATGGCAAACGGGTTGACCCGAACCCGGATTTTTTCAGGTCGAGTCCGGGTCGTGTCAACTTTTGACACCCCTACCTCTGAGTTTTCCTCAGAATCAAGTATTCGTACACTTCACTCATTTGTCTTCCATTCCAAATCAGATTAAAGTTTGATCTCCTCCTCCTTTAAAATTCCTAAATAGCAAAACCTTTAAACAAGAATTTCATAAATTTCAAAATGAAGATCTTCAGTCAATATTTTGATGATTTTCAAAAGAAAAGAAACCGCTAGTTTAATCAAAAGTTTTCTCAAGCCCCTATGGAGCATCCGTACCCAGAATAAAATAAATCTCATTCAACCAAACATAAAATCTCTGTTAAAATTTCAAATTGTAAATTTTGTCATTGAGTCCATAGGGAAATGGTATTTTTGACCTTTGGGACAATATATTATTTTCTATGTCATGTTCGGTCATAAAATATACAATTCGTTGAGGATGACAATATTTCTCCAACAATTTAAACCAGGCAAACAAGCTCCCAACAAAATGTACTTTAGAGTTCATAGTCCAAAGAGGTTTCCGTAAAAACTCAACCCAACCATGGAAATCAGTAAAAAATAGTTTCTTCAGAGGATGTTGTGCATATGGGCTTACCTAAATAATATTAAACGTCCTGGGGTATCGCTTCACCTCCTTAATTGTAAATTTGTGCCATAATACTACACTATTTATTCATTGGAATGGATATATCTGGTTAAATGTTAAAGCCGTGTCATGTCCAGTTTAAATTGAGGAAATATACCTTTAAAGAATATTTCCTCTTGAATCGAGGAGTTTAAGTGGTACCCTAAAGTGATAGAAAGTACATTAATTGTTTGTATATAAGTCAGCTTTTTTATTTTACTTAATTTGATATGGAAGAACAGCTGAGATAAAAGGTGGTCATTCACAGTTTGCATGTTGTTGACTTCTAATTTCCCGTTTCCTTATTTGATGCGTAAGTGTTAGTAGGATTTTTCAGAGAAAGCTGTGTTCTTTACCTTATATTTTTATTTTTACTATTGCATGTTCCTTGCAGGTTCTGCTCAAGAACCTACCACCAAATAGTTCTGTCATAAATGAAATTATGGAAAATGTAAAGAGCTTTCTCGTCAACAAAGCTTTGTTGAAGGGAAACAGTTCAGCATCTTCTCGTCCTTTGCGCCATCTACGTAGTGAAAATGTGAGTGATCTCTTTTGCTCTTTTTCTCGGTAACTTTAATTTCTTGTCTGCATAGGAAGGAGCAGAAAATAGGTGGCTGATTGCTAGAAAATGCTATGAAAATGTTAATTGTCTCTTGCAAAATTCTATACCCAATCATATTCCAAAATTTTTCATGTAGAAGTTTGATAGTCACTTTGACGGGACAACAACTATAGGTTGAGAATCTAGTGCTGTTGCCAGTATTTCATACAGGAGCAATCGACATAGCTATGCCACATAGATCTTGAAACATTGGAAGAATATGTTTACACCTTTTTTGAGCGTAGTAAATGTTGCACAGATGTTGAAGGTAGTTAGTGGTGTTGTAGGAATGAATGAGGTATGGATAATCAAACCCTTAGTGTGCACTTTTACAAAGAGAAGAAACAAATAAAAAAAGAAACATAGGGCTAACAATAACCACTCCATCAAATTTGTTAAACTTGAACAGAGCTATCCTGGTATTGACCATATTCTGACCAGTAGAGGTTGTAAAAATGTTAGTATTCTGAGCTAAGTTCAAAATCCACGAGTTCAGTAGCATGTTAGCAGATGGTTTAAAGCCAAATATGCTCTAATTTAGTTGCCTATGCTATGCTGCATCTTTACCTTGATTTGCAGTGATAGGTTAATGAAATTAGTATGTTAGGTGTTGTGAAATGGACTGGAGTAGTTTCTTTCCAGCTGTCCTGGAATATCTTAGTTATCATCTGGTCTTGCTAGGCGTGCCTTATATCCATGATCGTCATAAAACAGTATCTTGAGTGATTTTCCTTTATTCAAAATAAATTTTTGAAGAATGAGGAAAATGGATATACGAAATGTTCAAGGCTTTTGTTGAAATTTATCCTTGTGCTTTTGTTGGCCTAATTAATCATAAGATGCCTATAAACTTTTTTTATGCTTCATCGAGTGACATCTAGATACCAATTTAGTTGAATATTGAATTAAACACATGACAGTGATAATGCTGAATTAATGATAAAATTTGTAAGATAATCAGGAGCGGATTCAGCTTCTTTTTTTAGAGTGGACAAAATTTTAATTAATTAAACAATAATAATAATAATAATAATAATAATAATAACATCAAATAGTAATAATAATAAAATAATTTTTTTTAAAAAAATTAACCAACATAATGCTATCAAATTTATAAGAGGAAATTTTTTATCATTTATCTTCCAATTTAATATTGATTTTAGTAATAATATAAGTTAGAGTATAAGCTGCTCTTCGAATACATGGATGGATAAGGATGCACACATCATACTAAATTATAATTTAAGTATAATAATATGTAGAACCAAAGTTTATCTCTTACTCTTGAGTATTCAAGCTACCAACATATTTTTTTCAAATGGGAATTTGTTATTGTAAATGAAAGCCTTTCATCTCAAATGACAAAACAACGACAAAATAAGATTTCTCACCTTCAATCCAACAAAAAAATGACTCCTGCAGGGAACAGCTCGGGAGCAGGCAGCAGCCAAGTAGAGATCATGACTCGTGCCACATCTGGTGGAAGATTGGTTTTAGGTTGCAAGGGCGGCAGTTTGTTGAAAGAGCCCAATGAGATGGCAACGGAAATTCGGGAATGAAATTATCTAGCATTTAGGATTTCTAAAATTTCCTGGAGACTCTCTACTTATCCTTTAGTTAAAAAAAATGTATGAGAAAGCATGCAGTCCTTCATCTCAAGAAGTAAAACAACTTCCCCTCATCTAGTCATTGTCCTTTTTTTTTTAAACTTAAGAAAGGAAAAACCATGAATAGCTGCTGGTTTTGATTGATTTCAAGAGGCAAAGGATTTATTACAGTAGCCATTCATGCTAGCCATTTGATTTGTAGAAAAGGGAGGCAAGAAAACAAACCTTAGTGTGTTGTTCTTGCTTGTATAAGGAAGAAACTCCAAAACTAGCTGCTATTATTTCAATCTTAAGAGAAAGAAACCAACCCTAGCTTCCGATTCTGAGAGGAGACCCAACCCAAGCCTTCGATCTTCAGAAAATGCCCCAGGTGCCTTCGATCCTCAGAGAAGAGATGCCTTAGCTGCAGCCTGCAGGAGAACCAAACCTGGCTGAAGGAACCGAAGGAAAAGTGAGGGGCGCAAGCAATTCAGCGGGACATTAGGGCAAAAAAAATTTTGAGGGGGGTCAAAGTTTCAAATATACCCTTTCTCTAGGCTTTTTTTTTTTTTGAGGGTGGGCATTTGCCCACCCTTGGCTGACCTAGGATCCGCCCATGAAGATAATTCTTTAACATTTTGGTAAAACTGACATTAGTAATTGTTGACTGAATAAAAAAATCAAGAAATGAAAAAAGTCTAAATAGACGCATTGTTTCAGAAAAGAACTAAACAAATACATGGCTTCAGCTCGAAAAAAAAAAAGAGGCAAAGCCAAAAATCAGCCGAACAGATACACTGATTTGGAAGCGACACATCCACTCGACAGAGTAATCAATAAAAAGATGAGGAAACAAAAAAAAACAACTTACGCTCTTTTTGTTCTTTCTCATTTTGATTCCTCGCTCCCTCTCCAACCCCGACTTCCACACCACCATTGTGCTCATTCGAATGAGCCAAACCCACGACCACATGCGTCTCCCATGTGAGCCCTACGTGAGTTATCTGCCACCGTTCGAACACCTCACACCCGATCCACGTGCCTCCTACCCACGTGAATTCACACAGCACGCCTGCCTTCAGCCCGACTACTGCCTACACACACCAGATTCGACTGTGCCTCCTTCCGATTCGAGAAAACCCGACCGAGCGCCTGCACCACACGCGTCTGACGCCCCCACGCCAGATCGATCTCTCACGTCTGACACCTCCACACCGCGTCGTCGGCTCCAGGCTCGACTCTAACTCCAATGCCTCCATCCGCGAAATCCCCTGTCTCTAGCGCCTGCAACCCGCACCCTGGCCTATACTGACTCGTGTACATGACTCCTCCGTACGCAAGCTCAAGCCAAATCCTGCGCCTGTACTAATTCGTACTTCACCATTTTTGGCTTATTTCGTTTGTCACTCATATACAGAAGTCTTTCTTAAAATACTTCTTCATCTCTTACTCTTGTAAAATACCCAGCATGTTTACAACTACCCGTAAGCATAAGAATTGACAGGAATATGCCTAATATAAAAAGGGGACAAAGTAAATAGGAATGCGCAATCTCAAAGATCTGCGCTATCGATCTTTGATCTGGGCAGGATAAATTTTTAATTTGAAGACTGCCTTTATGATCCAGGCAGTAAATTTTAAAATCCGAAAGCCTCGCGTTGTCGATCTTTGATCCGACCGAGATGAATTTCAAAATGGAAGACCCTGCGCCATTAATCTTTGATCCGAGTAGGATGATTTGTAATTCGAAGATCCCGCATCGTCGTATCTTTAATTCAGGCGAGTACGAACCACGGCAAGTGCCATCCCGACCTCCCCTCACAGGGAGGGAACACCGGGAGGCTGTCGAATTCCTTTTTGGAGCTATTGGAGAAGTAATTTGAGATTTTTAATTCATTTTTAATAATTAATTCAATTAATTCTTTTGAAAACCACTTAATTCAATTAAACAAAGTTGTGAAAACCGGACCGAACAACAAACCGGAAGGAGAGGTTCACAGTTCGGGGTCGAACCAGATGACGTAGTAAATAATAATATTATCAAAAATTAATAAAATTAACATAATATAATATAAATATATGAGCATTTAATAATATTTATAAAATTTTAAAAATATATAATAAAATTTTATAAATATAAATATCATTTAAGAATAATATATTTATATATTTATAAGAATAATATTTAATATAATATATAAATTTATAATGTTAAAAATTTATGATCATTAATATAATATAAATATATGAGCATTTAATAATATTTATAAAATTTAAAAAATATATAATAAAAACTCATAAATATAAATATCATTTAAGAATAATATATTTATATATTTATAATTAAATATATTTATAAGAAAAATATTTAATATAATATATAAATTTATAATATTAAATTTTTATATTATTAATTCTTATAACATATATTATAGCAAATTTATAATACATATTGCCCAAATTTGTAGCCCAACTAAGCCCAAATTCATATTATAAACTATTCATGCAACTTTTTTAATCACACATCATAAGAGGAGTTTAAGGTTGTTATCTTGCACCCTTTATAAAGTATGATGTACACACTTTTTACTAAAAAAAATATGTGAGATATTTGAGATAACATGCATATATTATGGTTTAATTAATCTTCATATTTAATAAAAATATTTTAAAAAGTTAAAAGAATTTAATAAACTAAAATATATTATTTAAAATTTAATTAAAACAAAAAAAATTTATAAACCGGCCAGTTCTTTTCAGCCCGGATCGGTTTAGCGGTTCACCGGTTGAACCGTCGGTTCGATCCAGTTCGATGCAGAGCCGGGTTTGTAAGTTGGATCGGACCGGCCACCTGATCGATTCACAGTTGAAACAGTTGAACAGGCCGGGCCAGTCCGATTTTCAAAACAATGCATTTAAAAATGATTAATTTAATTATTAGAGAATAATTCATCTCATTTAATTAATTAATTAACCAATTAATTTTAAAATAAAATTAAGATTAATACTTGCAAATAAGAAATAAAACTAATCAGTACTATAAACTAAACTGCAATGTTAGAAAGAAGAAGGCGAGAACTAAATGAGGGCTTCAATCTACCCTAACTGTAAAAGTATAAACTAACTGTCCAATCTATCCTAAATACAAACCTACAGACTACTTCCTAAGGGAAGTCGTAAGACCTATCCAAACAAAACCCTTAGGCCACTTTACTTAAAGGGCTAGGTTGTAAGATCCACTTTTAGGCTATTTTTAAATGCAAAAGCCATAAGACCTACCAAACAGTTAGGTATCTTCCAAGGGAAGTTGTAAGACCTGATATTTGGGAAACTTCTATAAGAAGTAATGAACCTTCAACCAAACATGTGGGCAACTTTCAATAAAAGATAGATGTAAATCCGAACCCAAACTCAAACCTTCAGGCATCTTCTAAATGAAGTCGTAAGAGCTACCTCAAAACTAAACCTAATAGGCTACTTTCAAGGTAAGCTGTAAGACCTGCTGTTTGAGAGACTTCTAAGAGAATTATTAAACTCTCAACCAAACAAATGGGCTACTTTCAATGAAAGTAGTAAAACCCACTTTTTAAACAAACCGAGCTACTTCTAATTGAAGCAGTAAAACCCACTTTTTAAAACAAACTTTTGCTACTTTTAATAAAAGCTGTAAGACCCACTTTTAAATCTCGGGCTACTTTCAAAGAAATCCATAAGACTCACTTCTAAAACAATCGGGCTACTGCCAACGGAAGCCTTAAGCACCAAATCAATCCAATTAACTGGGTAACTTTTAAATGAAGTCATAAATCTCAAATTAAATCAACTATTGAATATTCTAATAGATGTAAACCTTAAACTACCGTTTAAAACTTCAACCCAATTCTAACCATCTCAGTCTACTTGGGATCCCTGAGATTAGGCAACCCATGGCTGCTAATCAGATTCCCTGGACATTATGATCGATGATCACTAATATTAGTAGACTAAAAACTACGGTATTCCCGAGATGACGGAACCATGGTATATTGATCGGATTTACCTTTATTTCCTCAACAAACGAGACTAAAACACCTAAAATAGTTCATCCTTAATCGAGAGTTCTCTCTTACGCAGTAAGAGGGGTAATTAACTATGAGAGCTTGTGCTCATAGGAAGAAAGGACCCAGATCTAACTAAATCCGGATATTATCCTTAAGGGAAATTTAGTTAACTACAATCTGCCTTAAGAAGAATGGAATCCTATGTCTGTAAAACGGGATTCATATCGAAGTGCCATTTTTCTTGATCCAATAGTAATATAGCTTGCAAAATATGCAATGGTAGGATGCCCCTACTTGGTTCTTTATGAGGGTTGAAGAAAATATTTAACTGTCATTATTTTATTCTCCAACCAATAGCTCCTACTACCAACCTATGATTAGGGGTATAAATTTGACTATAAGATCGAAGATCACTAAAGAATTAGGTTGATTTTTTGCATAAATTGGATATTAATGAGTGAAACATAGCTATCAAGCATAAATTGAAGAAAGCCTAGATTGGATCGAACTAGCTCATGATCAAATCAAAATGTACATCCATGTATGAATGCATAGAAACATATTGATGTATGCATTCAAAGTTGTTTAAATGTACATGTATATCTATTCCTATATTTATATTAATCTATATTCTATTTTTACATGAGTGTATTTATCTATGTTAGGAATTTGATTAAAATCTAACCAATTTTTGGCTTGAACATCAACTTGGCAATGACTACCGAAATCAGATCAAGTCATCCCATAATCAAATTTGAATCAAATAACTTCAAGTTGATCTTCAGCTGGAGTTGAATCAAGCTTTAGATCAGTCATTAACAGCCCTACCTCTGACATTTTCCTACTTCTTGCAGAAGAACTCAAGAAAATGAAGGGCTCTTTATAGATAATAATGATTGAAGTGTTCATGAACTCCAAATAATACAAATAATTATTAAAAGTAAGGCGAAAAAGAAAATTGACCGTAGCAGAAAATAATCTCAGAAGTAAACTCTTCATCAGCTACATTTTATGAAGTATTGTATTCAGTAACTGTAAACCTGACCTGCTTTCACCAAACTTCTTCAGGATTGGAAGCTTGTCCCGACAGTGCTTACACTCTGTGAGCATCTATTCGTTAGTTTTACTATTCGCATGCTGCGGAATCAAGCTAACAAGTTCATTGTCGGCTTTAAATTGAAAGGAAGAGAAGAAGCCAAAACTGAAGGTGGGATATCTCAAAATGAGAAAGAACAAAAGTCTAGTAGGAGTTGGGCTGTTGGTAAATTTTTTCTCTCTGGTATGATTGCTTATATAGATGGGAGGTTGTGTCGCCACATACCCAATCCCTTAGCAAGACGAATTGTGAGTGGATTCCTGCTGAGTTTTCTTGATAGAAGTGATGGACAATGAAGTTGTGGATTTAACCTTATTCGTGTAATTTTTTTTGCTGCACTTGCTATGATCATTGAGACAAATTATAGAAAGTTCATTTGGAAGAGCATCAGTATCACTTTGCCCTTTTCTGGAGGTTCACTTTCTTCTATGAAGATTTTCATATTCCATTGCTTCATGTAGCCCATAAACCAATAGACAAATTATGGTTACCAATCAAAATATTCTCAAAGGACTCTTCACATGCCTTTAAAAAATTAGAACAATGGGCTAAGGAGTTGCGTAAAATTCTCTAGGCCTGTCATCCACCTAACGAACTCTAACAAGTGATGAATCGTTTAAGATATATTTTTGCACGAGCCATTTTCTCAGTCCACTTTAAAGATCAAAGCCCAATTGTCTAGACCTTTAATCCAAGCAACTAAGAAGATAAGTTCTGTTATAACCAAAAAATTCTCTCAAAATTATGTGATGTAGTTTTGGTTTGGGATATTTTTCTTATTATTTTTTAAAGTAATTTTTTTAAAAAAAATTTGTTGAATTAAAAATTTTTGTATTAAAAAATTATTTTAAAAAGCAGAAAAAAGATTTCTCATATAAAACCGCAACCTTGCTCAAAACCACCTTTTATAGTCGAAAGGTTGTCTGCTACTTCGATTGAAGGGTGAAGCTCCCAACTTATCTCTAATGCAAGTATAATCCCATATACTCTGAAAGATGCCCCATCATAGTGTAATATACTCAATCCTTTTTTAGGGCTCTTTTGTGATTACAACCATGGTCAAACCATGAACACAATGCTTAGAGATTTTGAAGGAAAGAAAGGAAAGATTGTTAGATCGGTCCATTGGATCGGTCCAGGCGGGACCAACTTACGGGCGAAACAGCGGAGCTTTTTCGTCTCTTGCAGATGCCGCGAGAGTTGATGAAGCAAACGAAGCATTTTAGGAAGGATTTTTGAGGGTTTTGGGAGGGAAATTTGAATGTAGGGACTATTTAGGGATTTCTTTTTGATTTGTATGCATTAAATAGTTTGTTTTCCTAGGGTTAGGGCATCTTGAATTTGGCTGAAATTTGAGATCTCTTACATCTAGGTTTTCCTTTGGGCTCTAGCGGCGTCTAGAGATTTGGGAGAGATTCATCCTCTTCTCGAATAGAGGATCAATTGTATCTTGCTATTTTTCATTTCCCTTTAATCAAATAATACAAATTATCTATTGTTTTCATGATTTTGTATGGATTCTTGTGGAGGATTTTTGCTGTTTTCTAAAGATTAATATGAATTATTTGAGATCTTCAAATGTTTCCTATCAAATTGGTATCATGGCAAGTCTTAACCATTGGTGGGCTGATTTTGACAAATTTCAATGGTTGAATTTTTTAAATTTCAGCGGCAAAGTTCATCCGGAAGAAGTTTTTCTTATTATTTTTGAAAGAAATATGGTCGGAAGAAAAGTGGAAGTTTTGGAGGGAGAACTTGGGCAACTCAAATCAGATTTTGATGAGAAGATGTCGGATTTTCAAAATCAGATCGCATCCATCAATGAAAGGATGGAGGGAAGGTTCGTCGTGGTGGAAGACATGTTGAAGAAATTGCTTGAAGCCAAAATCAATCCGACGACATCGGAAGCAAAGGAAACTACCGGTGGCCATGGAAGAGGTGGGAATCCCAACATGTTGAGGGGAAGGGAAAATCCAAGAGTGGAGATTCTGGAGGGAGAAGATGGAATGTCTCCTCTAGAACCACTTTCTAGGGAGGAGATGAATATTGCTTACGAAAGAAGTGGTGCTAATTTTTTAGGGAGATGAGATGATTTCGATCTCTGGGGTGCTGATTTTGAAAGAAGAAGAGGAGATTTTGATGAAGGGTTTGGGTATGACTGCCGGAGGGAAGATCGTGACAATTAGGGAGCACCTCCTCTTCAAGGAATGAGAGGCTATGGAGGATTCAGGAGAAACGGGGGTGATCCGAGGGTGAGAAAGTTGAAGATGTCCATCTTTGAGGGTGAGGACGCACATGGGTGGATCTACAAAGTAGAAAGATATTTCGCCATCAATGGGTTGATAGAAGAGGAGAGATTGACAGCAGCAGGCCTATGTTTGGAAGGGAATGCTTTGTCTTGGTACCAGTGGAGGGACATGCGATGACCCATACGAAGTTGGAGAGAGTTCAAGGATTATTTGGCAGAATATTTTCGAACTGGCAGGGGAGGAGATTTCTACAAGCAGTTCTTCGCTTTGATGCAGGAGGGTTCAATAATGAAGTACCGGGAGAAATTCGAGTACCTTGTTAGCTGATTGGACCGCCTTCCTGAGACAGTGCTAGAGGGAAATTTCATGAAGGGACTGAAACCAGAGATTCGGGAAGCAGTTAAAGTAATGAGGCCTTGTGACTTAGGAGAGGCCATGGAGCTAGCTCAATTAGTGGAGGATCAGAGGCACCTAGAGAGGGAGATGGGAGGCAGCAGCTCAGGAGGTCCGAACAGGAGGACCACCACCTTTCTGGCACCCAAGGAGCCAACACCGGGCACTATTCAGGTGACTTCTAAGGAGAAGACGGTGGGAGTAAGACTTGGGGACAACTTCAAGAAGCTCACAGAAATAGAATTACATGAGAAGAGGGCGAAGGGGGTCTGTTTCAGATGTGACAAGAGGTATACGCCGGGGCACATGTGTAAGGACCGAACTTTTCAGGTTCTTGCCGTTTGCGATGAAGAAGGAATGGATGAGGGTGTCGTCTTTCCACCTTGCGGACAAGGTGGATCTTTGGGAGGGGAGTATTGGTAGACCGATCCAGCCAGTCCAGGCGGGACCATCTTACGGGCAAAACAGTGGAGCTTTTCCGCCTCCTGCAGATGCCGCGAGAGCCGCCGAAGCAAACGAAGCATTTTAGAAAGGATTTTTGAGGGTTTTGAGAGGGAAATTTGAATGTAGGGATTGTTTAGGGATTTCCTTTTGATTTGTATGCATAAAATAGTTTGTTTTCCTAAGGTTAGGGCATCTTGAATTTGGCTGAAATTTAAGATCTCCTAGATCTAGGTTTTCCTTTGGGCTCTAGCAGCGTCTAGAGATTTGGGAGAGATCGATCCTCCTCTCAAATAGAGGATCAATTGTATCTTGCTATTTTTCGTTTCCCTTTCATCAAATAATACAAATTATCTACTATTTTCGTGGTTTTGTGTGGATTCTTGTGGAGGATTTTCGCTATTTTCTAAAGATTAATAGGAATTACTTGAGATCTTCAAGTGTTTCCTATCAAAGACATTACCCTAATCTTGGAATTGTGAAAAATAATTAAAAATACTATTAACAATTCAAGATATTCATAATTTCTAATTTTTCCTTTTTCCCAAAAAAAAGGTGGTAGGAATGCTAATGTAGCTTGATTACCATTTAAATAATAAACTCAATTTCTTTTCTCAAACCTCTATTCAAACTAGAATGTTCCTTAACACTTAAGTAAGGTCATAATAATGATTTTGAAAGGCGTTAATGGTACTTAAGAAAAATATGGCAGTTATTGCAATCTTAATTAAGATATAATCAATCATAATGAGATTCAATGCAATATCTTATTCCATATTTTAGAGTCTCCAAGTAAAACTCTAACGGATGGCCTAAAATAGGTTTAAAATCTTTTTGGATTACTCACAGCCTCTTTCATCATAGGTTAAAATCACCAAGGAACATTTTGATAAATAAGTAAAAATTATCAATTGATTTCTCTTGACCTCTTACACAATTGATTAAAGTCACTAGATAACACTTTTAAAAATAACATAAGGTAAGTGAAAAAAATTTTGGCCAATTTCTCTGAGACTCTCTCAATATAAATTAAGTTCATGGGTAGGTAGTCCAAACTGACAACATGAGATAGGCCCAATTCCTTTTGGAATTTCTCACAACCGTATGTATCACAAACTACAGCTTTGATAAGGTGCTTTGACTAACAATTCAATGAGCTTTGTTAGATCACATCTAAAAATCTCTAAAATTTGACTGAGATTTTGCATCATAACTCTTAGTTACTATTACATTAGGGACACCACCTTTAATTTAGCAAGTAAATTTGCGTCTGATGTAGTTCTTCTAACAGAGTTTTGGAGCATTATCCCAACCTAAGATATGGTTCATTCTATCTTTTGAGAGTTCAATAGAAGCCAACCAAAGTTATATAATGACGCCTAAGGTTATGATAATTGAAAAAAAAAACATCCAAGATAAAAATTAAATAATAGTTTTTTAAAGGAGTATTCAAGGAGTGCACAGAAAAGTAATTATATTTTATTATTATTATTGCGTGCTAGAAAATTTGAGTTAGTATAATTTAAGTTTTACGTCTTAGCGGTGTACAAAGATTCAATACGAACACTAAAAGTAATTTGACCAGAGAACTTTTTTACATAGAAAATCCGGAAAGAGAAAAAATCACGGGGCCTAGCCCAGTTACAAAATCCAATATGTTGTACATGATGCAAAGATCTTCTCTTCTTCACTATTGAAAAAGAGAAAGAGTACAAAGATCGAACATTTATGTCTAACAACAGGGCTTAATCTTCTCAGGAGAAATTTTAGAAAGTAAGTGCCTACAGACGGACAAATTTACCCAATTGTAGGGTAAAATCTTGATAGTATTTTGGAGATAATGGTGGTTATCGGTAGTAGTAACTGATGGTTGTCGACGACAATAGCTGGTGGTCGTCTGCAATGGCGATGATTGGAGAATGCTAGAGTGCTCTTCCTTCTCGCCTTTTTTCCTCCCCCTTATGTGAAGAATGTGGGGCTATTTATAGTCTTTTGAGAGTGGCATGGCTTGTAAATATGTGAGAAATCAAGGACATTTTGGGAGTGCTAGGATGGATGGCTGATATTGATCCCTTCGATCATAGACCGTTGATTGAGCATTTAAGTGCCTTAAGGATGTCATAATTTGATGATATTGAGCTCGTTGGATTTGTCTCGTCGAGCCACTCGATTTGACTATAAGCATCATATTCAAACGTTATTTGATTGTGCAATTAATGCTTTGAAGCTTCCTAGTATGCTTTGATCCTTTGATTTTGACCCATTTGGATTCGGGTTGGATCGATTTTTCTGTCATTGGGTTCATCCCGTCGAATTGCTTGATTCGACTATAAGTTTGTTGAAATCAGAGCTTAGATGATCATAAATTGAATTTTGATAGTTTTCAATTCAAATATGTCTTGAGATTCATGCCAAATCAATATGATTTTTTGTGGCATATCAATTATCATCCATTTATAATCTCTCATTCTTAAATAGCCTCAACAATCAGCATTGTCATAGCCCATGTTTTAACCTAGTTAAATAATATTTTAGAAATTATTATAAGTCTAATTTGTAAATCATCTTCGTCATAATATATAATATAGATATTATTATGCTTTAAATATAATAATTCTCTCCTAATTTTAGGGGCTGTATGGAAAATTAATACATGTAGATACAGCTGGGATTTTTAAGACTCTTAAGTGTCTGTTTTGCAAACTGATTTCACCAGATTTATAGACATGTATTATTTTATGAATATTTTTCAATAATTTTTAAAGCCCTAATTTAAAGATATAAAAAGATCTATATAAATTTTATACTAAAAATTAATCAAATTGTATAATTATCTATACCATTTACATTTTTCAAAATATCCTAATCCACTCATAAATCTATTAAAGCATTTTTCTCATTCATTTCGTTTAACAAAAAGCATAAAACAAAAATAAGAGAAGAAATGAAAGGGGGCATTATTCAAAATATCCTAATCCCCTCATAAATCTATTAAAGCATTTTTCTCATTCATTTCGTTTAACAAAAAGCATAAAACAAAAATAAGAGAAGAAATGAAAGGGAGAGGAAAAGAAAACTTAAGGTTTGGAGATCGTATAGCAAATTTTGCTAGTCGGTCCTGTTGGAAAATATGTTAATGTCAAGGTAGGATATTATTACTCTACCTCTGATTTTAATAATTGTGTGTTTGTTTTATGCATTTTAATTTAGTCAAAACTTATTGATTTTAGCAAGTTTTTACTGCATAACTTTTGGTATATGATAGATGTCGTCAATATAACTGTGAGCATTTTAATTGTTATATTTTTGAATTTCATTGAGTAAAATGATGGTTATGAATTTCTAAAGAATTTTGCATATTTTGTAAATCTTTTTTATTTTCATATATCAATGCATTCATAGGTGAAAATAATATCATTATTATATGATGCATGTGACATTCGTATATAAGCAAGAAAGGCTTACTAGTTTTCAAATAATTCAGGTTAGCTTGAATAAGATATCCTATACAGGAGGATGGGCCAATAGATTTTCTTTTAAATTATAGATTATAGTGTAATCCCAATATAAAAATAAATATTCAAGATACAAGATGGGGAGTTATAAAGGGGCAAGATAAGCCGATGGGCAACAGTGATGACTCTTATGCAAGATAGCCACCTGACACCTGACATTAACCCAAGATAAGCCACAAGAAAACACCATGTAACTAGTTAGATGCCCTGCCTTATTATTCACAACTACATTTATGATTTCATTTACATGATATCACATGAATAGATTGATAATTAGAATTGAAGAAAATTTGATGGGACCTTCACTGATATTGATATAATATGACATAGTATACGTTGATGGACATTGATAGGCACATTTATGTAGTACACTAATAAAGCATATAGACATAGAAAATTGATTAATACACCTATTATTATTTGATACATTATTAATTTTATTACAGATTTATGGATTTTTTTTGCTTACTAAATTATTTTTCTTTTGTTGATCATATTGGCTTACTTATGATTAATGTTCATGCAAAGATGGATTGATGTGCATGTACTATTTATATTAATTGCATAATGATTGACATGGGTTTAGACTGAGCATGCATATTGAATTATTGATCATTTTATCTTATATTGAATACCGTGGTAAGATTTGGTTATTTGCTGGGCTTTGTAAGCTCATTATGTAGATTTATTGATTTCAGATCAAGAAAGGGTTGGGATCCTATTAAGTGAGGTAGATCAGTATTATCAAGCTTCTTTGTTTCGTTCTATATTTTCTTTTTTTTTTTGTAGTTAAGAGCTTGAAATAGATTATTAATTGGATGTGATCTTCCGATTATTATAAATAAGATTTTGATGAATAAATATAATGAAAGCTTGTAATATATATGATTTTAGTTACTTCCAATTGAAATAATTTATATTAAATAGATTTTATAGAAGCTTTGGTGGATTAATTAAAAAATAGATATTTCTTCCAATTTAGATCTTGAGGTGTTACAAGCATAACTCATTATCTAATGATAGTTGTTGCCTTACTAATAACACCCATCATAGCTCATATTCTTCGCTAGGTGTTCTTTATCATTGTCAGCTAACACCAATAATTAATGTTGCATGTCATTTACATGCGAACATTATTGCCCTCTGGTATTCTTTACTATTATCATAGGATACAACCTTATACATTTCAAGAATCATAATCCTTCATGTGCCCACAACAAAGAAGGAAAGATCATTACAACTGAAAGTTCGATAAGGATGTTAAGCCTAAGTGAATTGTCCCTAGGCACACTAATATGAAAGCAATACTCTCTGTTAATGTGAAATCTAATAAACTTTTCAAAAGTTATAATAACGATAATGACAATTTAATCAACACAAAGTACTATAAACTATAGATTTTCACTAAGCAATTATCACAGAAATAAATCTATCATGCAATCTTAGCAAATGAAAAAGTGCAGAAAAATAAAATGTAAAAAATAAGAAATTAGAACAAACACACCATAATTTTATAATGGTTTAGTTAAATCATGACCTACGTCCACTCCTTGAAGTCCTCTCCGGATATTGCACTATCACTATAGTGTCTCTCCTTTAGCACCCATAGTTATGAGGAGAATCCCTTACAAAATTTTTTTCACCCTCCTAGTGAGGCAGAGAACCCGGAACCCTTTTCATCCTCCTAGTGAGGCAGAGAACCTAGAATCGTTTTCACCCTACTAGTAAGACAGAGAACCTGAAATTCTTTTCACCTTCCTGGTGAGGTAGAGAACCTGGAATCACTTTCACCATCCCTGGTACGGCGAAGTAGTCGAGTCCTTTGACACCAAAGAGGTCTTCTTCCTAAAGCTTCCCTCAAGATAAACCTTGACACATGGAGGAACTCAGGTGCAAGTTCGTCAGAGCAACTGTGTGAAACTCCCTCTCACACTCCCTTGCAACCCATAAGAATCTTCTCCCTCTCTCACAAACTCCATCCTTCTCTCTCCCAAGTTTTAGACTCTCTCTTCAAACTTTCTTCAGAAAAAACAACTTAGTGAATGGCAAAAAAACTCATGCAAAGTCTTATGAGAAAGCTTAAATAAAGGGCTTAGAAAAATCCTAAAAATTTAATTCTATCATCTCTGATCATACAATACGATCCTAGATCGTACAGTATGATTAGTTTAATATATCCTTTTTAGAACTGTACAAAGAGTAAGGCATTGTACGATCAGTTCAAGTATTTGAGCTGATCGTCCAGTATGATATGATCATCGTCCAGTACGATTAGTACAATTAAATTGGATTATCATCTCGTATGATTAGCAACGAAAAAGTATTATCTCATGTAAAGATTGGGTCATACAGTACGATTTGTCCAATCATACAGTACAATCTTACTAGACCAATTAATCCAACTTTGATCCTAATTAGAGGATTAATTTATGCAAGATTTAATGACATCGTACAGTACGATACCTATCGTACAATATAATTAACACATAATTTGTATTTTAAAATATTACCTCAATTATGATTGGCGGCTAAGTTCATGATTTTAACTTATCGTCATGTACGATCTTGATCGTCCAATGTGATTCGTTCAAATAGCTTTAATTATACAATTAGTTGATTTAATGATTTTTCTGATAAGCTAATCATAAAGTACGATATCTTATAATTAGTTCAAAAATTACTCTTCTAAATTTTCTCACTATCTCGCTCCCCTGAGTGTGTGTGTGCACGATCACCAAGCTAGCATACATCTTTATAGGATTTGACTCAAGAAATTGAAAAATACATAAATAAATTTTATAGGCTCTTTCAGCATATCCTATTTTACCCAATTTTGAGCCTTGAATCTTCATTGAGTAGTGCATGATGTACCTGAAATGTTAATACACACAAAAGTAAATATGCACTACAAATACTAGAAGACATAAATATGCAATCAGTAATGTTTATTATCATAAAAAATAATAAACTCAGAATCCTGAGTTGCAACAACAACAATAATAACATCAAGCATTTATCCCCCACTATACAGGATCATCTACATGAATCATTTTCTCCATTATGTCATATTAAGAGTTCTATTTTAAAAAGTCTACCTCTAACTTTCTAAACATAGGCCGAATCTAATATATATACTCTTCTAATCGAGTCATCGGAAGATTGTGTTTTATGTAACCAAACCATCTAAGGTGAATCTCTCTAATCTTATTTACCACTAGAGCTACTCTTTCACATATATGCTCATTTCACATTCTTTCTCAAACTGTAAAACCACTCATCCACGTGAGCATCCTCATCTCTACAACACTTAACTTCATTTATTGCTTTTCTTTTAATGGCCAACATTCTGAGCCATAAAGCATTGCAGGTCTGACCACCATCTTATAAGATTTTCTCTTAAGTTTATATCTTACTTTTCTATCACACAACAGGCCTGATGCATTCCTCTACTTCAACCATCCAGTTTGAATTATACTAATAATATCCCCATCTATTTTACCATCGCTTTAAAAAATAGAACCAAGATATCTAAACAGTCCACTTTTTTCAATGACTTTATCACCAATGTTACAATTCCGCCATTAGATCTTATACTGCAAAAATTACACTCAATGTATTCGATTTTAAATTTACTCAAATGAAAAATTTTAGACTCAAAATTTGACTTCCATAATTTAAGTTTTTTCTTTCATAATATTAGAGAGGCTCATTTTCTCTCTCCAAATATTCCATGTAGTAGGGGAAAGGATCTTTGCATTATGTAATGAGATTTTGTTTTTATAAATATATTTTTTTAATGATAGATAAAAGTAGTTAAAATAAAGTTAAAAAAATGAGCAATTAAAATACATAAACAAATTAAGCATTCATAAACAGATAAAATACATACTGCATTTTTATTTTGTTAATCACTAAGTTGTGAATTCTCTATAACAATAACAACATCAAATCTTTATCCCACTACATGGGGTCACTGAGCCACCACTTCTCTACAAAAGTCGGCTACATGAATCCTTTTTTCTACATGAAGTCTTTGTCCCACTACGTGGGGTCATTCAGCCACCACTTCTCTAGCATAAAAAGAAAAGTTTAATTATGATTGTCATAAAGCTAATGATGAGAATACTAAATATTATATATATATATATATAATTATTTAATTATTTTTTTAACAGTATTCTTCTTAATTAAAATAAAACTGAAATTCAAATGAATATAATAAATAGTTTGATATAATTTAATGAATTTGATTGATTGATAATTTAATTAGATCGTTTTGAATCATCTTAATTAATCATTCCTAAATTTTAATGAGCGTAACTAAACTTTAATTAATGCATAAGTAGTATGATATTTATTTTAGTTATTCATAAGTAGTTATTCATTTAAATTTAATCATCATACATAAATGCTAAGAAAATATTAATAATTTAATTTAATTCCTTATTGGACTAAATAACTTTCAATAGCCAATAAATTTAGCAAATGAATTAACTATTTAATTCTCTTAAGCTTATAAATCTTATTTCAATAATAACAAAAAATATTAAATAGAAATTTATATTTAATTTAAAATAATCATTTTCAAATTATTATAAATAATTAGTTACACTAAAATTTTTATGAATAAAAGATTTTATAATAAAAATTTATTTAAAAGAATAATAAGAAAGCTGTGGCTGGTTCTTGGCTCCTTCAGAAATTCCTGAGGCGCCCACGGTTCTATTTTCTCGTGCCAACCATACTCTACCGTACTGCTTATTACAGAAACCTTGATACGCCCAATCAACTGAAATATCTAAAGCATATTATTAAATAATGTCCCTAAGTTTTTTTATCATTTTTCTCTCTCTATCTCCTATATATATAATTCACCGAAACAATTATATTCAAAATTTTGAAATTCATTTGACAATCACTTCACTTTAAACAATTATATTTTCTATTTTTAAATATTTACTAAATTTAGAATTAAAGAATTGAGTACATATTTATTCTAATATTATCACTAAATATTTTAAATTATATTATATTTCAAAATTTATATGATTTGTTGTGGTAAATATTTAATAATTTAAATAAATATTAGATTAACGAATTAAAATTTAAATTAATCTTTAGTAATATATTAATTCAAGAAATAATTAATTATTATATATAATTAACTATTGAATATTTTATAATAATAATGTCTATAAAATGAAATTAAATTAATTCAACTTTCTTTTATACTAGTTAGATTAATTAATGGTTAATTATATTAATTTGAAATTAATTTATGCATGATTAATTTAAATGAAGTTAATTCTTTGTTTAGGTTGGGAGAAAGTTAACCAATACATTAAATTTAAATTCTTTTATGAATAATTATTTATTTTAGATTAATTTGTGGTTAAGTAATTAAAAAAGAAATTAATTTATGAAATATAAGATTGAAATAATTTTTAATTAATAGATTAATTATATATGAATATTAATGATGCAATAATAATTGAGAATTATTAGCACATGAAATAAAATGTAGCCATTATTTATTTATTTATTTACTTCAAATATTTTAATAAAGATGGAATCACATACATACATCAAATTTATATATATTTATAAAACTATCACTTTATATATAAATATATATATATATATATATATATATATATATATTGTTAACTATCAAATTCTGATATTTTAGTGTCAATCTAAAAAAAGAGGTAAATAGCTGTTAAATTTATAAATAGTCAATATTTAAGTGTTATGTATAGAATTTCCCTTTTTATAAAAATATTATTATTAGTATTATTATATTATAAAATTATTATAAAATTAAGAAATTTTATTCGAATAAACACAAAAAACTGACTCAAAATTAATTAGTTTCAATTTTACTCCAAATTCAAGCTGATCATTTAAACTTTACATCACTCTCTGCATAGTACAGACGATAGTGCTCTTACAAAAATAATAATATCACTGTGCACTAATAACTAAAAAAGAAAAAAAAACTCATAATATTCTGATAAAAATATGTATGATTTTTAAATTTTTTTAAATTAATAAGATTTAATATTTTACATAAAATTCTGAATAATATTTTTCTAAATATAATCAAATGATTTTGAAATTCTATTTTTTTTTTTCATTAAGAAAATAAAACCGGACTTTTGGGCCCAAGGTATTGCACCCATAGTCATAGACGCCCACATGCCAACACTTTTAAATAAACTCCCTCCATTAACTAACCACCGTTCTCAGCTCCCCCTTCTCGTTATCGCCACATGGCTTCTGCGATCCCTCAAAAGCCGCCTTCCTCCTCCTCAACCCCCTCTTCATCCAACGATGAAAACCGCCCCACCATCACAAGCTATCTCCACCTCCGGCCATCCGCCAGCTCCGGCGAGAACTCCGCCCCCCAGCCGTCCCTAGACAAGGAAATGGTTCTTCGCCGCATCCGCCACTGGAAACGTGTGAACCGACTTCACGGCGTGCTGGACTCTTTCCTCCGCTCGTCGCTGGAGCTCGCGGAGAAGGATCGCCGGAACGCCGGCGATGGGTGGGTCGACGACGCCTTTTCATCACCATGATCGGCTGACAAATCAGAGAGAAGCGTTCAAGTTCGTGTATTTTATTATGTATTGTTGCGTGTGGAATGTTTTAATATGGATTCGGATGCTGAGTATCTGAAAGGAAGAGAGAGCACTGTAGATGCCACTCCATGAAGGCCGTAACATTTTGTGAATGTTTAACTTCTTCTGCTATGAAATAAAACAATATTGACAAATTTTAGCAAATGAAAAAATGTTAGAAATCATGACAGTTCTTACATGATAATCAAAAAAGATGATGGGAGGAAGAATTTTCTCTGTTCTGCCTGTTCATAGTTTGGATGGTCCTGAAATTAATTTCGGAAGTTGCCAATTCAAATAAGCCTCGAGATTCGTGACCTGTCAAGATAATATTTTGATGATATATCAATAGTTATTTTGGGTTTGTCTTTGATGATTTATAGTTTGAGTGTTCTTTCTTTTTAAGATTTGGATTTTGTTGTGTGTATTGAGTGGCTTATTTGATAAGTAAATATCAATGATTACTTTGTTCTAGTTGCTTATCATTTGCTAAAAAAGAGAGTACTTTCACTTGGGGGAGTAAAAGAGTCAATTTACATTGAGTATTTGTAAAATCGTCCTAAGTTTGTTTAGTTTTTATTAAGTTTGAGCTCGATTCGAGCTCATTTACTGACCTCGAGCTCGACTCTTAAAAAAAATTATTGGCTCGAGCTCATTTGAAAGCGATTTGATGGAGAAGTACAGAGAAAATAAGGAGGATCTACATATGATATTTATTGATTTATAGAAAGCATATGACAAAATTTCAAGAGAAGTGCTATAGAGAGTTTTAGAAAAGAAAGGGATTAATAATGCTTATATTCAAGTCATTAAGGATATGTATGCAAGAGATGTTACTTATGTTCAGACACAAGGTGCTTTAACCGAGTATTTTCCAATTTCAGTTGGATTACATAAAGGATTAGCCTTAAGCCCATATCTTTTTTCTTTAGGATGTTCTCACTAGACATTGGCAAGAGGTTGTACCCCGGTGTATGCTTTCTGTTGATGATATTCTTCTTGTTGATAAGACTAGAGAGGGAGTTGAAGGTAAACTTTAATTATGGAGGGAGACTTTCGTTTGAGTAGATCTAAAACTGAATATATGGAGTGTAATTTTAGTAATAATAGTTCTAATAAGGGGATTATGAGTTTGGGTGATCAAGTCATTTAAAAAAGTACACGTTTTAGATATCTTGGGTCTATTGTTTAGAGTGATGGTAAAATAGATGGGGATATTATTACTAGAATTCAAATTAGATGGCTAAAGTGGAGGAATGCATCGAGCTTGTTATGTGATAGAAAAGTTCCCCTCAAACTTAAGAGAAAATTCTATAAGATGGTGGTTAGACCTGCAGTGCTTTTTGGTGCAGAATGTTGGCCATTATAAAAGAGAAGCATAATATTAAGTTAAGTGTTGCAGATATAAGGATGCTTAGGTGGATGAGGGCTTTACACTTAGAGACAGGATACGAAATGAGCGAAATGAGCATATACGTAAAAAGGTTGGAGTAGCTCCAGTAGTAGATAAGATTAGAGAGAATCATCTTAGATGGTTTGGTTACATAAAACGGCGGCCTTCTGGTGACCTGGTTAGAAAAGTATATGCATTAAATTTGATTTATGTTAATAAAGGTAGAGGTAGACCTAAAAAGACTTGGTTAGAAAATATTAGAAATGACCCTTTTTTATTAGATTTAAATAAAAATTTAAATTTTAACAGGCCACAATGGAGAAAAATGATTCTTATAGCCGACCCCACATAGTGGGATAAAGGTTTGATGTTGTTATTATTGAGTTCATTTGAAAAGCTCAAGCTTAACTCGATTATTGAGCTCAATTTCTTACTTTTAAATTAAAATTTTTAATTTTTTTATTTTTAATATAGAATTAATTTAAAAAGGTTAAAATATATCTTATAATGCTAATTTAAATTAATTTTTAATTATATTTTAAGTTAATTAAGTGGTTCAATGAGCTTATGAGTCGAGCCAGGCTGAGCTCAAGCTCAAACTCGCAGATCGATAAGCTCGAACCAAGCATAATCAATATATCTATGTAAGAGATTTATTGCAATAAATTTTTGGATTCATCGAAAAAGATCTTCATTATCATAAAACAACATAATTGTAATTACTAAGTGTAATTACTGCTCTTAGATTATCGCTAAGGAAATTATAAATATTAGGTTTTTTTTTTCGTGAGCCTCTATCCTGATTCTTGCCTGCCTGCCTTCTTTCACACACGTACGGAGCATGGAGCGTAGCCTGCGGAGGTGGAGCAACCGAGCGAACTTGGCAAAGACTTCTTTCACTCAAAACTCCCATTTCTCCTTCTTCTTTCTTGTTCGAGCGTCTAATCGCCTTCACTTCACCTTTAAGATTTCACGTTCACGGCGTCCAACAACTGCAGCCGATATTTTTGAGTTTTTTCTTTGGTAATTCGTTGAATGAGTTAATGATTCGCCTAGTTGCCCTCACTTTTATTTGATCGATTTGAAGCATCCTTTACTTTCTAGGGTTTGGGGCAATGATGATTTTTCTTTGTTTCTCTATTTCACAGGTATTTCTGGATTTCTGTTTGACTTTTGGTGGTGCACGTTGTACACGATTTCGTCGTTAGGTTAAGGCCATAAAAAAGCTGCACAATTGTTTGAGTTTTGGGAAGCTTATTTATGAATTTATTTGCTTTAGTGCTTTTGTTTTCGCCTTTCTTAGCTTTTTTAATCATATTGATAGATTAAATTTTGGATTATTTGCTCTTAATGCTTTTGTTTTCTCTTTTAATGCTTATTTATATTCTATTCAAATTTCCAAAACATAGTCCTTTCTATTATTCCATATACATAACAAGATGCAGAATTGACTTTTAATACTTATTTATGAATCTTTGTTAATATACAAAATTGTTCAGCTTATTATATACATTATGTTGCATACCAACTCTAACTAGCATTAGTTGTGGTCGCAAAAAATCATGTCCAAGTTGCATTCTTCTTTAATATTATGACTAGTTTGCTAAATATTATTGATAGTTCATGCAAAAGAAGAGATATACTAAGAGAAAATATTATGAGAAAATTGTTGAGCAACTAGAAAGTGGAAGAGTTATAAAAGGTAGAGATTTAAATTAAGAATTTGCTCTTCAAAGATTAGGAGAGGCTCATTGGAGTTTCCATTATAATTAAATGTTAGTTTATTTCTTTTGTTTGGGTCTATAATAGAGGTTCTTGAGATTATGATACATAAGGGAATTCAGTAGTAATAAAAAAGGTGAAGCATATGCCCTACTTGATTTTGTGCAAAGTTTTAAATTTATTTTCAATCTACATATGATGAAGACTATATTAGAAGTTACAAATGAGTTATCACAAGTACTACAAAGAAATGATCAAGACATTATAAATGACATGACTTTGATAAAAGTTTATAACGAAAGGCTTCAAAATAAGAGAAATGATGGGTGGGAGACTTTGTTTAAAGAACTTGTATTATTTTATGAGAAGAATAGCATAAATATTCCAAACATTACTGATACATTTGTGATGTGAGGAAGATCAATGCGTCATGCTGAAACTATCATAAATAAATATCATTATCAAATCGAATTATTTTACACTATAATAGATATGTAACTTCAGGAGCTTAATAACAAATTTGATGAAATTAATATATAATTATGTATGTGTATGGCATGTTTGAATCAATGTCATTCATTTTCAACTTTTGATTAAGAAAGATTGTTATGCTTATCCGTCAGATTTTTCAAAGATAGATCTTATCATACTAGACAATCAACATGAAAATTTTATTGTTGATATGAGATTGAGTGGTGCCTTTATGAATTTAAAAAGACTTGGAGAACCTACTCAAAAAATAGTGGAGGCTAAGAAGAACAATATTTATTCTTTGATGTTCTTACTTATAAAGTTTGCTCTGATGTTGTCAATTATTACAACAACAGTCTAACAAGTCTTTTCTGTAATAAACATTATAAAAAACTGTTTATGCAATCGTATGAGAAACTCCTAGATGAATGACTATTTACTTATATTAAAAATGATATATTTAATAGTATTGACACTGAATTGATTGTACAATAATTTTAAAAATTGAAGCCTTAGCGGGACAAATTATAGATAATATGTAAGAAGAATATCAAGATTTAATGTTCTCAATTGTAAGTTTTTTCCTTTATCATATATTTTATCTTTTTAGAATAAATCTAACGATTTAAAAAAAAATTAAAATGTCAATAATAATCCCAAGCCCGGATGAAAAAGGTTGAGGATTTTGTTTTACTTGAATGATTTGTGCCCCAACATGAAAAAAATATTGGCTCCGCCCTTGAACTATGGTTTCTCTTCCTTAATCTCACTTTGTTTTCTCTTATGTTAATTATCCTTATAGAGAGATAATAACTCATTTTAAGAGGTAGGAAGAAGACCGGTAGTTATTCCATGAAGAGATGCTTCACTTGATCAAACAATCTATAAACGATTGATCAAAACCCTCTCTTGACCAATAAAATTCAAGTATTTAATTAATTATTAAATGATTAATTGAATAATCATTAATATGAGCCACATTCAGTAATTAATTTATTTAATTAATTCTTACATTCTTCTGCTTGGCTCATATGATATTATTCAATTTAAACCTTTATAATTATAAACATAATGTGCATTACATATCAAACTTCTTAATTTAGTCAAATCATAATTCATTATTAAGTAATGAAAAATAAGGATCATGGCAGTTATATATTAAAAATACAACATATTCTCTTCCATGTATCGCAATATTAATTTTACACTTGAAACGATTGATAATGAGAGAAACACATAATGGTCTAACATTAGTATCTTTATTAAAGACAATCATGATAACAGCCACATAATTCTTTCATGTATATACACATCAACATACCATGATAAAAATATGTATCAGAAATAGTACATTAGAGAGATCAAAGAGTCAAATATAAATGAGCATAAACATAATATAAAATTAAGAATTCTTTCCAATAATACCCATTCACTCAACATGCATATTAAATATCTTGGGAGATAACCCTTTAGTTAATCGATCAGTAATCATATGATTAGTGCTAATGTGCTCAATTGACACTATTTATTTCTGAACTTCTTCTTTAACGACAAAGTATTTTAATTCCATATGTTCAGCACCCTTTGAATACTTGTCATTTTTAGAAATGAAGACTACTGTAATATTATCACAATAAATTTTTAGCATATTGACAATACTGTCGACAACTCTAAGTCCTGAAATAAAATTCTGCAACCATAATCCTTGAACTGTGGCTTTAAAACATGCCACAAATTCAGCTTACATAGTGGATACAACAACGATAGACTATTTTCCACTTTTTCATGAGATAGCTCCTCGAGCTAATAGGAACAAAATAGCCAAATATATATTTTCTTGTATCCAAACATCTAGCAAAATCTGAATATGAATATTCAATCGCCTCAAAATGATTAGATTTTCTATAAGTAGGTATATATTCTTTTGTTCCTTGTAGATATCGCAATTATTTCTTTGCAACTTTCATATGATCAATTCATGTATTACTTTCATATCTATCCAACATTTCCACAACAAAACTGATATCTAGCCTATTATAAGTCTGAGCATACATTAGGCTCCCAATAATAAATCCATAAGGAATTTGTTTTATTTATTTATGTTCTAATTTATTCTTTGGGTATTGCATAAGACTTAATTTATATCTTTTCTGAATTGGAATTAACTATACATGCATAGCATTTTTTCATATTGAATCTCTCTAAAATTTTATTTATATAAGCTTTCTGAGACAATCCTAACAATTCTTGTAATCTATTATAGAATATTTCAATTCCTATCATATAGGATGCCTCACCCATATCTTTTATTTCAAAATCATTATTGTGAAATTTCTTAGTTTCATACAACAAATCAAGATCATTAGTGACAAGAAAGATATCATCAACATACATAATCAAAAATATAAACTTTCTCTTACTGATCTTTAGATATATACATCGATCAATAATATTTCTTTACATCCAAAGATAGTAATAATATCATTAAACTTAAGATACCATTGTCGAGGGGCTTATTTAAGACCGTATATTGATTTTTTAAGTTTACACGCTATATGTTCCTTTCTATCGGTTAGAAAATCTTCATGTTGATCCATATAAACTTCTTCATCTAAATATTCATTTAGAAGGATAATTTTCATATTTATTTGATATAACTCTACATCATAATGAGCTACAAATATTATAATTATTATGTATGGGTCCTTTTTAGAAACATGAGAAAATATATCTTTATAGTCAATATCATCTTTATGAGTAAAACCTTTAGCAATAAGTCTGGCTTTATATCGTTTTATATTGTCATTAGAGTTACGTTTAGTCTTAAAGACCCATTTACATCCAACTCTTTTTGAACTTTAAGACAATTCAACGAGATCCCATATTTTATTGTGATCTATTGATTTTAACTCTTCTTTCATGGTATCTAACCATTTTTTAGAAATAATACTTTCCATGACATATGAAAATGAAACTAGATCATCATTAATTCCTAGGTCATATTCTGACTCTTGTAAATATACCACATTATTATCTAAAATAACATATTTTCTTTTTCTCTGAGAACGTCTTAATGTTATTTCTTGTGGTTCACCAATTATACATTCATTAGTGATAGTTTCATTATGAGAAGATTGTTCATTCATTTATTGTTTTTATATATTATCAAATTATTTAATAATTGTAAGAACAACTTTATAAGAAGTTGTTGGTAAGTGAATTTTCACCCCAACTTCTTGAATTTATACATTTCGTGATTCTAAACTCCCACTAATATCATCATTTTTAATCAATTTAGTATTTTCAATTTTAATAATTTTTGTACTATGATTAGAACAATAAAATCTATACCATTTAGATTTTTTAGGATAACCAATGAAAATCCACTAATTATTCTTGAATTCAAATTCTTTTCATGTGGATTATAAATTCTT
The DNA here is from genome assembly GCA_019925795.1 of Dendrobium chrysotoxum. Lineage (NCBI taxonomy): Eukaryota > Viridiplantae > Streptophyta > Magnoliopsida > Asparagales > Orchidaceae > Dendrobium > Dendrobium chrysotoxum. The sequence continues at coordinate 11,364,198 of CM034308.1, forward strand.
AATTCGGCTAGGCAATCCCAAACATATAGGTGCTTTAAACAAGATTTTCTTCATGTCCACAGGTCAGAAGGAGTTTTTGAAATTGCCTTACTAGGAACCTTGTTTAATAAATATATAGTAGTTTTTAATGCATACATCAATAAAGATAAGGTAAAGATGAATAACTTAGCATACTTCTAGCCATATCCATTAGAGTAAGATTGCATCTTTTTGCAACATCATTTTATTGTGCTGTGTCTGGCATTGTCTATTGAGAACATATGTCATACTTTTCTAAGAATTTAACAAATGGACTAAGACATTGTCCATATTCATCATGTCTTCCATAATATTCACCACCTCTATCATATCTAATAATTTTCACCTTTTTATCTAATTATCTCTCAACCTTGTTAATAAATACCTCTTGGGCATTTACTGATTGTAATTTTTCATTCAATAAATAAACATAACTATAACGTGAAAAATCATCAATAAAGATAATAAAATATTTTCTCCACCAAAAGATGAAGTATCAAAAGGTCCACATATATTAGTGTGTATAATCTCTAATAGTTGTGTACTTATTGTGGCTGCTTTCTTAATTGTGTGTATTGTAGATTTTCGGATTCATCAAAAAAGGATCTTCATTAATATAAGACAACATAATTGTATAAACACTTAATCCCAATAACTTAAACAATATGATTTTCACAAATCTGTAATTAAAATATAACATCATCCATGGATTTCTTTGAATTTTAGAAATTATGGTTTCTCTTCCTTCACCCTACTTTATTTTCTCTTATGTTAATTATCCATATGGAAAGACAATAACTCATTTTAAGATGTAGGAAGAGGACCTGTAATTATTTCATGAAGAGGTGTTTATTTGATCAAACGGTTCATAAACAATTGATCAAAACCCTCCCTTAACCAATAGGATCTAAGCATTTAATTAATTATTAAATGATTAATTGAATCATTATTAATATGAGCCACTTCAGTTATTTATTTATTTAATTACTTCTTACATTTATAACTTTTGATTTTAATTTATTTATGTAGGAAGAGGACCTGTAGTAATTCATATGGAATTCCGGTTTCTAGAAAACGGAAAAAAGAATTTCGATTTCTACCTTTATTATTTTTTTAAAAATTATTTTTTAATTCGGCTTCCATCTTATATATATATATATATATATATATATTGTATAATAGTATTGTTTATAAAAATTTAAATTAAATTAATTTAATCTTTTATTATATTAGTTAGATAAATTTATGATTAATTTTATTTTCTTATAGACATAATTTAAATTATATTAATTTTTATTTTAAATTAACCTAAAAAAGTAATTATTCTTAAAAATGATTTTAAAATATATTTACTGTTATAAAAAAGTAATTATTCATAAAAATACATTTACTGTTATAAAAATTTAATTTATTAAATAACTAATACTTCATCTTTTTAATAAGGTGCTGTTTGGTTGCCGGAAAAGAAAATGCAGTGTAAAGTAAATGTAATGTAAAGTAAATGTAGTGTATTCCGAATACTTTGAGATTGTTTTGTTGTCTGTAAAGTAAACTTAGGAGAACTGTTTCCCTTGTTTGGTTAGGTATATCCAGAGTAAAGTAAAACGGTATATTTGTAATAAATTTTTTTGGCATTATAACTAGTGTATTTATAAAATAGTTTATTTATAATAATTAGTATTATTTGATTTTATAAAATAAAACTAGTGTATTTATTTATTGCACTATCTTATTATAAATTTTTTTTGAGATTATAAGATATAATATTATAATGTGTATTAATTTAGCCAACGGTGGTGGCCGATGGTGGTGGCCGGCGGTGGCGGAGGTGGTGGTCGACGGTGGCGATCAAAGGTGGTGGTCGACGGTGGTGGCCATAGGTGGTTGCCGGTGGTGGCGGAGGTGGTGACCGACGGTGGTGGCCGGCGGTGGCCAAAGGTGGTGGCCGGCTGTGGTGGTCAAAGGTGGTGGCCGACAGTGGCGGTCAAAGGTGGTGGTCGACGGTGGTGGCTAAAGGTGGTTGCCAGCGGTGGCGAATGTGATGGCCAAAGGTGGTGGCGGGCGATGACCGGTGGTGGCGGTCAAATGTGGTGGTCGACGGTGGCCAGAGGTGGTTGCCGGTGGTGGCGGAGGTGGTGGCCGACGGTGGTGGCTGGCAGTGGTGGCCGGCGGTGGCGGTTAAAGGTGGTGGTCGACGGTGGCCAGAGGTGGTTGTCGGTGGTGGTGAAGGTGGTCGCCGACAGTGGTGCGCGAAGGTGGTGGCCGACGGTGCTGGCCGGGAGTGGTGGTCGGAGGTGGTTAGAGGTGGTTGTCGGTGGTGGCGGAGGCGGTGGCCGGCGGTGGCAGTCAAAGGTGATGGTCGATAGTAGTCAGAGGTGGTTGCTGGTGGTGGAGAAGGTGGTGACCGGCGGTGGTGGCCGGCGGTGGTGGTCAAAGGTGATGGTTGACGGTGGTGGCCGGAAGTCGGAGGTGGCCGACAAGGGGTTGCAATGTCTTTGAGTTTGCAATGTATTTAGAAGTCGCCCAAATCAGAGGAATTCTAAATGCACAAAAAATGAACTAGAACAGAATACACTGCATTTGTTTTACTTTACCTTGAATTTACTTTTCATCAAATCAAACACCAAAATTCTCAAAACCCCTGCATTTGAATTACTTTACACTCAAAATGCAGCAAACCAAACAGCCCCTAAATGTAAATGTATTTTATTTTAATATTACATAATAGTAAATATTCTGTAGATATTTCTTTTAAAACTTTATTTAAATTAAGTTAAGTCTTAATTTTGGTTGGGAGAAACTTAAGTAGTTTTTTTAATTACTTTTTTTAGTTTAATTTTTAATAAAAAATAATATAATTTAAATCATGTTTAAAAAAATATAGAGTTAATCATAAATTTATCTAACTAATATATAATAGATTAAATTAAATTAATTTAAAATTTTATAAATAGTACTATCATACAATATATATATATATATATATATATATATATATATATATATATATGATAATTATCAGTGAAATTCGAATTAAAAAATGATTATTTTAAAACTAATAAAAGTAGAATTGATTTCTAGAAATCGGAATTCCATTTTCCGGTTTTAATTTTATTTTTAAATTTTGCTTATAAATTTTGAGGCCAATTTTTTTTTATTCTTAAATTTTAAGACCCATATGCTCATATTTGAAATAAAAATCATTATAATAAAAATCATTATGATGCTCATTTATTAAAATATACATAATTAAATTTAGAATTAACTGCTTCCATTACAGTAAATTTAAATTTCGGTTTTAAAAATTAAATTATAAAGTATTTAATTAATGAAGAATAATTTGTTATTTAAGAAAGGAAAGGCACATTTCAAAGCCGCACTCCATTCGCTCCGTTTCCGCCATTTTCTTCCCGCTAGGGCTTTAGGGTTTTTGGGAGGAATTCAGTGTGCCATGGCTTCTTCTGACGGGAGTCCCTCTGCAACGGCTGAAATAGCTGCGGAGGGGACCTCGGCGGAGACGTCTCCGGTCCCAGATGTCGATAAGGTTCTACTTTCCGCTTCGGAAGAGGGAAAGGGTTTAGATGTTGAGAGTAACGGTGGTTCGGCTAACGGTGGAGACGCTAGCTCTTCCGAACTCGAGGAAGGAGACGAGGAGGATACGCTAGAGCGTGCTACTGAGCTGTTCGAGAAGGGATCGAAGGCCATTGAAGATGGAGAACTCGCGGAGGCCGTCGATTGCCTTAGCCGCGCCTTAGAAATCAGGTAGGGGTGACATTCCATGATTTGGCCTCTTTGGGATTGCTATCAACCATTCAAAATTGCGAACCTCTCTCCTCGCCCCCACCACTGCGAGAGGTGCTTGCGCTCGTACAACACCATTTCAGTGGTGGATGAAGTAGTCATTTACGTTTTGCTTTACATTTTTACTGATACTATCTTGATCTAGCATGCATATGTATGGAATTCCAATGCAATTTTGGTCTATCTGAGAACTGATTTGGCAAGATTTAGGAAAAGTAATAACTGTTTTTTTTTTTAAACGAAATCCTGAGTGGGGCGGTTTTCCCTTAGAACACCTTTTTCTAGATACTGAGCCTGAAAGTATTATCTTTGTTGGTAAGTTTGTTGGGGCACAGTTATTCTCATTAATGTATTTTGCGTTTAGTTTTGTTGATTCTTTATGAGTCTCAACTTTGTGCTGTTTATGAATGCTGTATGGGATCTGTTTAAGTTTCTATACCATGCAGGATTTGAACCTTTAGTTTTGTTCTCATTTGTTTTTTTTCATTATGATGGGAGATGTCATTGATATTCATTCTTTGTATCTGTATATTGGTGGATCTTTGTATTAAAGAGTATGGGTTGATTTGATTGGCGAGATTCATTATTTTGTTTATTTTTTGTTTTTTTCGGTTCCCATCTTCCCCTCATTTATGCTGCTTCTTGAGTTAACTTATTCAGATTATCAAGCTTGAACGACATTAATTAGTGTTGAAGAGTGTCTACTTTCTTGATTGGCTAAATTTATCATTCTTTTTTACATTTTCCCTTCACTTATGCTCCCATTATTCACCCCTTAATGGCATTACTTAGTCTTATTGTGTCACACCCCGTTTTGACTCCCTTTCAGTCAACCTGGAGTGTAACAGAGAATGAAAATCTGGAGAGACATATCTCTTAATAACACTCATCCTAAAATACATCTATTAGAATAAAGTGAGTAGGAATTAGTTTATCCAGACTATCCCAACACAAAATTCAAGCCTTAAGATTCTATTTCATATTTCATAATTGGAAGCATATTTAAAATATATCGAATAAAATATAGAGCTTACTAAATTTTAAATAATATTTTCGTACCTAAAATTTCGTATGCGCAGTTTCTACTTTGACCTCTATGTACATCCAAAACATATGTACACAAAAAGTGCAGTTAGCATTCCTGTCTAGTGCCCCACTAGCCTCTTTTTCTTTCATGCAGTGCAACCACTACTAATGAGTTAGAGCTCAATGAAATACACAAATAATATATAAGAAATAAGAAACATATTTGTAATTAATTAAAAATAATATGTGAATTTTTATAATAATCATAAGTTGTACAAGATATCAATGTCTATCTAATTTTTCATATTTTTTGTTCTGTTTACTGTTAACAAGTCATATGATGACTATATGCTTTTGTGCACTTACAGCTCTCAAATTTAAGATTGGGTCCTTATTCTCAATTTTTAGAATTAAGGGCCACTCTTTCATTCAAGTTTGAGTTCGAATTTCCAATTTTTAGAAGTGAGAGATTGTAGGGTGCCTTATGTACGGCTTCTTTAAGGCTTATCTCATTAGGTCTTTTGTCTTTACTTGTGCGGACGTATCCCCATATATGATTTATCTCATTCGTCTTTTCATTTATCTTTTCAATGAGTTTCACATTTTCATAACAATCATCAAAATTGTTATTGAAATAAATACTTGATGAATCAGTTATAAAATACATAATGAAACTGAAAATATGCTATTGAAATCACATAAAAATACAGTCGCAATTATATAAATTGTTACCATTTCCAATACCAAAGTTTAAGTATCTCATATTGTTTTATAGGGTAGTCGGGTAAATTTGATCACATGAAGTCACCCAACCTCTTTTTCTCTTATATACAACCTAAAAAATACATTTTACTATGTTATACATGCATTCAAATAAAATACATGTTATATAAAATCTTACAAATTTACCTCAAGTGCACTTCCTCATCATTCAACCCAAAATTTCTCCTTGTATTCCCTTCTTCCTCTCTTTTCTTTCTCCTTAATTCCCCACTGACTTCAGCTATAGGGTTTCAACAATTTTAGCAATAACAATAATATTTATCTCTTCTCCTTACTGATTTCCACAAATATTAATTTCAGCTCACAAACACTGATTTCAACAATTAAATTCAACACCTGAACTGAATTCCAGAATTTAAATTCAGCAAACCTTAATTTCAGCTATTAAGTTCCGCACACCTTTGTTTGTTGACCTTTCCCTTCACCAAAAACAACAGCCCTTCACAACAAACAACAGTCTGCAGCAGTTTTCCCCAACTCTTCTGCACAGCCAGCTTTTGATTTCCAGAAATTACTAAATTCCAGCAACACTGGTTTCAATACACACTAATTTCAGCATGTTTCTTATAGATTTCAACAATAATAGTAGCCCTTTTCTGATTTTTCTCACCTTTGTTCTCTGAAATTTTCCTTCACAGCAGCCTACAACAGCAGCCCCAGCAAGCAGCTCCCGCTCCTCAGCTCGCAACTTGCTTTCCGATATCCAGAGAGGGACGGGTGGGGAAAAGAAGAAATGCTAATGCCTCAACAGAACAAAACATATGACACTGTTAATATTATAATAACACTCCTAACTCCACTAAACCTTTCATCCGTTCCCAACCATAGGATCCCATTAGCTTTATGCATGCTGTTTAAGCGGAATTGCTACAGTACACACTTAATTACTTTCTAATTTAACTATAGTAGTTAATAGTTAGTAGCCGTAAACATTTAATTAGATGTTAATGAACTATTAACTGAATAAACTATGAAATGAATTTGTATATATACACTTATATATATCAAAATATTCGAAATTCAAAATAAAATTTAATAAAAATAACTTTGAAATGAGTATATTTAAAAAAAAAAATCATGCTTACAATTTTGAAAATTTTGGGTATTATATACAGCTTGGGAAGATATATTCAGAAATTGTATGCTTTGTTTGTTTGACTAGCTTCAGCTTCGTCACTAAGGATTTTTTGGCACTAAGGTGTAGGGGCTACTCAATGCTTTTCTTCATAGCTTCCTGCCTACCCTTGCATAGGCATGGTTCCAAAACAACAATTTTTTGTTATTAGTATTGTGTTTCGATTCCTTTTGTAGCAGAAAGGCACTGTGTGTTCACAGTGTTTTAGGACTTTGAATTGTTCTTCATACTTTATAACTCTGAATTGATTAAATGTGAAGAATGGATGATATTTGAAATAAAATCAAGGGATGGATCATGGAAGATTACTGGCATGATAAGGCCAGTTTAAGTGTATTTTACTTCAATGGCACTTATCTAGTTCATTGGTTGTTGATGTGTTGAATTGATGGTATCGTGTAGATCATAATCCTCATTGTAGAGGTAGAGGATGTGGTAGAATCTTTGTTTGATGGTGCAATATTACCTAATTGTGCCCTCTATATGACGTTTCTAGATGCCATCAAATTTTGAGGAAAATGGTTGCCTTGAACATTGGAATGTTGTAATCCCATTTGATAAGATTCTAGAAGAAGCCATAAAATTTTGAGTTGCCCCTTTTCCATCTACCACACATGATCTTTGAGGCAAGGGGCATATGTGTCTTCTTAAGCCATAATCTTCTTCTTGATAGGAGGCGGAAGTGTTCCTGCTTGGCTTCATTACACTTGATTATCAAGTATTTGTTTTAGGTGAGTTAGAACGAGGCTCCTTAGTGTTACACAAGTTTTGTCACTGGGCCATTAAGTGATTAGAACTCTCGTTATGGAATGTTAAATTCCATGGCCTAGAAAGAGGCTGATTTGCAAATATGTCAGTGGGAGTGGAAAATATTTCCACAAATGAAGCTAAATTATTGCATGCTGGAAACAGTTGGAAGTTGGCAAAGATCTTTAGACGATGTTCACAACTATCACATGCTTCCTGTGCATATGTAATAGAAAAATGTGTCTATCTCTTGGAAAGACAGTCCGACACCCAAGTATGCAAGCAAGATTGAAAGTTTAGGAAAGGAAGACACTCAATAGTCTTTATTAAGAGATTCCGTAAAACTAAAATATTTTTAAGAGTTCTCAAAATTACTCTTGCTTTTCCTCAAAGCATGGTGTTTATAGAGTTGATAGTCAGGGATCATTTATTACTTTTGTATGAATGATAGATGGAAGTTTTGCACTTTATCATGAAATTTGTGTTAAATGGAAATCCTTTGTATGATGGATCTTCGGTTGATCAGAGGGTTAAGTTGAGAGACATTTTGTCTCTAAGTTGGCACCAGACAATTTTACCCCAGGGGCAATGGTTGTGCTGATGGATCCTTTAAGCTTTGAGGCCCATGTTAATGTAAATCATAATTAAGCGGTTGGATGCCTTTTAAGATCGTTATCAAAGGTGATTTGTGCTAGAACATAGAATTTTGGTTGATTTTTCAAGATTGATGCTAGTTTCTTTTGATTTGATTGAAGGGCCTTCACACATTTTGAAGTGATTTGATGTTGATGATATGAAGCATCATTGCATTGTCTTGTTTAATTTGGAAAGAGTTAAATATGCAAAATGTATTGCACAGTCCTTGATCAAAACTGCCGGGTCCACTTCAAGTCAATTCAATGCTGCCAAAAAACATGCAGTTCTAATTTGCATATTATCTCATCATCTTTGAGTGTTACTCCAATATTGTCATGGTCCTTTGGGTGTCTATCTCTTGCTCTTGCTACTTCTTGAAAGAGACAAATAATTGAGAATTGTGCTCGTAGAAGAATTTGGATACTTTAAGTTGATTGGTAATGCAATGTTTTGTTGCATTATAAATGCCTTAGATTATCTATTATTTAAAATTGTCTGAGTTTATATTATTATTATTATTTTTTTGAGATGATATTGTATCTTAAAATCCTCTTGTTAATGCCCAGGGTTGCAAATTATGGTGAACTTTCGTCTGAATGTGCTAGCTCTTACTACAAATATGGTTGTGCACTCTTGTACAAAGCGCAAGAGGAAACCGATCCATTGGGCGATGTCCCTAAGAATACTCAAACAAACTCCAACAAGGATGAATCTGCTGCTAACATGGAAGAAGGTGGGAGTTCAGTGCCATCTTCTGAGTCAAAAGCACTAAATTCATCTTCGAACAAGTCTGAAATTGAAGGAGGTATGCAATGTGTCTAGCTTTTGCATTGAAACTGCCTTGAAAATTTTCGTTTCTGATTTATTACATGTTAGTGTATTTGCTCTTTTTTCTTTATGCAACTTGAAAGCTATTGTGGGCACTATAAATATTCTTAAAATATTATAAATATTTTCATTTTAAAAATGTCAAACAATAATGTTTTGACAGCTATCACACTCTTGCAGATTTAGTAATAAAAAATAATTTCACAGTACATAAATATCTGAAAACAGCAAGAAAGCAGCAGCAAAACATACGTGTGAAATCAGTTTGAAAAGAAAAGCAGGGAAAAAGTTGCCCCTAGCAGACAACCTGTAATGGTTTTAAAAGCTAAAATTGAGCACTTGTTTATGTATGAAAATGAGAAATTTTAACCCTCAGATTTTTTTTTTCATGCTTTAACATTGCAAATTACTGCCGACCCCACGTAGTGGGACAAAGGCTTGTTATTGTTGTTGTTGTTGTTAACATTGCAAATTACTTCTTATTTCTATTATTTAGAAATCTACCTAGTCATTTTACTTTGTTTTGTCAACCATGCATTTTTTAATTTGTTAGCTGGTAAAATAAAGTACAAGTTGCTGAATTTTTTGACCTCACAAGGAAAGCAGTCAGAGGATATAAATGCTTAAGGGTAAGGTTTTGGAACTTAACAATCCTAGAAGTTTAAGAAGTACTTTGTTTAATGAGGTAAAATAGAATTTAAACTTTAATTAAATGTAATGTGTGAAAGCATTGCCAATTGAACTAAGGAGATTTTGAAAAAGAATAGGAAAATTTAGAAATAAATGTTATACTAATAAGGAGATTTGTTGGTTGACTAAGCATTACAATTTAAATTGAAGAATTATGCTTTTAAGAAATGCTAGAAAACCTTTGGTAAGAGATTTGCAAATATGTTAGTTAACAAAGATCGTATGGTCAAGATGTAACATGATGTGATTTCTATTTTATGTTTGCTACTAAGTTATATTTAAACGAGAACTTGACTCTTAACATGACACAATGGAGAAAAAAGATTCATGTAGCCGACCCCACATAGTGGTCTAAAGGCTTGATGTTGTTGTTGTCCTACTAAGGTAGGATGGAAAAGAGATTTATAAATGTTCAAGGATAAGAGAGGTAGTTTTTAAAACTTTATCAAATTAGGTGTATTAAGAGTGAAGATATTAATGTTTCTTTGATGATGAAGAATTGAAGATGGATTGAAATGCCATTTGAGTGATCGGTCATTATGTTTAATATGGATGATTTGTAGAAGTACAAGAAGAGTTGAATCATGAATGTTAAGTTACCTTAAAAATGTGAATTATTAAATATATTATGGATTGTTTTAAAGGAAAAAGATTTGATGCTTGAAAGTAAAGTCATAGGCCTAAATGATATACTCATTGAGAATTTATAGTTTATATATGGGAGGCATTAGATAATAATGCTTAACAAAGCTTTTATGGGATTGTTTGGTTACAAGTAAAATGGGTGTGAATGTTTTTATCCTTCTTAGTGTTTGGTTGAAGTAAAAACAAAAATAATTTGTTTATATATTTGAAATGCTCCTGAGCCCTTCTTTCTCTTTTAAAGCAAATGCTATCAAATCAGTTGCATTTCATTTCCTCATCATATGCACCATCTAAGGTTTAGGTCAACCCCAGTTGCTGCAGATGAAAAGCCTACTCTATCTTAGACGAAGCTTTTACTTGCCAAGCTCTTCCCTTTCTATGCTTGTGAAGTGTACAGTGCATTCACAAAGTTCATACATTCCTCCTCAAATCTTGAGGCCGTCCTCCTTCCTGTATTTCGTGGTAAAATCATGATTGGTAGCTTTGCATATCTATCCCTATTTATGATGAGGTGAGCGAAGAAAATGTTGGAGAATGATGCCAAGAGCTTCATCAGAGCTAACTGATGAAGAGGTTGCCTTTGAAGGTTTTTTCTAATGGTTTATTTAGTGGATGGTTTCTTGCCATTGACAAAGCAGGTGATTGTAATGGAGAAAAGTTGTTTCTTTTCTCTTTCTCGATGAATATCATAGATGAGGATTTTTTCTTTGGATAAATATTATAATATATATATATATATATATATATATATATATATTTGGGCGGCTTAAGAAGGGTGGTAAAGGAAGCTAGGCATGCGAGTTGTGGTTCTATGGAGGTGGAAAGATATATATATATATATATATATATATATATATATATTTGGGCGGCTTAAGAAGGGTGGTAAAGGAAGCTAGGCATGCGAGTTGTGGTTCTATGGAGGTGGAAAGATTGAGAGGCAGAAGAGTGGACATAAAAAAACAGTTGAATGTGTGTTTAATATATACTATGTATGGGCAACACAATGATGGTGATGGATAAGATGCATATTCTGGTTAGGTAGGAAGGAAGAGGGAGGGAGGATAAGTCCCACCATCAATCTTGAGTTTCGAATCCACATATCGTAATCAATCGCAAGATTAAAGGCCAAGTTTGGAACAACGTTAGGCATGAGTGATTTTCAATTTCTAGTACTTTTAAGAAAATTAGGCTGTTTTCTATATTTGCTGTAGTACTGGAGTGCTAACTTTTCACTCAATCGAATATTAAATAGAATTTTCTTATATAATTTTTTACAACCAACTAGATAGCTCCAAGCAATCAAAATACACTGCCCTTATTTTATTATGCATTTTTAAAATATAACATCTTGAAAACATGCAGCCAAACAAAAGCCTTACGAAATCTTTGATGTTAATTTGAAACCAAATGATTTGAGAAGAGGCACTTTAGTATGCACTTTTAAGAACTAAGGTTATATCCATGTTAGTGGTAAATATAAGATAATCTAGCTCATGAGTTGGAACAAAAACAAAGAAAAGTAACATCTGTATTGGAGAATCAATTTGATTTATTACAAGGAAGATTAAATATGACAACAAATTTATATGTTGTGGGAATTTATAGAGAAAATATAAAGAGTATCTTAAAAGAACTTATTTGATTTTAATTGATTAAGGGCATATGGACAATCAATATGGGATTAAGTTGATGTTATTTTGGAGAAAGGTTTTCCCAAATGATTTATTAAATTATTGAAGATTTGCATGATGGGATAATAATAAGTTGTAAAAGTCATTGTGAATATTCACATCATCTTGAGTTCTGAGGTTGGATATATGATAAAATTATGAATGATGATATGCAAAATAAGTACTTAGAGATGATGGGGTTCACAAATTTAAGGGTAAGATTATAGAAAATGGTTTTGCATTATTTGATCATGTACCTTGATAATGCATATAGAGATGGAAACAATTCTAAAGGCATACATGGAAAAACTCTTTGAAACAAAGTGTTTCTCTTTCTTTCGTTCATACCATTAAAAACCATAGCATTATCATTACATATATTGCATATGGCTGTAAGCCATAGAACAAATGATTTGATTTCACAATAAATTTTAAAAGATCTATGCAAAAAAGATTTAGGAATTGAATTTCAGATAAGGGGATCCATAAACAATAAAAGAATTGTGCTGAGTTATACATTCTAAATTTGGTTAATCCTAGTTTCTATTTAGAAATTTATGATTTCTCAACATCTCCTTAAGTTGGAGAATACATATTTGCATTTCAAACTTGTTCAAATTACCTTTAATCCTGAACAGATATTTGCATCCCCAACTTGCTCAAATTTCCTGAAATCTTGAAGTAGTCTTTTGGCCATGCTATAAAAAAATTGATCTATTGATAGTATGTCAGGACCACTGATCAAATTGCTATTGAAATTTTCCTTTTAAAAGTGTCTATCTACTTTAATGTATTTGGTGTAGCTATGTTGTGCAGGGTTGTATAATTTCATTGGAAGATTCGCTTTGACCAGAGAATTTTATTGGTCCTTCACTCTTGATTTTATCTGCACCCATAAAGTCAATATTTCTTGAGCCATGCTCTAAGCTTAGTTTAAACACCATGCTTTTGTTCCTTAGTGTCGATGTTACAACCTAGTGTGTTACTATTCCTTTTGTGTGAGTTTTTTTTTGTGTTATTTTTTTATTTTACCATAATAGGATAATCTATGTTAGGAATGGGCACATCATCGAAAAGGGTAGGATAAACTTCAGGCTCATTTATGATGGGTCAATTATGATCGTCGTAGGAAGTAACGAATTCTATATTTTCTTGAGACTCTTTGATCTACACAAATTCTGAAATGCAAGCTCTTTTTCTTGAATAATGTATGGAATATCAATGCGTTGGAGTATAAACATGCGAGCACGATGATTTTTTGGGTTTACCAACTCTGTTCTATTGTGGTGTATCAATTTAAGAATATTTATATATAATTCTTTCTCTCTTGAAGAAATAGGAAATGGTTTGATTGAAATAATTTCTGCATTGTCAGATTTAATTTAATACAAATCTTAATTAAAAAAAAAATCTCAATCTTAGCACAGTCATTTTGTGAAAGATGGGGAAAATACATTGAATTCCAGGTTTTTCTTTCATAAGAGAGACTGTAGTTTGCAATCATCAATAAAAGATACAAATCATTTTACATTTTAATTGTCATGAATTCTAAACGAACCGCCCCTTGTATCAATATGCATTAAAGAGGAAGGTTTAGAGGATCTTTTATTACTTAGAGAATAAGATACATGATATTTTTTTACTATTTCACAAATGTCAATGATGAGAACTTTTAATATCTCACTAATTGAAATTGATAAGTAAATATTTTTAAGCAAATAGAAATGAGGATGTCAAAGACAAATGATGGAATTAAATTTCAATTGAATTAGGGAAATAGTTTTTTTTAATGAGTTGGAAAGTCTTTTAGTGGTATTCACTTCCAGAATGTAGTGGTCTAGTAGAATCCACATCTTTCATTGTATATTCAATCATCCTCCCTAGCCCTAAAAATAAAATGTGTGGGACAGAAAGTTATTCTTCAATTCAAGTCTTTGGTGATTTGGTGAAGGGATATATGATTGGTGGATAGTTTTGGACTTATATATATATATATATATATATATATATATATAGTGAAAGAGAGGGGGTTAGATTTGTTGTTCCTTGGCCAACGACAATTATAGGTGATCCTTTGCAACAATTATCTTTCTATTTCTAGGGCATGGAATATGCATTGAATCCAACTTAGTTGTTATGGTAGGTGGCTTTAAAGTGGATGATACACGACTGACTTTGTGCGGAATTGAGGTATTAATAACATTTGCAACAATTATCTTTCTATTTCTAGGGCATGGAATATGCATTGAATCCAACTTAGTTATTATGGTAGATGGCTCTAAAATGGATGATCCATTTGCAACAATTATCTCTCTATTTCTAGGGCATGGAATATGCATTGAATCCAACTTAGTTGTTTATGATAGGTGCTCTAAAGTGGATGATACATGACTGACTTTGTGCGGAATTGAGGTATTAATAACATAATGGACAAGTTACTTAATGTGCATGTAGTAGAGATTGTGACAAGAGAGTTGAGAATATTCAAAATTTGTGAATTTCCTTGTCGAGCTCTTCAACATCATTGGAATTGGACTTTTTTTTAGGGGATTCCTCATCACATGTGAAGTTAGCTTCGCGTTTTTGTCCTTAAAACCCTCCATTTTGATTGAGGATTTGAACTTTTGACTTGAAGTGTAAAGTCATTTTCTTTGGTTTGACATGACTTTTTTTTTTTAAAGAAGTGTGACATATTCCTTTCCGATTATGCTTGTTTTAATCCTTAGGTTTGTTGATTTTATTTGAAATTTGGCCCCTTCATCCATTGATTTTATAGACAGAGGTCATGCTTAACTTTCTGCTTTTTTTGAATTAAGCATCACTATTATTTGATTCTCTTCATCACAACTGATTAAAAAAAATGCTCGTTAAGAGCCAGTTGTTGGTTCTTTTTCCAATGTATAAGCATGAATTTGATCACACTTTGTATTGTGGCGAACAATTTATTCTTAGGATTCTTTCCCTTCCTGAAAACTCTTGAGCATTGTTGGATCATTATTACACTTTTAACTTAACCTTTTAGTAATTATGCAATTCCATCCCCAAACTTCTCACAAGATTATAGCATTCTGTAATTGAAGGATGATGTAATTCTAGTCTTGATTTCATAGATTAGTGTAACATTTTGCATGATCATCATTGTTAATCTTTATGTAGGTTTTATGATCAATAAAATTTTTGGATATCATATATTTTCCTTTTAAAACATTTTGTTGATTGATCTTAAAATTGATTGAGTCTTATTTTGAATTCAACTTTATAGGCTATAAACTTAAAAAATCCTATCATAAATACTAACTATTTTGCAAGGACTAATTCATTGCTTCACACCCGAAGAAAACTTGTTAAACCTCAGTAAGAACCACGCACCAAACATCACCAAAAATGCAAGTAAAACTAGTTATGTTTAAATTGGTATTGAGAAAGAATCAATGATGTTAGTGTTACGCCCACGCCTTTGGCGAGCAGGAGCCAGCCGCCCGACTGTGACCAACTGAACCCAGCAGAACAGTTAGGTAAGAACTAGAGCAGCAAGGAGGGAGTTTCGAACCCTCTTGTGAGGCCCATGGGAGTTAATATTCACTATGTAAGGAGGAATCAAGAGGGAGTTGTTTAAGAAAATTTTAACTAAAATTGGGAGTGAATTCTTTAGGGAAAGGTGGTTGATTTGGAATTATGAGAGCCTATATAGGACTAACTATGCTGTTATTTTGATTTATGCAATTTGTTTTCTACTGTAGTTTTCTTTGAGAGTTTCCTAGCGACGCCTAGGGTTTGTGGGAGAGCCTATCTACTTCTTGAATAGTAGATACTTGTATCTTTCTTTCTTGTTGAAGAGACAATCACAAAATTAGCCCCTATTTTTGTAATCCTGCAGTTTCTATTTGTTTACTTTGTTGTTTTTACTTCTAAGACGCATCAAATTGGTATCAGAGTGAGATTTGGGAGAGATGACAGCAAAGAAGATCGATGCATTAGAAGGCGAAGCGAAGCAAATCAAATCCGGGATTGAGAAGTTCTTAACCATTGAAGGAATGTTTTCAACCATGGAACGAAAGTTTTCAACTATGGAGAATTGGATGCAGAACCGATTTGGAGGGATGGAGGAGATGATGAGGGAGCTTATTGAGATGTTATCCAAACTCCACCGGCTATTCCAATTACTAACCCTCACTACGATTTGACCAAGATTCTTTTGGTCGAATATTAGGAAAAGAGATCAAACGGGAAGACTTTGACGAGGAGAGTTTCTTTCATCAAGAGCTACTTCCTAGGGCTTTGATAGGGGGCGGAATAGGGTTTTCAGATCGGGGACAACAAGAAGGGAGTTTTATGGTGGATATGATAAGATGATCAATCACTATGGGAAGTGATGCATGCAAGGGGGAGGGGGGTCAAAACAACTTGAATATTTTATCCTTGGGCTGCTTGCTGTTCTCGGTTGGAGGCATTGACTGTTTTCGGTTTTGGGCTTGGTAGTCCTTGGTTTGCTAGCATTGGGTCCCTTGGGTGGCTGCTGTTTGTTGGATTGGGCTTTGGTTCTCGGTTCTGAGCTGATCTTGAAGTTCTGGTTATGTTGAGCTGAAGTTTAGCTCATTAATTCTAAAAGGCATGAAGTAATGGTGTAGCTCATAAATGGAAAAAGGCATGTGGAGTGGACTTGTGTCTCTTTCCCTTCCCTTTGTGCCTTCTCGGTTTCCTCTTGCCCTCTCGGTTCCTGTGTGGCTTCTCGAGTTCTTACCTGGGTGGTTTCCCCGTGGCCTTGCTGGATTGGTTTTCCCGTGGCCTTGCTGGTTGGCTTCCCGTGGCTTTGCTGGTTGGCTTCCCATAGATTTGCCTCCTTGTTTCCTGTACTAAATTGGGGTTGCTGTTTGGTGACCTTTGGCCTTTCATTTCCCTAATTCTAATTGGTTTGGATGGAGGTTTGTGGCTGTTTGGTTCCCCTCTCTCTTGCCTATAAAAATGAGATGTTTTGTGATGAAAAGTGTGTGATTATGTGAGTTAAAAAATGTAATTTTTGGAAGTTAAAAAACCTGAGGGTTTTTGTTGGAAAAGCTTGCGAGCTTGTTCCATTCTCCTTCTCCTTCCTCTAGGAAAGCTTGCGAGCTTCTCCTCTTTTTTTCTCGGGCTTCTAACCTCTTTCTTCTTCCCGCAAGTGTCCACCCCACCTGTATCTTTCTTCTAAAGTGAATGAAAAGCTTCTTTAGGTCTTTTTAAATTATGTTTGTCAAGTAAAGTGTTGTTGTTTCATTTTATCTAAAGTTGTAAGTTGTTTTAAGTGTCATTTCAAGTTATGGAAAGTGTCTTTATGTATCTTTTGTGTCTTTTATGGTCTTCAAAATGTTGGGGAGACCTAGTGTGGTTATATTTTTATTTTGCTTGCAAAAATTAGGTTTTTCCTAATTTTTGTTTGCATCAGGAAGCCTTTTGGGCAATAGGAGTGGACTACTAGAGGGGCCAAGCCGAGCCATGGGGATCGGGTCATGGGAGGCAGAGGAACGAAGGGTGGAATTCTTACTCTCGATATATGGGGTGGGGGGCCATTGGTGGGAGAGGAAGTTGGGGTGGAGATGGTAGGGTGAGGAAGTTGAAGATGCCGATATTCGAAGGGGAGGATGCCCATGGGTGAGTATATCTGGTGGAGAGGTATTTCACGGTGAATGGGCTGAGGGAGGAGCAGAAGCTTACAGCCATGAGGCTATGTCTGGAGGGGGAAGCCCTAGCTTGGTTCTAGTGGAGGGAGGCTAGATATCCGATCCGTACATGGAAGGAGTCTAAGGATTGTTTGTTGGAACGTTTTCGAGCCATTCTGGAAGGAGATTACAAGCAATTTCTTGCCTTGACTCAGGAGTGGACTGTCATGGATTACATGAAGAGATTTGAGTTGTTGGGGCGATTGAGGGGAATTTCAGAGGTGGTGTTGGAGGAAAATTTTATGAAGGGCCTCAAGTGCAACATACGAGCAGACCTCCAATTGCTGAGACCAAGGGATTTAAAGGAGACGTTGGAGCTAGCCCAGATAGCAAAGGATCAGAGACAGATGGATAGGATCAGTAAGAGCGGGGTAGCGGGAGGCTCTTACAGAAGTACATCAACTTCACTGGCATTGAAAACCTAGACGGTGTCATTTCAACAGGAGGCACCAAGGGAGAAGAGTGGGGAGTTCGTCTTAGGGCCAACTTCAAAAGCCTCACAGAGGCAGAGATGCAGGACAAGAGAGTGAAGGGTCCGTGTTTCCACTGTGATGAAAAGTATGCACTAGCCGCCGATGCAAGGGCCGCACACTCCAGGTCAAACGAGTTGAGTCGAGCTCGAGCTAGAGGGTGTTCGAGTCGAGCTCGATTGTCAAATACCAAGCTTGAACTCGAACTCGAGTCGAGCTCGAGCTCGACTTGCGACAGTGTAACGAGCTCATCGAGCTGCTCGATTTCCCAGTTTCTTGGTTTCCTGCCTGATTTTTGTTTTCCCGCCAGATTTTGAAGGCTGACATTTTGGGAAAGATGCAAATCTCCTCATATAATGAATGCTGCCGCTTTGGGATATAACTTTTAAATTTAATATAATTTTTTTTTGAAAATTTTACTGTTTTAGTAATGATTAAAGTTGCAGCATTAATTTCATTGTTTTTTGAAAATCTCACAGCAACATTAATGCCGCCACTTTGGAAAAATTTGACTGTTTTTTTAGTGTTTAAACGTCTTTATTTGAACTTACTTTAAATAATAATGCTGCCACTTTGGACTGTTTAGCTTAATGTAATAAACAAATTAATAATTAAAAAAAATTCAAACAATAATTCGAGTCAGTTCGTGGGTTCACAGCCGAGCCTCATCGAGCTCAAACTTGAGCTTGACTCGTGAGCTCGATAAGCTCGGCTCGCGAGCCCATAAAAGAGTTGAGCTCGAGCAGGCTCGCGAGTCGGCTCGGCTCACTTACACCCCTAGTTTGTGATGAGGAGGAGATCGTCTGCAAGAATCTGGTGGAGGAAGCAGAAGTGGGAGGGAAGCACCTACACCTTGATGTGGCGGAAGTGTCCCTTAATTCAGTGTTGGGATTTACTCCAAATCTCACAATAAAAGTGAGGGGACAGATCATGGAGCTATCAGTGGTGGTCTTGGTGGATAAAGGGACTACCCATAACTTCATCTCAAATTGGGCCGTGAATCAGTTGGGATTGAAGCTGGCAGATACATGGAGCTTTGGTGTTATGATGAGGACAAGGAAAGTGGAAATAGTAGGTGGATTTGTAGGATTTCGGTGCTAACACTTTAGGACATACAAATAGTAGAGGATTTCCTTCCCTTGGACTAGGGAGCACATATGTAATTTTTGGCATGAAGTTGTTGTAGATTGTGGGAGAGATCAAGGTGGATTGGAAAGGCATTGGCCATGGAATTTATGGTGGGAGAGAGGAAGGTGAGAATTAGGGGGAATCCTAATATGTCCAAAACTAGGATTTCATAGTGAGGGCAATCCAAGGAACAGGGATGAGATTTTTGGTGGAGCTCCAGAGCCTCAAGGGAGGGGAAGTCATGGAGAAAGAGCAGGTTCTAGAGATAGTCCAACCACTATTGCAATAATTCAGTGAGGTGTTCTAGCTGTCTCAAAGGCCTACCTCCCCCAAGGGAGTGTGGGTATGCTATCAACCTGAAAGAAGGGGTATCCACTATCAGTGTTCGATCCTATTGGCACCCACAGGTTCAGAATGATGAAATTGAGAAGTTAATCAAGGAGATGTTGGAGGCCCAGATCATTCGTCCTAGTGCTAGCCCTTTCTCCATCAGTGTGTTGTTGGTGAAGAAGGATGACAGAAGTTGGAGATTTTTTGTAGATTACCTAGTTTTGAATAAGGAAATAGTGTTGGATAAATTTTCTATACTAGTCATTGATGAGTTGCTAGATGAGTTATATGGAGCGGTAATATTCCAAGATTGATTTGAAATCGAGATACCATCAAATCATAATACGGTCCGCTGACATCCACAAGACTGCTTTTAGGACTCATAAAGGCCACTACGAGTTCTTAGTGATGTCTTTTGGGCTCACAAAATGCCCCAGCTATCTTCCAGTCACTTATGAACAAGGTATTCCTACCTTACATCCGCAAGTATGTATTAATTTTTTTCAATGACATTTTGCTGGATAGTCGGTCTGAGGCTGAGCATGTGGAGCACTTGAGGGTTGTGTTAGTGACATTAAAGGAATATCAATTGTATGCCAATTTGAAGAAGTTTTCTTTTGCACAGCAGATGGTGGAGTATTTGAGACATGTGGTGTTCAAATTAGGAGTAGTTGTAGGTCTTTCCAAGATAAAGGTTTTGTTGGAATGACCCTTACTTAAAACCCTGAAGGAGCTGAGGGGGTTCTTGGGACTCACATGATACTATAGGAAGTTTGTGAGGGAATATAACTTTATAGCATGGCCATCGATAGAGTAACTGAAGAAGTATAGTTTCAAATGGTGGGAGGCATCCACCCAGTCATTTTAGCAACTGAAGAAAGATATGACAAGTGTCCTCGCATTAACACTACCAAATTTCAGCCAGCTGTTTGTTGTGGAGACTGATGCATCAAGTTATGGGTTGGGGGCAATTCTCATGCAGAATCAAAGACCCATAGTTTATTTCAGCAAGGTGCTGGCCGCTAGGGTCATGCTTGAGTCAGTGTATGAAAGGGAGCTGATGGCAATAATGTTGGCCATATAGAAGCTGCGTTCTTACGTATTAGGGCGATATTTCATGGTAAGGACTGATCAGACGAGTTTGAAGTTCCTCTTAGAGCATTTGATGGTGACAGAGGAGCATCAACGATGGTTTTCCAAGTTGTTGGGTTATGACTTCGAGATCCAGTACAAGTCCGGGCTGAAAAATAAAGTTGCAGATGCTCTCTCCAAGCATTTTGAAGACTCTTGGGTTATGGCTCTATCTGTTCCCATGATGGTGGATTAGGAGGCCTTGAAGTGTAAGAGCAAGCAGGATGAGGATTTGAGTAAGATCAGAGGAAACTTACTCCAGGACAAGGACCATCATCCCGATTACTCTTTGATAGGTCAGAAGCTGCTATACTAGGGACGGTTTGTGCTTCCGAGGATATCGTTACACATTCCTCACTTGTTACAGTAGTTTCATGGCACAACTATTGGGGGACATCCAGAAGTTCAGAAAATATATCATAGATGGACAGTATAGCTATACTGGGTGGGCATGTGGAACGACATAGAGAAGTTGGTGGCTAGTTGTGATGTATGTTAGAGACAAATACTTTGCCATGGCTTCAGGTGGTATTCTATAGCCGTTACCATTACCCGAGAAAGTGTGGAAAAATGTGACTATGAATTTCATTGAAGGACTACCTAGATCAGAAGGGTTCACTGTGATTCTAGTGACGGTGGACAGATTGAACAAATATACTCATTTCATTCCCTTACGACACCTATGCACCGTGATGTCGGTGGCAGCCGCATTCATTAGGGAGGTGGTCTGGTTGCATGTCATACATGAGGCCATTGTTTCCGATCGTGACATGGACTTTCTGAGCTACTTATGGAAGGAGTTATTAAAAATGCAGGGGACTACCCTGAAGCAAAGTACAGCCTACCACTTTCAGACGGATATGGTCAGACATAGGTGCTAAACCGCAGTGTGGAGACTTATCTTCGTTGTTTTGTATCAAATACACCAAAAATGTGGGCCAAGTGGTTAGCTTGGGCTGAATGTTGGTATAACATTTCATATCATACAACAGCCTAGACAATACCATTTAAAATCTTACATGGAGGGATCCACCTCATTCGATACACTATGAGCACAATAACACACCAGTATTATCAGTGGAGCAGTACTTGGAAGAAAGAGATTAGATTTTGGCAAAATTGAAGGAACATCTGCGGAGAGCACAACAAATTATGAAAAAACAGATGGATGGACATCAGAGAGACATACAATTTAAGGTTGGGGACAAGGTTTATCTAAAGATCTGAACTTACAGACAAAGGACTTTAGCTCGACGAAGGAATGAGAAGCTCTCCCCCTGCTACTTTGGTCTCTACGAGGTAGTAGAGCGTATTGGTGCAGTAGCATATCTGTTGACTGATAAAAAAGAAAAAAAAAGAGAAAGAGGTGAATATATATATAATGAAATGAAGAGTCGCATCTCTTCGTGAGATTTCGTCTAATGCCTTCTTTAATCCGACCCTACCTCAAGCGATTCATGCAAAATGAAACATCCCTTCGCTTCAGTAACTTACTTTCATTAATCCAGTCAATAAAAGGACGTTGAAAATTGAACAAAAAAAGAGAAGATGAGGAAGAAACAAAACTTATGCTCTGTTCCAGTCTAATGCTATCAATCTCCTATTCAATTTGCAAAAATCTCGCCTCACATCATCTGCACGCCCTACCTAGCTCCCGCGGTAGTCGGCCTAATCGTGAGCCAAAGCCCACGTCCTGCAACCAAGTCTAGTGCCTGAAGTCGATTCCGCACTAGACTTGCTGTTCACGCCCGACTACTTCGTCTGTGTGAAACCTCGCCAAGCTCGCACTCCGCCTCTACCTTGTGCGAATCTGACTGAACTCCTCCTGACTACCCAACTGAATGCCAACTCCTCAGCCTCCTGCGTGTGCGACCCGCAATCCCACCTCAGCCTTGCCTACAATCGGACACCAGACCTCCACTACGGTCCCTGCACTAACCCGCCTCCACTTCTGCTTCTACACGTGATCAGGCTTGTCCGATTCCCCTGCCTTCACGCCTAATGCAATTTCACGCATAACCCATTTGCTTATTATACATAAGTATATAAAAAAATTTTAGTTGCTTGTTTCTACTGGAGTGTTATCTCGTCGCCTATGTAACTGCTCTTGAACCGAAAGTTTAGCAGATATATTTGTGTATAAAAAGAAAAGAAGATGTATAATAATATTATAATGAGGAAATATATTTTTGATTTCAAAGATCCTATGTCATCGATCTTAGATCTGGCTAGGAATGGGCAAAACAAAGACCTTGCGCCGTCAACCTTAGGTCCCGCCGGGATGAAATTTAAATGAAGACTTCGTGCAGTAGACCTTAGGTCTAGCCGAAAAGAAATTATCGTCAAGTGCCGTCCTAACCTCCCTGCAAGGGGAGGGGACGCCAGGAGGTTGTGGAAATCGCCTCAGAAATTATTCAAATTGAGAGCAATTAAAATTAATTTTAATTGATTAATCAACCAATTAATTTAATTAAAATTAATTAATAAATGAAAAATAACTAATTAAAATAAGATTAATTAATGAAAATTAGTTTATTAATTAAAGTTAATTAATTAAAATTAAATTGGTTAATTAAAAATAAATAATTAATTGAAATCAATAATTGCTTGAAATTAATTAATTATAATCAATTAATGAAAATCCAGTAGTTAATTAAAATTAATTAAAACCAAATTAATTAATTAATGTTAATTAATTAATTGAAATTAATTAATCAAAATTAATTGATTAATTAAAATTAATGAATTGTAATTAATTGCTTAATTGAAATTAATTAATTAATTGATATTAATTAAAATTTATTGGTTGGTTAATTTAAAAAATTCGAGGCAAATTTAAAATTCGAGAGCATTTAAAAATCTGAGAGCAATTTAAAAATTTTAAATTTGAGGGTATTGAACATTCGAGAGCAATAAAATTTAAAATAATTAATTGGTTAATTATATTTTAATTAAATTAATTAATTAATTATTTATTTAATGTGGAGAGAGCCACTTTGACGGGTGAGATTTTTTGTTTAAATAAAAAAAAAAATAAAGAACAGTTTCCACTAGTCAACATGTACAACACTGAAACTCTCAAAAACACTGCTCTCTAAATCCTGTACAAAACTCTCCAACTCACAAACACAATGCTCTCCAAACCATGTATAAAACTCTCAAACTCACAAACACGCTGCTCTCCGAACTCTGTACAACTCTCCAGCTCAAACATAAAACTCTCAAACACTCCGCTCTCCACAAACACTGCAAACCCTCTAAACTCTGAATCAACACAAGCTCCTGCAACAAACAAATAAAATTCTTTAGCATCGAAATTAAATTAATATCAAAATAAATGATAAAGCAGGAAAAAAATAAGTGCTATGTTAAGCTAAAGACAAAAAGTAGAACAAGTAGAACGTGCTACTAGTAAAGTAACTACTAGTACAATACTAAAGTCTACGACACTGAAAAAATAAGAGCAAAGTATTGTAGTTTCTAATCACAAAAGCAGCCCCTCTCTTTGTAATCCTGTAGTTTTCACTTGTTTACTTTGCTCTTTGTACTTCCAAGACGCATAAGTTAGAGTTTACCATTTTTTTTAAAAAGATGTGGAAACCCTTCTCATTGATAAAAGAAAAAGTAATTAGAAATTTATAGAATTAAAGGAAATATTATTGCATGCAAGAAAATAATGAAGCTAAGGAAAGCATTATTACATGCTAGAAGAGAATGAGGCTAAATAATAGCTTTAAAAAGATCTAGGGAGGATTTAGAAAGTTTGAAGCCCTCTTCGTAGAGATAATATTCGCCTTGTTACCATGACTAGAGTTCATGCAAAAATAACCTAAGAAAGCAAAAAAAAGAGAGGAAAAATTATATAATTAAAGGAAAATACTAAGACATTGAAGGAAAAGAATGAAATTAAACAAGAGTTCTAAAAAGATTAGAGTCTTATCTTAAAATCAAGTAGAAGGATTTGTCGGAGCACGAAGCTACATGAAAGCATTACGAAACAATTAGGAGACAGTTCCCATCCTTCCACCTTGAGGATAATGTGCGTCTTTTGGGGGGAGTATTGTTGCGACCACACCTTGGGCGAGCAGGAGACAGTCGCCCGGCTATGACCAATCGAACCCAATAGAATAGCTGGGTGGGAACTAGAGTAGCTGGGATGGAGTTTCGACCCCTCTTGTGGGGTCTAGAGGAGTTAATATTCAATATGTAAGGAGGAGAAATTAAGATGGAGTTTTTTTAGGAATGTTTTAATTAAATTTGAGAAAGAATTATTTAGGGAAAGGGATTCAAATTGAATTCAAATTTAGAAGGGAATTATTTAAGGAAAAGTGGCTGATTTGGGAGGGAATTAGGGGAAGCCTATTTTGGGCTAACTATGTTATTTTGATTTATGCAATTTATTTTCTGCTGTAGTTTTCTATGAGAGTTTCCTAGCAGGGTTTATGGGAGAGCGGATCTACCTCTCGAATAGTAGATCACTTGTATCTTTCTTTCTTGTTGAAGAAATAATCACAAATGCAGCCACTCTCTTAGTAATCCTGCAGTTTCTACTTGTTTACTTTGCTCTTTTTACTTCCAAGACGCATAAGTTGGAGTTTACCAATTTTTTTTATTAAAAAGCTGTGGAAACCCTTCTCATTGATAAAAGAAAAAGTAATTAGAAATTTATAGAATTAAAGGAAATATTATTGCATGCAAGAAAAGAATGAAGCTAAGGAAAGCATTATTACATGCAAAAATAGAATGAGGCTAAGAAAAGAATGAAGCTAAGAAAAGCATTATTACATGCAAGAAGAGAATGAGGCTAAATAATAGCTTTAAAAAGATATAGGGAGGATTTAGAAAGTTTGAAGCCTTCGTCGTAGAGATAATATTTGCCTTGTTACCATGACTAGAGTTCATGCAAAACTAACCTAAGAAAGCAAAAAAAGAAGGGAAAATTATATAATTAAAGAAAAATACTAATACATTGAAGGTAAAAAATGAAATTAAACAATAGTTCTAGAAAGATTAGTCTTATCTTAAAATTTCAATCCCACCTTTTCTTTGGGATAATATGGGCCTTATTATAATGACTAGAGTCTATTCAAAAGTAAGCTTGTGATGTAATATTGAACTAGAGAGATGTATCCATCTTGAAAAGTAATTGTAAAGTGTTTGTTGTTCCTCTCTCTGGAAGAGTTTGAAATAGCCAAGACAAAGAAGATGTCCCAATTGTCTTTTGTAGTATCCCTAATAAAAAGATATCTTAAGGAATAAAAAAGTAGAATCTAGAGGTAAGGTGGTTTTGGAAACCCCAAAGAGCAACACAAAGAAGTCTCCTCCAAATGTTGGTAGTGAAGGTAGTGAATATGCAGTTGAAAAAAATATGAGACTCATCATTTGGAAGAAAATTGCACATAACACAAATTGTAGAAATATGGAAGCTCAAATATGGAAGAAAACTTTGCGTGTAGTCGTTCTCAGAAAAATAATTTATCCAATTATCATTATTTTCTAAGAGAACAAGGCCTTACAAATCCTTTTATAACAGGAAGAATACCACTATGCATTAGGAAAGAATATAAAGTGTTGATTGAATAAAGATCATTAGAATATAAAATCCTCCATGGGAGTTGAAGTTTCAGTTCAAACTAATCTTGTTTAACGTAATGCAAAGATTAAAAACATCATTTGAAATATGAATAGTAGTGATTACTTTCCAATGAAAATGCCAACCTAAATAAGATATATTTTGAGTTTTCACCAAACATTTGGATTTGAGTCCATCTTGAAGAGATGAAGGTAAACCTTGTGATGCAGGACTTAAATGATTAGGCAATGTTAAATAAGAATTCTGCACGTTTTAATTTAAAGAGCAATATTAACTTGTAAACTTGTAGCGATTGAAATGATGAAATAAAACGAAAAAGAGGCCAAGTCACACAACTAGAAGTTAAAACCACAGAATAATCAATTAATCAAGTAAAGCAAACATGGAAGGTTTTCAACGATAAATCCCTAAGTTAATAATGGGAATAGTCATTATGAAAATAGATCCCTCACTCAACTCTCTAAATTACTAGGCTTAGCGGAGAAACTTAACACGATCTTAATGAATCAATTAAGGCCACAATCAAGAACAATTAGGAAGATATAAGATTCGGAGGAAGAGTTCACCTTCGTCGAGTTATTAGGCTTGATTTGAAGTGCGAGAATGAAGATCCGGAGTCTTGGCGACTGGCTTGAGGAAGTTCTGCGTGAGGACAGCCGTATGGAGTCTTCCGGACAGCAAGCAGGAACCTTCCGGATGGCGGAACAGCAATGGAAACCTGCTGGAATCTCTGGACAGCAGTTGGGAAACTTCGGGACAGCAACTTCAAGGTCCGGAAACCTTTGTACAGCAATCGGTGGCCTATCCAATCGGTAGGACAGCAAAGAAGGTGCAGGAACTTCTGGGCAACACTTGTTTTATCACTGGACAGCAAGCAGGAACTATTTTGGACAGCAAACGGCTTCGTTCCGGATGACAGGACAGCAAGGGAAGTTTGCTGAAATTGCTGGACAGCTAACGGGAATATTCCCAGCAGCCAACTGGGTGGTTAAGGGAAGCAGAACAACATGAATAAGTTGCTGGAATTTTCGGCCAGCAAGTCTAGGTTGATGGGCTTCGCTTGGGAGGGAAAATTGTTAGGAAAAGAAGGTCGGGGGAATGGGGCAAGGGGTTTAATTTCAGAATTTGAATTTGAAATAGAAAGGAATCAAATTCAAATTGCTGAATTTAATTTCAGCCAATGGGGAAAGATAATTGGGTAATCAATGGCTTAATTGGAGGAGCCTTAATGGAATTATTAATAATGTGAGAGAGAGGGAGAGGGGACCGGTCAAAGAGGGAGGGGAGAGTGGATGTCTAGGTTCAATGAATGTGGGAATTGAATTAAATCTGAATTAATTTCATATTTGAATAGATTTGGGGTGGTTTTTTAAGATGGGTTATGTTATTTAGGAAAGAATTTGAAATTCAAATAAATAATTTGAATTCAAAATCTTCCCAAATAAATAATGTTATTTTAGGAAAGGAATTGAGTTAGGATGGTGGGAGGGCAAGACTTGGTGGCCGGCGGTTTGGAGGTGGAGGACGTGGTGGCCGATTGGGGTTGGGGTGGTGGTAGGGGGTTCGACCGAGAGAGAGGGAGAAGGGGAGGAATGGACGACGGCCTATGGAGGGAGGATGACCGGCGGTTGGGGAAGAAAGAGAAGTAAAGAAAGAATTGTAACCACGAGCCCGGACACTTTCTGCGGCTGGTGGGTGATTCGATTTCCCTCACCTAGGGTTCTCACCAAAACTCTCTTTCTCACAACACACAAGAGATAATCTCTGAAATTTCATGATAATCTTCATTAGCCTCAAAAAAATAAGAAGTGGCTTATAAATAGCCTCATACAATGAAAGAAAGTAAAAGATCAACATGCCCCTAGGACTTACACATGACTAGATCCTCAAGTGAAGGTAGAAACATAAAAAGTGCATAAATAAATCAAATACATAAAATGACTCAAAAATAAATCGGTACGATCATAGTCGTAGATCGTCGGCCACATCTCTGATAAACTTTCCAAGGCCGGATGTCCTCATCATCTTGGCTTGAGACAAGTTATACATCCAAGCACCTTTTTGAAATTTGTTCCTTGTTTTGTAATTTTTAAGAGAACGTATTGTATAGTGAAAGAGAAGTTTTTCTAGGACTCCAAAAAGTGAACTAATGGGGGAATTCTAAACCCCTCTACAAAATAATTTGAATTTACTTTTTTGTCAACCAAACATTTGAAATTTCAAAGCCCCTGCATTTACTTTACTGTACACTTCTAATACTTGCAACCCAATAACCCCTTCGCAAATCAAGAATCATGAGTGTTTTTAGCACTTTATAAGTATGGTGAAGTTTTGCTTAAGTATTTGTTGTTAATGATAATTGATAATTCTATCCATGGCGTTATAGACCAGATGGATGGATTTCTCGATCCATTTAGACAACAACAACAACAAGCCTTTGTCCCACTATGTGGGGTCGGCTACATGAATCCTTTGTCTCCATTATGTCCTGTTAAAAGTCAAACTCTCGTTAAAGTCTAATAAAGAAAGATCATTTCTAATATTTTCTAACCAAGTCTTTTTAGGTCTACCTCTACCTTTCATAACATAAGTCGAATCTAATACCTCTACTTTCCTAACAGGGTCATCGGAAGGCCGCCTTTTTATGTGACCAAACCATCTAAGGCGACTCTCTCTAATCTTATCTTCCACTGGAGCTACTCCAACCTTTTCATGTATATGCTCATTTCGTATCATGTCTCTAAGGGTAAAGTCACTCATCCACCTGAGCATCCTCATCTCTACAACACTTAACTTAGTATTATGCTTCTCTTTTAATGGCCAGCATTCTGCACCATAAAGCATTACAAGTCTCACTACCCTCTTATAGAACATTCCCTTAAGTTTGAGAGGGACATTTCTATCACACAACAAGCCCGATGCATTCCTCCACTTTAACCATCCAACTTGAATTCTACTGATAATATCTCCATCTATTTCACCATCACTCTGAACAATAGATCCAAGATATCTAAAACGTATACTCTTATTAATGACTTGATCGCCCAAAGTCACAAACCCCCCACTAGGTCTATTACTACTAAAATTACACTCCATATATTCAGTTTTAGATCTACTCAAGCGAAAACCTTTAGTGATGAGGACATCAACAGAAGGTTCCGCCTCGTCTATCAGAGGAAGCATCGGAGATCGACGGCCATGATGGAGAGCATTTACTTTTGATGCATTTTATGTATTATGTATGTTGTTATTTCAGTTTTTTCATTTTCCACCCTTAGGGGTAGCTAGTTGTTATTGTAGCCCAAGGGGCATGTTAGTCATTTGTTTTCTTTTCATTTTGAGGCCTATATATAAGGCCCCACTCTATTGTATTTGGTAATGAATCATTGAATGAAAATTTGCTCCACTATTTTGATCTCTTAGTGAGTTCCTTAGGGGAAATAAATCTCTTTGTGAGTTCTAGGTTTTGTGTCCAAGCTTTCTTTGTGAGAGTTGGAGTGGGATCACGGTGAGTCCAAACCCTACCTCCCTTGCCCCAAACCGACGGCCTACTTGGGCCTTCAAGCCGCCGGCCACCTCCCTTCCTTCACCTTCACCCTCCATCCTTCCTCCCCAAGCCAAGCCCCACTTTCCCCACACCAAGCCGCAGCCCCCACCTTCTCCCAGCCGCCGACCACCTGCTCCACCGCCGGCCTCCTCCCAGTCGCCTCCCCTTCCAACCCTAACCCGCCGGCCACCCTTCTCCCCCTAGCCCAAATCCCAAATTCAACTCTCTTTGGCCATTATTTACTTTCCTAAAATAAGTTTAGGCAATTAGGAAAGTTACTTAATTGGATTTCAAATTCAAATTTGAAATTCAGACACTTTCTTAATCCTAAAACTTAAAATTGGAAACATCCTTATTTAATTAAATATGAGATTAAAATCAGATTTGATTTAAATCTCTATTTAATCTTTGGGGGCCCACCTATTTAATGCAAATCCCTCTCTCTCCTCTCCTTACATGGATGGCCCCTCTCTCCTTGGGGTTTCTCTCTCCAATCCCCTCCCATTAGCCATTAAGTCCCTATTGATCCCCTCCTAAATCAGCCGCCCCCCCTAATCCCCTTTGGATTAATTTGAATTTCAAATTAAATCCCTCCCACCTATTAGAAAAATCTGAAATTAATTTCAGCTTTTCTACTTCTTTTCCCTCCTCCCTCTCCCAAGCCCTCACCTAGCCTACCCGCCCCCATCCCCTCCCTTTCTTGCTGCCACCCACTCCTCTCCACCTCTCTCTTTTCTTCCAACCGGTGGATTCCCCAAGGAACTACTCCATTGAACGCTTCGATGGTCATGAATGGCCGATCCTGAAATTGACCACGGATTCGCCTACAACCGCCAAGGAGAAGTTGACATCCTATTGTCTCCTTTCTTTGACCCAAATTGGGATTATGATGAATCGGTAAAAGACTACGTGGACCGGATACTCTTCCAACACTCCACAACTATCGACGTACAAAAACCCAAAACACCTTGGGTTATACCGGCCGACCACCGTACTCCGCTACTCCGGCTACTTTTCCAAGAACGACGATCCTAGGTTCCTTCTTCCTTGGAGTGATCTCGCTTCTAACGTGGAGACTCTTCTTCCGCTAAAGCCTAGACTAAGTTGAGCGAAAGGGTTTCAAAGGTAAAAGCTCTCGTTATTAAATTATGGATTCTTCTTAATCGTTGTAGCTTTACTTTTACTCTTTGTGTTACTTAGATTGTTTGGTTAATCTTCATTGCTCTTCTTTGCCTAAGCGAGTTAAAAGCTAAGTTTTCCTAGAACTCACCCTTTTTACAAGTAATATTTTTCGTTGGAAAGCTTTGTTAATTCTCTTTCTTAATTTCTTAACGTAACTCCGGTTGTATCACATCATTTAGACTCTAAGATTGACCTCCATAATTCAAGTTTTCCTTCCACTCCCTCTCTAGTCTTATCAACTAGAAGAATATCATCAACAAAAAGCATATACCAAGGTACATCCTCTTGCAAATGTCTAGTGAGAACATCCATGACTAAAGCAAAAAAGATATGTGCTTAAGGTTGATCCTTGATGTAATCCAACCGAAATAGGAAAATACTTGGTCAAACCACCTTGTGTTTGAACACAAGTAATAGCCCCTGCATACATATCTTTAATGATTTGAATATAAGCATTATTAACTCCTTTCTTTTCAAGAACTCTCCATAGCACTTCTCTTGGAACATTATCATATGCTTTCTCTAAATCAATAAATAACATAGGAAGATCCTCCTTATTCTCTCTATATTTCTCCATCAAACCTCTCAATAAATGTATGGCTTCCATAGTAGACCTACCCGGCATGAATCCAAATTGATTTTGAGAAACATTAGTATCACACCACAACCTACGCTCTATAACTCGCTCCCATAGTTTTAAAGTATGACACATTAACTTAATTCCTCTATAATTCGCACAATCTTGAGCATCACCTTTATTCTTAAAAATAGGAATCAACACACTCATTCTCCACACATCTGGCATCTTTTTAGTCTTCAAAATAGTATTAAAAAGTTTAGTAAGCGAAGAAATTCCTTCATCTCCTAAGCATTTCCACACCTCTATTGGAATATAATCAGGTCCAACAACTTTTCCACACTTCATTTTCTTTAATGCCTCTCTAACTTCGGTTTTACTAATACGCCGATAAAAACAAAAATCTTTATTTTCATTTAGGGTGCTAAGGTCACTAAAGTCAATCGTATTATCACAGTCTTCATTAAAAAGTTTAGCAAAATATCTCATCCATCTTTGTTGAATATCTTCTAAGAAAAGCACTTTTTGATCTTCGTCCTTAATACACTTCACTTGAACTAAATCCTTATTGCTCCTATCTCTTTGCTTGGCTAACTTATACATATATCTTTCTCCCTCTTTAGTATCTAATATATCATATAAATCATTAAAAGCTAAGTTCTTTGCATCGCATATTGCTTTTTTAGATTCATTACGTGCCTCTTTATATATTTCTTAATTATCAGAATTTTTACATCTAAACCAATTATTATAACAAATCTTCTTATTTTTTATCTTTTCTTGCACATTTGGATTCCACCACCAACTATTTTATTATTAGGAGTTTTACCCTTTGATACTCCAAGCACATCTTTTGCAATATTCTTAATATCACTAGCCACTTTTTCTCACATAACATTAGCATCCTCATGCACAGACAAAATCTTAAGATCTAAAATCTTATTCTCAAAAATATTTTTGTTAATATTCTTTAAATGCCCCAATCTAATCCTAGAACATCGCTTTACTTTATTTTTTATTTTCTTCCCCATTATCTTAAAATCTAAAACTAATAAGCGATGTTGGATACATAAACTTTCACTCGGAATAACTTTACAATCTTTGCAATTTAAACGATCTAATTTTCTTATAAGAAAATAATCAATCTGAGTTTTACTATAACCATTCTTATAAGTGATGAGATGCTCATCTCTTTTTTTAAAAAAGGTATTAGCAATTAAAAAATCATAAGCTAAAGAAAAATCCAATATGGTCTTACCACCTTTATTAGTCGACCAAACCCATGGCCACCATGAATTTTTTAAAATCCTCAACCTCTCTACCAACATGTCCATTTAAATCTCCTCCAATAAAAACTTTTTCTTTAAGAGGTATCTTTTGTATTAATTCTTCTAAGTCATTCTAAAATTTTAATTTTGAACACATATCCAAACTTACTTGAGGAGCATAAGCACTTATAATATTAATAATCTTAGAATCAACAACAATCTTTAAAGCTATAATTCTATCTCCAATTATATTAATTTTTATAACATTGTCCTTCAAACTCTTATCTATAATCACACCTACATCATTTATATTCTGACTCCTACCCGAATACCAAAGTTTAAATCATAAACTATCAATCTCCTTAGCCTTCTCTCTAACCCATTTAGTTTCATGAATGCACAGAATATTTAACTTCCTATGAATCATAATATCTATTAATTCCATTAATTTTCCAGTAAGAGAACCTATATTCCAAGTTCCTATCCTAATTTTAGTTTCATGGACTAGCTTCTTTGCCCACATCCGTCTTTGATGTGGGAACCCTTGCCTATTTAACACTGCACCCGGGCGCCGGTGCAGCGGCCCTTGCACACTTGTCACTGTATTCAGGCCATACTGCGCGTCGCTTCCAGGGAACGCTCTAGCATTAACACAATTTATTAAAGGATTCATATCATGATTATTCGACAAAGTTTTACGCTGGCTGTCGACTACCTAACGCAACCCTCCATTTTTCTCATCCAGGACTTGGGACCTGGCAACGGCAGTGTTTCGATCCATTTAGACTAATGAGAAATATTTGGAATATAGAGATCTTTGATGTTAAACCCACCAAGTTTTTTTAATTATAGTGAAATTTTTTATGTGAACATAGAAGAGACCTGAATAATAGAGATATTTTGATTTCACAAAGCAATTTGTATTCCAAGATGTCATCTTAAAGAGATGATAACTCTTGGCTAAGGGCAAGTTATAAATCGAAGCATCTTTTCCAAAATCAAATTCTTCATTTTCTAATGTCCAAGAGATCAAATGGAAGAATGAAAGAGAAGCTTTTCTCTTATACCTTAGATAAACTAGAACCATGAGTGCTTTTCTGATGCACAGAGTCATACGGTGAAGTGTTGCTTAAGTATTTGCTGCTAATGATATTTCTATCTATGGATTTAGAGTCCAAATGGATAGATTTCTTGATTCATTCAGAGTGGAGAATTATTCAAGATACAAAGATCTTTGACACCGAACCCATCAATTGTTTTTGGTCTACAAACATTTTCCTAGTTGACCAAGAAGAGTGCCCATCCTCCTTCATTACCTTTCCACAATAAGCTTCATCTGGTTCTATCAATTTTCATTAATGAAAATTCAGAATCAAATAAAGAGGGAAGTTATACAAATGAATAGAATATAAAATCAAATTTATCAATGCTATCCTTCCACATTTGGAGAGGCATTTACCTATCTAAGAAGAAAGCTTTCTCCAAAATTTTTAATTAATAAGATAATATAAAGGTCTTTAGAGCCAAGTGAAAGACCCAAATATTTAAAAGTAAACCTTTCTAGAGAACTTGAAAATGTTTGCAATAGAAAAGACCTTTTATCTTGACATCCGCTAAGAGAGCTCAAAGAAGATTTTGAGATCAGACTTACTAAAAAAGAAGAATATTTTAAGAGCTAAAACTTGGGATTGGGAAAATAGAACCGTCTGCAAATTGAAAACTATTGCTTTCTCTACACTTTATCCTTAATCCAACTTGGTTATAACTTTGAGCATTTTATGAAGTACATCGCTAATAATAATGAAAAGAAAGGTGAGAAATGACACTTGAACCCGTTGTGTCATTTAAATTGTTCACTGAGTTCATCATTAAGCAGGACTTGGGAATTTGTATGCACTAAGGACTGCTTGACCCAATAGATGAATTTGGGAGGGAAGTATGATGAGGACATCAATAGGAAATCTTGGCGCGTCTATCAACGGAGGAGTCATAGATTGAAGGCTATGATTTGGGGCCTTTATTTATGATTTATTTCATATATTTCATTTTCTTATTTCATGTTATGTTGTGAGTCTTTCTCATTTTACCCTTATGTTGGGTTATTTGTGTGTTGTAGCCCAAGAGGCGTTTTAGTCTTTTGAGTCTTCATGTTTTGAGGCCTATATATTGAGGCCCTAGGCTATTGTATGGTGATGATTATTATTATGAATGAAACTTCAGTTTTTTTGAGTTAGGTGTGTGTTTGAGTTTTCTTGAGAGAAGAGTGAAGTTCTTAGGAGTAGGGCAAAGCAACACCCAACAACCGTCGTCGTGGCAAGGTTCTTGGCTTTATCCTTTCTCCTCTCTCACCCCCATCCTCCTTTCAAACATCTCACCAAGCACTCCAACCCTTCCAAACAGTCAACCGAATATTTCAGGCCTTCCCAAGCAGCCACCGAGCCTTCTCACCCTTCAAATAGTTGACCGACCCCTTTCCTTCCCCTCCACACAAGCTCCCTCCCTCCCTCGAGGTGTTTTTACTGGCAAAGATTTTGAATGTTTAATGCTTTATGCGAATGCTAGGTGTATTCTTCTACAACTAAGTTCAAAAAAAAATATTTGGATGGTAATTTCATTGATTAAATATTTTTAGTTTCTTTTGTGTGTTGAATTTGAATGCTGTGGTTTATTAGCCTTATTTGACTTGGGGATATCTACCACGATATTCTGAGTAAATTAATCTTGTTGTGTGTTTTCCTACTAAATGTGTTGAGCCGTTGAGGTACTATATGTGACATTCAAATAAATGGTAACTTGGCTCTAATTTCGTTTACATTCTTTTCAATAGGTTCTGATCTCAAGAATACGGAAGATGAAAATGAGGGAGTTGAAGGGGATGATGAGGAACTGGGAGAAGCTGATGAAGACGATTCTGATCTGGACTTGGCATGGAAAATGCTGGATATCGCAAGAGCAATTTTTGAAAAGAAACCAGAACATTCGATTGAGAAAGCAAATGTATTTTCTGCATTAGGAGAAGTCTCCATGGAAAGAGGTTAGTCAGTTCATTGCTTGTCTATTCATCTGCACATAATAGACCTTCATTTTAGCATCTACCATGTGCAGAGGATATTGAGACTTCATTGAACGACTACAGGAAAGCTCTATCCATTCTGGAACATTTGGTTGAACCAGATAATCGAAGGATTGTTGAATTGTATCCTCTTAATGTAAAATCTAAAATATGCAAGTTGAAGTCCTTCCTGGCATAATTTTGGGAAATCAATATGCGTTTGCTGTCCTTAACTAGTACTTAGAAACTTTAGGATATGCTTGGTGTTGGAGCTGGGTTCTAAAGTTGAAGAGGCTATACCCTATTGTGAAAATGCTATTTCACTCTGCAAGTCAAGACTAGAGCGACTCAAGGAAACTTCAATAAAATCAAAAGATAGTAAAGAAGCCAGTGACAAATCAGTTTCTGAACTGGATGAAATTGGCAAAGTGTTATCTTCTGAGTCATCAAATCTTGACAGTGAAATCGACCTGCTCAGCAGCATCTCAACTGAGCTGGAGAAAAAGGTTAACTTTAGTTTAGATCCTTCCATAGTTTTTTCTTCATGAAAAAGCTGCTTTAGCCAAAAATTTTGACTAAAATTTAGTCCACATGTATGAAATTTACTTTGAAATCCCCATTTTTCTTTTGCCCATGATGCTAGCATAAGGTCAGAAGGGTAATTTCACTTATTTTGTTTGGAAAATCGGTAGAAACTTTCTGCTAATCTGGGAGATCTATTATTTTTATTTTCTGAATCATTTATCACATAAATGAGATTGCTCCTAGTCTTTATTCTAGTTAGATTGTGCTATTTCAGTAACTTGGCTTCATTATTGCTTGTTCAACATGAATTATCAATTTATCATACGTGATACATTTGCTTGCTTTCAAAAAAGCAGGCTTTGTTTCCCCACGAAAGGACCAAGTTTTTCATTTTTCTTTGGATTGTAAAGCTGTCTCCCTTCTATTTTCGATGCTAATCATCTGTGCATTTGATAAATTGAAATTCATTTGCTTAAGTTGTACTTTGTCTTCAAATTCTAATTTGACTTAAAACCTTTTGGAACTCAGCTTGAGGATCTGCAGCAGTTGATGTCAAACCCAAAATCTATTTTAACCGAGCTTCTGAAAAAAAATGCTTCCACATCTTCTTCTGCGGAGAAGAGTGCTCCTAGAGATTTCTCCAGATCTTCATCTGTTAATTCTTCTCAAATGGCTGCAATTGAAGGTGGCGGCTTTGATTCCCCAACAATTTCCACCGCAGCTAATGGTGGTGTGATGCATCTGGGAGTAGTTGGTCGTGGCATTAAGCGCGCTATTGTTACTCCAACTGGCACGGAACCATCCCAAAAGAAGTCCCCATCAGAGTTGTCCGGAGAGAAAGCTGATAGCTGTGTTTCTGAGGTTCTCTCTAATCCACAGACTTCCGAGGCTTCTAGCAAGTAAGTACTGACACTCTTTTAGAACTCTGAACGATGAGGCTGAATTTAGTTAAATGAAGACTTTCTATTTGCGCCTTTTTGTAATTTTTTTGGTACGTACGATATGTATACTACCCATGCAGATTTGCTCTAGCTGCTCGATTTCTTAGAAATATTTTATGATGCGACACTTTAGAAGTTCATATTTTATTCTACTTTTTTTTTTCCCCGGAAACGTTCAGAAGATCATGATGCCTTGTATGTTTACTTCTTTGAAATATTGCTATAGTCCAGGAAAAAAAGGGGGAAGCTTCTGTTATGGCAGTGGTGGTGTTTTTGTGCTCTCTTGGGTAGAAAAAGAAGTTTCAACTGTTTTTTGTGGTGTTTTATTCACTTTTCTATCGGCCTATCTTAGTCATATTTATTGCCAGTTGCCAGCTAGTTAATCTCTCTTCCACACAATGCTTTGCTTATTTTTGAAGCCCGTCCTAGGGACCCATCATTATGGCTGCAGCTATTTCTCAGTCAGTACTAAAAAAGAAACAGTTCTATTGTAACTACTCCCAGGGACTCTTCAAGTCCAAATTATTTAGGTGTGCAAGGTAGACTAATACATAAAAAGATCTTAACATTCAAATATTCTAAAATCATAGCATGTCTATCTAAAAATAACTAAATATTAATTTATTTGAATATTGCAGCATTACTATCTCAAGAAAGCAAAAGGTTAAAAATAAAATTTCATGTAGACTAATGATCTCTCAAAATTACACAGCCTTATATTTGGCTGATTGCAATTATTTATTTTATTTAAATTATCTATTTTAAATATATTTTAAAATTATTAAAAATAAGAGTTGAACAATTTTTTTAATTTAAATTAAAAATGATCTCTCAAAATTATGTATGATTTTGTTTGCACATTAAACTACAATAGTTTTTAATACTATATTTGATTTGTCATTCCACTTGTTTAAGAAGATGCGTAATTTTTTCCTACATTGAGGTTTTGTTTGAGACGTTTTTTTTATTACTTAAAATAATTTTTTAGTAAAAAATTATTTAAAAAATAATGAGAAAGTTGTCCAATAGGAAGCTGAGTAATACGTCTTGTGCTTATACATATAATATTGGGATAGAAAGGCAAAAATAAAAAAGTAAGAGGATATTTATTCATTGTTGGCCTAAGAACGGTTTATGAGGTCCACGAGTTTCATAAACAGAACACGCCTAATAAGAATTCTCCAAGAGTGCATGAATTGAATGGGCAACATCGCACCAATTATGATGGCAATGGTTTTCTAAAATTATACTAAACCGTTGAGCGGCCGCCCAATTCTGCAAACATGGATGATTCGGGCAAGTTAGATGGATACTGTTTTGACTAATTAAATTGCCTAAATAGAAAGGATGATAGCTCATATTGGAGAAATTTTCCGTAGGGCTGCAAGTGAACCAAACGTTCGACGAGTTACTCGATGCTCGGTTTAATTAAAGCTCGTTTGTGATCGTTTAACTAACTAAACAAATAAACTTGAACAATATTTTAAATACTCGATCCTTAAATAAATAAGCTTGAACACTAATGTGTTCGGTTCATTTATGTTCACGAACAAAATCATTTGAAGTTCGTGAACAAGCTCGACATTGAGCTCGATAAAAAGCTCGATAAAAGCTCGATTCGTGAGGCTGACTATGACATTCAATAATTCATTAAGGAAGAAAATCCAGTAGTTCATTTTGATTGCTTAGAATGGTGGAAGGCTAACTTCATATTATTGTTTGTTCAATAGATTGTTTGCTAAATATGTTCATGAACATAGCTCGTTAAAGCTTGTTTGTTTAAAGCTCGATAAGCACTAAACGAACCAAACATGAACCGAACATGAACCAAACATGAACACCCTTAAATTAAATGAACCAAACATGAACACAAACAATAAAGCTCGAATCAAACACAAACCAAACTTGAACAGGCTAATGATAAACGCTCAAACATGAACACTCACATACTCGGCTCGGCTCGGTTCATTTGTAGCCCTAATTTTCCGTATATGGACGCAGGGAATTTTACATCATTGATAAAAAGCTAATGGATGCTTTAGAACTAGCTTAGAAAAGGAATGAATGGTGTAATTTTTTTTCTTGAGAGGTGAGCATTAAAGTATAGTTTGTTGAAAATCAATATGCTTGTGTGTTGGAGCATGTGCTGATGACAAAGCAAAACCTTTCTATCAATTAGCATGGTGAGAGATTTGCTCATGTAGCTCATTTTGATCTGTTGGTTAAAAGTTCTGACTATCAATTAAGAGGTATTAGGCTCGAGTCTCATGTATGTGATGATGTGTATGAATTTGTCTTACTTAGTCCAAATGACCCCAAGAGAAAAAAAAAAAAGATCAGCTCATCTTGAGTTCGACCTTATCTTATAAGGAGAGCTTGACTCATTGAGCAAGGGAAAATTATGGGTTCAAAAATTTAATCAAATTAATCAATCAAATCATGAGATAAGGATTCAACTCTCTAACTAAAAAATTAGCTTCCATTTGAATCAAATACAATAAAAAATTTTGAGCATGAGACCACCGATCTATTGGCATTTTAATTGACTTCAATTTCATAATTTATGTATCTGTTTGAAATCGCCTTTTCTTTCTGAGCAGATGACTGTAAATTACTAGTTAACTTGAGAAAGTTAAATTCACATAGAATTCTCTAATTCCTTCATACGACACAATTGTTGATTCATTGAAGGCCTACACCCTCCCCATTTCCCATTCTCATGTCGAAAGATGTGTAAATTTATGAAAACATTAAAAGAAAGAAACAAATTAAAAAATAGAAAATAATATTAGTGTATAAGTAGCCTATAAGAATTTTGTACAAGTTTGCCCAAGTTATGGCCTCATCTTATTGCCAATGCTGTGGTTTATTGTGGAGAAAGTATAATTCTAATTTCTATTGTACAACATAAGACAACTTCTCGTCTCTTTTATAAAGAAAAATTCTATGTTAAGTCACAATTAAGCTTGTGTAGTGCATTATTTTCATGTAAGGTGACTCCAAGGTTGTCCAAGGATTATAGCTCTTAAGTTTCTCCATCTCACATGCCAACACTCCATGACTCTATGAAACTTCTATTTATGGCTTGTGCAGTCTTTAGTCTTCTAAAATTAATCATACTTGATGGTCGATACATGACTACAAATCACATATATCTCATGTTTGTATGACACCGACACTCTCAAATGCAACTAATGAGATATCATTCTCCATTCTCCAGTAGGCCCTAAGATTCCCTTCTTGATCATCCCAACAATTACGCGATTTGTCCTTGATAAAATTCATTCTTAGATCATCAATTTTTTTTATGAATAGAAGAGTTTAATAGATCATACTCGCTAAAGAAGAGACAAGTCTATGATTTATCATAAATTTGATGGTATTTTATTGCATAAATATAGGTGGTGGTTATATCTAAAATTATGCTAGTTATATTAAATTTTGTTATTATATTTCATCTAGTAATTATTAAATAATTTTAAGATTCATTACATCATAATAGTTCAACCCTCAATTAAATCTCAATAAACCATTGAACATTTAATCTTTCCTTCTTCTTGTTGAATGCCTTGTCCACGTTTCAAAAGCCTTCAATATAATTTAGTCACTCCTATTCGGCACATGCCCTCATTAGGTGGAATGCCCAACAAATAAAGAACTATATCTCCTCTTATTGGGTAGATACATTCTTCAGTGGGGTGGCCATACTGATATGAGAGTCATAAGGTGGAGATAAGTTACTCACAACTTGCCTTAATTGGCAAGGTCAAGCCAAGAGCTCCCATTTTCAAATAACTAAGAAGGTATAAGTACATGGGTGGGTTAGAGTCAGAGATAAAAATTCTTAGGGGCATTGATTCTTTGCCAATTTAGTCAATAGTCTTGGATGATTTTGACTTAACATTTCAAGAAAGAAGGATAATCGTTTGATGAAGGGTCCAATAGGTTGGATAATTCTCTTTAGGCAATCCTTTTAAGTGTGTCAATCTTCCGTCGTCAAATTTTATAGAAGGTAAATTTTGATTTGAGCTAGCTTTCACAATAATGTCTTTATGTTAGATTTAAGCTTCGTTTGGGACGGTTTTTTTATTGCTTCTTAAAGCAGCTTTTTGATATAAAATTTTAAATTTTGTGATAAAAAATTGCTGTAAGAAGTAAGAATGCTGTCCCAAACCAAGCCTTATTAGTAGTAATAACAATGACTCAATAATCAATTTTCTCAAAATTCTATTGCACTAATCAAAGTAAAAATTTTAAGGAAGTAGATTTGAATAGATTCAATTATCCCGATGTAATTGGAGTGTTTATTCAAAAAATTTTTTTTTTTTTGAGTGTTGCTTTGTGAGCGAAGAAAAGGTGAAGTTTGATGGTTTTCTCCTTTTAAGATTTTATGGTGAATTCCTTTGAAACAATGTTTGTAATATTTTATTATTCTAATGAATAATATTATTACTTCTCTTTTTCATGTCCCCATCTCTATCACTTTACATTTATATCTCTTTCTTCATAATTTGGCTTAGTCCTCATTCCATTTTACATCATGATCAACATGAATACAAATGCATGTATGCCATCTACATCACCTTATCAAAAGATTTATTGGCCTCACTCAAGACCAAAAATTGCTTGACCTATAAAATGTATATAAGTAGAAATGATACTATTGACAAGTAGATTATTAGATGGTGTTGGTGGAGGATAAATTCTTCAATATATCTGTAAGAATCGGTCCGCCTGGTTCAGTTGAACTGGCCGTAGCTTTAAATTGAGAAAGCGAAACAGGCAAATCGAGCAAATGAAATGACGGAGAACGCGACCCGAACGGTCACCGCGAGCATGTATACATCCATTTGACAAATTTTTTGCTGTT
The DNA here is from genome assembly GCA_019925795.1 of Dendrobium chrysotoxum. Lineage (NCBI taxonomy): Eukaryota > Viridiplantae > Streptophyta > Magnoliopsida > Asparagales > Orchidaceae > Dendrobium > Dendrobium chrysotoxum. The sequence goes on from CM034308.1 coordinate 11,406,484, forward strand.
CTAAGTGACTAATCGCATTCAGGAGTGAAAAATAGTGACTCCTCATGGGAGATATCTTTGTTTCGCTTCATCCAGCTCAACAAATGAACGAATGAATTTGAGAAGGCAACAACTAAGAGGAAGAAGAAGAAGAGGGAAGAAAATAGAGATAATCAGAAAGTAACAAAGTGGGAGAAAATGAGGCACCTACGATCAAGCCAATGAGAGATTGAGAGCGAAAGCGAGGGAGAAGGATTAGATGAGCGTGGGCGAAGGTTTCATCGACTGGGAGAAGGTAAGATTTTTTATTCTTTTATTAGTTTTATTTTGATAAAAAAATATTGATAAGAAAAATTTTAAGAAAGATTAATATTAGAAATTAATTAATGATAATATTATAAGATTATATGCGATTTTAAATTAAGTCTATTAAACAATAAATTGGATTAGAAGTATAATGAATTTATGACATAGAATATACTTAAAGTAATTAATTAAAGAGAGAAGAAATTTCAAATTAGAAAATAACAAAATGAGATAAATCGGTATTCAAATGAGAGAGATTATGAGATTCAAATAAGATATATGAATTTTAATTTAAAATATTAATTAAGATGATTAATTATACAAATATGAATTTAAGGATAAAGAATAGAAATTTAATAAAAGTAAATATTAAAATATGATACTAAGGAAAATACTGTTTCCTATATATAGAGAGAGAATGAATATCTTAAAAATTTAAATTCTAATTGGCAAATTAACTAAGTAATTAGAGAGAGAGAGAGAGAGAGAGAGAGAGAGAGAGAGAGAGAGAGGAGAGCATAGGAGAGATTTTATTTAATTAAATATTAATTTTAAAAGAGAGTATATTTAATTAAATTAAAATAAGAAGTTTTAAAATATTAAGTTAGAGAAATTAAGAGCAAATAATTAATTAATGAAGTGATCATTTATAGGCTTTAAATATACCGTCATTGGAATAAGAAGTAAAAGTGAAGCAACGCATTTCCTAAGTTTAAGGTGAGTACTTATACTTTTATTTTATAGTAATGATGTTGTTTTCTTTATTTCAAGTTCAATGAATTAATTGATATTTACTAGTTAATGATTTTTGTAAAATTCTAGCATTTTTTTTTGAATGATCATATTGAATTATTTGATAATTAGTATGATTATTCAACATATGCACTATAGAAAGTTATTAAATGATAAATGAATGAAATGATTCTTGTATGTGCATGTTGCATGATGGAGTCCACCATCTTATGGTACTGGCTAGGGACGTAATATACTCATACACGTAAAAGGAAAAGGTTATGAAAAAGAAAATAAAAAAGGAAAAGGAGTACCTTTATTGGTACTAAATTAGACGGTGACTCCTGTGACGATTGTATTACTTATGAGAAATGAGAAATATATGAATACAGATATGATATATATGATTTATGCATAACATTGACAGTCTTGATAAAATGATATGATTAAATGTAATTATTTTATGATATAAAATAAAAAAAAGATCATGTATATTATTTTAATTGCATTGAGTTAAGGTTAGAAGCATATTTTACTCACTGAACTGTAGCTTACTTTTGATTGCTCTAATATTTTCAAGTATAAATTAAAATAATTAAAATGAGCAGAAGAGAAGAAAATGTATGCCGTAGACGTGAATCACTGAATGAAATGTATTAAATCCATTTTATATCAATTTTTTTAAGTTTTAATGGCTCTTTCAGTATATTGGAGATAGATTTAGCAAATACAAATTTAATCTATCGTCTGACTGTCTATTCCCGCCTCGTTAATTCGAGAATCTGGATCGAGTCGTGACAAAAGTGGTATCGGAGCCCAAGGACTATTCTAGGAATATGAATTATAATGAAAGAGCCATAGGAATGATTTATGAACTTAATTGTGAAGAATTTAAATATTCAATTAGATAGTATAATTAATTAATTTATAAATATGTCAGGTATGTGAATGATCAAGAGGAAGTAGCTAATAGAAATATGGAAAGAGAACTACAAATTGAAGTGACTGTAAACACCAATAGCTTTACTTAGATGATGGCGACTATGACCTAAATGCTTTAGGAATCAAGATCGTAGCATGTAGTTGGAGTGGTTAAATATTTGAAGTTATTTCAGGACATGTGATCACCGTTATTCAAAGGTAATGAAGGACAAATTGAGGCAGAGAATTGGTTGCTTCGTATAAAGAAGATTCTTGATAGCATGGCATGTCCTAATGATAAAAAGAAAGTGTCACTCGCTACATTTGTCTTGGACGGAGAAGCAGAAAGGTGGTGGAGAGGACAATGCGAAGACAGGCCATGAGACATTCCAAATTTATTGATCAATTGGGAAGACTTTGTAGAGCTGTTTAGAGAATGATTCATACCTATATCAGTAAGAAGATAGATGCAGGATAAATTTATAAGACTGATTTAAGGAGATGAATCAGTGATGTAATACAAAGCGAAATTTATAACACTATCAAGATATGCACCACAACTGATTGCAATAGCAGAAGAAAAATATTATAGATTCCTATCTAGTTTAAAAGATATAATTAGACAACCTTTAGTACCTTGAGGAATCGAGGATTATCTAGTGTTGGTGGAAAGAGCTATATTGGTGGAGATTAACTTCCAAATCACTCAGAAGAGAAATGACCAGCATAAAAGAAAGAGTGTTGAAGAAGATATCCAAAGCAATCAGATTGAAGGATCAAATGGAAAGAAGTCCAAGTTTAATTCTAGTGGAGTTAATAATGCGACTGTTAGTAAAGTCATGGAAGCTTGTGCTAAGTGTGTCAGATTTTATAAGGGTGAATGCTTGATGGGTTCAAATACTTGCTACTGGTGTCGTTGGCCCGGACACATTATAAAATATTATCCTACATTGGGTCAAAGGACTTTTGGAGAGATGAAATATGGAGAAGCACATTCACAGAAGAATTTTGGTAAATAGAAGATGATGGAACCATTAGTTTCAGCTTCAACACAAAATTAATCTAGGCAGAATGTTCGACCCCGAGTTTATGCTTTAACTCAATAAGAGCCTAGTGAATCTATAAATGTTAATAAAGATGAATGAAAAGTCTTTAATATAATAACTTGTTATGCTATATCAGATATTTTGGGTTTATCAGGTTATCTTGTTTTGTTATATCAAATATTTAATTTTAGTTAGTTATGCATCCAATGTTGAAGTTTATGTTAAATTAAAATGAAGATGTTATTTGCTTAAATAACTAGAAGTTATAAGTAAATTTTGAGGGCGAAATTTTTATAAGAAAGAGAGATTGTAAAAACCGGTCGTGTAGCTTTAAATCGAGAGAAGCAAAACTGGCAAACCGATCGAACAAAACGATGAGGAACATGACCTAAATGGTCATCGTGAGCATGTATACGTCTATTTGACAGATTTTTTGCTGTTCTAAGTGACTAATCGCGTTCAGGAGTGAAAAATAATGACTCCTCATGGGATATATCTTTGTTTCGCTTCATCCAGTTCAACAAATGAACGAATGAATTTGAGAAGGCAACAACTAAGAGGAAGAAGAAGAAGCAGAGGGAAGGAAATAGAGATAATCAGAAAGGAATAGAGTGGGAGAAAATAAGGCACCTACGATCGAGCCAACCGAGAGATTGAGAGCGAAAGTGAGGGAGAAGGATTAGGCGAGCGTGGGCGAAGGACCGAAGGTTTCATCGACTGGGAGAAGGTAAGATTTTTTATTCTTTTATTAGTTTTATTTTGATAAAAAATAATGATAAGAAAAATTTTAAGAAAGATAATATTAGAAATTAATTAATGATAATAATGTAAGATTATATGCGGTTTTAAATTAAGTCATGAATATATATTAAACAATAAATTGGATTTAGAAGTATAATGAATTTATGGCATAAATATACTTAAAGTAATTAATTAAAGAGAAGAAATTTCAAATTAGAAAATAATAAAATGAGATAAATCGGTATTCAAATGAGAGAGATTATGAGATTCAAATAAGATATATGAATTTTAATTGAAAATGTTAATTAAGATAATTAATTATACAAATATGAATTTAAGGATAAAGAATAGACATTTAATAAAAATAAATATTAAAATATGATACTAACGAAAATACTATTTCATATATATAGAGAGAGAATGAATATCTTAAAAATTTTAATTTTAATTGGTAAATTAACTAAATAATTAGAGAGAGAGAGAGAGCATAGGAGAGATTTCATTTAATTAAAATATTAATTTTAAAAGAGAGTATATTTAATTAAATTAAAATGAGAAGTTTTAAAATATTAAGTTAGAGAAATTAAGAGTAAATAATTAATTAATGAAGTGGTGTTTTATAGGCTTTAATTTACCATCATTGGAATAAGGAGTAAAAGTAAAGTAGCGCATTTACTAAGTTTAGGGTGAGTACTCATACTTTTATTTTATAGTAATGATGTTGTTTTCTTTATTTCAAGTTTATTGAATTAATTGATATTGGCTAGTTAATGGTTATTGTAAAATTCTAGCATTTCTTTTTTTTGAATGGTCATATTGAATTATTTGATAGTTAGTATGATTATTCAGCATATGCACTATAAAAAGTTATTAAATGATAAATGAATGAAATAATTATATAGAAATTCGTGTATGTGCATGTTGACTGATGGAGTCCACCCCCTTATGGTACTGGCTGGGGGCGCAATGTACCCGTGCACGCAAAAGAAAAAGGTTATGAAAAAGGAAATGTAAATGAAAAAGGAGTACCTTCATTGGTACTAAATTAGACGGTGGCTTCTGTGATGGTTATATTACTTATGAGAAATGAGAAAGATATGAATTCATATATATATATATATATATATATATATATGATTAAAAAAAAATAAAAATAAAAAAAATATATGATATATATGATTTATGCATAACATTAAAAGTCTTGATGAAATGATATGATTAAATGTAATTATTTTATGATATGAAATGAAAAAGAGATCATGCATATTGTTTCAATTGCATTGAGTTAAATTTAGAAGCATGTTTTACTCACTGAGCTGTGGCTTACTTTTGGTTGTTTTAACATTTTCAGGTATAAATTAAAATAATTAAAATGAGCATAAGAGAAGAAATTATGTATCGTAAACGTGGCGCATCGAATGAAAGGTATTAAATTTATTTTATATCATTTTTTTAAAGTTTTAGTGGCTCTTTCAGTGTATTGGAGATAAATTTAGCAAATACAAATTTAATCTACAGTCCAACCGTTTGTTCCCGCCTTGTTAATTCGAACATTCGGGCCGGGTCGTGACAATATCACTCTGTGGACGTTATATATTTTTTAGGGATAATTGGCTAGAAGGTAGATGAGAATATTTACGATTGTGTCATGATGAACTATATTCATAAGGTTAGTGAAACATATGAAAGATTTCATTTTGATATCCTTCCGTACATTGATCACGATCATAAAAAGAAGGTTTAGAAGTACATTCATTGAAATTATTTTTTCCCTTATTTAGGGGAGGAATAAAACACAGTTACAATACCCTTATTTGCATAGTGATTACTCATATGGTGTAGATTGAAGTGGAATGATTTTGAGCTGCTTTTGTTCAGCTTATTCACCATTATAAGGAGATGAAGATGCCCTTATACTTGAGAGCATTTGCTGTTATAAAATCAATTAGCTTAAGTGGGATGTGTTCCCATACTCAATGACAAACTATTGATTGCCAAAAATTGTGTTGGTACTTAAAAATGATTTTGATATTCTTGGCTATAATGATACTAAAATAGCTTCCACATAGATTAGTAGCCCTAACCTTTATCTATAGTATGTGTTAGTGCATGCAAGGACAAAAGAAAATAGTTGCAGCCTCTTATCTTGGTGATATGCAAAGGTCAAGGAGTTATTTGGAGATGACTGGCCCTTCATTAGAGGAGGAAGCATGATAATTTGAAGATCATAGGCTAGAAAATGCAAGAATGTTGTAAGAGATAGCTATAAGAAGTTAGGTCCATTCAATCAAGCATGAATCTTAAGACATTATTTGAATTGAAATTTTTTGTAGTTAAATTTAGGACCATAGCTTCTATGGTGTTAGTAAACTTACGGTTTAACTAAATGTCTCTGTAAAATAAAACCAACGACATCAAAGATGGTCTAATCCAAGTCTAAGTGAGCTTGAATCAAGCACATGAAGTATGATTGAATAGTTCAGGGTATTAATTAAAGATACTAAACGATATCTAAATCTTACATGCTTACAATTAAATCGTGAGGCTTAATGAGACAAATCTAGCAAATTAAATAATATATGATCAAATAATTCAATATGTGTCGTTCGATGAAGTGTTATAGAGCTATTGATGAATTTATTAAAATGTCACTCCAAATATATTATAACTCTAGAACTCTATAATAGACTCTCATTCTCCATGATTTGAGAGATCTTGAAGATCTGAAAGATTCTAGAACTTTTCCCCACTCAATGCTGATAATCACCACTGGCCAACTTCGCCATTCCATTGTCATCATTGGAGCATCATAGCTTGATCGTTGTCAGCTAACCATCACCGGTCGTCAAATATAATCGATTCCTCATCATTTGACTGGCATTTTTTTTACTACTACAGCCCAACCATTATTGACAAATCAATGTCGTCTGACAACTGTTGTCCGACTCACATGTTCGATTGTCAGCATCGTCTTTCCACTAAATCTCCCAAAATCTCTATTACAACTATATGAAATCAAATAAGCGGTTTCAATTTTGTTATAATGTCTTCTCCGGTTATGTCGAAGAGTGTACTTGGTGTAACTTCATGTATATAACAATTTATTTTAACTTAGTTAAGCCCCTTGATGTTCCCTTTTCAAACCATTTCTCCTCTTTTATTTGTGTATGTAGTGGATCTTCCAACAAAACTATAAGATACAACTTTTTCTATTATATATATATATATATATATATACAACTTTTTCTATTATATACACACACACACACCCAAAAATACTAAAGATTTCTCCTGAACCATATTAGGCATGTAAACTATTAATCAAAGATTATAGAGTATGCCATAAAAAGTACAAAAATGTCAAAATTTATCTTAGAAATCATTATTTTTACTATTATTTTGTAATTAAAAAGTTAATTCAGATTCTTCTATAAACATTCTATATTTATATAAAATATATTTTAACACATTAGATACATACTTTAGACTAATGATACATTTTTGTATTGAGAGCTCTTAATTTGTTTTTCTTAGCAAAAATTTAAATAAAAAACTCTTCATTAAATGCTATACTAGGATGCAAGATATTTATTCAAAATAATAAAAATTAAAAAAATAAATTTATCTTAAGAAAATCATAATAATTTTTAAACTTTCATCTTATATTTTTATACAATTCTAATATAATTTTAATATTTTCATCTTTTTTCTTAGTAAAAAAATGAAGAAAAAAATAATGTGAGGAGTAATTTTTTCATGAGATTTTTTGGTCATATAATTCATCTGGATTTATTGGTTGAAAGTTTTTATTGTCAACTAAAAAATTTTGAATTTAAATTTATTTTAATGAACTAAAAAAATAAAAAAATTAAAAATTTTGATTCATTTAATGAATGGATAATATAATAATTTTAAACTTATCCATTCATTCGGAAGGAATGTTTAAACAGAATTTTAATAAAAAATGAACGAGCTATCATTACATTTTGTGGAGTTTTATTACCCTTTTACACCTAAATTTAATATACGATACATATTTAAATGAAAAAATATATATTGTTTTTCGATTTTTTTTTTAGACATAGTGAGATTTTTTTTTTATTTTTTAATTTAAAGAGCAACTTCTTGTATAAATATTTTCCAACTCAACTCTCCGCCGTTACAGAACTCGCCGATACCCCAATCCCCCGCTCTCTGCTTTGTTCTTCTCTTCTCACTCCCTCCGCTAGAAGAGGAGACTGAGGACCGATTCATGGCCATTTGGAGAGAATTCCGTGGAGATTTCTATCTCTGATAACGGATCTTATGATTACTTTTCGTCCTTCTCTCTCTCTGGGCGCCATTGCTTCCATACTCGCAATCTCGGTATCTCGGTGAGACGCGAGATCTCGATATCCTGTGCTAAGATCTGGTGATCTGATCCAAGCCCGTGAGAGGATCCGGCGAGAAGAAACACATTTGGTCACCAGGTTAGCTTTGCGGTAGTTGGATGTTATAATTTTTGATAAAGCATTGTTTGGATCTTCTTCCCTAGAAAGACTAGTAGTAGATGCATAGAAGTGGCTGCTTCGATCTTCTCTATTAGAGCATCTCTGGACTGTCTGATTTGAGCAGTAAGGAGAGGTTGAGAGGGTGAGAAGTGAGGAAGAGTGGGAACGAGGGGGGTGAGGGGATGACGTTTTGTTTATAAAATAAGTTATAATCTGGAATTTACTGCGGTTCCTACCCTCCACTACTTGTTTTGACAAGTTAAGCTTCATTTGGACATTTTTATAAATTTATTTTATTATTATAATTGTCGGAGAATGTCTAGCATGGAGAGATTGAACCTTCTTTGATTTTATGTAGAAAGTGGTTCAATGCCCTTCGTTTGGATACAGGATTTATGCAGGTTTTGAGCAGGATATATGCTAAATCCTGCCAAACAGGAATTACGGAACTATTAAATCTCACTGCGAGTTAAATCCTCCGTTTCCCTCTTTTTTCCGTAAATCCCGGATTTACTAAATCCTGGAGTTCGGCGGATTTACGGGATTTGGCCGAAGAAGCGCGCGAATGGAAGAAATGGCTACCTTCGCAACGAGCAAGCTCCCGTCGTCGTCGTTACTTCCGAGTTCCGATCCAACAGAAGAACGGCGAGGAGGTGTGACTTCGGATCCGACAGGAAGGAACTTCGTCGAAGGAGGCGAAGAGGTTATTTAGCGACTGGTTCAAAACTCACGAAGCAGGCGAAGTCGAAAAGCAACGAACAGCTGGAGAAGAGGAAAAGCAAACCCTAGCAAACCCGCAGCTATAGGAAGACAGCAGAACAGACATTGCCATAACATAGAAACAAATTAATTTAGTTTAATTAGAATAAATGTAATTAATTACATAGATTAATTATAATTAACTTACATTCTAATTATATTATGTATAATGATTATTTAATAATGATAATTAATACAATAATTAAAAATATTATCAAAATAAAAATTATTAAATTATTTATAATTAAATTACTTTCTAATTATAATATTTTTAATTATAATTTATTGATTCTAATTATTAAAATTAGAATTAATAAGTCACTTGTACATAAAATACAAATTAAAATTAAAACACAAATTTAATATGATTTTTTAATAAACTAATTGTTTTAAATCCTAGATTATCAAATAGTTTCACAGGATTTAACAGGTTTTAACACTTATCTTTAGGGCTGCAAATAAACCGAGTGTTCGACGATCTACTCGTGGCTCGACTCAATAAGAGCTCGTTCATGTTCGTTTGATAAGGTAAACGAACGAACTTGAACACTTTTGATAAATACTTGATAGCTAAATAAAAAAGCTTGAACAACTTGGCGTTCGATTCGTTTATGTTCATGAACAATATCATTTGGTAGCTCAAGAATACTAATTAGATATGTTCGTGAACGAGCATGTTTGATAGTTTTAAAAACTTCGGTAGATATAACCACGAACAGGCCCGATGTAATTATTTGTTAGAAGGCTCGACAAGGCTCATTTGTTACGTTAATGTACATCTAGACGTAGAGCTCGTTTATAGCTCGATAAGGCTTGTTTGTTTAAAGCTCGATAAGCATGAAATGAATCGAATATGAATCAAACATGAATCGAACATGAACACTCATTAATTTAAACGAACCAAGTTTGAACACAAACACAAAAACTCGAATCAAACACGAATCGAACTTGAACAAGCTGATAATAAACGAACTCAAACATGAACATGCACATACTCGGCTCGGCTCGGTTCGTTTGCAGCCCTAGTTATTGTCAAATTGTTTTCAGATCCTACTAAAGTTAAATCCTACTTGTTGCCAAACAGCCCAGTTTTGCCCTGCGGCTATGAGTTTTTTTTAGTCCTTTTCTCTTTTATATTTCTTCTTGTTTATTTATTTGCCCTATCCAATCTGCGATGCTCCCGGGAGATAAGGAACAAAAGTCATTACCTGGATTGAGATGCATTTGGTGGAAACCGTAAACATTTGAGTTTTCGTCTGCCTTTTTATAGCCTAAAAATGCTATATTACCAAAACATGGGAACAATGTAAATTTCTGGCTTCTACCAGATTATGTTATTCACTTTGGGTTTGTGCATAGAGAACCGTTTAGCTAGAGGTGATGAAGCTTAAACTCATGAGTTCACCTATACTATATGTTGTTTTCCTCAAGTGCTTAAAAACTCTTATACGTGCCTCAAGAATTTAATGAAAATGAATGTAGTTTCTTTGTCTGTGTTGAACATTTGGCAAATAATTATTGGATTGGTGGAGAGGCACGGGTTAATTACTCTATGGAAACCTGATTATTTTGAGTATTTTGAAAACTTTTAAAAGTTGCAGTAGGTCTTCTTTTCCTGATTGTACTTCTCAAAATAAAAGAATTACACAAACAGTTTTACGGGTTTTTAAGGTTTTATATTTTTAATTTATTTGATTAAGGAATTTGGTTTAGGTGTTTATAATTTTGCTTTCTCCCATTTATGTATAATGTGCCAACCTATTGATTTAGAATGCCTTAGGATCAAAGACTTTCTAAAACAAATCTAACATATGATGTGGAAAAATAATGGGACAAGCACATAAAATTTGCAGATAACAAACGCATAGCCCTATTCATTACCTTTGATGAAACTTGAAATGCTATAAATATCAATTCAACTGAAAATTAAATGGCCTTGTACTAGAAATAACAAATGAAATTTAGCCTGAAGAAATCTACGCGTTTGCTTTGAAATTCATGCATTTATTTGAAAATCAGATGGTATCAAATTTGATTAGTGTCAATCACTCGTAAAAAAATAATAAAATATAGAATAAGAAATAGAACAGGAAATAATTCACAAAAAAAAAAAAGAAAAAAGAAAAAAAATGCACGTACTTCACTTGGACAAGGAGATTATATCTTCCAGAACTCTTCAACTTGCTCGCTTGATCTTGGAATTGAATCGTGGAAGTAGAAGGAATTGCACGTCCAACTAAAAGTTTTATTAAATCCAATTGTTGTATTTTGTACATGCTTTAGAGACCTATTTATAATTGTTAAAATTCACTCTCCCATCGATCTTAAAAGACACAGAATTGCATACAGATGTTGCCATATAAGCAAAAGAAATTTTGATAGCAAATGAAAAAAATATAGCAATAGCTCCATAATAACCGCATATTACAGTAACAGAATATCACTAAAGGCACTATTTGTAGGCTTTGAGATTCACAACACCTATTGTGCTTCTTCGTATTATGCTAATTTATTATTCTTTGAAAAAAGATCAATGGGTTTCTTCATTCTTAACTTCATTTGCTGAAGTACTTCGTTATTGAAGAAAATGTTGGGTTTGTCCCTAGAACCATTGCACGACCTATTGAATTGTGTTTCTGCATCATGTTATGTGTTTTTAAGCATACTATTGGTGACAGAAGGATCAGGTGTCTCTTTTCTTTGAGTCACTTGAAGTGAAACGTAATGGGCTCGAGGTTTCCTTCACATCAGCTCAGCAATGGCCTGTATGTTTCGGGTCGGCCAGAGCAGCCAAAGGAGAAGGCTCCAACCATGCTTTCCGCAGCCATGCCATACACAGGTGGAGATATCAAGAAATCTGGAGAACTTGGAAAGATGTTTGACATACCTTTTGATAATTCAAGATCCAGGAAATCTGGACCTGTCACTAATGCTCCCTCAAGGACTGGTTCATTTGGAGGTGATAACCTCTCTCTCGCTGATGCTTTTTATGTCATGATGACAGCTTTCACTGCTTGATGTAGCTTCATTTCTCTTGGTATAGTTTCAGGTTCTACTGCATCATTAATTACTGGAGGTTCAGTTAGGCAGAAATCACACTCTGGACCTCTCAACAAGCAGGGAGAGTCGGTGAAGAAGTTCTCTGGACCTCAAACTGGAGGATTTGCCCCTCCATCTCGCCAGAATTCCGGTCCCCTTCCCCCAGTGCTCCCAACAACCGGCCTCATCACATCTGGACCTATTTCGTCAGGGCCACTGAATTCTTCTGGTGCTCCTAGGAAAGTATCAGGTCCTTTGGAAGCGACTGTAGCTGCTAAGCTGCAGAGAACATCCATTGCAAATAACCAAGCTGTAACAAAGCTCATTCAAGAGGACAATTATCCATTCAAGAAAGGCTTCCCCAAGGCAGTATTGTCGGCAGTGATCCTTCTATTTGTGATGGGGTTCATTGCTGGGGGGTTTATTCTCGGAGCTGTACACAATGCCATTCTTCTAGTTGTTGTTGTGGTTATCTTCACTGTCATGGCTGCATTTTTCATCTGGAATCGGTACTGGGGAAGGAGAGCCATTGTAGGGTTCCTTGCTCAATATCCTGATGCAGAGCTTAGAACAGCAAAAGATGGTCAGTTTGTTAAGGTTTCTGGGGTACGTTACTTTTAGCCCTGCAAAAGGAGCTTTATCTCTAATGCATAGCAAAAATTAAAGTTTTCTTAATCAGAACAAAAGATGCTCAAGATGCCCTTGTTTAGATAATGTTGCTTTCCTTGTAGAGTTGCTGTAGTGAATCTTATTTATGGCCATTATCACTTGAGTTCACTCAAACTATTGCAGGTTGTAACTTGTGGGAATGTCCCTCTTGAGTCATCATTTCAGAAGGTTCCTAGATGCATATACACATCTACAAGCCTATATGAATATAGAGGTTGGGATTCAAAGGCAGCCAATTCTCAGCATCGCCGTTTTACATGGGGTTTAAGATCTGTAGAGGTGAGCAAAGTTATGTTTCCATAAAGATTATTTTCTTATTCATTGAAGAACTTGATTTACAGCCAAAGGAGTTAAATAGCCTTGTATATATTTTTTTAATTTTATTATTATTATTATTATTTTTTGGAGTTGAATCAAGTGGATGGTAACTTCTTTTGGCAGAGGCATGTTGTAGATTTCTACATCTCTGATTTCCAGTCGGGGTTAAGAGCATTGGTTAAAGCAGGTTATGGTGCAACTGTGACACCATATGTTGATGAGTCAGTGGCAGTCGAAGTGGACACTGGCAACAAGGAAATATCAGCTGAATTTCTTAGGTGGCTGAGGGAGAGAAACCTTTCAAGTGATGGCCGTGTGATGCGCCTTAAAGAAGGGTAATTTCATATTTCTTTTCTAATTAGCTGCCTGAAATTCATTTTAAATGGAGGAAGATGATCTGTTCCTCACATTTGAAAGTGAGAAGGAAATTTAATTGAAGCACATAGAAGAAGAAAAAATAAATTACTATCGTCAAGTAACTTCTCATCTCTTAAACATTACTTTGTTTAATCATAATTGAAATGTTAAATTTGAATACCTATAAAATTACTTAGTGTTATATCTATTAGATCAAATGTTGCCCGTGAAAAGATGTCAAGATCTTAGTAGAGAAATGGATAAAGCTCAAAGAGTAGAAGTCAATTGATCTACAAATATCTTGATCGAACCTTTTTGATAGAGAATGGCGAGTCGAACCAAACTACAAAGTCAATTCAATGAAAGAAATTTGTAGAATGATTTAGAGAGATTTTGTGAGCCTTAGATGTGACAATTTCAGCTAAAGGATTAATTTTGCATCTGTCCATGCTTGACTATTACCCCCATATTTATAGGTGAGGCTTACATGCAACGTTACAGAATTCGCTACGTTGTGTGATTACATAGTGATTAAATAGATTGAACTTAGTGTATCAAGTTATATAGCGAGCGAGTAGAGCTTGTATAGGTTTTGCTAGTTGGAAACCTCTGGCGACTTCTAGATTGAGGCAAGCACCTGCAACTATTTTTTGAATTACTGCATTCTTCAAGCAAATAACCTTAACAAATAGGCGGCTTTGTTAGTCTCTTTGGTGAATTCAGTAGTGAGGGCCGAGTTGGACCAAACTATAGGATGAAGTGTTAAAATCGATTCACTTTTAACTTCTTTTTGAATCTCTAAGAACTTTTACTATATTTACAACTCTTTTTGTCTCCCTCAAATTCTTTCAGTTCTTTTTCATGGTTCAATTAAGCGTAAATTGTGCTATCAGATAACTTCGATGGCCATTCGCCAGTATGATAGAACTGTTTTCTAGGTTTCATTGAAGGGACTACCTCATTATTTCATTTCTTAAAGATTTGCAGGATGATGATGATGATAGATAGATAGATATCTGTTGCAGGTACATTAAGGAAGGGAGTACTGTAAGTGTGATGGGAGTTGTTCGCAGAAATGATAATGTTTTAATGATTGTTCCTCCATCAGAGCCACTCTCCACGGGTTGCCAGTGGAAGAGATGCATACAGCCAGCCAGAATTGAAGGCATCGTTCTGAGATGTGAAGACAGTTCAAACATAAATGTTGTTCCAGTTTAGAACACGCTGAACCGCTTTTCTAATAATCTCTTTTGCTGTTTTCGTATCATCAATTCCAGGAGTTTTTGGTGCTTGGTGTTGGGAGTATTATTTTTCCTTGCTTTGTATAGCTTCTTGATTTGTTTTGTTATTTTCTTGAGTCAGACCTTTTTTTTTTCTGTAACAAAGGTAGCTTGAGATGGAAAAACTTTGGAATTATATATTTTGTTTTTTGTGTGAGGGAGATGGTGGTTGTGAAATTTTTTCCAGGGAACTGCGGTTCATGGTGGATTTGGTTTATTTAGGGGTTTTTTTTGGTTTGAAGTATGATGTAAATTATTCTAAATGTAGGGGTTTTGAGAATATAGGTGTTTGGTTTGAAGTAAAATAAATGTAGTGTAAAATTTTGGAATTTATCTTATAGTTTATTTTTGGTGTATTTAAAACTTCTCAATTTATCATTTATTTTTCAAATACACAATAAATTCATGTTCATTGTTGCTGTTTACCGCTAGCCATTGCCCATCATTGGCCGTCAGCTACCACTACTGTCGTAGGCCACTACTGCAGTTGCTGTGGACCACCGCCGTTGTTGACCATTGACCATGGCCGCCACCACCTGTAGCCGCTAACTGCCACCACCCCCGCAATCAACCATTGCCCATTGTCATCCGCCACCGCCCACAATCAATTGTTAGCACCTATCATTGCCACTTGCCACCGCCGACCATCGCCGTCTGCCACCGCCCACAGCCAATCATCAACACAACCACCGCCGATTGCCGTCACTTGTTGCCACCGACTATTGCTGACCATCACCCTTTCTGGATTTTATATGACACTCATTTTGCTTCAAATCAAACAACAATAAAAAATCTTATGCATTCATTTTACACTTATCCGAATAATTCTAAAATATTCAATTTATAATTTTTTTTATTGCATTTCTTTTTAAGCCAGCCAGCCAACCAAACACCTCATGGTATATGGGATCAGTTTTTAATTTTATATATTTTAAATATATTTAGTTAGTGGTTTTAGTTATTTTTATTTTTGAAAATAAATCATGGTATTTTTAAAAATAATGAAAATATCTTTTAATTTTTTTAATAAAAATTTATGCGGGCTACAGACCAACATTCCTTGTCCTCAGCTGCATCTATCGATAATTGCCATTGACCATTGCCTGTGGACTACCACCGCTGTCCGTTGGCTATTGCCTTAGGCTATTGTTGATGGTTGCCATCAATTGTCACTATGTAATATTCAATAAAAATAAAAAATATTTAGTATATCAAATATAATATTTTTATTATATATTAAAAATAAATAAAAGAACAAAATAAAGAAGTGATCTCAAATTATTAGTTAGTTTAGAAATATTTCATCCTTTCATCAGTAGCTGTTACATTTCCTTACATGAAATAATATAATAGTAAGAGCATTTTTTTTATTATTGTTTAGGGATTAGGGGCTCTCTAAATTCTGGTTATTTGGCTTTGGTGTATTTGCAATACAATTTAAACTAACAGCTATCAAACTTATTGCATATTTGAGATTTATGGTGGAAATGAACAATTACTTAGAATGTTGTAGGTGGATAACATTTTTTCTTTATTTGGATCAAATAAAATTTAATGAATCCCACAAAGTTAAGAAAATCTCAATTACCAATATATATATATATTATGAAATTAGAGAAATGTATTTGAAATTGGCTTTTAAGTTTTTGTTGGACCAAAACATCCTTATCTTTTAACAAATAGAGTCAAAGCTCTAGCTAATCAGTTCTGCAGCCCTTTGATTATGAGAGATCAGAGATCCTTAATATTTTATCTTTCCATCACCTTTTGCACTTCTAGCAATTTCAAAGCATGCATCTTCAACATGTGAAAATTCATGACAATGGCCTCACCTTACTAATAGTTTTCAAAAGTTAGTGATCTTTTTCAATTTATATTTTAGAGTTAGGAGGAGGCTTCACACTTTAAATCCTAAACACCATTAGCCTTTAGACTTTAGTTTACCAACCAACTTTCATGTTAGATTCATCATATAAAAAAAAATAAAAAATAAATAAAAAAATGTTAGATTCATCATATAACCACATTTATAATTAAATTGATGATTAAATTACAATCAAATATTCTTAATAATTTTCAAACAATGATCAAATTACGCATCATCAATCATCATTAAATTTAAGATCACAAATCCTTCTAAAACTTCTACAAATATAATATTTTTTTTCATTCACATATAATGAGTAAAATTCAAATTATCATTTTTAAGAATGAAATTTCTATTTGCATAATTCCATGATCAAAGATAATCACAAATGTAAGCAAACACTGATGTCTCGATTTAACAAAGTAGCACCATTTCAAACAACAAACTGCATAAATAGCAGATAAATAACAAAAGCTTAATGCAAGGTGAAACGAGAGTTTCCTGCTACATGACACTGCAGACTGAACAAAGCCAGTGGCTGGAGGCCAATACTACCTGAGCTACTGAACGTGACCTGAGGCTCAGAAAAGATGTGGGAGATTATATAAATTTAATTACAAGGCAGCGAGGTAGATAGAAGACAAAATACAACATCGGAAGGCGTACAACCGAATATGAAAAATGGAAATATAAGCCAAAAATGATTGAAACAAACAACAGCATAAATTAAGGGGTAAATTGAATAACAAAAATTAAACAAGATAAGAAGATGAAATATGCTGAGACGTTGTCTGTCTACATGGAAGCAAGATCTCTCATTTCTGCAACAGAAAGAATTGCTTCATTGGGGTATATCTTGGCAACTAGTTGAACGAAGCTTTCATACTTGTCCAGGAACTCCTTCTGCAGTGTCAGGACATTACATCAGCAGTTAGACAAAGCTAGCATGAGCTTAGTGTCTTTGAATCAGATCACATAGATATCCAATGGCATACATATAAACACAGGGTTGACCAATTTGGAAAGCGCCTTCATTTTGGAAAGTTCAAGTATACACAGCATTTAAACCTATTTCCTGAACTTACGGCCCTGAAATTTGCTAAACTGCAAGTATGAAAGGTAAACCATTTCCTGGTTAAACGAGAGCAATATGCACTTTGAGCTTAGATTGGGAGATTTGCCAGGGTAATGAAAGGAACAAGACATAAACCAAGTCAAAGAGAGCATACTCTCTTCATCGAACATTTGGACATAGGATTAGTAACAACTTTCATGGGGTATGCTGATGATATCTATTGGCAGATTTCAAAAGAGCTCATGGTATATTGATTTGTTGTAAACTCAAATAACACAAAAAAAAGGTGTGTTGGCCGCATGGCTGTCAAAAATCTGGTTAAAAAGAAACAAAAATTTGCAATCAAATCTCTTAATTCTTCCCTCCCTCTACAATTTCAGTTGTCATTCCTAATCTCCACCAACAATTGTTCTTGCTACTCTCTATTTTTTTTGTTTCAAAAATGATTTTATGGAAGAATTAATTATTGGATTCACCAATATGGAAAGCTATAACCAACATTATTATGTAAATTAAGATTGATTATATTTTATTTTTTTCCTACTTTTTAAGCATGTTTTTGAATAAAATATAAATGATAAATTTTGGATGTTCATGGTATCAGAGCACAAAATCTTGATGCTCCCCAATCTTTTGTGAAGGAACATGGCCACTAGTTCATCCATAGCAGAATCAGTGACCACAAAAGCAATGGCATCAACTTGTACAGTTCAGTGGTCATCCTCCACTCCCGACTATGAAGAGCAATCTCTTGAAATAACTCAGCACAAGCTTAATAGAGTCAACTTCTAGAAATGAATCCAATCAATTGTGCTTGAAATTAAAGGAAGAGAGAAAGGCGAATACATAACAATAACCACAATTCAACAATCAAAAGAAACACCAAATTATAATATTTGGGAAGCTGAAAACTCTATCATCATTGTGTGACTTATCAACTACCTAGAGCCCAAAATTAAAAGAACATTCTAATTCTTTAAAATTGCCAAGGAAATTTGGAAACTATCTGGAAGATAGACTTGGATCTCGAAAATACGGCCCAATGCTTTGAGATTAGATAAAAAATCTGCACCACTCGACAAGCAACAAAATTGAAATTGAATGCTATAATATCCTAATGGAATAGGTAAGAAATGGATACATTCTATGACATTGACTGGGCTGCCCTGAAAATGGCAAAAAATATAGGTAAATTCTTGAAAAGGAGTGTGTATTCAATTTTAGCCAATGATTAGTTCCTACTCTTGTTGAAGTTCGAGGAAGATTAATCGGGATGAAACCATTTCTCAACATAAGAAAAGCATAAAACTTTGTGATAACGAGCTCATCAAAACCCATGCTGAGCGTTCTTGACTTTCAATACTCTCCTCTAGCAACTTTCAAGATGGAGGGAGAAGGCGACTACTAAAACAAAGATAAAGAGTGGCTAAGCCTAACGACACATTGTTGTGAGAATTTTGTATTCCTCTTAACGGATTGCATACTTTATGATTGAGTACGGCATAAGAATGACGATATTCTTACCCTTTGGGGTAAAAATATCGTTTCCTTATGGACTCAATGACAAAATTTACAATTTAACAGAGATTCCCCCGTTCAATATTTGGTTGAACGGGGTTTATTTATTCTGGGGTACAGATGCCCCATAGGGGCAAGCCCCTATGGTTAATTACATCTCAAGTTTTGGTACTTGAGAAAACTTTTGATTAAATTAGTGGTTTCCTCTTATTTTTGAGAGTCATTTAAATTTTGATTAAAGTTTGGTTTATTAAAACATTGATGTGAGGTTTCAATCTCTAAGGATTTTAGTTATTCCATTCAATGATTGGATTTAGAAACTTACACAAATGGAATTAGGTAAACTTGAGTATGAAGGTTTATGGGCCTTTGAGGGCTCATGTCATGTCTCAAGCCCACTTCAAGGTTAGATAAGCCCATTTGGTTGATTTTCAAATCCCAAATGTGGTGAATGTAAACCAACAAGGATTACTACTTATACGCTCCAAATTTAGTGAAAAGATTAATCATAAATTTGGTTGGCCATAGACATTGTGGGGTTTACAACATAGACCTTTGAGGATCTATGAGAAACCTCACAAAATTTAGTTGTTAGTGATATTGTTTCCAACCAAACGCACTCACATTCACTAATTTGTAGAGACAATCCATTCCCACAAGCAAACTCTCCAAAGTTTAGATCAATTTTGTCATGAAATGCAAATTGGGTAGTTTGCATGCTAGAGAAGCATTCACCATCACTCTTATCCATGAGAATTAAGGAATGCAAAGCATATTGAAGTAACTCAAGAACACATAAGGGGTAGTTTATGGATCCTTAGAAACCCACATCTACCCCAAGTTTGTCCTTCAAATTAAATGAACATGCTAAACAATTCTCCCGATAATTTTAAAAGCATGTAATCCTTAGAGAAAGAGACCTACACTATTTTATTTAGATCAATTTTGGCATAATCTAAATTCTAAGCAATATGCAATTGGTTTGGTTAAGTACATAGCCTCCAAATTTGGGTGCTATGACGACGAAGCCTAGGTTTGTCATAGGAGACGATTTGGACAACAATATGAATGCTTTTCATGCATTGGAAGATCGCCGAATACAAATCCGACAATCCTACGCGCATCGCCATCCCCTTTTGACTCTCGCATGAGATAAACTTGGCAAAAATCACTGGATTTTCCCAAATTTACAAAGAGGACAGCAAACATAGGCTTTGGGGAAGCAAGAAAATGAAGTTTCTAAGGACCTATGGCTTAGGGAGCGTCAACCACACACCAATTGGCCTTGGGGGACCCTAGGTTTCACTAAGTTTTAGGTTGTACCTCGCCGGGTTGTCACGGCGCAAACCACAATGCACTCGCCTAGCTAAAGGCAAGAAAGTGTGCTGTCCAAGCGCTGTCAAAGGCTCCGGCTGCTGTCCACAGCTCCGTCGAAGGTTCCAACCGCTGTCCAAAGCTCCCCGAACGTCGCCGCTGCTGTCCAAGCCGCTCCGGAAGAGGGAGACTGCTGTCCAAGGCTTTCTCAAGCTTCCAAACTGCTGTTTGGACAGTTTGGAAGACTTCCCTTGCTGTTTGGAAACTTTTGGAGCCTTCCCTTGTTGTTTGGAAGCTTCCAACAACTCCCTTGACCACCACGAACTTGCCGGAGTTGAGGGAGGAGGAGGAGGAAGCCTTCCACCTTCAAAGATCTCAGCAGGAAAGATCTTCTGCTAGAGAAGAGAAGATCTTCTCTTCACTTAGCTTCAACTCCAAGAGATGCTTGCAGAAAGGGAGGGGTTCGGCCGGCCTTGGAGAAACGGACGCCTTGGAGGCGTCGGAAGGCCTGGACGGGGGCCACGCTCGCGCGAAGGGGGGGCTCGACGCGGACAGGGGTTCCGCCTGGAACTCCTCCTCTTTCTCTCTCGCTCTTTCTTGCTTGGGGTCGGGACGGACAAGCACGGGGGAGCCGCCTCTCCCTCTCGTTTTCTTTGAGAGCCACGCACGGAGCAGGCCACCACCCAAACGCTCCAATACGGAGCCTTCTCGCGCGAAACGAAGGAAAATGGCAGAAATTGAGTGGGATTTCAAGTGAAATCTCAACCCTTGATCAAGAAATTTGATTTGGGAAATTTAATTTAGCCCCAATTGATCAATTAGGGCTAAAATTGAGTCCGAATCAGACTCGACCCGAACCGATTTGGGTCGATTCGGGTCCGAGTGGGTCCGATCAAGTTAATTTTGTGAAATTAAACTTGAATCGACGCCGAATTGCGTTGAATTTGGTTCGACAAGGCTCGACGAGGCTCGATTGGGTTCGATTTGAATTGATCTTGGGTCAATTCGATCAATTTGATTTTAATTTAATTAAATTGAATTTAATTTAATTAAATTTGGGTCCAATTTGAATTAATTGACGCTCGACGACGATCGATTTAGTAGATCGAGCCCACTCAGACTCGAATCGGCTCAATCGAGGCTGCGTCAATGTGAAAATATACGTCAACAAAAGGACCCCCAATATGTGTGGTGAACGGATAGAAGTACGCCACACATATTGGCGTTGACCAAATAATAGTCAAACAAGATCTTCCAAACCAAATAGGGTATGATTTGGAAGGGAAAGAGAGATCTATGAAAGTCTAAACTTGAATCTAGACAAGATCTACAAAGATAAGGAGATTTCTATATATCGCCTTAAGGAAAGAGTTTTATATTACTCTTAGAAGAGGAGTTTAGAAGCATTTTGGCAACTTCTAAAGAGATCTCTAGAGATGTTTGATATCTTTAGAGAGAATTTGATAGGAAAAGAAGTATCTTGGCAACTTCTAAGAAGAATTCTAGAGACTTTTGGCGTTTCTAGAAATGTTTTAACTTGATTAGAAGTATTTTGACAACTTCTAAAAGGCTTCTAGAGATGTTGGGTATCTCTAGAAAGATTTTGGGTCAATTAGAAGAAATTTGGTAACTCCTAAAAGAGTTTTCTAAAGATATTTGGTACCTTTAGAAAGAATTTGACTTGGTTAGAAGAAATTTGATAACTTCTAAAAGAGCTTAGGGATATTTTTCTATCACCTAAAAGGCTAGGGGTATTTTGACTACCACCTACAAAGTTTTCAAAGATACTTTTACTATCATTTGAAAAGGGATTAGGAACATTTGTTGTTTCCTAAAGGTCAAAAGGCATTTGGCACCTATTGAAAAGTTCTAAGAGGTATTTTGGCAACCACCTAGAGGTAGAATTCATCTTATCATGGTAAGATAAAACCCAAAAGAGCTAAGGCTAAGAGTATTTTTGGCTACCTTAAGCCTTAAAGGTATTTGGTGTAAGGCCATCTATTTTGACTAGATAAACCTTAACATTTAGGAAGACTAAAGGGTATTTTGGCTACCACTAAAAGTCTAGGTTGGGATTGACCTATAGATGTTCAATTTGGGTAGAACAAGATCTAAAAGGAATGAGCTAGGAGAGACCTTGGAAGGTTTGAATTCTACCTAAACTCAAAAAATTGATAAGAAGACTCCTATTTGAGGGAATCTACACTTAGTATTTGGTACTAAGATTTGCATTTGACTTTCTTTTTTGGAAAAAGATAAATTTGAACTTTCCTTTGGAGAAAGAGAAGTTTGACTTTCCTTCATTTGGAGAAAGAAAAAGATGAACTTTCACTTAGAGAAAGATGATTTTGATTTTCTTTTTAGAGAAAATGGGATTTTCTTTCCTTTTAGGGAGAGATAAATTTTCTTTCCTTTTGGGGAAAGATGAATTTTCTTTCCTTTTGGGGGAAAGATGAACTTGATTTGAAGTTTCAGACCAAGGTTTTGGTAATCCGAACCCAGTCCACAAACGGGTCGGAAGAATATTTCTATTTGAAACTCTGCTTGAGAAATACAAAACATCTTCCTTTTCTCTCATTGTTGGTTTGGGCCAACAAAGCTTCAAGAGATTCACTTGATATTGTAGTGAAGAGCACTAACAACCTTCTTAGAATAGGAGCGATCAAAACTGGAGGGAGCATGTGATAGCATTTTATACCATCGAAAGCCTTTTGGTGGCTATCATCCCAATAGATTGTTAAGTCCTTCTTTGAAAGGGCTGCAAAAGGTTAAACTCTACCAGACAAGTTGTATATAAAACGTCTTAGATATGCCAACCTACCTTGGAAAGATCTTAATTGAGTAAGACTTCTAGGAGGTTTCATTTCTAATATCGCCTTGATTTTAGTAGGGTCAATTTCAATGCCACGGTGTCGAACAACAAACCCAAGAAATTTCCCTGAAGTCACCCCAAAAGCACACTTCAGAGGGTTCATCTTGAGGTCGTACCGACGAAGCCGTTCAAGCACAACCCCTAAATCGTGCAGGTTATCCTCTCTTTCTTTGCTTTTGACCACGAGATCATCAATGTAACATTCAACTTTGTCATGAATGAGTTCATCAAATATTCTGGTCATTGCACGCTGGTAGGTTGCACCAGCATTCTTAAGGCCAAAAAGGCATGACCTTAAAACAGTATCTTCCAATGGGTGTTCTAAAAGCAGGAAATTGCTCGTCCTCCGGGACCATTTTGATTTGGTTGTACTCCGAGGACCCATCCATAAAGGATAAGAGACTATGAGAAGAAGCAATGTCAATCATGAGCTCAGGTATGGGTAGTGGGAACTCATCTTTTGGACATGCTTTATTCAAGTCCCTAAAATCAACGCATACGCAAATCTGTCCGTTCTTTTTCTTATCAGGGACAATGCTAGCCAACCAAGAGGGGTACTTTTCCTCTCGAATAAAATCAGCTTCAATTAATTTTTTCACTTCTTCAATTACTTGTTGTTCAATTTCCAAACGCATCCTTCTAGGAGCTTGTTTGATTGGAACAACATTTGGTCGAATGTCAAGTTTATGGACTGTTATGTTGTACCATTCCATTGGCATCAGTTTCATTTAATGCACTTATAAAAGTGGGACGTGGATTTTCTTTAGTACCCAAACTGATTTCTTTCAATTCATCAATTGTTGATTTGATTTTTTTTTTTCCTCAAATTCAGGGGGTGCATCCCTAATTTGAAGGTAATCTGGATCGTCGTTAGCCTCTAAACATGACCTCCCAACAGCGTTGTAGGTCTTTGTAAAGATCATATCAACCTCCAAATTATTGGTGATAACCAAACAATAATTATCATCTATTGGTCCAACAGTACCAAAGCCAACAACATATCTATTTCTCTTCATTTTATATTCGAAGTTCCATAGATTTTCAAGGTGTTAAGCTTTGCCCTCGGACCACATAGAAGGAATTAAACCTCTTTTGACCAGGTTTTCAACACAAGTGGGACACCAATCAAATGGGAGTTCTACCATTTCATTTACAAAAAGTTGTCAAATTCTACACCCACTTTCAAACTTTGAGGAAGGGGGGTTTGCCATGATAGACACGCTCATTCCCTATATTTTCTCCTAACTTTGGTGTAATACAAACATTCAACTCGTTCAGTGTACTTTCAGACAATGAAGCCAATGCTTCTACATACTCATTCAGTTTTTCATACTTAGTGAGATTAGACACCTCCTCTTCCTGAGAGTGATCTTCATCACACAGGAGATTTTCTTTAATGTTCCCAATAGGCTTTTCACTGTATATCCATTCTTGAAACTGCATCTTTGAGTTATTGAAGCTTCTTTGTTGCCTTCATTAAACTACCCATCAAATTTGGCTCAGCCTTTGAATTGGACCCTGAGCCTATATGGGTGATGGGTCTTCTTGGGGCAAATAGTGGAGATGGGGTCTGGTACCTCTCATCTTTCACTCTTCTTGACTTTTGTCATAAACTATATCACGATCTTACTGTGCCATCTCACCACCTCGTTGTGTTGAAGGAGGGGCAGAATTCCATCTAAACTTTTCCTCAAGTTCTTCTTCTTGAGGGTAGCCTTGGACATATGATGGAGACTTTGTCGTTAGTGTACTGGTTTCTGCTTGATCTTGAGCTGGTACCTCGAATGTAGAAAACACTGATAGCCACTTTGGAACATAGAAAGAAACATCTTCATATTTCCCAACTTCATATACACTAAATAGTTTGAGAACTCCCCTCAAAAGTGAGAGAGTGATGGAGCCTAAGGCCCTTTGTCCTTTCTCATCGAAGCCACGCAACATCATTTTGTCAGAATTTAATTTTTTGCGTGTCAACATTGAGGTTGGCCAAAGTCCTTAAATTCATTATGTTGACCCATACACCTGGGTCAACAAGTACTCTATTCAACTTGAAATTGTCAACATAAACTGTTATATAGAGTGGGCGATTGTGATCTGAAGTGCCTAGGAGTAAATCCTCATCAGAAAAGATTACTCCAGGCACCTCCTTAAAGTGTAAGGCCTCCTCTAAGGGACACTCTGCGAGTTGAGCCAAACAAATTTCAGGATCAAGGAGAGCCTTGATCAAAGCTTCTCGCATTTCAGGGAAAAGTACGAGTGCATCATAAATACTCAGCCTCGCAGGGAGTTTCCTAAGGTGGGCTAACACATTATAATCCACTTTTGGTGGTCCACCACCCACTTGCTCTTGTGGAGCAGGTGTTGGTGGAACCACACCCTCATTTTGATTAATAGGTTCTTTTCCTTTATCTTTCTTGGATGCCATTGGAGATGGTACAACACGACCACTTCTGAGATTTATCTCTGTTATTTGTTCAGGCTCAGAAGTTGAGGTAACATCAACCAAAACCTCAGAATCTGACTCTTCTTTCACTTGATTTGTTGTCTCTAAGTCAGGTGACTCGGGCTCAATGACAATCTTTACTCCCTGTATTTTGTACACGGGTAGATCATCATCAGAACTTGATTCACTTGATTCAGAGAATTGAAAAGATTTAATTTAGTTTGTTCATTATTAGATTCAGAACGGACAGATTGCACGTATGCAGAAGGATCGTTCATTTCATTAACACCCTTTGGAACATACATGAAATCAGAAAGAAAGATAGGCTTGGGGGATTTCCCCTTGCCATTTGGAGGGATAACTTGTCTGATTTTGGGAATTGATTTCACTTTTTCCTTTCCCTTCACCATTAAAACTCTTTTTTTTTATGAAGTTTCAAGGGTGAAGGACCCTTTCCATCCATTGAGTTACTTGGAGGAACTCCAAATGAGGCCTCTTCATGGGGCATTTGAGTTCCTTTTGGAAACTCCAATGAGATTTTAAATAATTTGTTCGACAGTTTTAATGAAAATTTGGATAAGGATAACTGCCAACCATCTGCAACTGTAAGCAAATCACTAGTGATGTCTTTTATGACCACACACTGCTGAAGGTAAAGAAACTGCACTTGTTGATTCTGCTTTCCTTGTACTGGTAGAAGGCTTATCCGCCGCGTTTAGGACTTTTTAGGTCCTCAAAAGCTAAGTAGTAAAAGCTATTATGGCAGTGTCATCTCATCCAACCTCTTGTCCATCTTTGGCTTTTAAGTTGCTGTTGTAGAGCATAAATCTAAGGATTTTCACTCCCTTCCTCCACTTCCAACAACTCATTTGCATGAAGGTCTTCTGAAAGAGAGGATCCTCTTATATCATAGTGGATAACAAAGATATCCTCCTCATCCATGAGATCATCCTCATCGGGATTGAAATTCTCAATCAACTTTCTATGATTTTCTTCCTCTTCTTCCCTCCTTTCATCCTCATCAATTTTCTTGAGGCTATCCTTCAAGTATTCAATCATTTCTTCAACAGTTTTACCTGTTGAGGGGTTGACATGAGAAGGATGGTATTCATCATAGCTGTTAATTTCCATAGGTGCTTTCCCTTTGTCATTGGAATCAACGCGAGTAGGAGAAGAGTGTACCACAGATGGAGCTGCCACCTTGGGTCTCCATTCTTTCTTCACCCCAGATGAGGAGGCATGGGATTTTTGGCGTCCCACATTTACCTCATCTAAAGGTGGAGTCTGAATGCGACCCCCAGAGCGTAGCTCATCGAGAGGACTAGAAGGTCTGTCTTCTTTGGGAGACCTCCTGAACCTAGTAGGTATATCAGATCTACTAGAAACTGGCGGAGAAGTCTGAGGGACCACTTGGCGATCAGAATGATCAACCATTGGTCTACCATAGATCTTAGGAGGTACTACTGAACTGTCAACTAACACAATATGTTCATTGATTGTTCTTTTCTGGCGAGGTTTAAAATCATAACCATCCACCAATGCTGACACAGCTGGCTGTTGAGCAAACCGTTGTCTGTCTTTCTGCGATGGCTGAATAATTAATTTGCTGTCCTCGGGATCTTTATTCTCCCTTAGGATTATATCAACACGTTTGCAAATCACACTTTTCATAGCTTTAATTACCTTCTCTTTTGCTAAGCAAGTTTTATCAGCTACTCTTTGAAAAACATTTCTGATATCATTCTCCCACTGCTTTGTCCTTTCCCTGGGTGTGCTTTTGGGAACTTTAGCTAAAGGTCTTGGAGGTGATGCAGCTATTTTCTCAACATCCCCTTTGCTCCTAGACACAGAAAGAGGGTAAAATCTACTACCCTCAGCAAGAGGAGAGAGTTCCATCATCTCAACCTCTAACTCAGCTTGCTCCTCCTTCTCCAACCTTCTTCTAAGTCTTCTATTTTTATTTCTCCTTTGAGACTTGGTCAGAACATAGGTAGAACTAGTCCCTTCTTCATATTGACTGGACTGAAATAGTTTCTTAGGCTCTGAGTGGCTTGGGACAACTGCTAAAGACTGAACTGCCACACATTGTCTCTCAATTGTCATCTGCTCAGGCACTACTGGAGTCAAGGTTGTTTGTCTTTCATTGGACTTTTGAACCTTAGGGAAGGTCAGCCTATCAAATGCAGAAGGTTGAGAGGCTAAGGCTTTTGGGGACATTTCAGCCACTCTCTTCCTACTGTTTTGAGGAGGTGACCTCTCCCTAACAGGTAAGTTGATTTCTAGGACCCTCTCAGACAGGGGTTGACTTTCTAAGACTTTCACTTCAGAAGGGGTTGGGCCTTGAAAAAGAACCTCCACATCTTCAAACCCTTGTCCAAATTTTATCAGATCCCCAGGAGCAAAACGAGACCGATCAAAAGACAACTGAAGGTGATTACCAAATTTGAAAACCAATTTGCCTTCCATCTCGAATCTCTTGAATTCTCAAACTTTCAAATTTTCCTGAAAATCAGAACTTTTTTTTTTATCAACCTTTCTGATGTATTCCCTTAAATCCAATTAACATAACATCAACCAATCACTGCACTTTTTTCTGGGTTTCCTGAACATTGACTTGAATCATTGATCACCCATAATTGTGACCCGGATTTTCTTTTAAGGGATGATGAATGAATTTGATAGAGTTTGAGATCCCACACCATTTGAGATTGTTTGGTTGTAGATTCTACAACCACCACAATCATGGTGTGGAGGGAGATTTTGAAATTAGATATTTGGAAAAAGTGGATTTGTTGAAAATGATTGTTTTAGGAAAATCAAATTTCATCTTTCTCATCATTTTTCTTTTTTTAAATTTTGGAAAGTTCATCTTGGCATTTGTTTGTATTGGCATCACTCAACCCAAAATTTGAAATGGGAGAGGCATACAATACTGAATTTGCTTCACAAATGCCCTTTAGTCAAAATTTAAATGACTAATTCAGAAACCACTAATTTAGATGAAAAGAGGCATCTTCCCCAGCGGAGTCGCCAGAAAATCTGTTGTGAGAATTTTGTATTCCTCTTAACGGATTGCATACTTTATGATTGAGTACGGCATAAGAATGACGATATTCTTACCCTTTGGGGTAAAAATATCGTTTCCTTATGGACTCAATGACAAAATTTACAATTTAACAGAGATTCCCCCGTTCAATATTTGGTTGAACGGGGTTTATTTATTCTGGGGTACAGATGCCCCATAGGGGCAAGCCCCTATGGTTAATTACATCTCAAGTTTTGGTACTTGAGAAAACTTTTGATTAAATTAGTGGTTTCCTCTTATTTTTGAGAGTCATTTAAATTTTGATTAAAGTTTGGTTTATTAAAACATTGATGTGAGGTTTCAATCTCTAAGGATTTTAGTTATTCCATTCAATGATTGGATTTAGAAACTTACACAAATGGAATTAGGTAAACTTGAGTATGAAGGTTTATGGGCCTTTGAGGGCTCATGTCATGTCTCAAGCCCACTTCAAGGTTAGATAAGCCCATTTGGTTGATTTTCAAATCCCAAATGTGGTGAATGTAAACCAACAAGGATTACTACTTATACGCTCCAAATTTAGTGAAAAGATTAATCATAAATTTGGTTGGCCATAGACATTGTGGGGTTTACAACATAGACCTTTGAGGATCTATGAGAAACCTCACAAAATTTAGTTGTTAGTGATATTGTTTCCAACCAAACGCACTCACATTCACTAATTTGTAGAGACAATCCATTCCCACAAGCAAACTCTCCAAAGTTTAGATCAATTTTGTCATGAAATGCAAATTGGGTAGTTTGCATGCTAGAGAAGCATTCACCATCACTCTTATCCATGAGAATTAAGGAATGCAAAGCATATTGAAGTAACTCAAGAACACATAAGGGGTAGTTTATGGATCCTTAGAAACCCACATCTACCCCAAGTTTGTCCTTCAAATTAAATGAACATGCTAAACAATTCTCCCGATAATTTTAAAAGCATGTAATCCTTAGAGAAAGAGACCTACACTATTTTATTTAGATCAATTTTGGCATAATCTAAATTCTAAGCAATATGCAATTGGTTTGGTTAAGTACATAGCCTCCAAATTTGGGTGCTATGACGACGAAGCCTAGGTTTGTCATAGGAGACGATTTGGACAACAATATGAATGCTTTTCATGCATTGGAAGATCGCCGAATACAAATCCGACAATCCTACGCGCATCGCCATCCCCTTTTGACTCTCGCATGAGATAAACTTGGCAAAAATCACTGGATTTTCCCAAATTTACAAAGAGGACAGCAAACATAGGCTTTGGGGAAGCAAGAAAATGAAGTTTCTAAGGACCTATGGCTTAGGGAGCGTCAACCACACACCAATTGGCCTTGGGGGACCCTAGGTTTCACTAAGTTTTAGGTTGTACCTCGCCGGGTTGTCACGGCGCAAACCACAATGCACTCGCCTAGCTAAAGGCAAGAAAGTGTGCTGTCCAAGCGCTGTCAAAGGCTCCGGCTGCTGTCCACAGCTCCGTCGAAGGTTCCAACCGCTGTCCAAAGCTCCCCGAACGTCGCCGCTGCTGTCCAAGCCGCTCCGGAAGAGGGAGACTGCTGTCCAAGGCTTTCTCAAGCTTCCAAACTGCTGTTTGGACAGTTTGGAAGACTTCCCTTGCTGTTTGGAAACTTTTGGAGCCTTCCCTTGTTGTTTGGAAGCTTCCAACAACTCCCTTGACCACCACGAACTTGCCGGAGTTGAGGGAGGAGGAGGAGGAAGCCTTCCACCTTCAAAGATCTCAGCAGGAAAGATCTTCTGCTAGAGAAGAGAAGATCTTCTCTTCACTTAGCTTCAACTCCAAGAGATGCTTGCAGAAAGGGAGGGGTTCGGCCGGCCTTGGAGAAACGGACGCCTTGGAGGCGTCGGAAGGCCTGGACGGGGGCCACGCTCGCGCGAAGGGGGGGCTCGACGCGGACAGGGGTTCCGCCTGGAACTCCTCCTCTTTCTCTCTCGCTCTTTCTTGCTTGGGGTCGGGACGGACAAGCACGGGGGAGCCGCCTCTCCCTCTCGTTTTCTTTGAGAGCCACGCACGGAGCAGGCCACCGCCCAAACGCTCCAATACGGAGCCTTCTCGCGCGAAACGAAGGAAAATGGCAGAAATTGAGTGGGATTTCAAGTGAAATCTCAACCCTTGATCAAGAAATTTGATTTGGGAAATTTAATTTAGCCCCAATTGATCAATTAGGGCTAAAATTGAGTCCGAATCGGACTCGACCCGAACCGATTTGGGTCGATTCGGGTCCGAGTGGGTCCGATCAAGTTAATTTTGTGAAATTAAACTTGAATCGACGCCGAATTGCGTTGAATTTGGTTCGACAAGGCTCGACGAGGCTCGATTGGGTTCGATTTGAATTGATCTTGGGTCAATTCGATCAATTTGATTTTAATTTAATTAAATTGAATTTAATTTAATTAAATTTGGGTCCAATTTGAATTAATTGACGCTCGACGACGATCGATTTAGTAGATCGAGCCCACTCAGACTCGAATCGGCTCAATCGAGGCTGCGTCAATGTGAAAATATACGTCAACACACATGACTAGTATTGGCAGATTCATGAAAACCCATCTACTAGAGAGAGGCCATTCTCACAGTAGGTTACCTGATAAACCGTTTACCATCCGGAACTCTTCAATTTCAAACAACCTTGATAATTCTTCATGATCAACACACCCTCACACAAAAATACTCGATTCTCTTCCACCGAAAATTTAAATGCATCATTCAAATCTATGTACACAATTATCAGTCTACTTGCAATAGACTTGATCTAAAGTTTGCTGAATATTCCTCAACACATACTCACCAACCTTATAAACATTTTTTATCTCAATCAATGTCACCATTTTTGAAAAACAATCTTTCTACTCCCAACACACCTAACAATGAAGATCATCACAAGGTTCTACTATCTTACTACCAAACAGTCAAAATACCCCAAAACTTCAACATGTTTTGAATTTCATAAATGGCTCGTTGTACTAACTCTCAAATTACTAGTCCCAAGGAGGTCTCATCTTAGAAAAGCAAAACATGGTGTAACCTAAGGAGACCCAAAACTCCTCAAAGCAATCAATCCGCAAACCTAGAAAACAGTTCAAAGGAAATTACCAACCTGGATTTACTTATTTCTTTGAAAAAAAAAGGAGTAAGAACTTGTCCAAACACCCAATCACTGATTATTTGGCAATCTCAGTAATCATCTCAGTTCATAACATTCACTGCCATGATTGATAAGGTTTGTTATAACAAGAAACATTTGTTAAGTTTTTTGCGACAATGAAATAAAGCCATTCAAGAGGAAATGAGAGTTCATGAAAATAGAGCTTGGGACATTGTTGATGGCTCGGGAGAAAAAATGATAATTAAAAGTAAATGAATCTTTGCTGTAATAAAATACAAAGTTGATGGGACCATAGTAGACCACAGTGCAGGCACAACTGTTGGCCTAAGGGTTTGTTTAAACATATGGCATAGACTATGAAGAAACTTTTGCTCTTGTTGTGAACATGTTATCTCTTGCTTCTAATTTGGATTGGGAACTTCATCAACTTGACATAAAAAATACTTTTAAAATGGTGAGTTAGAAGAGAAAGTTTACATGAAAAAATCAATGGGTTTTAAAGAGAAAAAAACGGAAAAGTTTGTAAACAAAGAAAATCTCTCTATATTCTGAACCAATCTCCTTATGTATATATAGTTCGCTAAATTCAATTCTATTCTAAATTAATTAGGATGCAAATAAGGGAAAGTTGGTTACAAACTTTTCCACATTTGAAAAAAAAAGGAAAGAAAACAATCATAATTGTATATATGGATGTGGATAATATTGTGATTACATGAGATGATAAAAAAGATATTTATAACTTAAAAAGAAAGCTAAAGAGGAATTTGAGGGAAAATACCTACGTGAATCTGATAAATAGACCTAGGGTTTTTAGGATATTTCTCGTGTAAAGTTTGCATGTAAATTTGTCAATGAAATAAGAAATAATTTTGTTTCTTCCTCTCTGAACAAAACTCCAAACCCTTGATAATGATTAGAGTGGCATAGATCGTTGCCAGGGAAGCAACAAGGTAAATATGTAGTGGGTTTATCGCCTCATCAACTCTTTGTTTTATTTTTATTTTTATTAACCAAAGTAACCTCTGATGGAGACAAAGTCGATCACAGATGAGGAAGAGGAAGAAGATATTATCATTGTTGCATCAACCGCTAATGCTTCTCATGCACAAAGCACATGCTTCACCAACCAAGTTGCTTGAGATGGAAGTGAAGCGGAGCCCCATTGCATTGAAGTTGCTTCACTTCAAATGCACGCTTCAAAGAACGCTCTTCAAAGCACTAATACATTGGTATGACAAACCTATTTGTTATGGTTTGTGAATTACTTTACAAGAAGCACAAAATACAACAACAACAACAACATCAAGCCTTTATCCCACTACGTGAGGTCGGCTACATGAATCTTTTTTCTCCATTATGTTCTATCAAGAGTCAAACTCTCATTTAAATCTAATAATAAAAGGTTATTTCTAATATTTTCTAACCAAGTCTTTTTAGGTCTACCTCTACCTTTCTTAACACAAGCCAAATCTAATATATCTACTTTGCTAATCGGGTCATCGAAAAGCCGCCGTTTTATGTGACCAAACCAACTAAGACGACTCTCTCTAATATTATCTTCCACTGGAGCTACTCCAACCTTTTCACGTATATGCTCATTTTGTATCCTTTCTCTTAGAGTAAAGCCGCTCATCCACTTGAGCATCCTCATCTCTGCAACACTTAACTTAATATTATGCTTCTCTTTTAAGGGCTAGCATTCTGCACCAAAAAGCATTGCAGGTCTCACCACCATCTAATAGAATTTTCCCTTAAGTTTGAGGGGGGCTTTTCTATCACACAACAAGTCCGATGCATTCTTCCACTTCAACCACCCAACTTGAATTCTACTAATAATATCCCCATCTATTTCACCATCGCTCTAAACAATAGACCCAAGATATCTAAAATGTGTACTCTTATTAATGAATTGATCGCCCAAAGTCACAACCCCCCCACTAGATCTATTACTACTAAAATTACACTCCATATATTCAGTTTTAGATCGACTCAGAAGAAAACCTTTAGACTCTAAGGTTGACCTTTATAATTCAAGTTTACCTTCAAATCAATAAGAAGAATATCATCAGCAAAAAGCATACACCAGGGTACAACCTCTTGCAAATGTCTAGTGAGAACATCCATAACTAAAGCAAAAAAAGATATGGGCTTAAGACAGATCCTTGATGTAATCCAACTGAAACAGGAAAATACTTGATCAAACCACCTTCTTTAATGACTTGAATATAAGCATTATTAACCCCTTGTTTTTCTAGAACTCTCCATAACACTTCTCTTGGAACTTTATCATATGCTTTCTCTAAATCAATAAACATCATATGTAAGTCCTCCTTATTCTCTCTATACTTCTCCATCAAACCTCTCAATAAATGTATAGCTTCCATAGTAGACCTACCCATCATGAATCCAAATTGATTTTGAGAAACATTAGTATCACATCGTAACCTATGCTCCATAACTATCTCCAATAGTTTTAAAGTATGACACATAAACTAAATTTCTCTATAATTCACACAATCTTGTGCATCACCTTTATTCTCAAAAATAGGAATCAATACACTCATTCTCCACTCATCTGACATCTTTTTAGTCTTCAAAATAATATTAAAAAGTTTAGTAAGCCAAAAAATTCCTTCATCTCCTAAGCATTTCCACACCTCTATTGAAATATCATTAGATCCAATAGCTTTTTCACACTTCATTTTCTTTAAAGCCTCTTTAACTTCGTTTTTACTAATACGTCGATAGAAACAAAAATCTTTATTTTTATTTAGGATGTTAAGGTCACTAATGTCAATCATATTCTCACAATCTTCATTGAAAAATTAGCAAAATATCTCATCTACCTTTGTTGAATATTTTCTTCTAATAAAAGTATTTTTTGATCTTCATCTTTAATGCACTTCACAAACTAAATCCTTACTACTCCTATCTCTTTGTTTAGCTAACTTATACATATATCTTTCGCCCTCATTATCTAATTTATTATATAAATAATTAAAAGGTAAAATCTTTGCATCGTATATTGCTTTCTTAGACTCCTTATGGGTCTCTTTATATATTTCTCAATTATCAGAATTTTTACATCTAAACCAATTTTTATAACAAATCTTCTTATTTTTTAATCTTTTTTTGCACATTTTGATTCCACGCTAACTATTTTTACTATTAGGAGCTTTTCCCTTTGATACTCCAAGCACATCTTTTGCAACATTCTTAATATCGATGGCTACTTTTTCCCACATAACATTAGCTTTCTCATGTACAGACAAAATCTTAAAATCTAAGATCTTATACTCAAAAATATTTTTGTTAATAGTCTATAAATACCCCCATTTAATCCTAGAACAATATTTTATTTTATTTTTTATTTTCTAGCCCTTTATTTTAAAATCAAAAACTAATAAGCAATGTTGAGTACATAAATTTTTACTCGGAATAACTTTCCAATTTTCGTAATCTAAATGATCAATTTTTCTTATAAGAAAATAATCAATCTGAGTTTTCCTATATCCATTCTTATAAGTGATGAGATGCTCGTCTCTTTTCTTAAATAAGGTATTATCAATTACAAAATCATAAGCTATAGAAAATTTAATATGGTCTTGCTACATTCATTAGTCGATCTAAACCCATAGCTACCATGAATGCTATTAAAATCATCTATCTCTCTATCAACATGCCCATTTAAATCTTCAATAAAAACTCTTTCTTCAAGAGGTATCTTTTGTATTAAATCTTGTGGGCTCCGAAAATTCGGCCCCGGCCTCCGCCCGACTTTTGCTTTTCTTTGGGGGAGTTTTAACGGATTAAGTTCCGGGGTAAATTTTGGAAGGCAGCTGAGATTGTAGATAAGACACTACCCAGAGATTTCGCCCTCATTTTGTGAGGACTTTATAATCTGAGTTCTGGTTTCCTATAGGCGCAAGCCCCTATAGTTAATTACCCCTCCCAGTCACGAGAGAGAACTTTCGATTAAGGCTAGTTGTCGATCAGATACGTATGTGCATCTGGCATATAGTAGCAGCATGGGTTGGGAATTTGAAAAGTAGGAAGATTTGACATTTAAAATTGAAAATTTCACCATCTTGCACTTAAAGCGGATGGTGGGGGAATGAATGATGGACCCGATCAAGATCCCATGGTTCCGTCGTCCCGGGCCATCGTGGTCCCTGGTCTACTTAGTCAGAGGAGGTAGTCGACCCAACCTGACAGAAGGATCCTTGTCGGCAGCCATGGGTTGCTTCGTCCAAGGGTACCTTGTAGACCTGGGGTGGGTGTTTGTCTAAGGGGACAAATTTGAATCCACCTTAGCTAACAGAGGGCTTTGTGCCCTATCGATCATATCCTATTGATTCATATCTCAAAGATTTGATGTCATTGGGGAGCATACGGGCTCTGGCCATAACCATAATATAATTGTGCCATTTGGTGGCAACCACCTGGTTCAGAGGGTCCCGAGTCATAACCGTTTATCCTGCAATGCCATTTGGCGGCGAAACTGCCGGTTAGAGGACTCGTACCACGTCCTTGCTGGCAGGAGATTGTTTGAGAATGGATCCTAGTGATATTTTCGACCAGGCATTAGCTCTATGTGAGCTAAAGTAAATTTTAATTTGTCCACCTCAGCAAATTGTTGCGGAGGATGGATGAGTTTTGCTTTAAGTGGTTGATGATTAGATTTCAATTTTAAAACATCTTGAATTTTGGAATGATTTTTCTGGATTTTTTTTTTGGAGTTTGGAGTTTGGGATTTTCATGAGATTTGGGATGGCATTTTGAAAGCGTTTGTGAACCCCTCCGGTTGAGATAAACATTCAACACGGCCATCTTCGGGGTAATTTTGCGATCATTTATATTTTATTGATTGGACCCTGTCGACTCTATCTACTGGTCGATAGAGGATTGAGTTTCGTAGGCTATGGATCTTTGTTAGTGAATTCTCTTGATTATAGGCCCTGAAGGCCTAATATGAACTATAAAATAAATATCCCAGTCGATCTCGTGACTGCATATTTATTTGATGGTTCGAGCCACGTCGACTCTTATCTACTCATATAGGAGGATCGGGCTCGAACTGAAATTCATTTATTGACCCGCACAGCATCCCTAGACGTCCCGTGTGTACCAATAACACGCTCGCCGGGGCCCATGCGGGTATATGTCATTAGATGCATTTCTCATGATGCATTCGTATGCACGCATAATTTTTGAAATACAATTGTAGTGTCGAATGGCACACTAGAGTGAAACCCTCTGCATATATAGCAGGAGGATTTGAAATGCAATAACAAAGTCAGATGACACACTAGAGTGAAACCCTCTGCATCTATAGATGGAGGTGGAAATACCCTTGAAATGCACGTGTATGAGCTCTTAGAACTGCACGTACGACGCGCTTATATGTAATGCAGGATGATATACATTCATAACCCATCACGCCTATTATAATGCACGTATAAGGGATATTTTAGAATATTTGCATGCAGCATAGAGGGGTGTCGGGCTGGTTAGTTAATTATTATTGCTAGATCAGTGAAGCTTTATTTCGAGCTTTGTCGGTGCCCTCTATTTGTTTGTACAAGGGTTGCAGATCCAGTGGCATGATGTCGTATTTTAATGACCCGTGGTCTTTTACTACCAATGCCCTGCTTCTGCTTGCAGGTCGAATCATCACCCGGTTGTCACAAGGCACCTCCGTGTTCTGTTGTAGACTCCCTTTTCCCATTCACCGGGGGTTGGATCCATGGCTCATATAGAAACCAATAAGCAGCTCTTTCATTCTGGCATAATCAATCATTCCAATCTTAGATGATTGCATTCCATAATCTAATCATCATGAGGATGTTGAATGAATTTGCATCTCTTGAAGGAACTTTGGAACACCGGGAAGTTTAGTTCGAATTTGCTCAAACATCTCTTCCATTAAAGAAGAAATTTTGGAACATCAGGAAGTTTAGTTCGAATTTGTTCAAACATCTCTTCCATCAAAGAAGAAACTTTGGAACATCAGGAAGTTTAGTTCAAATTTGTTCAAACATCTCTTCCATCAAAGAGGAAACTTTGGAACACCATGAAGTTTAGTTCGAATTTGTTCAAACATCTCTTTCGTTTTTGTAAAAGGTATCTCTTCCTTATGGGAGGATTATGTCCAACAAATCAACTGGTATTTGTGCTCACCATGTGTATTTGTATAGATTTGTGCCCACAGGGGTTCTCCACAATCGCAACATACCCGCTGTTGTTATCCACAAATGGATTGTACTTATCTGCAGGGGCTGGCCATATCCAATACGATCTCCTTGAAGTGTTTGTAGGAGAATAATTGTATCATATCCACCTTTCACCAATCTCAGGTGTTGTTGATTGTACTTGTTTGTAGCTACGAGCCTTCCACTATCAATTGCAAGTGTTGTCTTTTTTCAATCAACAGGCACTATTGTTTGCATGATCGATCTTTGATTGCTGCAGGTGGGTAGTACTTGTACTTTTGCAGTTGACTGATGTTGCTCGCAAGTACAGTGTTTTCAACCTCGTAGGAATTGTTGTAGGAGTCCAGTACATCTATCTCTTATTGTTTGTGTATACCGGGATCTTGTTTGTCACTCAATAACGCTGCCACTTCACTCCACAGGAGGACTGTTGCTTGCATGAATACATGTGGGAAGTACTTGTACATTTCATAGTTGACTGATGTTTAAGTCAATCACATTTAAAAGTCTACCACGAGTCCCCTGCTGTTAATTTGGTATTTGTTTAAATAATCAAATTTATCACTTATCTTTTGCATTTTGATTGTTATCGTGCATTTCAGTATTTAGGGTTCTGCTCCCTACAGTTCAGTTCAAGTCCCTTGTTTGTTTGGCTCGGATTCAGTTCCCTGATTGTCCGAGTTCTATGCACTTTTGTTCGAGTACTGGTCCTCTGTATTGTTGCTCAAGTTAGATATTCTTTATCGTCTAGGTCTTATATACTTCAGTGTAAATTTCAGCAGCATCCCGACATATCCCCCGTTTGGGGGAAATGTAGGGAGCTGGGCCTTCCCACCACGCTACAAGAGCGTGTATGGTAGGTATTTTTTAGACACCGCGGCCGTACATCTTTCATCCCACCACGCTATAAGAGCGTGTATGGGGCCTTCAATAGTAACCGTACGAGAGCACCAGTGACTTTCCCTACCACGCTACAAGAGCATGTATAGGGCTTACCCACCTCGTCGTATGCGTCGCACCGGGCTCCCTCCTACCGTGCTACAAGAGCGCGTATATGTGGTTCTCCGGTCTGCCGCAAACACCGAAAATGAGATTTTGGATGATTCCTCGCCTCGTCGTAGGCACCGCACCGTATTTCCTCCTACCATGCTACAAGAGCGCGTATAGGTGGTTTGCCGGTCCGCTGCAAACGACGAGAACAGGGAGCTGAGTTCAGAGATTATACCTGCGCGGGATTGACGGTGCTGATGTCGAGGTCGAGGACTGTCCCCACTACGCTACAAGAGCGCGTATAGGGCTTACCTGCCTCGTCGTACCTGTTGCACTGGATTCCCCCCACCGTGCTACAAGAGCGCGTATAGGAAGTCCACCAGCGCATCAAGTGCATCGAGGGTAGGATTTAGGGAGTTATACCTTGCGTAGTCGTCGGCGAGGTCGGCTCGTGGAGGTAAGAGAGGGGTATGTCTTCCTCTCCCCTTTTTTTTCTCTTCTTTTTCTTTCTTTCTCTTTTTTTTATCATTAATCATAATTAATTATAATTAATAAAAATTCATTATAATTAATAATAATTAACATAATTAAAAATAATTAATTATTAATAATGAGGACTAATTATAATTAATTAAAAATAATTAATTGTTATTAATAAAAAAATTAATTATAATCAATTAAATAATTAATTATAATTAACAGAAATTAATTATAATTAATTAAAATTAAAAATAATTAATTGATTATTAATAAAATTTAATTATGGTTAATTAAACATAATTAATTATCATTATTAATGATTAATTATATTTACTATTAAATAATTATAATAAATTAAATTAATTTATAATTAATAATAATGATGATAAATAAGCGGGATTTAGGCTTGATTTGAATCGGATTAGGGAACTGTGAAATCTCACAGAGGAATAAGTCCTCTGTTTCCCTCTTTTGCTACCTTAAGGGGCGGTTCAGCAACAGGATTTGGCAGAAGAAGCATGCGAATAGAGAGAAAGTTACTGTCATAGTCAGTGAGCTCCCGTCGCTCGTCACGATCGAACAGGAAGGGAAAATCGTTGGAGGAGCAAAGTCAAGTAGCGGGAAGGAGCCGGAGAAGCGACTCGTGCAATCTTCACAGCAGGCGAGCTCTCTTGTTGCTTCCGATCGTAATGTCGTAACTTCTGATCCACTCAGGAAGGGAACGTCGTCGTTAGAGTGAAGCCGAACGGCGGAAGGAACCGGAGAGGCGACTCGTGCAATCTTCACAGCAGGCGAGCTCCCTTGTCGCTTCCGACCTAATGTCGTAACTTCATAGCGAGCGAGCTCTGTTGTTACTCCCGATCGTAATGTTGTAACTTCCGATCGATAGGAAGGGAATGTCGTCGTTAGAGGCGAAGTCGAGCGACAACAGAGGCGAAGCAGAACAGCACGGGAGAGGGAGATTTGGTCGTGGGTCAGGTAAACTGAAGAGCAGAGGCTTCGGTCTCATTTTAACGCCAAGGGAGATTGTGGGGGCGAGGCGACGTCGACGTGCGAGTTGCGAGATCCACGGGATTTGGGCGGCGACATCGTGCGTAGGATTTGAGCGAGATTTCCGCCGTCGTGTGGAATTCGGCGCCGGACAAGTAAGAGCATTTTTTTTAATATTTTTTTTGTTTCCTGTTGTCTACAGTGTGCGGGTCAACAAATCTTCTAAGTCATTCCAAAGTTTTAATTTTGAACACACATTGATGAGGACATCACTACATGGAAAGTTTATCCGAGATGTGGCCGTCGATCTACGGCCACAATCGAGTCATTGTATTTTTGAGTCATGTCATGTCTTTGTTTTCTTTCATTAGTATTATGTTATTTTTTCTATTTTATCCCTTAAGGGTGGTCATTTGAAAGCCCTAGGGGCATTGTTGTCATTTATTTTGAGAGCCTTTGTAAAAGGCTATTTATAGCCCTAGTATTAGTCTTTTCAAGTTAATGAATGATTAAAAGAAATTTTCCTGCATTGGTGTTCTCTTGTGATTGAGAGCTTGAGAGTATTGTGGAAGAGCCTAGGAGAGGGTAAATCGTAGTACCCAACAGCAGCCTCCGGGAGCTCTTGGTTCCTTCCATATTTCCCTCTTTTCCTCCCCACCCACCGGCCCAAACTCCCTCTCCCCTCCCTAGCAGCCGTCGGCCTCCCCACTAAACTGAGCCCCAAACCCCCCCCCCCCCCCCACCCCACGGCTCAATCCCAAACTCCTCCACCCGCCGGCCACCCAAGCACCATCCCACCTCCAAGCAAGCCGCCGGCCTCACCCCTTTCCCCTCCCTCTTACTTTGGTTTCCTAAATTAGGTTGGTGCCTATTTAGAAAGAATTTGAATTTCAAATTCAAATTGAATTTGAATTCAAGACTTTCCTAACTTAATCAACTTATTTTAGGAAAGTTGCCTAATTGAAGCCTATTTGAATTTAAATTTAAATAGGATTAAATCAAACCTTTCCTATTACCTATAGCCTAAATTAAGTAACCCAAATCAATTCCCCAAATCCCCTCCCCTCTCCTTAATGTCGCCGGCCCCCACTCTCCATACCCACCCTCTCTCTCTCTCTCCAATCCCCCTCTCCTCCCATTAATTCCTACCCTCCTTAGAAATTAAATCCTATTTTTCTTTTCCCAAATTCTCTCTTAATTCAAATCTGAAATTAATTTCAGAATTTAGAATTATTCCTTCCCTAACCCTAACCCTAACTCCACAAAATCTAAACCAACTTCTCCTCCCCACCCCTACCTAGGCCGGTCACCTCCACCTCTCTTCCTCCACTTGATTTTCAAGGAAAAACTTCAATATGTTGGGAAGAAGCATCAAGGACAGCAAAGAAGCATCCCCTACAACTCTTCTCCTCTCAAATCACCATGAATGGAGGTTCCCGAATGGAACTACGGATTGGTGCATGACGATCAAGATCAAATCGACATCCTCCGATCTCCTTTCTTTGACGTGGGTTTCGACTTCGATAACACCGTTGAAGAATACATCGACCGCATCCAAATTACCTTGGTAGACGTGATTGACGAACAAAGGTCAAAGGGACATTGGATCATCACCGGCCAACCAACCTTCTCCACCGTTCCGGCTACCTCTCCGCATACAGTTAAAGACTACATCATTCGCACCCTAGATATCCTCGCCGACGCTATTCTCGAACAAATGGACAAAATCCGGTGGCGTATCTCTTCCAAGTCACAATAAGGGTGAACTTCTTCTCCTTATTCAA
This sequence comes from Dendrobium chrysotoxum, assembly GCA_019925795.1. Lineage (NCBI taxonomy): Eukaryota > Viridiplantae > Streptophyta > Magnoliopsida > Asparagales > Orchidaceae > Dendrobium > Dendrobium chrysotoxum. The sequence goes on from CM034308.1 coordinate 11,448,859, forward strand.
TTACCTTTTTCTTATTCACTAACCTTGTAGGTGATGACGGAATCACAAAGAATTGAGTTCCGCTTAAATGCTAAAGCTTAGTAAACGTAGGGCTTGAGTGCACTTTTATTTGCTTCTTATCTTATTGTTAATTTAGGGATGTTGATTGAACACCTATTACTTCACATGTTATTGATTCTCTAAGTTATTTGTTTGCCCAAGTGTTTAGCAAATAGTTTGGCCTAAACGTAGGCACCCCTCTCTTGTTTTTATGGACATTTTAGAATGCTAACTTTATAATTATAATTGTTTACTTCAAATAATCGTGAAATTTCCCTCAAATCATTGTAGTCCTGCATCACATATCCAAACCTACTTGAGGTGCATAAGCACTTATAATATTAATAATCTTAACATCAACAATAATCTTTAAAACTATAATTATATCTCCAATTCTATTAATTTTACAAACTCTTCAAACTCTTATATATAATCACACCTACATCATTTCTAGTACGACTTCTACAAGAATACCATAGTTTAAACCCTAAGCTATCAATCTTCTCTCCAACCTATTTAATCTTCTCTCCAACCTATTTAATTTCCTGAATACATGGAATATTTATCCTCTTATGAATAATAATATCTATTAATTCCATTAATTTGTCTATAAGGGAACATATATTCCAAGTTTCTATCCTAATTTTAGTTTCATGGACTAGCTTCTTTGCCCATATCCGTCCATGATATAGGAACCCTTGCCTATTTAACACTGCATTCGGCGTCGGTACAACAGCCCTTGCACACTTGTCGCTATATTCAGGTCATACACAATGCCTCGCTTCCAGAGAACGCTCTACATTAACACAATGTATTAAAGGATACAAGAAGCACAAAATATATGCAAGAAGCACAAAATATATGCCTCAATTTGTATGATGAATATCAATTGCTAAATTTTTCGGAGTTGAATTTCACTAAATCGAGCAAGTTTGATGGAGATCTACTTGTTAGAAAGCACAAAAAACATCCAAAAAATAAATAACATGAGCAAATTATTTAATTTTATTTCATCTAATAATTTCAATTTTAATATTTTTTGACATGCATATGAGGATGGGATGTGTTCTTTTAATTTTTTTTTTATTTCATGGCTTAGGTCGATTTTAACTATGCATTATTTCCTATATAAATATTTTTTTTGAAGTAGTCTTTATTATTAAGAGCTATCTCTTAGACTTATATCTACTATTAGAAGATCATTGTGCTTTTAAAATGATATGTTGCTAAGAATTTTCATTCCTATGGATAACTATATGCAAGGGATATGTGTTGTTTGATAGCTTGGAGTTGTTCTTAAAGTTATGATCCATGTAGCTTAGAGTTTAAAAAAATCACACTCTTGTAATGGCTATAGCAATTTTGCGTTTTAAGACTTCTGTTATGCTACAACACCAATATATATATATATATATATATATATATATATATATATATATATATATATATATATATATATATATATATATATATATATATGTTTTCAGTTGTTGAGCTAAAGGCTTCCTATTGCATGCATAAAGTTAAGCTAGTTCCCAATTGTTGTTGACCCATGCCATGTTTAGCTATTGCTAGAAACTTTGATTTCTTTGTTTATGGGAGGCTGCTTATTGCTTGAATTTAAATTAAAATTTATGGTTTGATAGGAAATTTAGGGCAACCAACTAGCGAATTAGATATTTATAAATATCAATTTCTGAGGCCTATAAAAATAAATTTGGTTAAATAAAAATTCAAATTTCTTCATTAATTTTTTTGTTGGATGTAGATCCCTTCGGGCACGGTGCAAGTGTGATAAGCAACCTGCGAGAGAAGTTATCTCCTTATACCTACTTTGGTAATATTTTTCATTCATCTTTTTTCTTCAAATATTTTATTAATGACTTTGTAATAGCATGGTTTAAAATTACACAATTAGAGGCCCACTTCAAGGCTTGCTTCAATGAAATTAAAAAAATAAAAAGAAAATGAGGTGCACACCTAATGCTCTAGAAGAGCCTTATGCCTCAGTGAATGTGTGGCGGTCGCCGCCACCCGCCATCGGCCATCAACGCCACCACCCCCGCCACCGCCGACCGTCGCCACTATTCGCAGCCACCACCCACCGTCGGTCGCCGTCACCCGCCGCCATCATCTCTGGACTTTACACTTCATTCATTTTACTTCAAACAAAACAAAAAAAGTATTTATCTGTGCTTACTTTATACTTATCCAAACAACTCCAACATATTCCTTTTATAGCCAACCAAACAACCCCTAAAATAGGATATGAGGTGAAATCATTTCTGCATGTTAGCCTCATGCAACAAGAAGAGCAAAAAAGTTGGGGCCTGAAATTCAAACATAAATTTCCAGTGCAATTTGTATTTTTCTAATACAAAATTTATCCTTTAATATATTTGCCAATTATAGACAAAAATAATGATTTTTTTACATTTTCTAGCAGATAAAATATGAAATAATAAGTGTATTAAAAAAAAGGTGAGTTGGTCACTATACAGGCAAAGGGACAGTATTTGAGATACCTTGCATTTATCCCACAAAGAAGGCAATAGTTCTTCTGAAGTCAAGTTCTTCTGTAATTTCCTATACATGCCATTGATTAACTTGTCAACCTGCCATCATTGGAAAGAAAAAAAATTATCCATACAAGCTTGCTGAAAATTAAGAAGCAGAATGATAGATATGCTCTTACTCCAGATAAACTGGATTTTATCATCTTTCTGAGATCCATCTTTGATAACCCAAGCTGGAAAGGAATCTGTATAATTAAAAGATGAACTTAGTCAGAGGCTACAATCAGCCGAAAGATTGTTGTGGCTTGCCAGGAAGCTGCTAAGATGAAAACATAATAACACTGACCCAAACTATGGAAGGAATAGAAAAGGACATGAAAATAATGCAAAATCATCATGCTTACAAGTTTTTATAGCGTTGTCAGAAATTTGAGGATAACCAAATGTTTTGTGCTCACTCAATGTTATACATGTATCATACTGTCGCTAAGTAAGCATCCTTGATATGGTACCGTTCATATTGGCTGATTATTCAACCCAATCAACTGTAATCCAATTTCTCATTGGTTAACCACAACAAGTCAAGTCAAATAAGGCTACAAATGTGCTATAACAGACACGCCTTTAAGACTTTTTAGACCCTCTTCAATTTAGCCCGAATTTTGATCGGTTTTCTTATTTTCTTAAAATGTAATAAAAATAACATAGTCACATCCATATTTTAGAAAATAAGAATAAAGATAATTCTTCCCTTACATTGCTTTATAAATAGGACAATTTGTATGGACTTTTAAATCCTTCATTGATGAATAAACTACTGATGAAACCAATGATGGCTCTTCTCTTCCTCATTTGATCTAAATTATATGTGAATCACTTCAAGTTGTGTATGTGGAATTATCTCTTTTCTTTGTTCTCTTGACCTTTCTTCTTTATGTTGCAATATCTACGTCAATGTTGACACATTTTTATGTGGCGACCAGACTCGGATCGAGTCGAATCGGATCCGAACAGGCTTGATTGGACTCGATCAATTCGATCGAAACTCATCGAACCTAAATCGATTCGAATCAAACTCAAATTGAGTCCAATTAAACTCAATTAAATCCAATTGAACTCAAATCGGCTTAGATCGACTCAAATCGATCCGAATCGAGCTCAATTCGAGCCTAATTTCAGCCCAATATCCCAATTTAAATTCAAATTGACCCAAATAAAAAAATCTAAATCAACGGCTCTGATTTCATTGAAATTTCAAGCCTACGCCATTGTCCCCATGGTCAGATCGTGTGTTCTCCTCGTTTTGAAGCAGATTCGAGCAGCTTCAGGAGGATCAAGGAGCAAACCTCGTTTCGTGCATAGAGAGAGCGGGAGAGAGTATTCTATTTGTTCTTCTTCCATCATGCATCCTTCAACACAAAGAGAGACAAGCGTGAACAGGAGAGGCATGGGTTGTTCGTTCCTCCTTCATGCGTGTGCATCCGGATCGAGAGGAGAGGAGCGAGCGGGGATTCTTTCTTCCTCGTGCGTGTGCGCCTGGGATTCATTCATGTAGCAGTCCAAGCCGCTCGTGCCCTCTGTTTAGTGCGTGCGATCAAAGTAAGCAGAGAGAGAACCCCGGGGGGAGTTGCTGCCTTGCACATGTGCGAACTAGAACAGAGACGGGAGTCTCACATGTGTGTCTAGGATGGAGGACGGGCAAGCAAAGCGAGCAAGAACCGAGAATATTGACCTCCCTTGCATGCGATTGGGGTTGAACGAGTGTCTGGATCTTCCTTGCGTGTGGCTTGGAGTTGTTGGAGGCAGCGGGGAGTCTTCGGGCATCTGGGTTGAACCTAGTGAGCCAGGTGAGTTCGGTTCTAAGATTAGAGGTGCTCGAGGCTGAGTTATTTTCAGTTAGAGGTCATTCTATCTTGATGTTATCCCTCCAAGTCCAAAGAAAGAGAGTAGTTACTGCCTCCTCTTCGCATATCATCTCTGGCAAGCTGGTGATAATGGAGACAACATCCAGAGTGGTTTGGACAGCAAGCTCGTGCTTCATTCTTCCTCCATCTAGCCTTTGCAAGGCGAGAACATATCAGCTAGCACCGTGACTTATTCCGGTGAGGTATATCCCTCAAAACTTAGCAAAAACCCCTAGGTCTCTAGGCCATGGATGTGTGGTTGACATTCCAAAATCATTAGGACCCTAGAAACCTCGTATTTTACTCTCCAAAACCCAAAATACCCACTGTCTTCTCTGCAAAACAGTGGAAATCCGATGATTTTCACTTGTTTGCTCTCATGTGAAGGTTCGAGGAGGATGTCAATGCACGTAGGGTTGTTGGATCAGCATTCAATAACCTCTAAGGCTCCAAATGCATGAGTTGCATTCATGTTGAATCCTCAACCTTCGCCTATAACAAAACCTAGGCTTTGTAGGTCATTGGGTTCAAGTTTAGCGGCCATACACTTAAACAAATTAAATGCTGTCGTTCATGAAGTTTCATGTGTTGTTCATTTAAAATTTGCAAAGCGTATAAATATGCCCGTTTAATTTCAAGCTTTGATGAAGCTAATTTGGAGTATAATATGGACCCTCAAAGGTTCATAGATGATACTCTATTTCACTTTGGAGATTACCCAAGCTTATTTATGTCATTTTCAAATCAAATGGTTGAATGAACTATTGAATAATCTAAGCAGATGAGAAAGTTCCTAAACTTCAACTCCTTCAATTGTATGTTTTTCTCCTTCAAAACTTAGATCATGACAAAAGTGATTTATAAGTATAGGAATTTGCATATGTTTAAGTTTATGAATTTTCATGAAATTTTGTAAATGCTTGGCGGTAAATTTAATCAATATAAAAAGCCCTGACTATTGTGAGACTTCTCATTGACCTCCTAAGGTCAACGTTGTAAATCCCACAAAAGGCATGATTGATTAAGTTCATGTTCAACACTTTGCAAAGTTGAGGAAAAGAGAGTTGATTTCTCTAATTCTTTAAAATTCCTAAAATGCACATCACCTACATGCACTTCTAGTATCTCTAGATCACATCAAATTGATCTTAAAACTTCTTAGAAGTTCTAGGAATAAATCCCTCCTATCCAAGTGAACTCAAAAAACTCTAATAAAAATAGATCTCTTTTATGAATTTTTTCTCTCTTGTGCATGATATTTTAGACTTCCCTAAGGTCCTAAACATACCATGCCATAAATTCTTGAGCTTTAGGACAAAATCCTAATTTCTCTTGCTTCATTTGTTGAATTTGAAATTAATAAATGATATCTTAGACATAGGACCCAAATTCTAGTCATCTTCACTTGCTTAGCCCAAATTAAGCAAGTGATTATCTCTCTTTGAACACCAAAAGTTCAAAGAAACTTTCCCAATTTGCAGCTCCTAAGTTGCATTTTCCCCTCCTTTTCTATGAAGCCAAAAAAATCATAGAAAATCCTCCATTTTCCTTAGCCTAAAAGCCATTGTAAATCCTTCAAACTCTTTGCTTGGTGCATTCCCTAAACTAGTACGAAAGTTCCCAAATGACTATTAGAAAGTTTAGGGGATCATTAGCCAACATTGGGGATCAAACATACACCCAACTAATTTATTTGTTGAGTAAAAAAAACAACAAAATAATCCCACCTCAAGCATAGGAACTCAAATCCTATCTCTCTTTCATTCTCCCAAATTGGATGAATGGACCCCTCTCTTTGAACATCTAAAAGTTCAAAGAAAACTAATTTTGATTTGTAGTCCAAATCTGCATATCATCCCCTTATATTTGCTTCATTCACATTAAGCAAATCAAGCATCCATCATTAAACACAAATTTTAATGATCTCTTATGGTTTGTAAACCTAAAGTTGTAAATCATCGTCCTCGCATATTGAGCCAAAATCAATTCGTGACCCCTCTTTTCATCAAACATAGGACCCAAAATCCTAACTCCTTCATTTTCTTAGCTCAAATTAAACAAATGAATCATTCTCTTTGAATGCAAAAATTCAGAAAAAAAAACCCTTTTATTTGTAGTCCCAAATCTACAAATCTTCTATCATTTCTATGGACTTCAAAAGTTCTAGAAAGATCCTCTAACTCTTAGCCTCAAAGCTATGAGTTTCATTCCTTTCTTCTTAGCTCCAAAGCTAAGAAGAACTCTCCAACCCTTAGTACAAAAGCTATAGGTTGGACATCTCCTTCCCCTTTCCTTAGCACAAAAGCCATAGGAATTCCTTCTAACCTTAGTCCAAAGACTAATTGTTAGCTCATTTTTCTTTTGGCCTAAAATCCAAAGAGAACTCCGTAATCCTTAGACCCAAACTCTAAGTAGCCTTTCACTTATCAAAATAAGTGATCTCCCTTTCATGACAATTAAAAGGTAAGCTTCTAGATGTCCTTTAGGAGACTCATTCTGTTGAAATTCACCTAACCCAATTAGGTGAATTTCACAAAGTCATAAGTCAAACCCTTGGGCATGTTTACCTTACCCTGTTAGATAAACATTCATCTCTTATCCAAACACTAAGAGAATTCTAAAAAAATATTTAAAAATCATTTAGATTCCTCTTGATACAATGATAAATCATTTCACCCAAAAAGGTCGAATGCCTACATCATTGAATCTTAGGATTCCACGAATAGCAAGCTTGCGTCAAAGCAAACAGTGATTGCTCTATGAGTTATTCATAACTCTTCTAAATATGCAACAATTAAAAATCAAATAAAAGCTTTAAGTTACAAACAACTTGAAGTGAAACCACCTCTTGGATTAAAATTGAATATCCTCTATTCTTCAATAAAATAAAACACCACTTGTAGTGTGACATACCACACAACTGACACACTTAGGTGCACAGCTCCTAGGCATACTAGGCTTAAGATTCTTCTTTTTGCGCATGTGGTTGATGTTTTGGTGTGATATTTTAGATTATTTGTATCGTGGGCATTTGCCCTTAAGTGGTTAGGATAGAGATATAAGCTATTTTCTGCAAGTGATCATATTTAAGAGGGGGTAAATATAAATCATAGTTATAAAATGCTTGCTTATAGGTGCTGCTTAAACCCTCTCCTAAGGAGGCATGGACAATAGGATAGAGACTGGGTTTGGCACCTCAAGTGCCAGGCAATTCTAGGATGTCTTTTTCTTTCATATAAACTGCTTTATAATCTCTTCATGTTTTGAAAGTTTGAGTCTTTTCATTTTTCAAAATGTATTTGATAGATTTAGGAAGTATTGTAAGCCCATGGGATACAGTTACAGGGCAGATGAACCAAAAGGATAAACCCTTTTAGGTGAAGCCCTGGATGCATCTAAAAGCCAAAGCTTGCAAATCCCACATATTGAGTCTGTAAAAATTTAATTGGATTGCATAAGACAGACAACTTAGCTGTCAATTATAATTGTAATAATTAGACATTACTTTACTTTCCTGCATTGGTTTCTTTATATAACACACATGTTTGGTTACTAAGTGTGTATTAAAAATACCAGCTTTTTCCTAATTTTGTCCACTTGCTTGTGCTTGGACATGGCCTAGACATGTGTTGTACGGTATGCTCTTAGGACAAAATAAATATTTCTAAAAATTAAAAAAAATCTAAATAAAAAAATCAATCATAGAATAATATGCCTTTTTCTACAAAAATTGCACTCAAATAAGCCACACTTTCAAATGAAAAAATTAAAATAATCATATATGGCTGGTGTCTTATATAGAAAACTCTCACTTAAAGACCAAATAACAAAAATCTGCATTTAGTGAGTCGACATATGCATACCTATATGGTCAGACATCTTAGCTGAAAAGCTAAGTTGTAAATCATATTTTCTAAATCAAAACAGTCTCCCTAATCTTCATATGCATTGAGACTAGACCTCATGATTTTAAAAGCGTTTAGATGGATTTAGTTGGTAGCCCTTTCCAAGCAGGGTTGTAACCCACAGGTCGAGCAGGCTTATGCATTAATGTGAGGTGTAGATATGTAAGTCCTTTGCACTCCATTAGATTTAGGTTCGAGTCACTACCCCTTAGTAGTCCTCAACACTAGAATCTGAGGCTGTTATTAACTCCAGTCACCTCATAAGCCTTCATATTCCAGGAATTTTCTCCAACCCGTGTTGTTGAAATATAAGCCCTAACTTTGTAAAATTAAATTAGTCAACTCAAACAAAAATCTAATTTTAAAATGTAAAGCTCAACATAAGTTAGTTTGAATACCTCTGAGTTTCCTCATAAAAAAGTACAAATACATTTTCCTTCATTTTGCTTCCATTCCTAAAATCTGATTTAAAGTTGATCATATCACCCTTGAAAATCCCAAAGACCAAATCTTTTAGCAAGAAATCCTCAAACTTTAAAATAAAAATATTAGCTAATATTTTAATGACTATAAAGAAACAACTAAATTAATCAAAAGTATTCTCAAGTAACAAATGCTTGAGATATAATTAACCACAGGGGCTTGCCCCTATGGGACATCTATACCCCAAAATAAAATAAACCCTATTCAACTAAATATTGAATATGAGAAAATCTCTGTTAAAATACAAAATTGTGAGTTTTGTTATTAAGTCCATAGTGAAATAATATTTTTGTCATTCGGGATAATATATTATTTTCTATGCCGTGCTCGATCACAAAATATCTCAATCCGTTGAGGATGACAAAATTTTTCCAACTGTCAATTTTATATCAAAGCCAAAATTTGATCCTCCGATCCATGGATAACTACCCCACCATGTTCCTCAAGATGAGGTGGTAGCTTTTGTCATTCAATTTTTTCGATGTATCATCTAACGATGGTTTGTCTTTCCATCTAGTCAAAAGTCTATGTTCAACATTTTTCTCGAGTGCGCTTTATTTGAAATAATGCTCTCATCATCAAAGCAGTACAAAAAGAATGATGGGCCTAGTAGAGGAAGGAATGTACGAAGAACCCATTTTGAAGAACAATTAACAAGAAAATCTCAATGCATGCAAATCCATTGAAAAGGTCTTAAATTCTTAATATTGAAAAATAGAACTTATAAATATATCGGGCAAAAATCTAAACATAAGTATTAAAATTGATATTTTTATTTATTTGGAAAGGCCCACCGACACATGCATGCAATTTATTTAATCTAGTTTTCTCAAAGTGCTTGGAAACTAAACAAGCTACGACAAAGTTATCTTTATTAAAATTTGGAGTAGTTTTAACATTCGTAGTGTCAAAAATTTTCATATTCAAAATGTTTTCAAAATCATTATGCAAATCAGGTATATGCAATGCAAATGACATTGTAGAGTTAACATATGCATATGATGGTGAAGGCACAGAGTCTATAAGCTTCCTAGATTAGCCCTTGAACAATCTCAAATGGTTTCTTGCCGGGAAACTTACATATAATGCTAATGTATGCAAATTTAGAAATAGAAAGAAGTAAATCCCAAATCCATGTGCTTTTTCAACCATACATCTAAATAGATTTCATAGTTTTGTATTTACTATTTGAATTTGATCACAATTTGAGGTGAAAGACTAATAAAAATTAAAGGATAATGCCTACAATTTTCATAAAACCTTCCATACATAAGAAATAGATTTGACATCTCTATCAAATACTATGCCCCTAAACAAACCATGCAACTATTTTCTTAAAGAAAAGCTTGGTGATAAGATGTATCACTGGCTTTTAAACATGCAATAAAGTGAAGTCATTTAAAAAAACAGTCTACCACGACCAATATACTATCATGGCCTCTAGTAATTCAAGGTAACACCAACCCAAAACACTAGAAGAGACAAGAAGAGAAGCATACATGTTATTACGTTGTATAAAACTTTACTCATCTGACATGTACGACATTGACAACTAATCCTAGCAATATCCCTTCTAAACAAGGGTAAACAAAAACTACATTCAAATAAATATATGATTTGACCTCGCTCAACATGGCTATCCATGCCACCAACATGCATTTTTTCAAACACTATAATCATAAAGATAAGAACTGAAAATGCAAAGCCTATTACCCGTATAAAAATATCCATCTTGAAACATCAAAATAGGAATGGGAAAGCATATCTTTGTAATCATGGTAAATTAAGTAAAAGTTAGAACATATCAAATACTTTCCTTATATCTTTTAAATCCAAGCATATTAACGTGTATAGAAAAGAGTAGAGAAACAAGGGAAAGCGCATCCACAGGTTTTTTATGAACGATGCTAAGGGCATGTTTTAGGAAAAAGTTGTAGTCAATCTAATTGATATGTCTACCACTCAATTTCTTTTGAGTATTTATGTATCTTAATGCCAAGTGATCATGAAGAAGAATAAATTTCTTTGCTAGCAAATGCTTTTGCTAACATTTTAAAGCTTAAACAATTGCATAAATTATCTATCATGATTAGAATATATTTATCAAGAAGCAGCTGACGAAATCCACAAGATATTTCTTCTTTTTGGTTTTCTACTTCCCCAAAATTGTGAAAGGAAGAAGATGCATATCCTATTAGGTGGCAAAAGAAAATCTGAGAAAGCTTCATTAAAGGTATCAAGCATCTTATTCCCTTCTTCCAGCAGAAAATCAAGAGGACTTCTCACCAAGTCAAGGACAAAAAGGCAGCAGCATTCCTTGCTGTTCAACAACTAAAGCCACTTCCTCCTCCTCATTCACCGACTCCGGTGAGTTAGTGGCGGTGACGACATCCAAACAATCAGGATAGCAAGCCTTCTCATATTTCAGTTGCCTTCGCCTCTACTAGACAAAGTATTATGGACAAAAATAATCAGACTAGTGAGGTACATTCTTAACTTTAGAAAAACCTAGGACAGCTATGGATGTGAATGACGCTCCCTCACCTTTTGTCCATGTAAAAAATTTGTGTTGATGATCTAGAACCTAAAAACCACTTGCAGCCCTCTTTGCGAATTCATGAAAATAGATGGTTCTCATTTGAGAACTCAAACAAGAGAGCGATCTACTGTTGGGTTATTGGACTCATGTTTTCAATGACCCTCCAATGCGTGAAAATTGCATTCATATTGGAGCCTTCCTTCGCCTACATCAACCCTACGCCAGACGCTGACATTCAATCCTAAATCGAATGGTGACGCATAAATTTCGATCCACACCATTCGCATTCCCTTCCAACAAAATCATAGGCTAAGATAAAATTAACCTACTTATATAGAAGCTTGCACATGTTAGAATTTGTAACCTCTCCAAATTTTGATAAATGTTTAAAGACTAATTCAATTAATTTGGAAAACCCATAAATCATTGTGAGATATTTCATAGACCATCAAAGGCCTATGTTGCAAGTCGCATAACGGGTTAAGTTAATTAATTCACCTTTGGCATTTTGCAAAGCTTAGAGCATTAAGTAAAAAAATAATTAATTGCTCTAAGTCTTAAGAAATTCCAAAAAATCTAAAATCAATTCCATGCACTTCTAATGTTGCAAGGTCAACACAAAATTGATCTCAAAACCCTCCAAAATTCATGGGGATGATCACTCATATTTTAAATGAATCCAAACATTGAAAAAAAGGAACCATATTTAGGAGCCCTCATTCCTCGCGTGTGGTACTGTGAAGCTTCCGGAGGCTTCAAGCACCTCATTGTACGAACCTAAGGATACTTAAGGAGTTTGCTCATTCTTAGAAAATCATATGGCTGTTTTGATTCGAGTTGAATCAAATTCAATTTGAGTCATCATATCCAGCCTCACATTGCTTGGTGTTTTGTTGAACTCATATAGGGATTTCTAAATAATCTCCAAATAGTTAAAAAAAGCACCAAGAGCCCTAAGGATCATATCCTAGATCCCATGACCTATTTTTTGAGCCACAATTAGTAAATAACCCCTATCTTAGGTATAGAACCTTGATCCTAGCCTCTCTAGTTTGCTTAATCTAAATTAAGCAAATACAACATTAATCCTCGAATAAAAAAATTTAAGGATCTCTCCTTGATTTATAATTTCAAAATTATAGATCAACTTTCATTTCTATGGACCCAAAAGTCATACTAGAAGCTTTAGGAAATTCATCAACCCTTAGCTCAAAAGCTATAGGTTAGATCCATTTTCCCTTAGCCTTAAAGTTATAGGCTCATCATTACTTTAATTTGCTTGACCCCAATTAAGCAGATGATGTCCTAGCTCATGGCCCATAAGTCTTAGCTTCCCCTATTGGATTCAAATCAAATAGGGCTTTCATTCCATTTGACCTCAAAGCCAAAGCTCATCTACTTAACCCAATCAAATAAGTGATCTCTTTATCTAGACCCAAACTCTATATTTTTCTATCAATTAGTCAAAATAAGTGATTGTGCTTGTCATTGAATATTTAAATTCAAGCTTTTAGGTCTCTTTAGAAGCCTCTTTCTCTTAAAATTAATCTTACCAAATTAGATGAATTTCATTATTAAGTCAAATCTTTAGATATGTTTGCTTTACCTAATGAAGCAAACTTCTCTCTTATCCAAACACTAAGAGAATAATTAAAATTGATTAAAAATACTTAAGTTCCTTTTGATATAATGATATATCATTCGACAAGTAAAAGGTGGAATGTCTGTATCATTAGATCTTAGGATTCCATCAACCTCAGGTTTGCCTCGAAAAAAAAAGTGGTCATTCTATGGGTTCTTTATAACCCTATAAAAATATAAACACTTATAAAAATCAAATAAAAAACTTCAAGTCACAAACAACTTTTTTTTTCTCAAGTCACAAACTTATGGTGAAATCATCCTTGAAAAAATTAAATCTATTCCTATTTTACAATGAAATCTATTTTCTCAAAAAAAAAATGGCGCTTAGGCATGAATCCCGTTTCGTAAACATAGGATTTCATTCTTCTTGAGGCAGATTGTAGTTAACTAGATTTTCCCTGAGGGTAGTATCAGGGTTTAGTTAGATTTAGGTCCTTACTTCCCATGAGCGCAAGCCCTCATAATTAATTACCCCTCTTACTGCATAAAAAAGAACTCTCAATTAAGAATGAATAATTTTAGGTATTTTAGTCTCAGTTGTGGGGGATGAAGGTAAACCCGATCAAGATCACATTATTCCATCATCCCAGGAATACCGTAGATTTCATTCTACCAACACTAATGATCGTTGATCATAGTATCCAGGGAATTTAATTAGCACCATGGGTTGCCTCCTCTCAGGGATCCCGAATAAACTGAGGTGGTTAGATGTGGGTTGTAGTTTTATGGTAGTTTGGAGTTTACATCTGTTAAAATACCCAGTAATTGATTTAGTTTGAGATTTATGATTTCATTTAGAAATTACTTGGTAAATTGAATTGGTCTGGGGCTTACGGCTTCCGTTGGAAGTAGCCCGATTATTTTTAGAAGTGAATCTTACGGCTTTCATTGAAAGTAGCCCGTAGATTTAAATTTGTGTCGAGACTTACAGCTTTCGTTGAAAATTGTTCGCAACTTGGTTGGGAGTTTAGTACTTCTCTTGAAGTCTCTCAAATAACATGTCTTACAGTTTTTCTTGGAAGATGCTTGGAGGTTTGGTTAAAGATTTCTCACTTCTTGTAGAGGTTTTCCAAATAACAGGTCTTACAACTTCCCTTGGAAGATGCCTGGCTATTTTGGTAACTTATGGATTTAGAAGTAGCCTGAAGGTTTTTGGGTATGTTGTATAGTAGGTACTTTGGTTTGCAGTTGTTTACTAGTCTGACACTAGAATTTAATTTTCAGTTGTTTACTAGCAGTTGTTTACTAGCCCGACACTTACTAGCCCAACACTAATATTTTTGTTATGGTAGTTTTTTTTCCTATTTCAGTAGTGTTCTTAGTTTCAGTGGTTCCTTTTCCTTGCACTGCAATTTTGTCTACAGTACTAGTTCTTCTTCTTGTACAGCAATTTAGTTTTCAGTACTTTTTCTTTTCTTGCACTGCAGTTTTGTTGACGGTACTTATTTTTGTCTGCTTGTTCGTTTGCAAGTGTTCGTGCTACTTTGAAGCTTACACAGAAGGAGCTTTTGGAGAGCTTGTAGTTTGCACATGAGTTAAATTTTCTAAAGCTTTGTTTGAGTTTCTTTTTTGTTTGTTGAGTTCTTGTTTTAGGAGTATGATGTTTAGTTGTTGTGAGTTGTATTAGGATGATTAGTCGAAAACATTGTTTCCTCCCTTTTTTTATTGAATTTTTTTTATTTCAATGTTATTTAATTTATTAATTAATTAGAGCCGTTTTAAAATTTTGTTAATTAGTTTAATTAATTAAATAAGGTTTCAATTGATTAAAGAATTCTTAAATTAAATTATACTTTTTAAATTAAATTTTATTTTTAATGAATTATTCATTTAAAATTGATAAATGAATTTCATTACAGATTTTAATTTATTTAAAAAAAGAGATTTTAATTTTATCAATTCATTATTCAATTAACTAAATAAATTGATTATTTTAAAATTATTTTTAAATGCTTAAATTTTATTTTAATTTGAATTTAATTAATTAATTAAATGAGTGTTAAAATTGGTTAATTTTATTTTAAATTAATTAGTTCATTATTTGGTTAATTAATTAAATGAGATGACTTATTCTCTAATAACTATTTTAATTATTTTTAAATGAATTAAGTAGTTTTTTAAATGAATTAATTGAATTAGAGGGTTATAAAGATCAACAACATAGGGCCTTCAAT